>CM029668.1:14194117-15394117 GCA_017311315.1 Dendrocalamus latiflorus
GCCTCTTCAATGCCTCTTATTAGAAGATACTCTGGGAGTGCCAGATTGATGTGTAACACATATATTCGGTTTCACTTTGGCCAATAACCTTTAAGTTTTGTCTAAGATTGACATTACTCCTCTTTCTACCACAATCTTGCAGCCATTCTCGTCTAGCTGACCAAGACTGATAATATTGCATCTCAGCTTCAAGATGTAGTAAACATTTGTGAGAATACGATGTTCACTCATGGAACATTCCAACAGTATCGAGCCCCTTGTATCACCATAGCCAAACCATCTCTAAATTTGACTAAGCCTTTTACCTTCATGTCAATCTCAGCAAACTTCTCCATGCATCTGGTCATGTGGTTATTTGCACTAATGTCTAGGTACCAAGCCTTGTTTTGGGTGCCACTAAGCTTTGGCGTCACCTTTTCTTCATGCAGGAATACCTCTTCTTCAGGTGTTGGGACTGTATGGACGAGTTCACATACTTTGATCATCAGCAGCTGAGGATCATCGTTGTTCTTCGTCACTACAAGATTTGCCCTTGCTCTTTAGTTTGATTTGGACACTCTTTCGTGAAATGCCTATACTCATTGCAGTTGAAGCACTTGACCTTGGTCTTGTTGAAGTCTACCGACAATCGTTCATCGACAATGTGTTTGCCTTCTCCCCGGCCACCACCTTGTCCACGGCCACATCCCCAACCTCTTCCATTTCGTCTTCCTCTCTAAGTGCTACTCAAGCCCTCATTCTTCTTAGTCTTCAAGCTCCTCTCTTCCCACTTACCTTCGGTAAAGAGTAGCTTGTCTCCTCTATCCTTTGAGTGCCGTTGACTCTTGAGTCCTTCCTCGAAAGTTCTGAGATGATCGATCACCTCCGAGATCGACATCATTTCGACATCACTGAACTACTCGATCATTTCGATAATCTAGAGGAATCTATCAGGAACCGAACTAAATAGCTTTTCGACAATGTTGCTTTCTTCCAGCTTCACGTCGAGTGAGCGGATCTCACCCACCAGAGTGGTGAGTTTTATGGAGTACTCGGTGATTGTCTTTGAGTCTCCCATCTGTAATTTTCTCAGTTGCTGTTTGAGCACTTGGGTGTATGCCTTCTTGACGCGATCTTCACCTACCCGCATCTCCCTGATTGCGATCCAGACTTCTTTCGCCATCTCCTTCTCGGCGATCAACATCATCACGTCATCTGGCACCACTTACGAGATGGCTACCATCGTGTCTTGATCCTTATCGCTATCGTTGTCTCCATCTTTGACTACTGACCAAACCCCTAGCGAACGCAACATTAGCTTCATCTTGACGACCCATATGCCGTAATTCGTTTTGCTCAACATCGGGTATTAAATCAGGATCGTGGTGCTTCTTGTCGTCGGCTTGATGAGCACACCTATCTTTGATGGATTGAGTTCATTGCCTGTGGTCTTAATGAGCTCTCCTGACTTCAACAGATCATCAGCGTTGCTGGCCATCACTTTGTCCCCTTAAGCTCTGATACCAATTGTTGGGAAAATCGCCCAGGACCTAGATGAGGAATGAATGACAACCTTCAAGATCACACACGCGAACATGAGTAAACTTAGATTGATTTCATTTCTTTGCGATGCGATATAGTGTGCTACATCTGTCTCCTTTTCTTCTTTCTTATATAGAGAAGCAACATACAAGACTTTGAAACCAACATAGCATACCACACTAAGAATCTGACACAGAAACATCCCGACTTTCCGTTTACGACCACTCTAAATCCTAAACAGACTCTGACTCCTGACCCCTTAATTACGACTATGACTGCTACACTATTCTTATGACCGCTACAATACCTTATGACTTTGACTTCTACAGTACTCGAACGTGGTTGTAGACTGCTGTGGTTATAGAATCAACTAGACCTAAAGAAAACTAGATTAACTCTGTCAAGGAGTACACTCTAGGTGAGCCACGATAACGACGGCGCACCAAAATCGGCTAGACTAGTCATGCACGATTCCCATCGCACTCCCCAACTTGCGGGAGGCATCAAACCCTGCCATAGCTAGCCAAGATAGCCCACCACCATCACCTTCACCATGTTTGAACAAAGAGGCAACTAAAATCAGAAAATAAACCAAGCAAAAGGGGGTGGTAAGTGAACCCGGGTGAAGCGGAGCCAAGTCCTAGCCCTAGGCAATGGATCTGGTGGTCCAGTGACTAGAGCCAAGTGGAGGAGGCATGAGAGTAGCTGGGGCGGCACTGGAAAGGTGGCCGAGCTGGAGAGGCTGAGCTGAGGGCCGGAGTTGGCGATGGCAGGGGTGGCGTAGGCGAGCAGGGAGGTGACTGAGAGGCAGAGGGATTTGGTAGCAAAGGGAGAACTAGAGAAGAAAATTGGGGAAGTTTAGAGGAGAGAGAGAGAGAGAGAGAGAGAGAGAGAGAGAGAGAGAGGGAGGGAGGGAGGGAGTAGTAGCCATGGGAAATGGCAAGCAAAGAGCATTTGGCTGGGTGGAGCACGGAAGAAGAGAGGAACAATCGGAAAAATGAGGAAGCCAAGAGAGGGATGGCTAGGCCATTCCACCAACTGGAGAAAAGAAGAGAGAGAAATTGAAAGAGAGAGGTAGAGAGATTAGAAGGGAAAGAGAGATATTATATGCGAACAATTAAATTCACACACTATCATTTAAATCATTCTATTGCTAACTAAATACCTTGTAAATTTGGTTAATTGTATTTAAATTGTAGAAACCCCATTAATATTGATTCATGATTATTAAAGATAAATTAATGTCCATCAGTAGATTAAAACTTTTATGCGTAAAGATTAAAATCATGTACTGCCATCTAGATCACTCTATTGCATATTTAAATACATAGATAACTTTGTTAACCATGTTTAACCTATAAAAACCCATAAATAATTATTCACAATTATTAGACTCGATTAATTGCTATCAAAGGATTAAAACTGTACATGGAGATTAAAACTGTGCGCGTCAATTTAAAATAGACGTTAAGTTGTAAAAATCCAAAATCAGCTAAATAAAATTTGAGGATAGAACAGGGACACCTCAGTATAATTTATTTATATGTATTCAATTTTTCATCTGTATCTATAAATTAAACCATCATATGTGTACTAATTGCAGAAAATGAACCGGTACCATAGGGAGGATTTTATCCGAGTGACCCCGAGACCCAGATTTTCAATCTGTACTTAGGCAAACATCCCTTTGAGCACTTGACTAGATTATTTTTAGTAAAGCAAGTATTTACCTATTAAACTACTATCACACAACATAAAAATTAAAATCATGTTTAAATTAGATAAATCTTATGATAAAGAAATGAAACAGAAAAGGGTAGGTAGTTAATTGAGTCACTGTCATATCAAGAAATAAGAGATGGGTGGAGGGTCCACAGACTAAAAAAAAGGGGCAGGTTTCGACCCTCTACATAGGGTATTATATAAGGACATACAAATTTCACTTGTGTAATGGACCGTATAAATCATATCAACCATTGATCCGTCGGAATGCGGGTAGAATTAGTAACTCTATTAAGATTATTGTGCATTCCACAAACGGTTAAGTAGTTTTATCTAGGGAGGAACCATGCAAGGTCTCAATTGAACTTTGAGCCATAAAAGATATGCCTAGCGCATATATTTAAGGATGTGGAGTGTCGAGTAAAGGTGATGTCTGACTCGACCAACAACGGTCTTATAATTGAGAGGGTGCTTGGAGAGGGTAATAAACCGTCTAGGGCCCATAATTATAAGTCAAGTGGATGCATAATATACTGAGATAGAGTTAAAGTTACGTGCTCTAATTTAGGCATCATATCTAAGGAAATGCGAAGATACACTCGTTACAAGAATCAAGGTGACTATGACTAAAGTGGTATAAACCTGCGCAGTGCTATATAAATCATGAATACATGCCTATCTCCTGGACTGGGGGTTACGGAACTAGTGGATGTTTTTATCCACTATATGAGTGTTTAGTAGATTTCTAAACTAACAATATGGAATTCTTTCAAAACCTAAAAACATTTATTTTCTAAATGAGATTAAGATTGAGAATGAGAATGGAAATGGATAATCCAGGAAATGTTAGATGATGAGCATACAATACATTTTTTTGTTAATAACTCTTGCTGAGTACTCTGTAATCATCTTTATTATTATTCTCCTTTATTTAGATGATAGCCAGGTTGGATCCTCACTTGGGGTGGAGGTCTTCCTTGGGGAATTCTATCCGGAGGGAGAAAGAGATGGTTATGAGATTGAATTGTATGAGATGGATTCCTCATAAGGTGCTCGGGATGACTAGGGAGCTAATAGCCACCTGGGCTTGACCCCTAGGGTATCAGTAAAAATTAATCTGTTGTCCTTATTTCCAGTAGTTCTTGTATAAAGAGAATATAAGATAGAACTGTTTAATTTCGGTATTGTATTATTGAGCCCTCGCGGTTTTTATATTAAACTTTAGTTTTGCGTGGCTATGCTCATATAATATTATATTCTGTTTCTAATTATTGTTCTGTTACAATACTTTAAAGGGGCTTATTATTCATTAGAACGATATTTTATCGGGCAAATGAATAAACATGGTTCGTCACAACTCATCACAAATATGTTGCGGCATCACAGCTGACGTCGTTTTGCTTTGGAAGCATTTGTCGGTTCTATGATCATCGATCCACCGGAGACTGGATGCTACCCAACCTAGCTGACAACGTGTTTACGTGTGCTATCAGATTTTGATCCAGGATGGCAATTTGGTTTTCGACCGTACACAATTTTTTTTATATCGGATATAAATTTAGATAATAAGGGATAGATGTATCCACCATATATGTTTCAAATTAATACCGATAACCAAATGAAAAACAAACACATTAGTCCAATATATATGTTCCATTCGGCCCATATAATACTGCAATTTCAAGAAAATCAGTATTAAATTTTCTAATTGTAGATGTCTTCAAATCTGCAGAAAAGGATGGGCTAGTGGTGTGTTGGTGAATGTGAGGATGTTCATTTTTCACCCACACGGATTCGACCCCTAGATCGATATATTATGTCTTACTTAATTAGAATACGTACATACGATGCAGTGAGAAATCATATGGCCCTCTGTAGTGAACACGCGCACCCATGTCCATGTGTACGAGACTATGCGCCATCCCTGTAGTCTGAAAAAAATCAGCATAAAGCACCACTTATAGTGACTGGACTTGGAACAAAACCATTGTACAGTAGAATGTACCAGGAGTGAATTCAAAATCCATATTATCATCAATTAATTCCACACAGGTTCAACAGAGACTAAAAGGTACGAGTTATTATTTGTTGGCCTTGTGGTTTAACGAGGCTAGCCATATATTATTTCTTGCAAATGTCACAGTTGCAATACCCATTACTCCACTTGCCACTACACCATGCATCCTTGACCTTGCCATGCAGGCCAATCGACTTGATCCAGCACGTCATCTTGCACATCGGTAAGGGACACATGAAATCTGGGATACGGAGCAAGAAGCAGTCCTTGTCTGTAAAGAATATATCCATCCATTAACGATTAAAACCGTGCACTTTGAGTTATCATTTTCTTTAGGAAAGTGTGCAGTTGTTTAACATGCATGATATTTAGAATCATTAAATATTTCCTAGTTTCATTTGGTTACATGTTTTAGAGGTCCAACTAGCGGCCAAACATCCGATGGGAGGCTTCCCATTGGACGCTCCGGAGCAATATTGGTTAACAACCTTTGCAACATTCCTAACCAATATGTGCAACAAATTGCATAATAACAGTGAAATATTCAGAAATTTTTGTAAAAAAAATAACCTTCTCAACAAAATGAATTAAATGAATTATAAATGTAAAATTTAGCTAAGTGCTAAAACAAGATCAGAAATTCCAAACAACAAATTTGTAACCTTGTCACACTACACCATTTGAAAATAATAGTGGAAACATTTGAAACTAATAGTGGCAATATTTGAAAATTACTCGTGCAACAATTTGAACAAATGTTTTGCAATAAATTGAGAACCACATCCTCTACTACAACAAAACAAATTGATCGCGTGTAACAAAAAACACAACCCACTGCAACAAAAACAACTCAACAAAACTTCCTTTAGAGGAAGGGTGTTGCAACAAAGTTAGAAAATACCCGCAACAACCAACCAAGGGGAAGGGTCGGCTGTGCAGGCGAGCAAGCTAGTGAGGAGGCAACTAGCCTAGTGCCTCAACGCCAACAGGTCGGGATCTCCTCCACCAGCCCCTTGCTCCTCCACTGCGGCTCTTCCTCCACCACAATGTAGAATGCTATGTTATCCCCTCGGCCCCATCACCAGTGTAGTTCTTCCTTCTCTCGGTACGCCATGGCAACGTTGCCTCCCGCAGGAGGTTGTTGAGTCTTGAGAGCGATAGCTAAGTGGGAGTTAGACCTCATGATGAGCAAAAAAATGCCTCAGATCTGGCATATGAGTGAGGGAGTTTGGCGAATTTTAAGTAGGAATAGGTTGATTTGGGGGAGTGAGCGGAGCGGAGGCAGAGGAGAGGAGCTTGACTCCGATGGAGGCTGGCTCTAGGCATTGGTGAGCCACTGGAGGGGGAGGATAAAGTGTTGAGGAGGTTCGGATGGGGCTGAAGATTAAGAAAATGGGAGCGCAGAGAACGAGAGCGATGGGAGTAGGTCATGTGCGACTGTGCAAAGTGAGCGAAGTATCTAATATTTTTTGCCTCGACCCGTATGCACGTATGTGGCTTAGCATTACACTAAAAAAATTACAAAGCTAATAAACACTTGATTTGTTGTTTTATCCAGGCATGTAAGAACCATAGGATGATTGGGCCGAATAGAAATTGCAGTGATTCTCAATATAAAAAGAAGCAATCGAATTGCCACACGAATGAGAGAGAGCGCACGAACCTGCTGCGGCTGCAGAAGAAGGATTTCCTTGAATGACAAGTACCAGGAGGAAGAAAAAGGTGGCAGCCCTCACATCCATACTGCTGAGTGCCCAAACTCCCTAGTCTTCTCCTTTCTTCCTTCGGTTTGTCTAACTTTGTTTGCCTTGGTCAAAGAATTGCGTCACTGAGGATACACAGGATGACATCTTTATAGACTAAACAAAAAACTGCAGTATTTAAGACCTGTAGGTTGGCAAACACGAGCATTCAAGGATATTTCTCATTGGGTATAAACTTAATATTTGCCATTAAGTTTGGGTGTACAAAAGTTTGACTAGAATTATTTGGCAACTTTATTTTTTCTTATACCGAGTTTTAATGCAATAATTAACATCGATCCATCGAGCTTAATATTGCAATTACTATTTGAATGATATAAAGCAATTACAACACTCACATTTATTAATGTAAGGATTTGGGATTATCTTACAAGTAATTTGTGTGGACAATTGGGATTCTCAGGTTGGCTTTGCGACGATATAGAGATGATATTACTTTTTCTCAGGGGTAATGGGGCGTACATATTTTAGTCACTGCCAGGGAAAAAGATCTCGACGCTCCCTCCCGGTTTGCAAGAAAACCGAGAATTTGAAATTTTAAATGTTAGAATAAAAGGAGGATGCAACTATGGGCCGGGCATGTTTCTTTCTGGCTTTTGAAACCGACTTTTGGCTTTTACTACAGCATCTAACTTTCAAACTAGCTATTTTACAAACAAGTAACTCTCCGCAATCTCTGCTGTAAATAGGTAAATTCAAAAAAATTAACAAAAAATCATAATCCACAACCACAAAAAAGAGGGTAAGCAACGGAGTTTAGGCCTAGCTAGGCCGTACGTGTAGGTTTGAACTCTAAAGCCAGTGCTTCTCTTGGATTATCCTTTTTCCGGAGTAAAAGTTAAATACTAAATTCAAACAATTTTTGTAGGACTGAAGAAGGTAACAGAGGAGCTGGATAGTGCATTCTAATTTTTTTCCTAAATATTAAACACTCTTTCACTCTAGTAGCTATAAAACTATGAAAATTAGAATAAGAAACCAACACCAAACAAGCAAAATAAACATCTGAAATTTTGGAGAAAAATCAGGGAAATCAGAAGTACCTTTGTTATAACTTGGTACTACCAAAAATCAAAATTACATTTGTTACAATTGCGGTACTACCTTTCGTCGATGAATAGTGAAATCATCCTAAGTTCAAAAACTGAAATGGATGGAACCTTTGATTCGTAGATCCAGATGAAATTAAATTTTTCAAGAATTTTCTCTAGGTATTATGAGCCTATTCTAACAAACGTTCTGAAAATCATGGCCAAAGTTGATACCTTTTTCAGTTTGAAGGAAAGATGCACCAAAATCGACTAAAACCCCAAACGGTAAATACAACTTGTTGTTGGGTGGATGATGGCCAAGATAGCACTAGATGTATTTCCATATGTCATAGCAAGCTAGAACACCGAAGAACACGATCCAAAAACCCTTCAAACAATAAATCACTCGATGAGGTCAAAAACAAGCAAAACCAGGTTTCTTGAAGAGCTTGCTATCAAAGTATCTAGATAATAGGAGATTGATTTTATGAGGTTGTCTCCATCTCATTCACATCTTTGGCACAACAAGATGAAAAAGAGGGAAGAGAAGAGATCAAAATCAACCGAAACAAGAACAAATCAATCAAAATAAGAAATAGACATAGAAATCATCAAAGATTGATATATTTCCACTTGAAGAGATAGGTTTTATAGCCACTCCATCTTGGAGGACAGAGAGCATACAAGGCACTCACTCTCAAACCCTAACCTTAGATATGAGAGCACTTGAGATAGGTTGGATGGTTAACTACATGTCTCCATCCTAATCCCCTTTTATAGGTGGGCAACCAGCCACCTCAACCCTTAGTGGATACTATCCACTTATCACAATAAGAAAAACCTGTTAACCCCACACGTATGGGTTTTAACTAACACATGTTACTTATGCACACTTTTCAAAACGTATAAGCTCAAATCCGCTAAATTCATAGCCTTGATCCGCCTTGATCAAACCAACTCCACCTTGACCTAAACCGCTCTCCAACGCATCGCCCATGCATCGTGGTTTGGATCCAAGATGGTTCTGGTATTTTTGGTCAAACTACCAAAATACCCTTTCTTTACCCGATCATCATCCACCATTGCAAGTATTGCAATGCTTGCCACATGTAGATGCACTGCTAGCTTGCCACGCATCGCCAGGTCTCTTCCACCCCAGTTCCATCGAACCATGGCTCACTTGGCCCGTGCAAGCTACATGTGCCATCCCGTCGTTTGAACTCGCCTTCAACATTTCCCGTCTTTCTCATGCCATGCTTGAACTTACCGTCTCATCCGGCATCCTCGATCGTTCTCGACCTCAACTCCATGATACTAGCCCCGATCCTTGTCGTTGACCACAGCCAAGCAACCCTGCACATCCAAAGACAAAGAAATCATTTCTAGGCACAAGTTCTTCACAACTTGATCCATGTTAGCCAAAACATGTATCATGAAACCTTAATGCAATGACCTTAGTCAAACTAACTCAATCCATGATCCAATTTCCCTTAAACCTTGTTTTTCTGGGAAGATCAGTAGTACCGCACGCAACATGCTGGTACTATTGCACTACAGTACTACCGCTCCCCAAATAGGTACTACCGCGCCCTGCAATCCCGAACTGGATCTCTCTGGAAAAAACGTACCACACCTCTTACTGGAACTATGGTTCGTGCGGTATGACCGTGCTCACAACGTCGGTACTACTGCTCTACGGTACTACTACATAAATACTTACGGTACTTCCAATTTTCCTAACATTTCCAGAAAACAACCCAACTAAAATGCGATCTTTGCAAAAACACTTAACCACTCTACAAAACTTGCAACGGTTTATCACAACAATATCCTGGACCTTCTCACACGGTCCTTCAATCTCCCTCTTAACGAACCCATTGGCAATTCTTCAAAAATGCAAATTGGAGGTGGTTTTAGAAGAGTAAGGAAAAATTTTGCAAAGAGAACTCCAAATGGTCAAAGAGGGTTGCGAAGAGATGAACATTACCATTTGAAACAGAGATAGATAGAAGCTACTAAAAATGACAATTTTGCGTAGAAACTTCATATCCATCACATAGTGTTGGGAAATCTCCCTCTAGATCTAAAAGAAATAACAATTGTTCAATTTGAACTTGATCATGGTGAGAAAAGATGAAAAGCTCCAAATTAGCAAAAATTTACACAAAAGCTCTAAAACATGCTCTAGATATGCATTTTTGACCGATCTTTCTCACTCTTTGACAATGGAGTCATCAAGATACATTGAAGAAGATAGAGTATGAATGAAATGAAGTAGCTGTATTTTATTCATTTTGAGCACTAGGAGCCATGAAGATTATCCAAAGTGACTTTCCAAGGATTACACCAAGTCATAAAAAGTGAAAGTGTTATCTAGATTATGGCAAAACATGTATAGCCAACCTAAAGCCACATAAGCAATGGTACAAAATTAAATAGATTCTTAACATGTCTAGGTGCTCAAGTTCATAATTTATCCAAGAGTATCCAAAAATGAGCCAGGCCATATCAATATGCTAAATGAAACTAAGAAGCTACCATTATGTCAATTTAGAGGGCTACAACTTCAAAAAATGAAACATTTCGTTCAAGTACTTGTATCACTTGCAATGTGAGCAAATTTAGTACATTTGGCATTATTCTTTGAAAGTTATTTTTGGTTTTAGTCAAGCTTCAACCATTTTTCACAAAGTTTTGTTTTCTTAGCCATATGCTAAATCTCAAGCCTTATGCGACCACCCCAAACAAGAAGCTTAAGGAAGTGATTATGGTCATCCAAAACTCCCTCGAAGTTCATGTCTAGTGCAATGGAAAGCCATCTCATGGAAGAGAATTGGTGAGATCATTTTTTTTACACAAAAAGAGATCATTTTGTATTTTCTTAACTTAGTGCAAGAACAAAGAGCTAATATTAACTCATGTTTCAATGTAGATTCAAGACTCAACTTAACTTATTTGATATAGCATGAATTATAAGAGAATTCAATAGAGAAAGACATAATTTAATTCAAGTTTTTCACATTTAAAGAACCTAGCATGGCAAGAGCTAAGTTACATATAGAAGTTCATAATAAATCTAGCAATCTAGCACAAGTCATGGTAAGATGTAAAGCAGTTTTATCACGTCACATAAGGATGTATTTATATTGCAATGCACATTGTTGGATTTAAATATGATGACATAAAGATTCCAGCTCTTCCTCAGTAAGTGAGTTAGTTTTAGAAGCAATTTGGTTCAAGTTGAGTTATGTCAATATTAAGTTCAAGAAAATCTCAAATGAACTCTTTTTAACCAAAGCAAAAAGCATGAGAGAAGAAACTTGGAAAAACAAAGAAATGGCAGTTGTTGTAGGGGTGGCCCCCACCTAAGCCCAGCAGGCCTGTTAAGAGAGTGTAAGGCCCATGATGGGACATGTATAGTGACATAAGTACCCCTGAGGGAGGTACTCATGTGTAAGGGTATAATTGTAAAAGCACTCCCCATGTGGATGTATATGTGTAGGGCATAGGCCATGGGGAAAGGGGGAAGCCATTCATTTACTCAACTCCCCACTACCATACTCTCTCTCTGTTTGGTCTGTAACCACAACAGTTGGCGCCGTTCGTGGGGAGGACAAGAACAAGCCTCCAGCTTTGAAGGAGGATGGCACCAAAGAAAGCTTCATCGTCGGCGGCGAAGAAGAAAAGGGCGGAAGCGGCGAAGTCTCGCATCAGCACTAGGGCTTCGGCTTTAGCAGCCGCAGGTACGAGCGGTGATGCAGGTGCGACCGGGGACCCCGCCATCGACGCGACGACCAACCCCGTCAGCGACACGACGACCAACCCCGCCAGCGACGCAACGCCCAACCCCACCAGCACCGCCCCGACGACCAACCCCGACGACGGCAGCGCAGGCGCACCCGTTTTTTCACCCGGCGCAAAGGCGGCGAATGGCCCCAGCGGCGACGCGAACCCCGTCACCGGCTCCAGGGTCCTCCAGGACAACGCGGCGGGCAACCCAGCCGCGCAGGCCATGGTCACCGCCGCGCCAGCAGCACCGCCAAGCGCACCGACGGCCCCAGCCACGCCCGCGATGGAGGCTGCCCTGCTGGCGGCCCTCAGCGCATTTCAGCGGGAGCTAACAGACCTCCGCGGAGCCGTGCGGGACATGCAAGAGGCTCGGAGCCAACACGCCCCCCGGCGGTGGCATCCGAACCCGCTCCGGAGAGGGCGGATAGTTGCGATGCCCTTACGTCTAGCCGCGTCCCACTACGGCGCGTAGATCCGTAGTCCCCGCTCTCTGCGGGCCTATAGCAGGCGGCATGGCCTGAAGATTTCAAATTCCCGAGCGTCATCGAGGCCTACAAAGGCGACTCCGACCTGCGGGAGTTCGTGCGCGTTTACGAGACCGCTATCGAAGCCGCTGGCGGAGACGACACCACGAAGGTAAAAGGACTCCCCTCGCGTTACAAGGGGTGGCGCTGTCCTGGTTCTTCACAATTGAACCACAGTCCATCTACACGTAGGAACAGATCCGCGACCGGCTCTACAACAACTTCCAGGGAAACTACGTTGAGCGTGTCGATGCGGACCAGCTCTTCGCGGTCAAGCAAAAACCCAAGGAAAGGCTCCGGGACTACTTCAAGCGCTTCGCGAAAGTGCGCTGCCAGGTCAAGGACGTCAACGAAACAACCGTTATCAACACAGTAATACAAGGCCTCCGACCGGGACCAATGGCCGAATACAACGCGCGCAAGCCCATTAAGACCTTCGACAAGATGGAAGAGTACGCCAGAGCGGAGGAGGACGCGCGGAGGTGACACGGTGACGACTCCGACACCAACAAGGCGGAAGGCTCGACAAAAAGTGAAGGCTCGCCGAAGCAGGGCTCTTCGAAAGGTAAGCGCAAGCAAGAGCAGCCGAAGGCCGCCTCCGAATGCAAGGACCCCCAACACAATGACCCGTCAGGCGACAGGCCCAAGCGCGACCAACGCAAGTCCAGGAAACCTCGTTACGTCTTTGACATCGAGGGCGGCTCCGAGGACAACGCCCCCGCAGGTCGCGGGGGCAGAGGGTGCCGAGGCCGAGGACGGGGACGTGGCCGGGGTCGCGACGACAGAACCCGCGAAGAGTACGGCGACCAGCACCACGGGCAGTGGTGCGAGATCCATGGCCGAGGCAACTATGACACGCGTACTTGCGCCACTATCGCAGCGCTACGACAAAGCGTCGCTAGGGACAAAAACCTGGATACACGTGCGCCCGTTGTGGCCCACGTCCAACACCCCCAGGACCAAGGAATACAGCCCCAGGAAGGCCTCCTGCGAATTCAGGCACACGTGCAACAACCTCGGGAGGGCCTCCTGCAGTTACAAGCCCCGGAAGGAGCCCAGCGCAGGATCATCAACGTCATTTCTGGAGGCTCCTCGCTAGAGTTCGCCTCGGCGCGGCAATGGAAGGCTTATGCAAGGA
Organism: Dendrocalamus latiflorus; assembly: GCA_017311315.1. Classification (NCBI taxonomy): domain Eukaryota; kingdom Viridiplantae; phylum Streptophyta; class Magnoliopsida; order Poales; family Poaceae; genus Dendrocalamus; species Dendrocalamus latiflorus. The sequence goes on from CM029668.1 coordinate 14,207,623, forward strand.
GGCTGCACCACGTCGCGGCATACCCGGCGCAGGCGCCGCCGGAATGGGCACAACATGAGGTCACATTCGCGCCCGCCGACGCCGAGGGCGTGGAGTTTCCCCACCAAGACCCTTTGGTCGTCTGGGTCCTTGTAGCCGGATGCAACGTTAGGCGCGTCCTAGTCGATGGAGGAAGCTCCGCGAACATCCTGTTCGCCGCGGCCTTCGACCAAATGGGGATCCCTCGGAGCCGATTGGGCCCTTCAGGCATCCCGCTGCAAGGATTTGGAGGGCAGCCTTTGCGCGCTTTGGGCCAGATATGCCTCCAAGTCTCCTTCGGCCAAAACAACAACGTGAGGAGCGAAGACGCCATCTTCGATGTAGTCGACATTGCATACCCCTACAACGCCATATTAGGGCGGCCGCTATTAAATACCCTCGGGGCACTCCCGCACCACGGCTTCCTATGCATGAAGCTTCCCGGACCGCAGGCTATCATCATTGTCCTTGGCGACCAGGACATGGTTCGACGCATAGAGCTTGGCGCCAGAGGTCCATGTCACGCGGCTCGCCAAGGCACCTAAGCCGGGTATGCAGATGCGGAGCCCTCGGGCGCCCCCCGAGAGCGTCTCGCGTCCCTCGAGCACAAGGTTGCCCCGGCAGCAGCGACTCGTCAGCGGTCGCCCCGTCATAGCGGTTAGTGGTCGGTATCCCCCTTTTTTTCTTTTTGTGTAATCGCTCACCCGCGCAAACAGGAATTTAATAAAGTACATCGTTCATGCAAATCCTCTCGTTTTCATACCAAAAGCGCGCGAGGGATCACCTTCGTGTGCACTATGCATGAGCATGGATAAAGACGCGTGGGGGGACGCCTCCGCGCGTAGTCTACGGACTCTAAATAAGACGTAGCGTCGAGGTCCGCCTCCGTACGCACTCTACGGAGTATAAATAAGACGTAGCGTTGAGGTTTGCCTCCGCACGCAATTTCACCGCCTGCAACGCACGGAGGCTCGCCTCCGCGCGCAGTCTACGGACTCTAAATAAGACGTAGCGTCGAGGTCCGCCTCCGCACGCACTCTACGGAGTATAAATAAGACGTAGCGGTGAGGTTTGCCTCCGCACGCAATTTCACCGCCCGCAACGCACGGAGGCTCGCCTCCGCGCATAGTCTACGGACTCTAAATAAGACGTAGCGTCGAGGTCCGCCTCCGCACGCACTCTACGGAGTATAAATAAGACGTAGCGTTGAGGTTCGCCTCCGCACGCAATTTCACCGCACGCAACGGGCGGAGGCTCGCCTCCGCGCGCAGTCTACGGACTCTAAATAAGATGTAGCATCAAGGTCCACCTCCGCACGCACTCTTCGGAGTATAAAAGAAAAGGACGCGGATGCTATCCCTGCGCACTCTACGGAGTATAAACAAGACGCGAACACCGCGCACGCATGGGCGTTGTCCCAGTGCGTACTCTTCGGAGTATAAATAAGACGTGGATGTTGATCCCACGCACTCTACGGAGTATAAAAAAAAGGACGCGGATGCTATCCCTGCGCACTCTACGGAGTATAAACAAGACGCGAACACCGCGCACGCATGGGCGCTGTCCCAGTGCGTACTCTTCGGAGTATAAATAAGATGTGGATGTCGATCCCACGCACTCTACGGAGTATAAACAAGACGCAGATACCCCGGTCAATTCTACGGAGTACAAAGTGCACCACGGGGGCCCACCCCCACGCACAGCCTGCGAAGTACCAAGGCGACGTGTCAAAGGCTAGTTTCTGCGCGAGCGCACCCGCGAGCGAGAAACACCAGAGGCTATTCTTGCATAATCGTGGGAAGGAGCGCCCGCGCGTCTGCTTCGACTAGGCGCCAGCTCCGCTGCCACCACTTCGAAGCGTAGGGGACGGAGCGTTCGCGCGTCTACTTCGAACTAGGCGCCAGCTCCGCTGCCACCACTTCGAAGGGTAGAGGATAGAGCGCTCGCGCGTCTACTTCGACTAGGCGCCAGCTTCGCTGTCACCACTTCGAAGGGTAGGGGACGGAGCGTTCGCGCGTCTACTTTGAACTAGGCGCCAGCTCCGCTGCCACGACTTCGAAGGGTAGAGGACGGAGCGCTCGCGCGTCTACTTCGACTAGGCCCCAGCTCCGCTGCCACCACTTCGAAGGGTAGGGGACGGAGCGTTCGCGCGTCTACTTTGAACTAGGCGCCAGCTCCGCTGCCACCACTTCGAAGGGTAGAGGACGGAGCGCTCGCGTGTCTACTTTGACTAGGCGCCAGCTCCGCTGTCACCACTTCGAAGGGTAGGGGACGGAGCGTTCGCGCGTCTACTTCGAACTAGGCGCCAACTCCGATGCCACGACTTCGAAGGGTAGAGGACAAAGCGCTCGCGCGTCTACTTCGACTAGGCGCCAGCTCCGCTGCCACCACTTCGAAGGGTAGGGAATGGAGCGTTCGCGCGTCTACTTCGAACTAGGCGCCAGCTCCGCTGCCACCACTTCGAAGGGTAGAGGACGGAGCACTCGCGCGTCTACTTCGAACTAGGCGCCAGCTCCGCTGCCACCACTTCGAAGGGTAGGGGACGTTGCCACCACTTCAAAGGGTAGGGGACGGAGCACTCGTGCGTCTACTTCAACTAGGTGCCAGCTCTGCTGCCGCCGCTTCGAAGGATATCGGACTGAGCGCGCGTACGGTTATTGCAACTACGCGTCTACCTCGATCACACTGCCCCCTCAAGGCGCAAATCATCGCATGTGGGCGCGTGTAATAACCCTCCCGAGTTTACCATGGGACAGTGTAGCCGGAGGGCGGCGATGCACCCCGCAAGATCTAATCAAGACTGTTCTTTGCGTTCGCTAAGGACGCTTACAAAGGCGCACAAACACCTCCGACGCACCAGGCCGCTACTCGGCAGGCTCACCCTTAACATGCGTCCGTGCCGAGGCTCCACTCGAAGACGCCCGACCCGCCCAGAAATCCAACACTTCCTCAGCCCTTTGCCAGCGCCGAAGACGCCGTCGGGTTGCGAGGTCGGAGATTAGAAGCCGGCCCCAGCTGTGTAGCTGCTCGGGACAAGGGGGCAGGAATCAGAACGGGAAACAACTTCGTACTTCACCAACAAAAAAAAGAAGAGATACCTCGGGCTTCGGTTACAACGCACACCAACACGCGACAACCTCCCGTCACACCTGTGGGTTCGCGGTGTCCTCCGGGGCCGCGGTGCTATCCTCGTCACGCCGGGGGACCTCGTCCAGAAACCGGCCAAGGTTTCCCTCGCAGTGCAGGTTGTTCCGCAGCTCGACTATGGCTGCGGCCTCGCCGCAGTATTCCCATATCCGCTCATGGAAGAACTTCACAGTGCCGGCTCCGGACATTACCCCGCCCCCGGCGGGCATCTCCAGTCGAGGATCGGCTAGCCCCGCAACGTGTTCGTAACCACGGTGCCGCAGGAGAGCGCATGTCAAACACGACGCCACGTAGGTGCAGTGATTGCCGAAGATCGCCGCGGCACCGCGTGCAACGCCGGCCGCTTCCCCAATCCACCGGAGCGACCGCGACAGGTCCTCGGGCCCGAAGGAGCGCGCCGGCACTTCAGCGACAAGCCCCTTGAGGGTATCTTCCAGGGCCAGCATGGCGTCCCAGGCGGCCACCGAAGCGTCGCCCAAGGCTCGATCTCGCTCTGCGAGAGAGGCAGCAAGATCGCTGCTCCTCCCCTCTAGAGCAGCGATTTGTTGCAGAAGGCTGTCCCGCTCTGCAGCAGCTTCTTGCCGCACCGCCTTCGCGGCCGACGCTCACGCACTCCAACTCCAGGCGGCGTATGCGAGCATCCTGGGCAGAGCGCCCTCCTGCAGCTCCCTGCAGCTCCTCTTCGGCGGCCTGCAGCCTACTCCATAGCTCTGCTCCCTCGCGAACGTGAGCACCTCGCAGGGCCTGGGCCAGCACGAGTGTCTGCGCGGCGTAGGAATTAGCAAATGCTAAGCGGCGACAAGTGGTCTAAAAGACAGACGCTTACCCTCACTCCCGACACCTCCAATGCATCTCCAAGGCGCCCTGACCCGTAGGTCTGCAACGCCTGTTGACCGATGCTGGCGGCCGCGTCCTCCGCAATCCCGCGCCATGCCCTCAGAGCATCCGACGGAGGGACGAAGTCCACCGGGCTCGGGCGCGCAACACCAGTGTCGCCGCACCAGGACCCCCGCGCTCAAGGCACGGCTCCTCCTCCGGGATAAGTGCCGCTGCAAGGAGGAATTACACACTTGTCACGAGGCGTGCAAAAAAAATAAAAAATGGCGAAGGAGTGCCATCATAACCTACCTTCGGTGGCAGACAGGGGAATTCGCGGAGACGTCTCCCTAGCCACGGGTGGGACCGCTTCTACTTCGGCCCCAATGGACGGCGTTGTCTCGCAAGGCCTGGGGACCTCCGGGTCGGGACCTAGCGCCAACCGATCCTGCGCCACGGTCACCGTGGCCCGAGGGGTCGGGAGGGCGCGAGGTGGAGGGACCTCGGTGCTCGAACCGGAGTCCCACAGGCTCCCAACACCGGTCGCCACAACGAACCCTCTCGATGTCCGCGGAAGGGGGGACTGCAGGCGTGGCCGCGTCGCTTGAGCGGAAGATACCACCGCGGTATCCGCCACAGAAGGAGTCCCTGCGGCAGCAACACTCGCCGAAGGGGTCTCCACAGTTACAACAACAGCGGTCGGGGGCTTCGCCCCCACGACCTCTGCGGGAGACACCCCCGCCTCCGCAGGGGACACTTCAGCCTCGGCCGCTGCCGTTAGCAAAGGCTGCGCTCCACACACTCCCGCAAAGGGCACCCCCACCACAGCCATGGCCGGAGACGAGGACTCCGCACTGGTGCCGCCAGCCGACACCACCACCTCAGTGACGGTCGTGGGCAGCGCGACCTCCGTGGCGCGCCCTCCGCCGCCGGCGCCTTCGCCCTCAGTCCCCGCGCCCTCTAAATCTGAATCGGCATACTTCGCCGAACCCGAAGATTTGGATCGTGTCTAAATCTGAACAGCGGCAACAGCCGTACGGGGCGTGGTCGCAGTGCTCCGGGTCCTCTTGCGGGACAGCGCCTTCGTCTTCACGGCACCGTCATCCTCATGCTGCTGGTCCGGAGGGGGGCGATTCGGCACAGGAAGCCCTAAGGCCTCGCACACGCGGTTTATTCGCCCCAATCCGGCCTCCGCAGTCGCAGCTGCGCGCTGCCCGTGCTCTCTGCCGGTGTATGGCCCAAGGAACACGCGCGCGGCGCGCTCCGCATCCTCAAGGCGAGTCCCTGCCCCAGACAGCACATTTACACAACGCAATACGTACGAACGAAGAGGAAGACGTGGTCGAGACTTACGAAGGCCAGTCGGCATGGGCAGCGAGCAGACGGACGGGCGAACGTTATCATCCCAACGTTCACCGGTGGTGAAGCGCCAACCACGGGAAAGCGGCGTCGCACCAAGCATCATATACTCCTCGGCGAGGTCGCGCATATTGAAGCGGGCGGCGACCCCCACAAGTCTTCGCGCCCTCAGCCCATCTTCCTGGTCAAGCGTTAAGCCGGGGGCGATCTTGAATGTAATCGGCTCGCCTGCGCACTCGAGGCCGCTGCCACTCGTCACACGATGGTAGAACCACCGCCTCGCCCAGTTGACCTCCCACTTCCCTCGGGTCGCATTCGCGGGGAAGAGCCTCCCACATGATGCCCGCAGGACGAAGTTGACGCTGCCAAATTTCGACAGCGTACCGTCCTTCCGCTCCTTCGGTTGGCACCGGGCCTCATGCAGGTACGCGAACAGGGAAGCGCTTGGCCAACACCCCTCCGAGCGTAGGGCCCAGCTGTACACGGCGAGGCGAGCCACCGCGTTCGGAGTCAATTGTGACAACTCCAACTTGAAGGTCCGCAGCACGACCCCAACAATTGCTGCGGACGGAATGCGAAGTCCGGCTTCGAAGTAGGCGACGAAGACGATCGCCTCCGACTTCTCAGGGCGCGGCTCCGTCTCGTCATCGGCGGGCAACCGCAAAGCGTGGCGGTCCGATAGCTTCCCTTCTCGCAGCAGTTACCGGATCTTGTCCTCCGTCACGAGCGTGCGGCCCAACTCGCCGGAGTACGGACCCTGACTCTTCTTCGCCGCCCACCACTTGTCTGCCGCCGCCGGATCGCGCTCCTCCAGCATGTATTTCACCTCGAGCGGCGAGGACCGCCTGCAGATGGCGTAGCCGCCCACCTGAGTACGCTCGTCGCAAGTCGCCATCAGCATCCACGGGGAACTCGGCGGCGAAAAAGGAGCGCAGGAACATGGCGAGCGAATGCGGAGAGCAACGTGAACAACTAGAAAGCGCGAGGAGGCGTAGGCACAACACCACGGGGGGTACTTAAAGGCACCCCGCCTCCCACCATGGGTAAGCGCAAACGGCGAGCGACAACCGTTCACCTCCCCACGCGCGAAGCCAAAGCGTCGCAACGGTACACGTAGCCAACACGCGACCATTGTCGCACAGAGTCCTGTCACCACACGACGCGTCACTAGCGTCCCACCGCGTGTCGGTCAGCGCAAGGAATAAACGCAGGTCGCGCGACCCGGCGTAGCCGTCGGCGCACGCCGGCGCGGCTCTTCGGACCCTAAACCGCGACAGCCCAAACGGGGTCACCGACCCCCCAACCCTGGCCACACTTGTCCGAAGGGACAACCGCAAGTCTGCGCGGCATGGGTAACCGCGGGTGGCACGTCTACAGCGCCGCGCCACGTGCCCCGCCCCTCTGGGGAAGGGGCCTGACCGCGGACGGCCCGTCGACACGCCAATCATGGCCCGCCGCGTGTTCATCTCGAATGGACAAATGCGTCCGGATACAGCAGCCGCTCGTGCCAGCCCAGGGGTCGATGCGATTCCCGGAGCCATTAAGGCGCACTACCGCGGGGTCGCGCTCACCCCAGGGAATGCATTGCCACTTCGAAGGATAGGGGACGGAGCGTTCGCGCGTCTACTTCGACTAGGCGCCAGCTCCGCTGCCACCACTTCGAAGGGTAGGGGACGGAGCGTTCGCGCGTCTACTTTGACTAGGCGCCAGCTCCGCTGCCACCACTTTGAAGGGTAGGGGACGGAGCGCTCGCGCGTCTACTTCGAACTAGGCGCCAGCTCCGCTGCCACCACTTCGAAGGGTAGGGGACGGAGCGCTCGCGTGTCTACTTGGACTAGGCGCCAGCTCCGCTGCCACCACTTTGAAGGGTAGGGGGCGGAGAGATCGCGCGTCTACTTCGACTAGGCGCCAGCTCCGCTGCCACCACTTCGAAGGGTAGGGGACGGAGCGTTCGCGCCTCTACTTCGACTAGGCGCCAGCTCCGCGGCCACCACTTCGAAGCGTGGGGGACGGAGCGCTCGCGCGCCTACTTCGACTAGGCGCCAGCTCCGCGGCCACCACTTCAAAGCGTGGGGGACGGAGCGCTCGTGCGTCTACTTCGACTAGGCGCCAGCCCCGCCGCCACCTCTTCGGAGATTAGGGGACGAAGCGCCCGCGCGCTTACCCCCACGCACGTAGCACCCCCGGACTACCCTGCAAACGCCTGCTCTCCGCTGCTACGATCCTCCAAGGCAGGAGACCAGCGGTTTCGGAACACCGCCCCGCTGCCCGCCTTGTCAGCACCGCCTCGGCGGAGCGGCACGTCCGACGGCATTCCCCACACATTGCACCGGCGCAGGTCATGTCACGACAAGTTTTGGCTTGTTCTCATAAACAGACCACCTTCAGTACATCAATATTCTTTTGAAAGACGGGCTTGATCAGAAGCCCCGGCTGAAGGTGAGCCTGTCTAAGAGAACAGGGCAAACCTTGCCGTTGTATGCAGAAATACGGAGCGAGCACAGCAGGTGCGAGCAGTCGCCATTAACAGACTCTAACCAAGCTCCCGAGAAAAATAGGCATCCATCAGTACATCAACATCCCCCGAGCCGCGTCGTGCTGCCATGGAATGTGGATGCACTAAAGGGGCCCATCTTAGGGGAGCAGCACCTATCTGAGCGCACAATGCAGGTACAATGTTACACCAGCATGCTATATATACCCTGTTAGCGGGGAAACCAACCGGCAGAAGTCCAGCTGGCGGAAGCCCAACCGGCGAAAGGCAAATACTTACGACGTAATGGTCCTATAAGCAGGCACAACAGGAAGGGAGTTAAACGAGGCACGGACTGGTCGACGAAGATGCAGCCCTGGATTGCGCAGTGGGAGGGTGCGCTCGACGACCACGTGGAGGAGGACCGCCCTTACGACAGCAGGGACTACGCGGAGTACCTACGCTGGTACCAGACGTGGACACGTACCAGGCTCGTACATGTCGTAGACCAGCCTGCCACACACGTCGCCGCTCCGACAGACACGTACCCTGCGCACCTCGCGCGCGATGCTCACATCGCGGTACGTTACATGTAATTTCAAATATTCCCAAATGGCAATGTCGTTTCGATGATGAACCATTTTATGTCTTTTTGTCTAGGCTGACGTCGATTCTGTCCTATGGACCGAGTCCATTTCACTACTGGAGAGGGTCACCACTGGTGCGGAGTTGACCCACAAGGAGAATGTCAGCTTTCTGCATCGGGTGGAGGCTGGGTGTAGACGTATCGTTAGCCTGTTGTCCTGCACGAGGCTACCGGCGGTCTCCACACCCACGCGCCAGCGCACAGATGGGTCGTCCACCCATGCCACCCTGACGAGCGTGGCACTACTCCGGAGGTAGTACGTGGACACGTCCTACTCCACCTCACCCGGACCAGCCAGGGGGCTCTGCTTGGGGACGGCCTCCTACACCACCTCACTCGGAGCAGCCAGGGGGTTCTGCCTGGGGACGGCCTCCTACACCACCTCAGCAGCTCTTCATGCCTCGTCCGCACATCCCCGGCTTCCACACGTAGGGGGTGTACTCTGAGCTGTACGCCCCTCCTCCTACCTCGATGGCGCCAACTGCGGGTACGCATCGTCGGATCTCGTTTTTATCCCTAGGCGACATGCAACGAACAAACGATATTACTATTGCAGGTCCTTACCATCAGCACGCATATGGCGCCACCCCGACCCAGGACGATGTAGATCAGTATTTTTCGGAGTGGCCCGGGCCGTCCTCCGACGCAGCACCGGAGGTTCTCTCCGGCAGTGCCCTCCCCGGTGCACCGGAGGGCACACAACTAGAGGTGCAGCTAACTCCACCAGCGCAGGGGTGGGTGCGACACGCTCCTGCTCGTTTTACTTTCTCGGAGCGTCGTCACCCGTTGCACCGGAGGACGGCCAAGCGGGGCCGTACGGGAGGATGCAGGCGCAGTGACGGGGCATGCCAGGGTGGCGAGTGAGGGGTGCTGCCGATGCTATATATTATGCATGTAATGAAAAAAATACGTGGCATGTTACTCACAACTATATTATAAAGTTTATTTAAATTCAAACAAGCATATTATATCTTCTTTTTGTATTCAATCATTCATATATCAAGTCATATAACAAATATTAACATACCGGTTCTCCGCACAGGAATTCTCAGCGTATGTCACTTAACAGTGTATGTACCGATCATTCTACGGTCAATCTTTCGTAAAAAAGTTTCTATAATTTTTTACGCACCTACAACATGCAATGAACATAAACTTTTATTACAATTCTAGCATATTTTTTACCAGTTTAAAACTACAAAATTCACAAAATTTAAAACAATCACGGGGGTGACTGCGTGAAAATCGCCTAATGGGGAGGCGACAGGTATTGTGTCAGCTTCTGGTTGGGCGATAGGCTCAAGTCGCCCAACCATTGAGCGACTGGAGCCTATTTTTGTAAAAAAAAATTCGCGGGTATATTTTTATAATTTTGAATAAAAAATAGATTATCTGTACAAAAAATTGTACGCAAGATATACCGCCAACGGAGCCGTTGTCCCTCGCGACCTGCTGGATCTGAATTCCTTCACGTCGTGAGGACTTGGAGCGGTGCTTCTACTCACCGCCACTTCAGTCTCGGCCTAGAGCTCCCAGTGCTCGCCTCTGTCGTTGGGAGTCGCAGGCCAACCGGATCTGGCCGAAGTAGTGAGCCCGCCAGATCTGACTAGAGCAACCTAGATCTAGACAAAAGCCGTCGCTCAAAGGACCTCTCCATCGTTACTCGTGCCGCCGCCAGCAGTGGTGAGTCATCAGTGATGAATCGGTCGTAGATAGCAGAGAACGGGGTGGTGGCGCTGTTGGTTTGGAGAAGCGCAGTGACCAAGATGACGGATACTGAACGGGTGAGAGCTTGGAGGTCACCCAGTGCATCCCAACTTAGCCTCTAACAATTGGAGTTGCCCGTTAACTATAAGCCGATAACTCTACGGCCAATAACTGTGTCGTAGTAATACAGTGCATGCGAAGGATGCAGTGTCTGCTGGAATTAATAGAGGGAAAATTGCAAATAGCCTTCTAAAAATCAGTCCGAGTGTGACGTATCTCCTACAAGTACTTTTTTGTGGGACATGTCACCCTAAGTGCATGGTTATTTGATATGACCCGAGCATCCTCGCCTATGATGTTGACTTGGTAGGGTTTTTTTGCATGGACCCCATGGCGTGCCAGGTTGGTTCGAACCATTTCAGCGTGGCCTAAAGAGTTATGTTAGGGCACTCCCAATGCAGAAACTATGAAGTAGTTTCTATACTTGCTAATTAATGTAGACACTACCCATGAAAACTATACTCCCAATGGATAGTTTCTACAAATAAAATTTTCATCCAATCATCTATCTTCTCTCTCCTATCATCTACCTATCACAACTCTTTCTATCTTAGTTCTCGTGTAGATATGGTTTCTATATAAGAAACCATTTCCTTATCTCTCCTCCTTAACTCCAATGACACATCAGCATTTTGCTTACTTGGCACCTTATTTAATGCCATAGAAACCATCTATAGTTTCTGCATTGGGAGTGCCCTTATGCACCTTGGATTAAGATGAGTGAGAGGATGAATCCTTGAGATGAATCGAGACAAGGGAACACGATAGGCAAGGGTCGTGCTGGATATGGCATGGATCTAACTAATCATGCTGCACTTAGTCCAATAGCCGAGGTGACACGCAACGGAGTCTAAATCGACAAAAAAAAACAACCAGGTCAGGGCCACCAAGGGAGCATGTCAAACAACCATGCACTGTAGAGAGAATATACCAGAAAAGTAGGACAAATTAAACTCCGATTGACTTCTACTAAGCATTTGCAATTTTTCCATTAATGTAAGCTAAAATCACAGGCAAATTGACCAGCAGCTTGAGGACGATAGCCAGCTGAAGCGAGCGTGAAGAGAAAACGGCGCGATAGTAAAAACCACGTGGGAGAGTTAATTAATACATTGTGTTTGAGGCAAGATGCTTGAACTGCGCAATAGTAAAAGGATGGGATAGAGCGAAGTTGGAACAAGTGCTTAATCCATCTGATATTATTCTTACCTTTCTCTTCCCACTTTTTGTATTTATTTTCATTTGAAAAGGGAAAGGGTTAACTTCTTCCGTATACATGTCGATGTGTATTATATTGTATTACAAATTCTTGAATTCTTATGTGCTTTTGTGTTACAAATCTCCATGTTGGTAGTGTCATGCCATCACTCTTAGCTGTTCTGGCCTCCTAGTGACATTCGATGAACCACTTAATTGTGATTAGTAATCTAAATGTGCAATTTAGGAGTTTGGTGTTCTACTTAAACCAACACGCCAAGTTTGATAACCCACTGTGTAATTTACTTATCCATGTTGACAACATTGATTTCTCATCCAAAGACAAAATAAATCAAGGCTTAAGGGTCCGCAACAATCCACTGCACTACAAACCATGATGCTTTATTTTTTGGTACAGATTGATTTGGTACGAATATGAGAACTAAGAGTAGAGTATTAGCCCTTGATTAGCTGGTCATATCGCCGCAAGGCTCTGGAGCTGGTTGAAGAAGAGAGAAAGATCATAGAACTTTATTTAATTCTTTGCTTGATCTAGTAGACAATTGGTAGCCAATTATATATTGCCATGAACGACTAACGTGGAAATTTACTAGAAAAGTAACTCTAAAGGAAATTAACGCTTGGAAGGATCTGATCCTGACTAACCATATCTAATATAACCCGAATTATTCTTATCTAATGCAAACCTAAACTCTTACTGCCCTGGTGTGCCACGCAAGGCAACTATTGCCGTGGCACGATGATGTTGCGCCCAAGCCGCTGCCCACAGTGCCCAAAGCCCATAGCACTAGAAGACTTGAAACTTAGGAGTGAGGATCCCGTAGACTTGTCTCATCAAGACCACTAGTTATTGTGTGTGTTTTTTCGGTTACGGGTGATGGTTTTTTACCTTAGTGCGAGCATTTTTGCGAATAAACCAAATACCAATAAACTGATAAGCCACTTTGAAAAGACTATCATGATAAGCAGCTACAAAATGGCGACGGAGAAGCCATTCTATTTGTTTATTCAAGGGAAATCATAAGCCATCAATCATAACCATAAGCTAAAAAGAACAGGGCATTTTTACAGACAAGATCAACCCACGTGCTTCTTCTCCCCATCCACGGTTCCACAACATGGCGCTATGCTCTGATCCAGCTTCATTGATCAAGGATTCCAATCTTAGTTCCATGAATCCAACTCAAATCAAATCCAAATCCATCATTTACAATTTAATTGAGACGGAACACAAGGAACTGGTTGTATCTTCAAGATGGAATCGTTATGCGAAGCCAAGAATGGCCTGTATCATCTCTGCTGGTTCAAAGTATATGTAGTCTGGCATGAGGTGGGTGTTGGACTTCTGGGGAAGCACCAGACGATAGAACTAGCTATCCTTTATTCATATATAAAGGATCACATACAACTCTCACTAATACACTTCTATTTCTCTTATCACACATCCTAATGCTTCACTATTGAACACATGCACACACATACATGCTAAAGAAGTCTCTACACTGATCTCATAGTAACTTAGTATTACATCGATGAGTTACATGCCTATCTATACGCTATACAAGCCACCATACATCAACCGACTTAAGCCATCATAATTCTAGATATTAACTTAGCACTCTACAACTCGTCATTTCTAGGTTGTACAACTCACCTTTAAAATTAAATAGGTGCTATTTTTTAGCAAGACACTTAAGTAGTCAATTTCCCTTTTTGATTGCTCTCCACCAACTCACTTGTTCCATGTATGTAGCCGATGTCATTGTACACGCAAGCCAATTGATCAGCTATAGCTGGCTGGTTCTAGGCTATCTATGTAGTCAATTTTACTTTGATCTCTTGTTATTGGCAAGGATTAAATGTCCATTGTCTGGCTCATGTACACTTCACTGCCACCTCAATTAACAACTTAGTTTTACTCTTGCTTATGGTAGTAACTTCAAATGCTAACTACAGCTGGGAATACAATGAATCTCTTATAGTAGGAGATCTTGTGCTCACCGCTGAGCATGGTGGTGGTGTTGTCCATAGAACGGAGCCAGAGGTAGATGGTGGAGAAGTTAGCATAAGGCTGAGAAGCCTGATGTCGACGATGGCGAGCACAGTAGCCTGCCCCTGCATGGGTGGCAACCTATTTCCCTATAGCCATAAAGGTCCTTGTCCCTGAGCATTTTATCCAATGATCTAATTTGTATGGAAGTGTAGAAGACGATGCTTAATGCCCAGCTTCAAAGAGACTCTGGTCTACCTATATGTTGGACAAACTACGTACTCACATCAACCCTGCTTACATTTTGTCCTCGCTTTGCGTAAAAGAATTAACCCGAGAGTTTGATTGCAATTGGCAATGGGGGTTATATGTTCGTTCAATTCTTGCTCAACTAGCAAGGTGGGACTAAACTCCCAACACTTGCACTCACTAGCTCCACTTAGGCTCAAGTCTACCCATACGCCTGGACAAACCACACACTCACATCAACCACGCTTACACTTTCGTCCTCACTTCGCATAAAGAGATTAACCAGGAGGTTGGATTGCAATTGGCAGTGAGGTTATATGTTGGTGCAACTCTTGCTCAACTAGCAAGATGGGACTTAACTCCCAATACTTGCACTCATGCCCTACATGTCCTCATTTGGGCTCAATCTAAATTGGATTGAATCTCACACGATGATACGGTTTAATCTGGTCCGCACAGAGAAGAGAATGGTTCAGAATTTCTTAAATTCACTGGGCAGAGTTTGAGCTAAATCTAGGGGATCTCCACTGAAATTTGGTTTTAAAGAGAGCATATAAGCACACTAGTAACCTAATGCTAGATGCAAACACATGGACAATGATAATTTCCTAACTTCATCTATGATTTCATTTCTGATATTATTTTTCATGCTTGTTATTTTCTAACATATTGGGCGGGATTGCATAAAGATGAGCTGGAGGAAGACTTGGAACAAGGGGCTAATTGGCTCATGAAATAGATGCTCAAATTCCTGCAACAAGGCTTGAACTTCAGGCAGTGACACACTTATTTGAGTCAGAAGCTTTCAGTGCTTCCTATTCAGCTTGAAACACTTCTTCTGGAGACACTGCCCGTAGTTGAATGAGGTGTGTAATCCCATGCCTTTTGATCAAGCCTTACATCTTTGGCTACCCCAATCTTATGACAAGAGTATCGTAGTGTCATCGCAAACTCCCCTCAATGAAATACATCTACCCTTGAGAATAAACCACATAACTTTGCATCGACGGTGGCTCTAACACATCGGGCTATGATCCTCCAATCAATCTGTGCCTAGGATCATGTCATAGCATCCCAATGCTAGGATCTTCATATCTTGACAAAAGGTGTCTCCTGGTTCCATTGTATGGGATTGCCATCTACCACAACTAAACATGTTCATGGGCCAACCCCCATTTTCTAAGTTGGGCCTGACTAGCTTGCATCTCGGCCTAGGCTCGAGCCTCGATTTGCAGCCCGAAGCAAATTTTGGGCTGGGCTCAGCTAGGGCCATTCCTAGGGCAGGGCAATAAGGGCACCCACCTAGGCCCCCAAGAGATAGGGACCCTCAGTCCATGTATTTTAACCTTAGGCAAATATGAGCAGTTCATGTTGTTGTAAAGTCCCAAGACAAATAGCTAATAACAGCTAGCGAGTCGCGGGCCTATGGCTTCTCTTATTTTCCTTCTCTAATTCAGTGATAAATAACACTTTGACAATTGACACAACAACTACACTATTTAGAATGAAACATAGATCTTCCTTGTGAGTTTGGTTGATTCACGATAAGATTTCTTTCGATAGATTCAATTCTCTTAGTTCTTCCTTTGCACTAAGTTTATAGACAGAATATGTGGTTGAAGCATTTTATGGATTATTCTTGCTACTGCTTTAGTTTCAATCAAACTATCAAAATACATAGATCTCTTGTGTTTTTACTGATGTAGACTTTCTCTAGCAATGTTTTGTTCTTAGTAATATGTTATAGTTTCTTCGACTTGTTAACTATTGCCAATATTAAGGCCCCTTACAAGTGTATGATTATTTTAAATGCCCTCCTATCGCCCTCTTCCACATCAACAAAAAAAATAGTTGAGTCAATAGGAAGAGAGCGCTTGGAAGGCATTTCAAACAATCATGCACTTTGTAGAGGGTATGTGACACAAAAGTACCTGTAGGGGGTAATTCAAGCCCCAACTGACTTTTGAGGGGTATTTGCATTATATATTACCTTTGGAACTGCCTTGCCCCAGGCCTCCAAAAAGTTGGGACTGGCCTTGAGCCCAGCCCAGCCTGAATCTTAGCCACTAGACCATCCCTAACCGCAGCTGTTCTTGCCACTCCCCATGCTGCCACTTGTGGCATCCATGGCGCTCCCCTACTGCATTGCTTCAAGAGTCCAGACTGCATTGCCTCCACCTCTAGCTCTTGAGACTAGGAGCAGGCAACAGTAGCACCATAGCAGGAGGAGATGGAAGCTTGTGGAATTTGGTGGTAGCAGTGCAGCACCGCAGTGATCGCACTACCGGCCTACTTCAACAGGGAGATGGAAATAGGCAGCACTGTACCCCTCCAGCCTCGGAGAATAGAAGAAGGATGAAGTTGATGCCTGCTACTGCGCCATCGCCTACAGATTGCAAAACAATGGGGAATCGAGACTTCGGGATATTACAGTGGCTGGCTGGCGGCTACAATGCTCTATTTGGATGGAGAATTGAGGATTGGGGAAGAGGTAGGGCAAAGGTGTGGGCTGTAGGAAATGTTGGGTCTATTAGACTCTGTGTGTAGGTTAGACCAAAATTCAAATAATGACAAATTTTTTGACTGAATTGATTTTTTAGAGGATAATGAAATGGAAAGAAAAACAAAATTTCACTGGAAATTCATCAAAATTGTGAACCATGCCCTCACCTCTACCTCGTCAAGCTCATTGACCCCGCGGGAAACTCATTGGTGCTTGGTCCCGAGGGTAATCAATCTAGAGTACTTCTAGTAACTCTTCTATGACATGAAGCCACACCTTGTCTGGGCATTTATGGTTTTGTCCCCATTTTCACTCGCAAGTGAAAAACCCTTTGCCTTTCAATATGACTTGAGTGACTTTAGCTTGTCTTCTAGTTTGTTGGTTTTAGATTTCTTGCCACCATCTCCCTTTTGAAATGCCTTCAATTTATCTCCAGTTTGGTGAAACTTGCCATTCCCTTTTGACAACTCTCAGTGTTCAGTGGTCTAAAGCTTCTCTTCTTGCTCGGCTCGAGTTAACAGGGCAAGATTACTAGTAGTATAGAGGTTCTGAGGGCGATGTAGCCAAATTGCTGAACAATATCATCTCTAAGAACCTCTAAAAACTCATCAACAAAGAATCCTTCATCTAGAGTTGAGTTGCAAAGAAAAAGTTGGCAAAGCAAAAGTTGGTGTCTAAGTTGTTCACATTTCTCAATAATACTTAGACACATAACCAATTTTAACATAATGCTCTCAATTTGTGGCTATACTTTTGATACTTGTTCTCACCAAACCTATCATGAACCATCCTACACATGACTTCCCAACTCTCTATCCTACCCTTAGCCTCCACATTTTGTCACAACAAGCCTACAGTTCCTTCAAAGTTTTAAAACTCTCATGCCCTAAACAAAGTATGTTTCACATATTTGTTGCCATAATTTCGGGTTTTCACTATCAAACTTTGTAAACTCCATCTTGGGTATAGGATTATTTCCGATGCGCACCTGTGCGGTGGCCGAGTTGTGCTTAGTGCCCCCAGACTCAATAGTCATTTCATTAAGCACTTGGGGAATAGGGGGTCATGTAGCTAAGGGAATCCCAGGATTCCTTAGCATCCCCCTAGAGTTGTAGTTCATCGTGGCAGCCAATTGGCCCAAGAACTTGGTCACTTGTCATTTGGGTCAATGGTGGCGATGGCTTCGGCAGTGGTAGGGTGAAGGAGGCTTCGTATCTATCAGCTCCATTCAAGCCTCTATTGCATCTGTCCCCTCCCGAATTTGTCCCACCGATACCTAAGTTTTGATCTGGTGCGTTTCCAGATCGTTAAGCTACCAAGACCTACTTCAACATCTTATTGATGCCACTGTTCTATGACTCCACAACATCAATGATCTTAGACAATGGCTGAACAACTACTTCAGCCAGTGACACAGGTGCTGAAATGGCACAACTCAACCTATAGCATTGCTTCAGAGCACACAAGGCGACCAGACTACGAACATACCAAGTGGAGAGTGAGTTCAGAGGAGGGTGATGTTAATTAGTAATTGTTTCTGTAGCCAGTAAAAGATGTTCTAGTTTGTGTATGAGTTGTGAGACCATATGGAGGTTCTCCTATGTTTTGTGATGAGCAATTGATTCTTTGGTTTGATTAGGTTTGGTGTTTGAAGTTTGTTTTTGGAAAGAGTTAAAATGATTTGAGGTTTTTTGTTTTGAATCGGATTATCCTAGTGGGATGGAAAATCTATGTCGGATAGATCATTGGGGCATATCATTAGTCCAAAGAGTTCCCAAGATGAATCTAGTGAGGACTGAATATCTGGGTTAGCCAGACCATTGGTCCAGAGAGTAGACAAGTTGAAATGCACTTGAGATGGATCATTTGGATCATCCGTACTATTAGGGTGGATCATTGTTCCATTAAGTATGTTTTTAATATTTTGAGTCATTTCAGAGTGTTCCGCCGATCCGATGGCCATAGGGCCTTAACGTCTTTTGTAGACAACTTCAAGATGAGTCTATTAGTAATGTTTTTAGGGCAATTGTGTGTTGCTTATGATGGGATCATGCGTGGAAATAGTTTTGTTGCATGTAGGTGTCCATGGAGCAAAATTGGTGAGAATGATAAGCTTGGATGGGTTTACGGCTCTAGGTTGTCATGGTTAGTACATATGTGTTGCATGATGTATGGTTTTGACTAACGTAAATCAAGTGTATGGAACTTATGCTCGGAATAGTTGCTTAATCTTTGAGTATGGAGGTGGCTTAGAGAACGTTAGCAGTCAATAGCAATTGACCAAAACTAGGCAGGAGTGCTGAGGTCCGTGTGGCCTGATAAGTCCAGGTAAGGCTACGTGGCTCAAGAGGGAAGTACAAAAAAGACAAGGATCATAAAGAGATGAGTTGGTACACGCAGTCTGCCAAGTGAACTGGGCCAGCGCAAGTAGAGAAAATCCGGGGGAGAGTAGATGCGTGAAGACTTGACAGCAAGTCATTGGACGCCACAAGCTATAGTAAAAGCATGCGGAGATGCTTTGATGAGTTGGATTAGTTTTCGGTGTTGCTTTGAGGAGAAGGAATGGAATCATGAAGGTGGAGGGGCATTTTGGTAAAATGCCCAATACCAAAAAGAGATGGCGTGCGAAATAGTAGCATGGCCTCAGTGGTTTAGGTCAAGCCAATGGAGGACAAGAGTGTAGATCGGGTTATTGGAGCATGATGATGAAGAGCGCATTGAAAAACATGCGCAAGTGTTGTGTAAGTGTAAAACACGTCATGTTGTCGCATTATCGAGTTAGCTTATGTGTAAGTGGATAGTATCCACATGTGTGGTTCAGATCTAGGGTTTAAAAGTGAAGTAGTTGTCTTGAACACCACTATAAAAAGAGAGGTAGATGTGGCTTAGGGAAAAAAACATTCGGGAAGCTTTAGTGGAGAGTGCTCTTGAGAGAGCTTTAGGAGAGAGGAGTTGAGGCTCTTATATGCGAACATTTTGTCATCCTTAGGCTTAGTGTGACTAGGGATTGATTGTAAATATTTATTTCTAAGCATCAATATATCTATCAACTTCGTGTAAGTATTTGCTCTTGTTTTGTCTCACAACTTTGACTTATTCTTTGCTTAGATTTACTTTGATTCTTGTTCCTTCTTTGTCTTGTTAGTTGCTAAGGATGCATAAAAGGTGAAAAAACCTCAAGGAGGTTATACCCCATCCATCTAAGCATCCTCATAGCAAGTTCTTGGAGGTTGACTGGGTTTTTGGCTTGAATAGGGTGTGATCTTGGTTCTTGTGATTCAAGGGCTTTTGACTTAGTTTTTGCTGATATTTAGAGTGTTAGGATGTGTAGGAAAACATCATTTGCCATGTTGGCTTGATCCCTCCCACAAGTAACTCAAGATCTTGGTTTTGTAGTTTTACCTGGTTTTTGTGCAACTTCTCTTGAAATGGATAAAGGTTAGAACTATGAAAATGATTCTTGAGATTGTTGATTGAAATGGGTTCAAGTTGTGTTTCAAATTTTAAGTATTTTGGAGCCTCGATTTCAAAGTTGCGCCAGTTTTTGTCTCAAACTGTGTTGCTATTTTCTGGCTGTGTCGACCTGGATAATCCGCCTCAAGTCTTTTAGCACCCCATACTGTCTTTTGGTTTGGATCTATGGATTGGTTTCCGTTATGTGTCTTGATCTAATTTTTGTAGCTTCTCGTAGTTATTAAAGGGAAGATCTTTTGGAATATTTTAGAAAAAAAAAGTTAAAATAATTTTGGAGGCTCCTATTCACCCTATCCCTACTCTAGTCGCCGACCATGGTCATACAAATTTTTGTTTCTATTTTTCAGGTCTATATTTGTTATGCGCTTAACTTCCTTCTCCGATCCCTTCTTCTTGTTTTCATGTATGAATAGTATATCCGTTATCTTCAATACAAATGTGTATTCCCAAAACAAAAACATTTATGAATTTTTAAAATAAAACCTAAAACAAAAGTTACAAATCTCATACTATGAGAAGCAAATAGGCCATACCACGACCGCACCTTGAGACCTTGAGGCTAGGTTTTTTTGTTTAAAGTTGACTTATATTTGTAATGTATACAGTAACTAGCTTTTAAACAGTGCGTTTTTTAAGGCAGGGTTAATAGAAAAATTATAGTAAAAAGTGTACTGAGTTTAGCTGTACCGGCCAAAATCCCATGTGACTATTTCTCTCTGCGTACTGCCTCTCGCGAACAGTCAGAATTCAAATATTTAAATCATAAGCCATCAGTCTAAAAGAACCTATTTTTGTATGGCAAGTGAGACCGAAAGGAACTTAGTTTTTCTTACACAAGGTAATGGTCAAAGTCGAAACAAATTGACTTTATATATGCATATTAGTGTATATATACCACAACATGACTTATTTTGTACCTACGGAGTTAGGGGTGTTTGGTTGGACGGACTGGACCATCCCAAGACCGTCCGACCCAAAATCCGAGCCTAACCAAGCCGACCCGAGGACCGGGCATCCATGGGGATCACCAGACCAAGCATGCTGAGGATAAAATTGTTCAGAAAAAAAAATCGGACGAGCGTGAGAGAGCACAAGAGCAAGCAAAATCACCTCATACCTCTATCTAAACAAATGGTGGATTTTTTTTGCTGTGTCTAATAACTTACGACTATGGTTGATGGCTTTTGACTCTAACAAGAATGTTTATGTGATCGAACCAAATGCTAATAAACCGATAGAAAAAGTTATTCTAATAAGACGCTTCAAAAAGATAACGAAGAAACCATTTCATTTATTCGTTCGGAGCAAGTCACAAGCTGAAAGGAGGGAGAAGTTAGGACACCAATTCATTACTCTAGCTAGACAAAATCAAAGCATCATTTCATCTAAGATGAGATGATGCAATGATGGACTAGCTCATACTAGCACGGGATGATTCCATAAACCAAACACCCCATTAATTATTGTCCTTCCCACCTGATCTGATAAATCAGCCTCAAATCCAAGGATTGAAAGCGGTTGGTTTAGTCACTTGTTGTAGTGTTCCTAAGGCGTTTAATTAACTTGACATCATTAGCTCGGATGACAAACTAATCGTGCATTTTTTTTTGTCAATCTATATATAAAGTCCACATTGCCACTACTACACTGCCGTGCAGAATCAGAGAAATACAACGAGATCGATAGAGGCAATAGCATTGAAGCAAGAAATTAAGTACTAGTAGCAAACAAATTAAGACAACTCCTAAGACTAATTAACTAGCTAGCTAACTACGTACTAGCTTAAATTATTCATTCCCGTTCGGTGAGACTAACTAGAGACGTAATGAAGTATTCATTCCCCTTCGATAATGAGCAATATCTTCAGTGCTTTTTGTCGCAGATATAACAGTAACAGTATTTCTTCACAGCTGAACCCATACACCTGGCCTTCTTGACATTGCCGTTTGTGAATTTCCCGGCAATCCAGCACGTCGACTTGCACAAAAAACCTATACAGATTGGACTCCCGGAAGTAGATTCCCAGCATTTTTCTGCAAGAAAAATTAACACACACGTATATCCAACCATTGGTAACTTACAATCTCACCTAATCTCAATCACATGAAACGGATTATTTTGAAATATCCATGAAACTGGTAAATTTTAAAACACTTTTAGTTTCTGCAAATTAAAGAACCACAAGACTGGATACAATGTGGACCTGAATTGCTCCAAATCCATCATAGATCAGTTGGCCATGAGGCCATCAAATAGAAAATGCGTGATTGTGTGTAAGAGAGAGAGATCTCTGGAGCACGAACCTGCAAAAGTAGGATTCCCGAATATCACAAGTACTAAGAGAAACCAAAGAGTGGCATTTCTCCCATCCATAGCTGTGCGCCGAAACACCAAGGATAGCCCTTTGCTTTCTCTACTTTGTGACCTGGTCCACCTTCGCACGCTATGGAGAATGTGTGTGTCTATATATATATATTTTTATCAATCATACATTTATCAAACGGTTCTTGGCGTGAGTGTCTAGTCATCTAGATGCCCTATATAATTTACCTATATATATTATATACACATGTTTCAGAAAGACATAAACTGAAAGTACTAGTTAATATCAACACATTTTTTTTGTTCCCCTTCAAGCTCTACGCATTATATTTTGGTTACAATTAGATAGTTAAATAAACAATTTTTCATTCGACTTTGGTTACATAAGTATATATTTCAATTTTGTCCGCTAAGCGAATCTTTATTCATTGAATATTGAGATATAGTCAGTCAAGCACGCAAATCTTGTATATGAAGCATTGACAGGCACATTGAGGTCATGACAAAAACGAAGCTTCGGCAGATAACAACACTAGTACTTAGTACTGTTGAGGGAGTCAGCACACGTACACTCGGGCACTGACCGTTGCATGGCCCTGTTCATCCGCCAGGATGGCTCAGCTGCACGCCCTGCAAGGCGAGGGATCCGGTCTTCGATTGTTAGCGTTTGTTTCAATCCTTTGAATTCGTATTAGCTCCGGCTTATCTGCAACTAGCCCGATGTAAATGTGGTTAGAGGCTTAATTTCAAGCTTTGACTCCGTGTTCATCACATCACATCATCCTCTGCCGAATGCCAATTCCGGTGCTTCTTTTAGAAAATAAAATCTCATTTTTATCGATAACTTAGGTAGAGTACATGAGTATCTAACTTTTAGATTGAAGATTTTAGATAAACAATACGTTAACATCAAGTCCTTGAGTCGATAAACATATTGAACATCTTTATTTTCCTCATTGTAGACTATGTATCTTGCAACGATGTCAGATTGCCGACAATCACAACTACAAGAAGTAAAACGTTGATGATCTCCATTAATATGTATGACCTATGCCTCAGTGTCAATGTTGTTTGTCAAAAAAATCATGGGGGACTGGTTCAATACACTTAGTCGGTTGTCAACCGTTCAATAAAGCTCATCCAACGGTTATGATGGCTTTGACACCTCCGGTGTTTGTGAGTGGTGCACAGGGATGGTGTTAGCGAAATGGGGCAAAAAAGTAATTTCGCGTGAGAACTGGTCTTACAACGTGTCTCGCTGTCCTGCACACGCACCGCTTTATGAAAGCAGAGAGAGAGAGTGTTTCGGGGAGTCAGAGTTCAAAGCCGCTGTTTGTCAACTGGAAACAGTGGTGCAAGTGTGAAATGCCCATTTAGAACAACGACGTTTGTTATCATTAGGACAACAATTTGCGAGGAACCTCCTAGTGTTATTCCCTAAAAGAAATACAGACGATGTATTGTGATAATTTGCTAAGAAGAAGAAAAAATTACTGTATTAGTCTACAGAAGAAAGAAACATCTGTTTTTTTTTTGCTGCAACCGCTGTGGACGGTTGTGCCTGACTCATCTCTACAACAGGAAGAAGTTAAATGATGGTAATACCCCTAATTAATGGATGGTTAGATTTGCTGGAGGTGTTAGCACCTCCCACACCACTACATGGACCAAACCAATCCTCTTTATTTATACCTAACTCCATCTGATGTTGATCTCCGGCTTAGACGGTGCCATCATAGTCTAGGTGAGACAGTTCGATAAACCTATCATGGGTAAAGAAGATCCGGCTAAGAACTCACTGGCGAAAAACAAAACTATAATAAATTGATCTGGGAAATAAAACAGAAGAAATCAGAAACCCCACCCACTCAACCAGCGAGAATGTCAGAGATGAGGGGAGGGGAGGGGCCGACGGTGGACTGACGGAGTTGAGGCCGGCAGCTAGGGTTCCTAGCAGCGGCGGCGGTTCCCTCCGTAGGACCTGTGACTGAAATCGGTTGTTAGACCGAAGGTCTGAGTTGCCAATTCCGGTGCTTTGGAGGCCCGGTGCTTTGGAGGCGACTTCTGCTTTGGCAAATAATTGGCTTTAGGAAGCCCAAAAGGTCTAAAGCCGACGAAGCCCAGAAGCACAACTGTGTGTACAAGTTTGGTAGTAGCAACGAAGGAAGGCGAAGCCCACATCTTCTTATAATGATCCCGAATGCGCGGGTGGTTTGCGGTATGGTTGTTTTCCAGGGGTAGGGCAGCTCCAAAATTTTGGATGAAGTTACTGATGAAATCCCGATCGATAATGGAATTCACCATTAATTTATCTCTTCTTTTTTTTCTAGGGGGAGGGGGCCATGTCAGGCTTTTCAAAATCTGTTTTGAAATTTTACCGGGGGATCAGAAATTTCCGATTTTCGGATTGGCCAGAATTTTCAAATCAAAATTTGAATTTGTGAAGTTCAAACGAAAAAGATGGAAAAATGCAGTGTCCAAGGTTCAAACCCAAGACCTGCTGCTCCGAAAGCTAGAGACCTTACCGCCAGGCTATACACATGCGTATGATTAAAAATGGTTACAAATTTCCTTTATATTTGACAACAATAATGCAAAAACGAAATCTTTAATTTGGCCGATAGAAGTTTTAACGTGGGGTATGATATTCCCGATTTTCGGTTGATTATCGGCCAGTTTGGAAAACCCTGGGGTATGTACAATTTTACTGCGAATTTGTGTTCCTTTTTCGGTTAATCGTCCAAAGCTTTAGGTGCTGTTAAGTATATCTTATAACTCTAGTATCTAGTTCAGAATAATTGGTGGGTATCAAGACTGAAAGCATAGCAGAAAAAAAAAGATCCACTGAACTGTGAAAGGAAAACGAAGGGTGTTGCTTTAATACTGAGATTTTAGTTTACAACTACTCAAGGAACCAGATCAAAAACTTCAGTATTTGCTTCTGTAGATCAAACTGTTTTGTGATATCCACTTCTGACTTTTCTTGACGAGACAACAAATTCGGTGCCCCATGGGTCATGGTCTACTTTGATCTTGGTAACCCTTGTTATGATCTACTACCAAGGCTTAAAGAATTCTGCAATAGCAGCAACTAGTTAAATATATGCTCAAAATTCTCCAAGTGAACTCGTGAAGCACACAATATCCATTGTAGTTAGCCTTATTTGTTCCTAATTTATAATTATAACAGAGCCACAGTTTTTTTTCCCATGACCTGCCAAATCGACTTTCTACATGCGTTGATTTAGTCAAATGATGGACTGGGATGTGGAGCGAGTACCGTAGCAGCAAGGCTGGTCTAATGGATTTTGTTGAATAGGAGACTAGAAAAGAGACTCACGCCAATTTTTGGTTTGTTGATTATCACGCTCAGATTGGATGTGCCCCAATACCTGTTCAGTGAGTTGACTGCCTCTTGAAAGTGTTCCCAATAGATCTAAGGAACTTCCCGCAAGAGGAAATGGACGCCGTTCAGGTCGATTACCGGATTCGGGAGGATATTGCCCAGAGAAGACTAGCTTTTCAGCGGAATTTTTTGTACGGATAACCCATTTTTTATTCAAAAATACAGAAATATACCCGCGACAAAATTTTTTACACAAATAGGCTCGAGTCGCCAAACCATTGGGCGATTTACGCTTGTCGCCCCACCAACAAACGACTTATAAAGAATCTGGTAACCGTTGGGCGATTAAATGCAATCGCCTTCCCGTTAAGCGATTCAATTGAATCGCCCCCCCCCTTCGGCGACATAAAGAAGAGTCGCCCAACGTGGGGGCGACTGCATGTGAATACAGCCCGACGGCCAAGCCCTCTTTTCTTCCCCACGCCTGCTCGCCAATCTACCTCTAGACGACTGCATGGTGATTCCGTCTTTCGGTTTTGTGAATTTTGTAATTTGAAACTCGTAAAAAATGTGGTATAGTCACATATACTGTTAAGTCACACAAGAACTGATATTTAATATTTGTCACATTACTTGATATAGAAATAATTTTCTATACGAAAAGAAGAGATAATAGCATTGTTTGAATTTAAATGAACTTTATAATATAACGCAGTAACATGCCGCGTATTTATCCATTACATGCATGACATACACCCCTCACTCCCCACCCTAAGGTGCTCCGTCACCGCGCCCGCGTCCTCCCATACGGCCCCGCTTGGCCGTCCTTCGGTGCAACGGATTACGAGGCGGGTGACAAGGGTCCGAAAAAGTAAAACGATCAGGTGGGTTTCGCACCCGCGGCTGCGCCGGTGGAGTCAGCTGCACCTCTGGCTGTGTGGCCTCCGGTGCACCGGGGAGGCCACTGCCGGAGAGAACCTCCGGTGCTGCGTCGGAGGACGGCCCAGGCCAGTCCGCAAAAATTTGGTCCACCTCGATGTGCCCCGAGGAGATCGGACCTGCAATAGTAATATCGTTAGTTCGTTGCATGTCGTCTTAGGATAAAAACAAGATCGGACGATGCGTACCCATACATGGCGCCATGAAATCATCCGTGTGGAAGCCGGGGATGTACGTAGGAGGTGTATGAGGGCGTGACCAAGCTGAACTCCCTGGCTGGTCCGGGGGAGGTGGACGTGTCCACGTAGAACTCCCTGGCTGCTCCGGGGGAGGTGGACGTGTCCACGTACTACCTCCGGAGTAGTGCCACGCTGGTCGGGGTGGCACTGGTGGTCGGGGTGGCACTGGTGGTCGGGGTGCACTGGGCGTAGGTGTGGAGACCGCCGGTAGCCTCGTGCTAGACAGTAGGTTGACGATACGTCTACACCCGGCCTCCATCCGTCGCGCAAAGCTGACGGCGTCCTCGCGGGTCAACTCCCCACCTGTGCCCCACCTCTGCGCTAGTGCGGAGGACTCCGACCACATCGCAACACCGACGTCAGCCTGGACAAAAAGACATAGAATGGTCCATCATCGAAACGATATTGCCATTTGAGAATTTTTGAAATTACAAGTTACGTACCGCGATGTGAGCGTCGCGTGCGAAGTGCGTAGGGTACGCGTCTGTCGGTGCGGCGACGTGTGGGGCAGGTGGGTTAACGACATGTACCAGCCTGGTACGAGTCCGCCCCTGGTACCAGATGAGGTACTCCGCGTAGTCAGCTATGTCGTATGGCCGGTCCTCCTCCACGCGGTCATCCAGCGCACCCTCCCACTGCGTAATCCAGGGCTGCATCCTCCTGGACCAGTCCGTGCCTTTCTTGACGCCCTTCGTGTTGTGCCTGTTTATGGAACCATTACGTAATGTAAGTACTTGCGATCACAATAGTAAGTACGTACAAAAATATCAGAAGCGATCACTCACGCGTGCACGCGCGGCGGAATCGGCGGCCCGACTGGTACAGGAAGTGCCTGCCGCAGCCCAAACTGCCGCATCACTCGCTGTGGTGCGTAGTCCTCCACGTAGATGCCGTACACGAGCTTCCGGCGGGTTAGCCAGAAAGCCTGGTCACGCCAGCACAGTGCAGATAGCCCGTCAGGAGCACGAGCCTGCACTGCCTCCGCTGCGAAAGGCTCCCAGCGCACGTCGGAGTCTGCGAGGCGGTCCAACTGCTCCACGAAGGGGTGGTACGCCCGCGTGACCTGCACGTGCGCGAACTGTACCTGCAAAAAAGGCAAATTGTTTAGTACGACGATCGTTAATAAGTTGACTACGATAAAATAAAACTCACTCGTCAACGACACCAAATAGAACCCATCGTCGGCCGGTCGATGTCTCCCTCCGGGTACATCTCGGCCCCGTAGGGACCCATGTCGTCTAGTGTAACATCCTGGAAATTTTAAATTTGAAAATATGAATTTCTTGAATTATTTTATAATATATTTTGTTGGAATTTGGCATTTTATGGTATTTTTCCGAATTTGAATGAGGTTACAAAATTTAAGAATTCTTAAAAGACAAAGACAGATATTAATGATACCTTAAAAAGAAAGGTGCAAATAATAGAAAGATAATATTTCAAGCACGAATCTGAAAAGATGATCCAGTCTAGAAAAAGAGAAACCTGAATTAGAATATAAAACCTCATTTTGAAAATCATGACATAAATAGCAATAAAAAGTGAGTGTACAAAATACAAACATATAAATGTATATATATGTACATGTATGTGAGTGCATATATAAATTGTGCAAGAAAGAGCCTATTAAAAAAATAGCAAATAAAAATAAGCAAGAATTTATTGAAGGCAGAAAAATAACAAAATAAGAAATTATACATACCTATATACATATACATCCATGAGCACACATATTTATAAAATAATAACAACAAAAATAATATATAGGCATGAGGGAAATATATACATATATGTAAAATTAATGTGCAAATAAATATATACATAAAACAAATGCATATGTGCATACACAAAAATAGGAACACATATATATACTGTATATATGTGTGTATAAGGTATATACTTGTATATACATATGTATAAACATTAACTAAACAAACAAAAGAAAAAGAATAAAAAAACAAATGGGGGAAGGAAGCCAGGCCGGCCGAGGCAGCCCAGCCCAACTCCACCGCGCCCCCACTGCCCCGCGGGTCCCGAATGCCAGCGCCTCTCCCCTTCTTTTTCCTCTCTTCCTTGCCCGAGCGCCTGCTCCTCCTCTTGTCTCTTCCTCCTTTCTTCTCCCGTGGCAGAGCAATCTCCACGTCGCCTCTCTCATCTCCTCGCTCGGTCAAAAAGCCGGCCGACACGATTGGCAGACCGCGCACGTCCGCCGCATCCGCGTCGAGCCCACGTCGCGCCGCCCTAGCCTCCCGCTGCACCGACCCGCTCCCGGCGCCTTTGCCCACGACGTGCCGCCTGACACCGCCGACCCCCGCCGAACCGCTCGCACGTCGCCCGGTCTGCCCGTGGCCTATAAAGGCGAGGGAACTTCCCCGGCCGCACCGCATTGCCCCACTAGTTCTCCCCTCCCGTGGAATTGAGCTCCCTGCGCCCTAGCTCACTGCCACGACCAAATTCCCCAATCCCGGCCGCCGCCGCCATTCTCACCACCGCCATCTCCTCGGGCCGCATTTCTTCAATTCGTTGCTTAGGGAGCATCCTCTCACCGCCCTGAGCCTCCTCCGACCGACACCGAAGCTCGCCGTCCACTGTAGATCGCCGGCACCATGCGCCTCCGCCGCCCGATCCCGCCTCACGCCGCTAGTCAACTCCGGAATCTCCCCGACCCAACCGGCAGCATGGTGAGCATCACTTGGACTCCCTTAGGCTCACACGCACGTTGATTGCCGTCCTCTCCCACGCCAGCGTCGCCGCCCCTTTTCACCCCCACCGCCGGTCGCTCAACTCGTCGTCCGAGCCGCCTCGCCTTTTCCCGGCTTCCGCCACCGCCCCCACTTGGCCTACACCCTTCCCCGCGACCCATTTTGCCCGGTTGCCCAACCTCTCCGGCCACTGCCTGCCGCCGGCAAGGCTAGCCCCGAGCGCCGCCGCTATGCTCTGCTTTGCCCCATCCATGTGCTGACTCAACTATAATACCCCTTCAATAAAATCGCTAAGGAATAGATGTTCGGTTGGTCAGCTCAATGAAGGCAATAGATCCAGAGTTCGGTTCCCCCTAGATGCAATTCTCCCTTCTTTTATTTTTATTAATCATTGATCATTTCAGTTTAGGACAAATCAAGGAAAAATTTGTAAATAGTTTAGAAAAGCTAATATATTCAATTGAACTATAAAACCAGCTTGAATAATACATAAATGTGGAATAGTCATTATGTTTGAATAATTAATCCTATTTGAAACATTAATCAAAAGACCAAATAGTAATCACAGACTTCGATAAAGAAGTACAACTTATGGTAAATGACCAAATAAAGATTTCCATTAACTAAAATTTAGATTTATGCCTAGTATTTAAAAAAAATGTTGTCCTTAAATGAACTCTAGTGGTAGGATTTGCTAATTACCAAATATTGGAATATCCCTTTTGCTAGGTAAATAAATTTTGACTAAAGCTAAACAACAATTAAAAGAATGTAGAGACTATTTAAGTAAATGAATATATATAAGCGTCTATATGTATATATATATAAATATGTGGTTAGGTAAAGCGGATAGCTTGCATGCAGCCATTAGTACATATAGCAGTGTGATCCCTGCGTTCGCCGTAGACCCTATTTAAAATACCTACATGTAACCCTATCATTAGAATACTGCCAATCATGAAATCATAAATGGTAGCTTTAGTTAATAACGATGACAAAATGTACTCGTGTACAGTAGGCTCGACTTGTAAAAGGATAAAGTATCGGTATCAGTAGTTTCTAGGGAGTACTCAAATTAGAAGGTCATCATAGTATATAGATGCTAAAAATATAATAGCCTAGATCATCAAGCATTGTTCATATTGCTAAATTTAAACTAAAATTAGAAATAAGGAAATAAAGTTAAATATAATGAGTATACATAGTAGTAACTAAAGCATAGATAAAATAATAATGGTACCATTAATTAAATCTTAATACTAGATGAATAAATAGGAATGATGAGCATGAAATGATAAGATATGACTAGTGGCAACTAAATGCACATAAAATGTCACCCCATAAAATGTTATACACCAGCACTCTAAAATTAATTCGGTAAGCTAAAATACCCTAAAAAGTAACGTTAGACAAAATAATACCTACTCATAGGTCCATTCTAACTCATGGAACTTCCTTGATAAATACAAAAATAATAAAAGATATTATTGTCAAAATATCAAGTCATCGTATTCTACCAACGATCTTACCACAAATCACCCAAATCACTCATTAACTCATAATAAAACTAAATTAGTTTATTCGGATTTATTTGGATCTTTTGAGTTATTTGCTTTTATTTGGATTCAGTCGTTTATCGCGTAGCTAGAAACTGGAGTCCTGGAGATTCTATGGAGCAAGCGAGATCAAGATCGACAAATCAAAAAGCCTTGAGTGAGCTCAAGACCGCTAAACCGCACCAGACGAGTCAATACTTTGATCATGTTGAACCTACATTTTCTGCAAATTACTTTATTTTAAATTAACAAAATGCATGCTGTTATTTTTGTGCAATACATGCTAAACTTGATATTCTAGTTAAATGCCAATGTTTACCTTGAATAATATTACCCCTCCTTTGGAATGATTGAATGTGTAAACCTTGTCGCCCTAGCAAAAATATAATACTAATATTTCGAAAATAAGTCCCTAATGATATGCTATGCTTAGTGTTGCATTAATACTCAGGGGGCGCTGAAATGCCCCATACATCATGATCGCTTTTTATGATAAGAAATTGGTTTGGGCAGTCATGGTGGGAATGACTGGTATATTTGACATGACTATTTTATACCCTCAAAATTCCCAACTTGCTTAAATATCTGGGCGGATTTGGTTGGATGGTGTGAGTGTGGTGCAGTGGATGCACAAAATGGGTTAGTGATAGACCGCCCAGATACCACTAAGGACTGAATCTTGTCATGACCTCCCGGGTAAAACAGTACAACCACAAGTCTGTAAATTACAACTTGGCTAAGTAAATTTATCGAAACTCCGGACTCATCTCACTGGTAGGGGGGTGAAGGGGCTACGCTATGGCAAGGGGGCCTGAAGGGACACCAGTGTAGGGTGAAGTTTCCCAGTCGTGCTAGCGCAGAGGGGAGTGGAGCCCGTACGCTAGTAGCCGTGGGGGACATCCCGCGCACAGATGGGACCCACCGCAAGTGGGCAGTTTCCCATAAAGGTGAGATGAGAAAAGGGACTAGATACTTTGAAAAGTCACTGTGATGGTCTGCTCAACCACATGACTAAGGAATCGTGTGGGGCAACGAGTTGATTGTCTCTTGTGGTGAAAGTGTACAAACTCTGCAGAGTCAAAACTATTCGAATAGCCGTGCCCACGGTCAAGGGCGGACATGGGAACTTAACCAGATATAGTTCTATTTCAAAATGCTTTATGATGGGTTGGAAAAGTGGAAGGGCAGTGTAAAGCCCTAGTTTGGAATTGTCCTGGGTGTCGTCCCAGTGGTAAGTTAAGCGGCTATAACGCTGAAGAATTGCTATATGGTGCAGATGCCATGTAACGGTGGATGGAATCTGGATCGCTATTATTATTGCATGTTCTTGAACAATATGCTTTTGTTCAAAATGCTAGGTCTCAGGAATTTTTAAGTAATTGTATTCAAAAGCACTCTTCGCAAAATAAAATAAACTTAAGCCATCCTTGATTAGCCATACATGTTATATCTTGCATTCTGTGTGTTGGCTCGCTGAGCACGGGGTCGGAGTGCTCACGCTCGCTTTTGCGACAAATTCAGAAGCAGGAATCGGATCACTACGCCTCAATAATACTTATGGATCACGATGGCGAAGAAGATGAAGATGTCGAGAACTAGGTCGCGAACCTCCAGTTGGCTGCCTGTGGGCATGTCCGAAGGTCCCACCTGTGTGCTTCGTTCTTCCGCTGCTGCAATTTAATGATTTCGGCCTCATCGGCCCATGTGTAAGTTTGCTATTACATTTACGTTTCCGCATGATATGTATTTTGATATTCATTACTGTAACTGTGAGCACTATCTACTGATCCAGGGAATAGTGCAGTAATCACAAAGGAATCCAGATGTTAATATCTGGGTCCTTACATCTAGTACAGGTCGTCCGAGACTGAAGCGCTCGAACACCACAACTGCAGCAGCAGGGGACATCCCGTGAGGATCGAGTTCGCCTTAATCCTCGTGCACGCATCGCACAGGCCGCGGTACGTCGCGGCAAGTGCGGCCGATCCCCAGCTGATCTGGACGGCCTCGCCGTCCGCAATCGCCCTCGCATAAGCGATAAGGCGCGCGTCAACGGTGTTGCCGTGGCTGGTCGTGAAGAGCACCCAACCAAACAGCCACAACACGTAAGCCTCCAGGTGGCGCGCGACCTGGTAATCGTCAGCATCTGCAACCATGCGCTCAACCTGAATGCGAACAAGTTCTTATTAGTATGTAATTGCACAAATAAGAGTTTCGAAGATGCGATCGACTTGAAACACCACGTACCCGGTACTGTGCCAGCCACCTCAGCGTCGGTCCATGCTTCTGCCTCTCGTCGAAGATGTGGTGGTGATCGGCCGGTGGAAGGACCCCCTAGAATTTGCCGAGCAGGTCATCGCGCCACTCGGCGGGAGCCTCCGGTAGGAAGGCAGCGTCTCCCGCGACCGGAAGGCCAAGGAGTAGGGACACGTCCTGCAGGGTCGGCGCCATCTCCCCGACTGGTAGATGGAAAGTGTCGTCTCAGGCCGCCAACGGTCCACCAAAGCCGTCAGCAGGGAACGATCGAACGGGAAGCGTCGTGATCGCTCCACGCCCGCCTCGTCCCCCTCCCCGGCTAAGGCACCTCCGTCCTCATCTGTGGCCTGCACCGTCCGGGCAAGAGGGAGAAGTCCGGTATCCCGCAGCCTGCAAATAAAGTGAAGGTCAGCATTAAATGTTTTTATGGTAATACTAAAACGTTGGCGTAGTGCAAACCTGGCAGTCCAACGGGGGTCGAGTCCCCAGGCCACACGAGGTGTGCGTGTCCGGACCACTCCCAGCTCAGTCGACTCGTCCGTGCTCCCCGGTGGTGGCGCACGACGGGAAGCGCGGTGCACGCGGTCCAAGTGCTCGTCCAACAGCGGGTACCGTCAGTCACCCGCCATAACTGCAAAATTATCTAAATGTAAATTTGTAAACTAAATTTTCTAAATATCTAAACTAAATATCTAAGCTAATTTTCTAAACTAAATTTTCTAAACTAAATATCTCAACTAAATATCTAAACTAAATTTGTAAACTAAATATCTACACTACATTTTCTAAACTAAATTTATCTAAACAAATTTTCTAAAGTAAATTTTCCACAATAATGCATTACAAATATTATACAAAAACTATATTTTTCTACATTTAAATTTGTACATCTAAATTTGTAAACTGCATCTACATTTCTAAATTTAATGTTCTAAACTAGATTTTCTAAACTAAATATCTAAACTAAATATCTAAGCTAATTTTCTAAACTAAATTTTCTAAACTAAATATCTCAACTAAATATCTAAACTAAATATCTACACTACATTTTCTAAACTAAATTTATCTAAACAAATTTTCTAAAGTAAATTTTCCACAATAATGCATTACAAATATTATACAAAAAACTATATTTTTCTACATTTAAATTTGTACATCTAAATTTGTAAACCGCATCTACATTTCTAAATTTAATGTTCTAAACTAGATTTTCTAAACTAAATATCTAAACTAAATATCTAAGCTAATTTTCTAAACTAAATTTTCTAAACTAAATATCTCAACTAAATATCTAAACTAAATTTGTAAACTAAATATCTACACTAGATTTTGTAAACTAAATTTATCTAAACAAATTTTCTAAAATAAATTTTCTAAAATTAGGAAAATACCTGCAAATCCCGCGGCTTCTCCTCCTCTCTCTCTCTCTCCTTCTCTTCTTCCCTCTCCTCCCCCTCTCCTTCTCTTCTTCCCTCTCCTCCCCCTCTCCTTCTCTTCTTCCCCTCTCCTCCTCCTCTTCCTTCCTCTCTTCTGCTTCTGTCTTCCTCGCGCGGCGGAGAGTGAATGGCGAGCAGGCGTGGGGAAGAAAAGAGGGCTTGGCCGTCGGGCTGTATTCACATGCAGTCGCCCCCCCCCCCCCCCCCCCGTTGGGCGACTCTTCTTTATGTCGCCGAACGGGGGGGGGCGATTCAATTGAATCGCTTAACGGGGAGGCGATTGCATTTAATCGCCCAACGGTTACCAGATTCTTTATAAGTCGCTTGTTGGTGGGGCGACAAGCGTAAATCGCCCAATGGTTTGGCGACTCGAGCCTATTTGTGTAAAAAATTTTGTCGCGGGTATATTTCTGTATTTTCGAATAAAAAATGGGTTATCCGTACAAAAAAATTCCTTTTCAGCGATAGGCTTGGGCTTATAGACTCGGTCGCTGAGCAGGGGTTTTTTTGCAGGCTCTGTTACAGTAGCAGACCCAGCATTTGCTTTTGTGTTCGAACTGCTCTTGTAACATGGTGAAGTAGCCATTTCTCTTCTCCTTCAGTTGATGGACAGGAGCACAGAGCTGCCATTCCATTCAAATGACGAATAGTGTTCCCTACTGAAACACAATTGGCAATAGAAGTAGTGGATTCAGAGGAGGTTGTGGTACCTACCCAGGGTCGGTAGCCTAACTGGTTAGATTCTGTTTATCTTGACTTGGTGAACACCACCAAGGTTGGAATGCCATCAACTGTGTTTTAGATGTTTAGATTTGATTCACCTTTATAGTATGACTATGACCTGTATGATCTGAAAGACTACTTTCACAATACCATGGTGATGCAGTGAGGGAATGTTTTGTCAGGCTCAGCAGATTCAAGTGTAAGAATGATTCTTCTGTATTAACTAATGCCTTCGAGTCAAAGCACGCTATGTTCAAAACGTGTAGCTAAGTAGTAGGCAGGACTTGACCGCATCTGTCTGACAAAAATGGGCTAAGTAGAATTCCAAATTTTATTTTCTGTTTTTCAGAACGGTGTTTATGTACTGCTGAAGATGTGACAGTGCTCGAATCCTATGCTGCCAGATGTTTTCAGGGATTTGATGGATGCCTTCGGAGAAACAAGATTAGTGTTTGTAGGCAGCTCATCCTCGTGCCGCATTAGCTAATGCCTTCGAGTCAAAGCACACTATGTTCAAAAAGTGTAGCCAAGTAGTAGGCAGGACTTGACCACATCTGTCTGACAAAAATGGGTTAAGTAGTCGTGCCGGGTACAATAATAAATCCATGAATTCCAAATTTTATTTTCTGTTTTTCAGAACGGTGTTTATGTACTGCTGAAGGTGTGACAGGGCTCGAATGCTGGCCTGTTCTTTTTTGTCGCGGCTTGTGGCTTTTGGGCTATATGTATAAAAGATTACAGAGTAATAGAAACTCATGTACGGTTTTTGCTGATATAAATGAAGTCAGTAAAGTATGTACTACAATTAACTAATAGACTCTATCTTGAAAAATATTCTATTTAAAAACTAGTTATTATAAAAAAGTCGAAAAATAGTTTTTAGAATCTGAAAAGAACCGGACCTCTACGTTGCCAGATGTTTTCAGGGATTTGATGGATGCCTTCGGAGAAACAAGGTTAATGTTTGTAGGCAGCTCATCCTCGTGCTCCTCCACGTTGTGGACAAAGTTGTCACTATTGGAATAATCTTATGCATGATCATTTTCGTATTGACAATATCGGAATTCTATGGTTGTAAAGTAGGATTAGATCTTGGAAACCGAATTTTGATGCTACAAGGTATCAATAACTACTTTACATGATTTTACGAAATTAACATACTGCATGCGAGGCATACGAATCAAAATAATCTCAAAGGATACGAGTCAAAATACTGACAACCTCGTTTTGTTGCACATTTAACTCGTAAAGCAAACTAACAGTGGCTTACAGATTGGGATCGATCTGCCTAAAATTCCATTCGTTTGGACACTGTCACATCCTGTTGTAAGTGTTGACCAACCTGTCAGGCTGGCACCGAATTAAGCAGGCATTCCTCAGGCCTCTCCTCGTCCAGCTCGTTTCTCATGTGCGTGTTTCTAGCTAGATCAAATCCTTATTATAGCTTGCGTGCGAGTTAGGTAGGTAGTGTTAGTACGAAGGAAGCTTAAGCGTATTGTAATAGCTCATAGGATGTATATAGTATATGAGACACACACAAGAGCTCAAACCTTAGATAATAGGAAATAACCTATATAACCTTAACACCCCCTTAAATACTAGGTATATGTAATAGCATTGTATTTGAAAAGGGTTGACACTAAAATAGGAAAAATCCAAAATATATGTCTTGAAGATGTTGTCATAGCATGCGGTTTTTGGAAAATTATGTTGAGTACCAACCATCCATAATTGTGCAATAACCCAGAAAGCACAAAGTGCAAGAGCTGGGATAGTAGAAGTAAGCGGAAGCAAAGTCAACCGCAGTAACACGACGAAAAGGATATAGAAGGTGACATGAATAGAGAGAGCTATGAAATCAACCTGAAGAGGGAGATAGAAGCATAGCAGCACAGATCGAAGCCCGAGATGGCGACGGAGCTGTGCACAAAAAGCGCAACGGAGGTGCAGTACAGAAAAAACGTGGCGGCCTTAAAAGCTCGGGCCGACAGCTCAAAGAGAAACGGTGCCATTATAAAAACTTCTACGATCTGCAGCGGCTTAAAGAGAAGAGCGGCGACTGTGGCTATGCAAAAGGAAGGAGACGACAACACTCATCCACGAGGATGAACTGTAGCAGCAAAGCAATCGGCTGATTGACAAGGAATTTATGGACTCGCACAGCATTGATGAACTGATAGAGAGATAACAACGGATTTGGATGGACGCAACGGAAGAAATGACACGAAGTAAGAAAAGACTCGAGATATTAGCAGTAGTAGTAGCAGAATAAGAACCCCATCCTCTCTGCAAAGGCCCAAAACGTCCACCCCTAGCAGCAAGAGTAGCAAAGGGCGTGTGGGGAGACCAAGCCGAAACGGCGGCGGCGGTGACCAGAGCGACGGCCCAGAGGAGACGAGGCAAGATCTGGTCGAGGCGACGGCGTTTGAAGGTGGTGACGTGGGTGTGAAGGTGCGGGCACAGTGGCTAGGAGGTGGCATCAGGGTGCCCGAATCTAGGCGCAGGCGGCCGAAGAGGATCGGATCCGACGACGGGGAGCCCAGATCCGGGCGGGGCAGTGGTCGACGTGGTCGGGCAGATTGTATGAGGTGGAGGCACCCGGATCTAGCGCGAGGAGCCCAGATCCGTGTTGGATGGAGCGGCATCGATGCAAAGGTGGGCGTGGCCACCGGATCCGAGCGGGGGGCGACGAGGTGATGGCAGGAGGTAGCGGAAATGGCACGGAGGGAGCCAGATCAGACCGGATCTGGTGGAGGTGGGAGTGGCGAGTCGTCGATGGGTGGCGATGACGAGGATCCGAGACAAGCTGGCGTAGCTCTTGGCGGTGGTAGCCAAAGCCGAGGCCGCGACAACTAGATCTGATGTGGCGGAGGCCGGAGCAGGGGTAGCAGTGGCCGAAGGAGGCGGCGTGGGTGCAACAGTAGCTCAGGAGGAGGTGTCCGCCTGGGATCTGGGCACAGGCGGCCTTGCAGCAGTGGAGACTACCGAATCCAGCCCAGAGGCGGTCGGATCCAGGCTTCACAGCATTGGAGGTAGCCAGATCTAGGCGACGGCGTGGCTTAGGCACACGGGTGATGGCTCGAGCGTGGTCACGACAGCGTGGGCAAGCGCGGCGGTGGACACGATGGCACATTGATGGCTGGGCGGATGCAGGGGCAGGCGCCAACGCACGCGAGGCAACGGCAGCGAGCGGCCGAGAGGTGGCCACCCCAGGATTAGCTCCTCCCGAGGGCAGCAGTGGAAGACTGAGCTGAGCTAGGCTAGGTTGGAAACCTAGGCTCTAATACCATATTAATATGAAGGAAGCTTGAGTGTATTGCAATAGCCCATGGGGTTTATATAGTACATGAGATACACATAAGGACGTAAACCCTAAATAATAGGAAATGACCTAAATACCCTTAACAGGTAGTAGGTGCAAGTCAGCTACCAACTACTTTGTGTTAGCTCAGCTCATGCTCAGTTTCAGATAATTTCAGCCAGTGCACAGCTGCCAAGCTTGTTGTGCATTACATGCATTTGCTTTAGATATGTTCATCGGTTAGATCACTAGCTTTTCAATATCAAAGGATACCCAAATGTGGCACGCAAAGAAGTGAGAATGGTGTGGACATTATATATACTTATACTAATTAGGCACTCGAAGGAAACTTGTTAGTCCAGAAAAAATAATTC
The DNA here is from genome assembly GCA_017311315.1 of Dendrocalamus latiflorus. Lineage (NCBI taxonomy): Eukaryota > Viridiplantae > Streptophyta > Magnoliopsida > Poales > Poaceae > Dendrocalamus > Dendrocalamus latiflorus. Next base: position 14,246,477 of record CM029668.1, read on the forward strand.
CGATCCTTATGTGTACACTACCACACAAAAATTCATCACAGATGGTTCGAAACTGTCATCACAGACGGTTCCTTAAATCGTATGACTTCATGGATCAGTGATAATATGGATCAATTTTTGGGCATCCAAGCCACAGTAAAAGTCAAGACTTAGCGAAATTTTTGGGCATCCAAGTTATAGCAAAATCAATGGATGGGTTGAAGAAGAGGTGGGAAAAGGAGAGGAGTAGAGAAGTGAGAAAAGAGAAGAGGAGATGAGGAAAAGAAGAGCCGACCGAGCTTCTATTTTTAAGGAAAAATTTGGCAAGGAGAAGTGGATGAGGAGAAGTGAGAAGAAGAGAAGATGAGGAGAGGAGTAGAGGAGAAGTGAGAAGAGACAAGAGGGGAAGAACAGTCGAACCTTCTATTTTAAAGAACAAATCTAATGAGATAAGAGAGAAATTCAAATTTGGCGAGAGCTAATAAGTTGAAATATTATCATAGAGGTTCTAGGTAAAGAACCATCTATGATAAGTAGGTCATCACAGATCACAGGCGGTTCAGAACAAAAACCATTTGTGATTAGTACAAACATCACAAACGGTTTTTATTCTGAACCGTCTGTGACCGTCTGTGATACATCACAGACGGTTCAGAACAAAAATCATCTATGATAAGTAGGTCATCACAGACGGTTCTTTCAATCGTAGTGAACTTAGATGGTCCATCTTGTAAAACCATCTATAATAACTTTATCACAGACAGTTTGTGTTGAACTGACTGTAATGAGTGATGCGGATCCACCTAGCAAGCTAGCTGAACCCCGTTGCTTTGGCCCTGATCTTTCACGATACGCCTTGTTGGATGCCCTCTCCAAGATAAGTCTTCTCCCACGCACACCGCAGCACGTGAACGAAGGGTAGAGAAACCGAAGTTTCAGCGAGTAGAATCCAACACTACAATTGGATTCAACACGCCAAGAGCAATTCCTCGATGGAAATCTCAAGAACACGCCAACAATGGCCATCAAACCATGATGATTTTCTGGTTTCTATTTCTCAAATCATAACCTGAGTTACAATGGGGCTAAGGCCCTGGCCTTATATTGGTGCACAATGCACGGTCTTGACTAAAACTCACGTACAACTTGGCCTAAGGCCGAAACAAACTCCAATACGAACTAAAAAGGAAATATCTAAACTGTTACCTCTAAATTCTCTCTTAATTTGCGATCTGACTATAAGGATTTCATGGCTGGCACCTTATCCATTGTGTGGGGCTTCGAAATAGCTTTCCAACGAGTCCAAGAACGCCCAAATCGGACTCCGTTTGTGAAAGTTATGGACGTTTTAGTATCAGTCTTGCCAGCTGTCCCAATCCGAGTCCAAATCGGTTTCAAATCTTTATATGTTTTGTTTTCTTGTTCAAGGGGCTTCCAAATCCGTTTGGAACCTAAAAAGGAGTCCTTCTTAACCTGTAGAAAACCATGGTGTGGTCGGATTTTACCCTTACATGTATTGCAATAATCGAACTCTTTATGTTTGGCAAGTCTCGCGCGTCTCTCCGAACAGCTCGTGCAGCATCCAATGAAATTGCCATAACTTTGTGTAGGAAGCTCCAATCAAGTGCCGTTTGATTTGTTGGAAAATATACTTCATTAGATTTCCAAATATGTCCTTTGTGCACATTAGAAATCTCAGAATTGGTATTCAAAGCTTCTTGAACATTGTGCACAGAACTGCAAACACTAACCAAAGTTGCAGTGCTACTTGGTGCCACATCAATGAGGTGTCTAGAATGACCCTTTTTGTAATAGTGGTGTTGAACCGACTGTGATGAGGCGTCCAAGATGACCCTTTTTGTAATAGTGGTATAATGTACTAATATCATGATCAATGGCTAGTACATTGTTACAACATTGTATCATACCCATACACAAATAAACATAGTAGTGTATAATAATAGCAACAACCAAAATGTTCACAGAACAAGTAAATAGCAGCGGAATAAACGTCATGAGACAAATTTCAGCAAGCATGCCATGGCCAACCACATGCAACTAACTAGAGTTACACCTTAGTAAACATTGAATTCTTCGCTGAAACCCACCACATGAAAGCAACTGATCTAGAGATCTCATTCTTCTTGCTTTGATAGTGCTTAACAAGCAATTGTGAGTACAAAAATGTAATCTGCAAACTTTGTAGTAAAGTTATATAGTATGTAAGGCTATGTCAAGAGAAATAGTTATCCTACCAAGTTTTTCATTTTGCATAAAGCAAGGTTTCGTTTGCAATAATGAGTAATAGATTGCAATCGGAAGTTGTAAAAGCATTTGACATTTGATACAAAGTAATAAGTAGGTAACATAAACAGGCATCACAGGCCACAGGGACAGAGGGGCTAAAGGGCTCGGCGACATGGTTTCGGCTCGTGAGAAGCCCTTTACCATGAGAGGCTCCTGTGGTAGGGATGACCCCCACCTAATCCCAACCAGCCTATTAATGAATTGTAAGGCCCAATATGACATTTGTAATGACGTGTATGCCCTCGAGGGAGCTGTGTGACTGTAAGGGCAAAGTTGTAATTACACTTTATGGAAATATGTATACATGTCCTGCGCATGGAGAGGGGCAAGTATTGTCCATTTACCTCAACCACTCCACTACTCTACTACTTTACTGTTTGGTCAGTAGCCACAACACTCGCTTATTATGTTGCAATAGTACTTTCAAAAACTGCATTTGTCGAAACTATCCATACTTTGCACCAATTATGTTCTGCTGCCTCTAAAGAAAAAAAAATAGGGGAACAACCTTCTTAAGTACCTAAATAAATTTACATTCACATGCGTATGCTGCTGATCATGTCATGACAGGGTCATATGCCCCCAATCAAATGGCATACTATATCACAAATAATCTTGGAACAACCCGAATAACACGATCTTATAGAACATCATGAATGAAACTGCTACTACTCGACCCTAATTTTACTGCTACTACTCCGCACTAACAACCTACCGCGTAGCTAATTACATGCTAATTGTATTGTTGCAAATAAATTGCAAGTGCAAAAAAATTACCTATTCTTGATACTCATAGGCCGATCTACAACTTTCGTAACTACCTTCAAGCTCCAAACGAAGTAGCGCAAATCTCTCTTCCTCTCTCGATCGGTTTGCTGGAGTTCCTCAGGGGACCAAGGAAATGCAGATTCTGCGGGACCCCACGCTCACCGACCGCAGCTCTCAGCAGGGCCCCCATTTCACGCGTGTTAATCAGGGCGCCCAAAAGCCGCAGCATCTAAGTGTTGATCCGCTCCCCTCGGCCGTAGAAATTGCCACGCGTCGCTCACTGACGGTTCCGCAGTCCGAAGGAGGCTAGTTATGAAAAAAAAACATGCCCAAGGTGCCATTCCTGAAGAAAAAAAAAGCCACAAGGTTAAAACAGTAAAACAATTCGAGCGACTATGTTTCTTTTTTCCTATCTTCTTTTGATGAGGTTCTTTCTCGTCTCTTGTTAGACGATTCCTGTTGACCCCATCCTGAAGCGACAGCTATCTCGCCTGGACGCCAATGGACAGACAGCCAAGTAAGAATGGGGAGCGCTAAGATACTGGCCACGATCCATGCACACCACACTGTACACCTAATTCGGCCATAACTCATTTTGATTTGAGCTTATCATGTAAGCAATCTCACAATTTCACTGAAGTTGTGATGTATGAACCCTTGTCTCTGTTATCATAGTTGTGCTATGCTTTTTCTTTCTCACTCATTTTTGGCAAAAATATTTCATGGCTATTGCCGAACTCACGTTACAAAATTTGCACATATTAGGCTGTTTCCTAATTGGCATTCACAAAATTTGAATGGACGGACAACCATGTAAGAGGCTTTTGGTGGGTTCTTTTGAGCTGTAACTTATGATTTTTGATTTAAAATTTTGAATTTTGACTGTTTGTAAGAGGGTACAGAGAGAGATATTTACGTAGGATTTTGGCTGATATAGACGGATTCGGCATAGTGTCTACTACAATCGATTTGTAGATCAGTGTTGAAAAGACATACCGTTTGAAAATTAGTTACTGTAGTATAAGCCAAAAGTCATAAGCCCAAAAGAATTCAGTCTCTATTCTTTTAGGTTGTGATTAATAGATCTAATAAATAATACTAACTAATAGAATACTCAAGTTAAAAACAGGTTGAAAAGCTGTAAAGAATAGGTAACATCAGTTGAACTGAGCTGAACTGAACTGAAGCATTCGTTAATATTTGGTACCCTTAGCAGATTAGCAGTTGCTGCGGGTCCCCGCGCCCACACGGCGCGACGCTTCCACGCAAGCGCGCGTGCGTGTGAGCCCGACGGCCACTCGGCCTCCATTATTAATAGCACCCACCAAAAATAATGGCCGAGGATAAGAGGAGGAATAATTCGCTGTTGCTTGGCTGCCTGTGCCTCCGTCTCCTTCCGTCCGCATCTCGCTAGCGCGGCCGCGCCTCCAGGCCCTCCACGAATTTCTTCTTCCTCCCACCGATTCTTGGCTCCGTTCGGTGGCCGCAGCTCGGCGCGCGAGATGGCCACGTCGTTTGACCGGTGGGAGAAGGACCCCTTCTTCCCGGCCGCGGAGGAGGTCCAGGAGTCCGCCGACCGGTGCGTTCTCTTCTTGGCCTCCTGTTTCCTCCCTTCGATCTTGTCCCGTTTCCCTTTCTTGTTTCGAATTTCTGCTTGATTTTTGGTTTTGCTTGTGGGGTTTGCAGGATGGAGTCGGTGTACAGGAGATGGGTGCAGGAGAGGAAAGGAGGCAGCGCTCCGGAGGCTGCGGCGCCGGCCGGCGGATGGGGGCGAGGCGCCGGCGAGCTGCGGCGCGAGCTACACACGGCGCTTGGTACCGCCAAGTGGCAGGTGAATTGGCTACTCCCGGCCGTCGTTACTTGCTGGCTTTTGTTTATAGTCCGATTAAATGATTAGCCTGTGAAAGATGGGATTTGGTTGACTCCTTGCCTACCCTGGATTGCTTGAAATGTATTGTTTTGCTTGAAAAGATTGGATGTGTTGGCTTATAAATTTGGATGCAAGCAATGGTCCTCTGTTCCAAAGCTAGGATTTTAGTGACTTAGCTTCGATTTTCATGTATAATAATCATGCATGTTACTGGTTCTTGAATCAGAGTATTTGCTCATATGGGTTGCTTCTTCGTAACAAGCTACACAATGTGATGGTTGGTTTAGATATGGGGTTTACTCCAATTCTTATGTCCTGGCATTCATGAATCATTCAAAAGATTGTAGTTGGTACTCATGGATGTGTTATGACGTATTGAGCTGTCCGAAACTGGATCTTGGCCTCTTGTTCACAAAAGTGCAATTTGTTTTCTTTTACTTTTTGTTGAGATTTGCGAAAAAAAAGTGCCATCTAATATCCTGTTGGATTGCTCGAAATGAAATGAGTTTGCTAAAAATGAAGACTTGATGTCTTGGCTTTGTATGTAAGAATAATCCAAGTCCACCAACGTTTCTCTGAATTGCAAAGCTAGGATTTAGTGATTCTTAGAGCGAAAGGCTTGGATCATGATGCATATTTCCTGCATCATTACTGGTTTGGGTGTCAAGAGTATTTGTTCATGGTTTCCTTGTTTGGGTGACAAGCTGCAGTGTGTGATGATTGGTTTCGGTATGGGGTTTGCTCCATTTCTGTGTGTGCTGGCATGCAGGAACCATTTGAAAGATTGTGTTCGGTACACAAGGATGTGTCATAGTATGTTGGGCGGTCCAAAACTGGATCTTAGCTTCTTGTTAACAAAAGTGCCATTTTGTTTTCTTGTGTCTTTTGTTGGAAAAAATGTGACATCTAATATCAGTAACATGGCATAAATTTAAGATGGCTAGTAGAAAGATCTATTTAAATACGAGTGCTGATCATAAATTTTGATTTCTTCCACCAGCTTGATGAGTTGGAGCGGGCCGTTAAATCTAATGATAATGCTGTATTGGCTGGGAAAGATACTAGAGCGCGGCATGATGACTTTGTTTCAGCCATTGGACATCGTATCCTTGAGGTGGAAAATTTCTTGAAAGAATCCAATACCGCTGAAGGGTACCGCCCTCTTAGCTGGGTTCGCTTGGATGAGGGTGAACGGGATGAGCTTGCTCTTTTCCTATCTGCAGGCTCTCTTCAAAAACAAGATGAGGTAGTTACAATTCCAGCCGTTGGTGACATTGAAGTGGGTAACAATGCCAGAAGGGTGAAAAAAGATGTTTCAGTTGATAGCTCAAATGATTCATCCTGCTCAGCAGAGTCAAGTATAGTGTTAGTGAAAGAGGATACAACACCTGGGCATAAGAGAGCAGCTAGTGCTTATGCTGATATTGGATTGTGGAGTATTTCAATTCCCATCGAGGGCAATGACATAGCCGAGCAATCTTCTGTTGATCAGCACAAGGTGCATTTTGCAAAGAGCCCTAACTCTTCTGGACTAATGAATGCCTTGCAATCAAAGCCTAGAATGAAGTACATAAATGGAACTAAGAAGTGGGCAGGAGTTGACCAACAGGATGCTGGGGAATCACTTCCTTTGACAAATTCTCAGTCAAGCCAGGTACATGAATAAATCTTTATATTGCAACTGTTCTTCTTGCAAAATAGTATTTATTTATTTACTTCTAAAGATATGGCAGTGCTCAATTCCTATGTTGCCTTAATGTTTTAGGGATATGGTGGATGCTTGCAAAGAACCAAGAGTTGCTTGAGCACCTGCGATGAGGATGCATACAATAAGAAACTTTATGGTTTTCTTGGGGTATTCCGGAGGCTACTTCAGAGGTCTCAATATCAATTTCAATATGGATGCCCTGTTCAGCTTATTGTCCTTGCAGTTGTTGTTTTGTTAATCTGTAAGTTCTTTTGTCTAACATTGTTTTTAGTTTGTGGTTTCTTAAGCAAGCAGAAGCTAACCTTATAACTATTATTTACTATAATATGATTTTATTTATTACAACTGTCTTGTTTTTGTGTGTGTCACAATTTTCAATTACCATATTCTCTTATTTTCCTGATTGTTATCTTTTCCCAACCAACTAGATAATTTAGTTTTCTAATTGACAAGCTCAAATTTGAAACCGTTATGATAAGTTATCCGTTCTTTTCAGTCATTTATGCCTTGAGGACATTTTGGTGACTATTTTTTGATCAACTAGTGGTTGATGATGGAGTTGCACTGCTTCAGCAGTTTGTAAGGTATACTGGTGAATTACTATAATTTATATCTATATTTTACAATACAATCACTAGCTATGTTACACTGTTTTACCAACATTTTTTCAGTAGCTTAATTTTTCTGCTTTGTGGTTTATCCCATATGTTGGGCTGTTGGCCAGTTGATTTCTTGACTAGTTGACTGTTTGGATTAAACAATTTTTAAACGTGTAGTAAATGGTCCTACTGAATCCTTGATGAGAAAGGGACAGTATTTACTGTCTATAATCAAAGTGGGGACCATTGATATATTATTTTTAAATGCAATTTGTATTCAGCAGATGTAAGAACATATTTTCCTTACATTGCAGGAATGTGGCAATACATAGCTGTGGCATGCTGTATGTATGGTGGGATTTTGACAGACTACTGGCAGAAAACAGTGTCTGATTATGTCATGCATGATCTGATAGGGGTGCTCAACAATTACAAAGTCCACAGAGCAAAGCATCATTAGATGCTTACATGAAATGGGCAATTTATTGTGTGCACCACTGCAGCTCAGGTTGGCTCGTTGACCTGTACAACTGTTATGGCATGCATGGCATAGTCTGCATTGCTGATGCTGCAACTAATAACCTTATAAGCAAACACATTTATTCCTTAAGATTTTGTGCAGTCTTGTTTAAGTTATGCAGTCACATTTATTCCTCGATTTTGTGCAGTCTTGTTTAAGTTATGCAGTCATGCACTACATAGTCTGAATTGGTGATTCTGCAACTGACAACCAAACACCATTCCATACTTGGTTCCATGGTGGATGAAGTGCAAAATGGGGGATGGCCGGATAGTTGAGCATCACCTCCCTGTATTGTATTCCATTTACAGAAGAACTAGAAGTCCGATAGACTTTTTTTTTTTTTGAGAGGCAGGGAACTGAACTTGAAGAAACCTCATTTGCGGCAGAATTAACAGTCCTGTAGTTTGATGCTATGGACCTCTGGCTTGAATTAGCCTGAACATTTTTTTTATATTACACAGAAATTGAAAGAGTTGCCGGCCTCTAGGTCTTGCAACCTGTACAGATTGTTGTACTTTGTACGCTAGAGCGCGCTACAGTCTCGAAAAGTAGCGAGTTCTTCAGTTTCTAGAAAATGTAAGTTGGTGTTTTAATTTTCACCGCTAATTTAATAATGCAAACTCGTGTAATCTGTAAATGTCTCCAGGCCCCAGCGTGCGTTCATCATTGCACATTGCAGTATTGATTCACCGTTTTGAATGGGCCACGTTACAGCTATAGCCTATAATGGTACGAGATCTCAGAAAAAAATTGTACCACGTTGTTAGACAAGGAAACCTTAGCGTAGGTGTTAACGACTTCAAATTTACAGTCGCTGGAGCTGCAGTCAAATCGCACATGGTTTGAATCACTGTAAATTAAGACATGCAAATGTCTAGTAAAATGGTTTCGACTGAGGTTCTACTCTAAACTGTTTTAACTTCTAGTTTTTAAAACTATTTAGAATATATCGACTTTTTAATTTTAGTTTTTTAATCCTTTTTTATTTTTTCTTTTATTTCTTTGCATTGTATTAAAAAATATAGTGATGTTTTTTATTTTTCTCATTTATTATTATTATTATTTTAACTTAGATAAAGTTAACAAACGCTACAATACAACCGTAGCTAAAAGCCTACAGTAGACACCAAAAGCCATGACTTCTAACCGTGTGGAGCACTACATGAAGCGTGGAGTCAGTAGTAACCACCTGGTTTTCTGATACTCAAAAAGCACAATCCTTAGTCTGATACTGACAAGTGACAACTGCACTACTCTCTGGGGACCTAAGATCAGAATATCGATAATAAAAATCTGGAAGTGGCAAAATAAAAGGTCATAGCACATCAGCACCTTGAGCTCTACATGCATAATTCATTTCTAGATAACAAGCAGCCTCATACAAGAAACATGTCTGTCTTAAAAAAAAGAATTGCAGAGCTTCACAACCACCCTCTTGCGCAACAAACTATTCCCCTATTTTGTACAGACAATTCGATAACACACTTCATTCCACAGGCATTCATTGCTTCTAGATTGTAGTATAATTAGCTGCACCGCTGTGTCCCGGACTCCCAGTTGTCACAAAGATATGGCGCACAAACAGCATAAATTATGTTTTTATAACTCCTACGTTCTCATCTGGAGGCCATCGACCAGAAGTTCAAGATACAGGACGGCGCAAGTGCAAACCAGCTAATGAAAGCCATTGCAGTGGCAGTCTCGAAACTTGCACAGTGATTGTCTGCGCATATGTTCAGATCATTACCGATTAGAACAGTGATGCCTGCCGATGCACATGCTGCACCCAAGGTTAGTGTTCCTGTGATCTACAAAAAAAAAACATCAAGGTCGTTAGCTAGGTATTTCATGCACGCAAAAAAAAAACACTGTTAGAAAAGATAGCTCCTTTTTAGTGGAAAGAAACAAATGCACATGATATGTATTTATATACTGCCTTAGTGTACAACAAATAACAGATGATTGTCCTATTGAGTAGCCTGAAAAGACATGACTCACCCAATCTCCGATGGTAAATATACATACAGCCCAAGGATTCCGCAAAGAACGTCTGACAAGAAGTGCATAAATATCCACAATGGCCAGTGAAAGGCTCCATAAGCATTGCAAAATGGCTGCTGCAACAAGGTAGCTGGTCAAAGGAACAACCATCAGTTAACCTTTTAGTAAAATAAAGGAAAGAAAATCCAGTGTACTAAGCTCTAAGTTCTAACAGTAACATCCTGAGTGACAAATCTTGGACTTCTATGCTACCTAAGTACATCTCAAAAATAAGACAGGTGAACCTAGTTTTTTTATGTAGTTGTCAGTACTATCCCCAATGCTGAATAGTGGCCCCGATGCTAAATGTAGATTTCAAAATGTTTTCCTCAAAGACAACAAGGATTGATATAATTGCCTACTACAATCAAAATGTTCCAAACTCTGATAACCAGGATGTTAAACAATATTGTGAATGTAAACAGCAAAATACTTTTGCTGAATGCCCAGAAAATTATGCATGGAAAAAAATCAAACTCCTATTTTTCACAAGCATGTTCATGATCAGCAAACAAGATTGAAGCCAATGGTTACTGTATCCAAGAAGATGGCTTAACTGAAATGGACATGCTCCAAGAATAGCTGAGATAGTATCACAAAGAACAATTTGGTCATGTTACAACCAAATTGCATTTCCTCTCTAAGGATGCCAAACCAATTCAAATGGCATATAATATTTAATTGCGCAGATCAATATCAATACTTCTCTTTGGAGAATTAAGCAACAACAACACCACCAACAACAAATTCTTTTATCCCAAACAAGTTAGGGCAGGTTAGGAATGAAACCTTTTTTTTTGGAGAATTAAGCAAGCACAATAACATTTTTTTCCAAATACCTTTTATAGAGAGTGGGGAAAATTGGTTGATGTAGTCATCCTAAGGCCCACAATCCATATGATCAAATCTCAGAAATCACAATCGAAAGCCCACAAATAACCCATCTAACATGTTGTTGTCTGAAATCGAACTCTGGCCATCATTGAGCAAACCGAGGTGCCACACCAGTTGGAATATTCAACAGTTGGCATTTGTTCCAATTATCTATGTTATTATTTAGTTAACATATGAACTCTAGGCTCTAACCAAAACATGAAAACAGATCTTTGGCCTGAACCTCTTAGCATCCTTGCCACCTCCTTCAATCAATGATTAACTGACTATTCAAGGAACATATCAAACTACCCCATCCTCATCAATATGTACCCAAGGCGTCGTTGCAACTTTGTAGAAGCAAGGTTGGGCACTCATGCACCACAAAAATCTGGAATCCTGGATCAAGTGCCACCTAGATGCACAACACAGGAACATGGATGCACCAAATCCATCAGAATCGATGCTGTAATAGCATTTCTATAGTCCAATCTCCAGCGGTAATGTTAACTTGGCTAGGCCAATAAGGGTTCAGGATCGATTGAAGGCAATGTTTACTAAGCAAATTCATAATTCTTAGAGGTTTGTACGTGTGAATTCTTATACATTTGTGCGCAGTTAGTTGAAGTCGTGCAATCAAAGTGGTGGTAGAAGGTAAGGAACAATGGTATTTCTTAAATTTTCCTTCCTTTATTTAAACATAATTTGGTCAAGTTTCCTAGTTATAACATGTAATCTCACAATGTAATTCAACCAAACACATCAAGTCATTACAGAATTCCAGACACATCAAGTCATTACAGAATTCGTTGTACCATAGTTATCAACGCTACTAAGTTGTTGGAATTGAGGAGGCCCAAGAATTGAGAAGCCAAAGAAGCCAAGAAACATGCTACTAAATTATAACCATTCCTGTTCCGACACAAACTGTACCAGCAACAACTACGAAGCTTTAACTCCAAACAAGCAAGACCCGAAGAGGAAAGGAAACCGAGATAAGCGGAGAAAGGGATCCAAGAAACGAGACACGACGGACCAGAAGGCGGAGACGGAGGGGAAGTCGTTGGTGGAGGCCATGACGGCGAGCGCCGCGGCGGCGAAGAAGGCCTGCACGAGGCGGAGGCCGAGGGCGCCGGGTGTCCCCGGTGCCCCCGGCGGGTCCGTCATCCGCACCCCGCGCGGGGGATGCGCGTTCTCCACCTGCGGCGGCGCCTCCACAGGGTGCACCACCGGTCGGCTCGCCCGCATCTACCCCCTCCCTCCTCAATCCAATATGCTGCTGCGACGAGCACCGCGTTGGCATCCGATCTCACCGGGTCGGGATGGGAATCGGACCCAGGGTTTGGGAGAATTATAGGGGGTTGGGAGTGTTGGATTTTCACAACTTGCCATGGTTGTTTCTTCGAATACTCGTACGAAGTATTACAGTATTCTTTCCACTGCTACAGTACACCTACGACGCTACAGTATTTAAAGTGAGTTTTTGACTGATATCGAGTACTGAGAATTCGCTCTGGTACTCGAAACATACGAAACATATGACTACACTAGTACTCATACTTAAGTTATGACTATGATAATACTTGATCACACGCACCGATGAATACTTCAACCACTAATCTCACACAGGAACTCTTAGAGAAATCACAACATAGGCTTTTTTGATGCGCAACATTCTCCACGTCTTTTTTGATTTTCTCCCCTTTACATACTACTGAATATAACAAATATTTATAAAGCTTTGATGCTCCGTTACCACCAATAAAACTCAACATTACAACCTCTTAGTGCAAAATTCTAAATGTAGCTACTAACTACATCACTAACTCCACGTCCAAACGTTACTAGTCAAAATTATAGTTAATAATTTCTCTTCTAATTTTGACATGCCAACTGGCCGTTACAAAGGTAAAAAAACACTAGAGTGGCATATTTCAAAAGTAAAAAAAGACTAGAGTGGCATATTTCCCATTACAACAAACTGGATGGCATATATCCAATTTTGCCAGCAAAGAAAGTAGGAAAACCGCAATTACAAACGACATTGTCTTGTTTTTCCATGGATGACGTCTTATGTCTTCCAGAATTAAACATGTCTTTTTAATTGCGTAGATCTTGGTGGTGATCGGTTCGGCTGAAAAGCTCATGGCTTATAGCTGAAAACACTGTAGCTGGCTGAAAAAAGCACTGTAGATGACAGAGGCTTATTTAGCATAATTAAATTTTAAAAAAAAATAAAAATATAAAAAATATGTTAGCCCATTACGTATAATACAAACAAATACGGGAAAAAATGAACCGGCAAAAAAGCTCAACAAAAAGCCAAAAGTTCAGAAAAAGACGAAACTATGAATAGTGAAAAATAAGCCAGAAGCCAGAAGCCGAAGCCCAACCGATCACCATAGGTATGTTTCATTACATGATGCCTAATCAACTACCCTCGTGTAAAAGAAGTGACGCCCAAAAACAATGCAATCAACATCATATTAATTTTGATAAAATATATTGTATAGAGTATGTAGTTTCGTTATGCACAAATGATAGGGTGAATTAGTCTTAAAAAAGTACTTTTATAATATTATATTTTATAATTTTTTTGATACATGATAAAAAAATCTAGTGGTCAGAGTGATATCTTATTAACTTTTGAAAGTTACTAAACTTACTTTTTGTTCAGAAGGAGTAGTTAATTGAGTTTTTTGCTAATCGAGTCATTAATTGGTTACTAGACTAAAAATAGGTTGTCTGGAGACAAAACAAAGTAATGAGGTGACAAAAAGACACAAATCGACTTAATTAGGATTTGGTAGTCGTGCTGCTCTCCTCTTCTAAATGTGTGTCGAAAGTCAAACGTTATTATTGTCTGTAGAAGAGGACACGCAATGTTTTATTTGATAAGGAACATCGAGAGGTTTGATTTCGACACTCCTTCGGTTACAATGGAGCTTTCAATTTTGATCCTGTTCTTTTAGGATTTTAATTTTACCAAAAGTCAAAATAAATTAGACGATTTTTCGAAGTGTGTTTTTTAAACAGTTTTCTCTGCCAAAAACCGTATGCGTCGTCTCTGTCATCTGTTGTTGTCTCAAAAAACATATATAAAAATCATTATTCACAACCAAAAACCATTAATCGTAGCCCAAAAGAGCCTTCGAACCTAAAGGAGTAATGTTTGCACAAGAAAGTAGTGTTTTTTTTGTGAGGAAGAAATTAGGGTTTTAATTTCGATGCTTGTGGTGGATGACTTTTTGAGGCTTTGATGCTCGTCAGCTCATCATCAAGGAGTACAATTAACGGTTGAAAAATCTTGAAGGTACGACGTGCTGAATTAATGGTTGGTCCGAAATTATCTTGTTTACCATCACTAAGTTTCGCCATTGCCATGGACCTCTCTTGATTGATTAGCATCAAATTGTGGACATCCGCCACCAGCACAAGTAGGACTAATATAATCTATGGCACAGTCTTATTGCATATCCTCATGTCCGGTACAAGTAGCTAAAACATTTCTTTCAGAAAATGACTTACATTAGAAAAAAATGTCTACGCATTGTCTAAAAATTCATTGCTAGGGAAAATTATATGCCAATTATGAGGATTTAATTAATGAACCTCTATTAGCATAGGTTACAAGTCAAACAAATGAAGAAAGAAATGCCTATATATGCATCAAACAAAGAGATATTTTGACAAAAATTACTTTGTGGAAGACTTATATACCCAGTTCATTAGCGTAACCTGGGCTGTTGTTATGTTATTTGCCCTAATTTTTATTTTCCTAGCCGATTATCTGTGTTTTGCTATGAATAAAAAAAATCATATTATCCTATCGTATTAAGTCGACATTATCGGTATCGACCTATCTAGCCCACGCGCTTGGCTGCATCATGCCTCCGCACCCTTGGCTCTGTCAAGTATCCTGTAGAGCTCTTTTGTTTTTCTAATTAGAAAATCTTTAGGGTGGTGAATTTTTTTAATATATTGCTTGTTCTGTTTTTGTTAGAAATTGTATAGAGAGTTATAAGAACCATCACCACTAACTTTTTGTTTAAGTAACAGAGAATCTGAGCAACTTTTTTGCTTCCACACCAGCGACTTACCATTGTCCATTGGTTATTTTCACGGTTACTTTCCACTCTTATTAGTGGTTTTCCACGGGATCTTTTATGATGTTCTACTCTTATCTACGTTTCTTCTTCCCCTGGCGAACACACTGATTAGGAGCGATGCTCCCAGGCTCCCCCCTTCTGTGTTCTGACTTGCTGACTTTTTTATTTTGAAAACTTCAAACTCTAGACGAATACAAAAATAGTCAGATTCTCAGAGCATGTCCAATGCAGGCGTTTAGAGAGATGCTTAGTAATAAAAAACTGATTTTTCTTGCCACATAGGATAGATAAGGTGCTTATTTTGAAGCATCGATGCTTAAATAAGCACCGGTGCTTAGTAGGTGCTTATGTGTATAACTATATCTATTAATAGATAATATAGCATCTAAGCACATATGGAAGAGATGCTTGCATTGGAGGAAATAACTTTTGCATAGATGCTTGATGATGTGGTTATATTCTCTCTTTAAGCACTCATATATAAGCATCTTGCATTGTACATGCTCTAATGACACATCCAAAACATGGCAAAGTCACAGACTCATCCATGTCGTCTGGATTTCACCATGTTTGTCAATTAAGAAAATCAAGAATGTATCTAAAGCAATATTTTCGCTCTCTACCCTACTTATAATATTGTTCTAGAAGATGTTAACTTGTTGTAATATGTTAGTTACTAAGGTTATGCATGTTCTATCCAAAATATGGGCAATATTTTTAATTCCAAATTTTACTAGGAGGTAAATATTACAAAAGTTTAATGATGAAAAACTCACATTTAACAACAGACACATTCAACATTGTACTTCAAAATGTAAATGGGAAAATGATACAATTCACTTGAAGGTCTTACAATGGGGTTGACGGAGAGAACGGAAGTAGCATAGAGACGATTGTCGAACGATCGCGTGTAAGATGTTGCCTATAAATAGTATTGTCACATGTGCAGGTGAACTCTATGGTAACAATCCAAAGATAACTGCTTGCCCTCTGCCCCGGTGCACATTGAGGAGAAGGGCTAGCGAGGTTCGTGGCTCAACACATTGCGCAAAATCACCAAATAGGAGGAAAAAGAGTGGGAGAGGATTCAGTTCCTGTTTATGGACATCTCCAACTTTAGGGACACAACAATTACTCATATGTAATAGACACAATCAGAACAATTAAACCAAATTCAAACATTTGAAATCACATTTAACTAGAAGTACTCCAGATTGACTACCCTCGAGACCAAGCACTAGCAAGTTGCCCACGCGGTCAGCAAGCTTGACGAGGGTAGAGGTGAGGGTAGGGTTAACAATTTTTACTCTCCAAAAAAAATCAATTCGGTCAAAAAATTGTCATTATTTGAATTTTGGTTGGGCCTACACACAGAGTCCAATAGATCCAACATTTCCTACAGCCCACACCTTTGCCCTATCTCTTCCCCAATCTCCAATTCCCCATCTGAATAGAGCATTGTAGCCGCCAGCCAGCCACTGTAATATCCCGAAGCCCCCAACTCCTGATTCCCCATTGTTCTGCAATCTTGTTGGTGACGGTGCAACAGCAGGCCGGTAGTGCGGTCACTACGGTGCTGCATTGCTGCCACCAACTTCCAATCCCATGCTGCGGTGTTACTGTTGCCTACTCCTAGTCCCAAGAGCTAGGGGCGGAGGTGCTATAGCCTGGATTCTCGAAGGCACAGTGCCCAATTGTGGGCTTGTGGCAGGGGAGCGCCATGTATGCCGCAAGTGACGGCATGGGGAGTGGCAGAAATGGATGCGGTAGGGATGTAGGCACTAGGAGTGGAAGAATTGTGCCACTAGCACCACAAATGCCAGTCAGCCAAATTTCATCGGAAAACGTTTCATTTGAATTTTTTAACGAAAGAATGAAATTTTGTTCCATTTGTTCATCTCCCCGCCAGGCAAAATTTTTTGCAAACTAAAAGGGTTTTCCCTGGGTGAGGGCGAGGAGGGGGAGAGTGAGATAGAGGAAGCGCCACTACCGGGGGGGAGCATGAGGGAGGAGGTGCGCCATCGGGGAAGAGCAGGAGGGAGGACTACCACTAGAGATGCAGTAAAGGAGGAGGAGGAGTCTTGGAGCGATGGAATCTAGATTTGGTTTTGGACTTTGGATCCCAAGGGATTGGGGATGTGTATTTTATATGGAGGTAGGGTTAGGGATGGTCTAGTGGCTAAGGTTTGGGCTAGGCTGGGTTTGCTTCAGGCTGCAAATCAAGGTCTGAGCCCAACCCAAAATTTGCTCTAGGTTGCAAATCAAGGCTTGAGCCCAGCCCGAGATGCAAGCTAGTCCAGCCCAGCCCAAAAAATCAAGCTGGGCTACCCATGTACAGGTCTAATTGTAGTAGGTGACAATCCTATACAATGGAGCCGAGACACACCTTTTGTCAAGATATGAAGATCCTAGCATTGGGATGCTACGACATGAACCTAGGTGCAAATTGGTTGGAGGATCATAGCCTGATGTGTTAGAGCCATCGCCGGCACAAAATTATGTGGATCACTCTCAAGGGCAGATGTATTTTGTTGAGGGGAGTTCGCCATGACACTACGGTACTCTGTCGTAAGGTTGGGGCAGCTAAGATGTGAGGCTTGATCAAAATGCGTGGGATTGCACACCTCATTCAACTACGGGCGATGTCACCAAAAGAAGTGTTTCAAGCTGAATAGGAGGCACTGAAGGCTCCTGACTCGAAGAACTGTGTCACCGCCTAAAGTTCAAGCCCTGCTGCAAGAATTTGAGCATCTATTTCATGAGCCAATCAACCCCTTGTTCCAAGTCTTCCTCAAGCACATCTTTATGCAATCCTGCCCAATATGTTAGAAAATAATAAGCATGAAAAATAATATCAAAAAAGAAATCATATATAAAGTTAGGAAATTATCAGTGTCCATGTGTTTGCATCTAGCATTAGGTTACTAGTGTGCTTATATGCTCTCTTTAAAACCAACTTTCAGGTGGAGATCCCCTGGATTTAGCTCAAACTCCACCCAATGGATTTAAGAAATTCTAAACCGTTCTCTTATGTGTGCAGAGCAGATTAAACCATGTCATCGTGTGAGATCCAGTCCAATTTAGATTGAGCCCAAATGAGGCCCATATATGTAGGGCATGAGTGCAAGTATTGGGAGTTCCCATCTTGCTAGTTGAGCAAGAGTTGCACCAACGTATAACCCTATTGCCAATTATAATCCAAACCCAGGTTAATCTTTTTACATGAAGTGAGGACGAAAATGTAAGCAGGGTTGGTGTGAGTGCGTGGTTTGTCCGACGTACGGGGTAGACCTAGTTGAGCAAAAGTTGCACCAACATATAACCTTCATTGCCACTTGCAATTGAAATCTCGGGTTACTTCTTTTACGTGAAGCGAGGACGAAAGTGTAAGTGAGGTTGATGTGAGTGCGTGATTTGTCTAGCATGCGGATAGACTTGAGTCTCTTTGAATCTGGGCGTTAAACATCGTCTTCTACACTTCCATATAGATTAGATCATTGGATGAAACACTTAGGGACAAGGACCTTTATGGTTATAGGGATACATGTTGCCACCAATGTAGGGGGCAGGCTGCCGTGGTCGCCATCGTTAACATCAGGCTTGACAACATGCTTCTCAACCTCATGCTCAACTTCTCCACCATCTACCTTTGGCTCCGTGCTATGGATCGCACCACCACCATGCCCAGTGGTGAGCGCAAGATCTCCCACCATAAGAGATTCACTGTATTTCCAGCCGTAGTTAGCATTTGAAGTTACTACCACAAGCAAGAGTAAAACTGAGTTGTTAATTGAGGTGGCAGTGAAGTGTACATGAGCCAGACATGGGACATTTAGTCCTTGACAGTAACAAGAGATCAAAGTAAAATTGACTACATAGATGGCCTAGACCCAACCAGCTAGGTCAATCAATTTGGCTTGCATGTACAATGACATCGGCTGCATGCATGTAACAAGTGAGTGGATGGAGAGCAATCAAAAAGGGAAATTGACTACTTAAGTGTCTTGCTAAAAAACAGCACCTATTTAGTTTTAAAGGTGAGTTGTAAAACCTAGAGATGATGAGTTGTAAAGTGCTAAGTTAATATCTAGAATTGTGTTGCCTTAAGTCAGTTGATGTATGACGGATTGTATAGCATATAGATAGGCATGTTACTCATCGATGTAATACTAAGTTAGTATGATATCAATGTAGAAACTTATTTGAGTGCCTTCTTTTGGGCTTATGCTTAGGCTTTAGCTTCCATTTTTATAGTAACTCGCCATTAAATAGTGCATTTTTAAGGCAGGGGTCTACAGGTAAATTGTAGTATAACTTGTACCAAGTTTAGCTGTACCGACAAAAATCACATGCTACTATTTCCCTCTGTGTATTGCCTCTCACGAATAGGCCAGAATTCAAAAACCACAATTATAAGCTATAAGCCTTAGTCCAAAAGAAACAAACTTCAGCTTGTATATGTGTGCATATGTTCATTAGTGAAGCATTAGGATGTGTATGTTAAGAGAAATAGAAGTGTATTAGTGAGAGCTGTCCAACACCCACCTCATGCTAGACTATCTGGTGCTAGTTCTACCATATACTCTGAACCAACAGAGATGATACAGGCCATTCTTGGCTTCACATAAAGATTCCATCTTGAAGATGTAACCGGTTCCTTGGGTTCTGTCCCAATTAAATTGCAAATGATGGATTTGGATTTGATTTGAGCTTGATTCATGGAACTAAGATTGGAATCCTTGATCAACAAATCTAGATCAGAGCATAGCGCCATGTAGTGGAACCGTGGATGGGGAGAAGAAGCATGTGGGTTGATTTGGTCCGTAGAAATGCCCTGCACTTTTCAACTTATGGTCATGACTTATGGCTTCTCTCAAATAAACAAATGAGGTGGTTTTTCTGTCACCGTTTCGAAGTGACTTATCAAGATAGCCTTTTTGAAGTGGCTTATCAATTTATTGCATTCAGTTCATTTGTACTAATGATTTGCACATTTAGGTTACTAATCACAATTAAGTGGCTCATCGGATGTCACTAGGAGGCTAGAATAGCTAAGAGTGGTGGCGTGGCACTGCCAACATGGAGATTTGTAACACAAAAGCACATAAGAATACAAAAATTTGTAATCCAATACACATCAACATGTATACGGAAGAATTTGACCCTTTCCCTTTTCGAATGAAAATAAATACAAAAAGTGGGAAGAGAAACATAAGAATAATATCAGATTGATCAAGCACATGTTCTGACCTTGCTCTGTCCACATCCTTTTACTATTGCATAGTTCAAGCATCTTGCCTCAAACACAAAGTATTAATTTCTCCCACATGGTTTTACTATCACGCCATTTCCTCTTCGCACTTGCTTCAGTTGGCTGTCGTCCTCAAGCTACTGGTCAACTTGCCAGTGATTTTAGCTTATATCAATGGGAAAATTGCAAATACTTAGTAGAAGTCAATCGGAGTTTAATTTACCCTACTTTTCTGGTATATTCTCTCCAAGGTGCATGGTTGTTTGACATGCTCCCTTCGTGGCCCTTTTCTACTGAGTCGGTTGTTTTTGTTGACATAGACTCCATGGTGTGCCACCTCGGCTATGGACTAGGGTGCATCGTGGTTAGTTAGATCCACATCATATCCAGCACAGCCCTTGTTTGCTGCCTTCCCTTGTCTTGATTCATCTCAAGGAAGGAAACAAACACAAATGCTTCACCTACCCACCCACCTTGATTTGAGCTGTGCAACATAACTCTTTAGGCCACATCGGAATGCTTCAAACCAACCTGGCACGCCATAGGGTCCATGTAAAAAAACCGTTGAGTCAGTATTATCAGAGGGTGCTTGGGGACATGTTAAACAACTATGCACTTAGAGCAGCATGTCAGGAGGTAAGTCAAACTCCGACTGAATTTTAGAAGGCTATTTGCAATTTTCCCTATATTAATTCCAGCAGACACTGCGGCTGGGTTCTTTTGGGCTTTCTACTTATGACTTTTGGCTTTTTCTACAGTGTGTCTTTTTAAAGCGGGCTCTATAAGTTAATTGTAGTAGACACTGTACCGACTTCAACTATACCAGCCAAAGTCGCATGCGACTGTCTCTCTCTTCATACTATCTCGCTTGCGAACATCCAGTATTCAAAAGCCATAAACCAAAAGATACAGCCCAAAAGAATCCACACTTCTTTCAGCCACTACAATTCTCAGAGTCAAATTTTGTTCTCCTACTTCTACACAAACTCATTGTCAATTATAGTTCTAGACTAAAGCAAAAATCCAATTCCATCTCCTCTTATGCATAGATTAAAACAAACTTTTATTGAGACTGTAACCAAAAGAAGTCCAAAAATTCACTCCCGTAAACTGCCAAAGCATTCTCTCATTACTCTTAGTACCTCAACCTCAATGACTCATACAATGAAGTTCCAATATAATTAATAGAACAAATCCTCCAATTTGTTGATCAACCAGTCTGACAATCCGAATAGATTAAATCATTATAACACCAATAGCTTAACACAACCTCTACCCACTAAATTCTAGAAAGATTCTAACCCTAAGAGAGATATTCACTAAAGATATGTAACATCCTGAAAAATGTAAATATTAAATTGTGGAGTTTTTGGATTATTTTATTTGCTTTCCATTTGAATTTGGAGTTGGTGGTAATTTTCTGAATAATTTAATAAAAGTTCCAAAAAGTTAAAAAGGAACAAGGGGAAACAAGCATGTTTAAATATTGGAAAATTTAAAATTTAAGTAAGAATCTGAAAAGATGATCCAGAAAGGATTGGGGGAAAATTTGGTTAAAACATAAAACCCTCATTTTTAAATAACGGCATGAATAACAAGGGAAGCAAATAAATTAAATGCCAACAATACTTGAAAATATTTTTGTTAAGTCCAGAATGTCCTCATGCACTTCTATGAATTTTCCTGAAATTTTTGGAAGTAATTTCATATTTTTCTGAGGCTTATTCAATTAACTGCGCATTTCTGAAAATCTTTAAAAATAAAAAGGAGAGTCCTCCTCTCGGGCCGCCACCTGGCCGGCCCCGATGCGCGGCACGTCATCCCGCCCGCGCCCATCCACGCCCGCCTCTCGCCCTCACTCGGCCGCCCGATGCGCGCCTCGGCCCATCTGGCCCGTCTGCCCCAACCGCGCCCTCTCTCACTGTCGCGTGAGCCCCACGCGTCAGATCTCTCTCTCTCTGGCCGGTGGACCTCCCGTGCCACGCTCTCTTCTCCCCCGGCTCCTTCTTCTCCGCGAGCACGCGTCGCAGCTTCTCCCCCCCCCTCGCGTTTGCTTCCCTGCCGCAGCTAATCCCTCCCTCTCTCTCACACACCCCGCGGGCAAGTTCGAAGCACCACCCGTCCTCTCTCTCCCACAAAATCTCGGAGGAGATTGCGTCCACCCCCCTGCCAGCGGGAACAGGGCGGAGGCCGACGCTGCCTCGCCGCGCGTCTCTCTCTCCCGGCTATAAAAACCCCGCCTGGGAGCCGCATTCGCGCCGCAGCACTCCCTTCATCCCTCCCCTGCCCGCAATTGAACCGTAGAGCCCCAATTCCCCGCCGGCGCCCTCATCTTCCTCACGGCCAGCGACCGAGCCGCCGTTGATTCCGGCCGCCCCCGAACCATTCCTCGCTCCCAGAGCTGCGTGGAAGCCAGGCGAAGCCGACCCCCTCCTTCCTCGGGTCTCCCATCGCCCGAGCATCGCCGGCGTCGACCGCCCCCTTGGACCGCCGCCGTCGCACGCCGCCGGCCCGCCACCGTGCCCCTTCACCTCCGCTGACTTCACCAGAAGCTTCACCATCACGCGGGGATTGTATTCCACGAAGCTTCCAAACCTCTCCGGCCACCACTCGCCGCCGGCGCCACCGTCTTCTTCTTCCTCTGCTCGGCATCCTCCACGACATACCTCAAAAGGGTTTACTCCCCATACTGGGTAGGCAACGCCTCCCCGCTCCCTTGGTTACCAGCGCTCGTCTCTTTCTCCCCCGCCCCCGCGGAGCGCATTCGAGCCTCCGGCTCTGCGCGTAGCGGTTGAGCATTTCTTTTAATTTTCCCCGCTGACAGCTGGGCCCCGCCTGTCGGCCGGTGGGCCAGCTGCCTTCTGGGCCCCGCCTGTCGGCGCCGCTCGCTGGCAGATGGGTCCAGGGCCCCACTTGTCAGTGACTAATGCACGCCGACATGTGGACCCCACTGGCCGTAGACACAAGAATAAGCAAATAAAAATAAAAGATATGACATGTGGGACCCACTATCAGAAATTTATTAATTTTAGGATTTAGCTGAACTGAAATATTCAAATAGGCATAACTTATTTATTTTAACTCCAAATTGAGTGAGATAAATTTCTAAATTCATCTAAATTCAAAATCTATCCAAGGGAACTGAAATCATAATTTTTAAAGTTCATTTGAATTTCTGGTGATACTTTGTTGATTTGATTATTTCTTTTTATCCAAATTCTCGCGCACGATTAAAATAGCTTACGAGGCTCAAGAGGAAGAGTTCGAGGCAGCAGCCCTAGAAGCTCCAGATAATCAAGCATCAGGCCCTTGTGACCAAGGCGAGTCAATACTTTGATCATGTTGAACCTACATTTTCTGCAAACTACTTGGGTTTAAATTATCAAATTGCATGCTATTATTTTATATGCAAATACATGTTAATTTAAGATTTTAGTTACATGTCCATTGCTTGCTTGACTAATATTACACCTCCTTTGGAATACTTGAATATGTGAACCTTGTCGCCTTAGCAAAACTATAATGGTAACCTTTCAAAAGTAAGTCCGTAATTTATATGCCGTGCTTAGTATTGTTTAGGTAATCATGGGCGCGAGAACGCCCAAACATCACTTTAATCATGAGAAAAATTTGGTTGGGGCAGTCATGGTGGTAATGACTGATAAATGTTGGATATGATTATTTTATGTTTCCAAAAACCCCAACATGCTTAAATATCTGGGCTGATTAGTTTGAGGGTGTGAGTGTGGTGCAGTGGATGCACAGTGTGGTGCAGTGGATGCACAAAGTGGGTTAGTGGTAGACCGCCCAGATACCACTAAGGACTGAATCTTGTCATGACCTCCCGGGTAAAACAGTACAACCACAAGTTTGTAAAGTACAACTTGGCTTAGTAGATTTACCGGACCCTGAAAGTCATCCTTCCAGGAGGAGGTGTGGGATAGTGCAAGCGGCAGTCTGTGTGATGGCTTGAATGGGACACTCGCGGAGGGTGAAGTTCTGCTGTGGCGGGCTAGCAGGGGATGTAACCAGCTGCTAGACGTTCAGAAGGAGAACATCCCGCACAACGTATGGGACCCACCGCAAGTGGGAGCGACCCATAGGGTGAAATGATGGAAGGGGCGAGGTACTTTGAAAAGTCACTGTGATGGTCTGCTCAACCACATGACTAAGGAATCGTGTGGGGCAACGAGTTGATTGTCTCTTGTGGTGAAAGTGTACAAACTCTGCAGAGTCAAAACTATTTGAATAGCCGTGCCCACGGTTAAGGGCGGACATGGGAACTTAACTGGATATAGTTCTGTTTTAAAACATTGAAAACTGGGTATGAAAAGACTTGTAGGGCGAAGGACTGCCCTAGTTTGGAATTGACCTGGGTGTCGTCCCAGTGGTAATGTAAGCGGCTATAACGCTGAAGAATTGCTATATGGTGCAGATGCCATGTAACGGTGGATGGAATCTGAATCACTAGTAATATTGCATTCTTTCATATATGGAACTTTAGTTCAAAATGCTAGGTCTTAGGAATTTTGAAGTAATTGTATTCAAAAGCACTCTACGCAAAAATAAAATGAGCCCAACCTTTCCTTTGATTAGCCATACATGTTATATATTGCATTCTGTGTGTTGTCTCGTGGAGCACGAGGTCTAAGTGCTCACGCTCGCTTTTGCGACAAAAATTCAGCATCAGGAATCAGATCACCTCGCCTCAGCAACAAGATTGGGCAAGCTGGCAGCAAAGATGAAGATGTCAAGGGCTAGGTCGCGAACCTCCAGTTGGCTGCCTGTGGGCATGTCCTGAAGGTCCCATCTGTGTGCTTCGTTCTTCCGCTGCTGCAATTTATTGATTTCGGCCTAATCGGCCCATGAGTAAGTCTACTATTTTATTTATGCTTCCACATGATATGTAATTTGATGTCCATTACTGTAACTGTGTGCACTATCTACTGATCCAGGGAATAGTGCAGCTAGACACAGTAGATTCCGGATTGAAAAATTCGGGTCTGACAAGATAGCTGCTACATCGATTAAATTACTTCACCAATATTAGATTCCCATTAAATCACACCACCCAATTCGGTCTACAAAATCCAACAATTTTCCATAATCTCAACATTTTGCTTAATTGATCAAAATTCTAAACTTTTGATAACCCAAATAAACCATAATATACACCAACATATCATTATTCACTTTCCACAATGGATTCTAAGGGTAGCTACAATTTGCTCACTTTGCTTTACAAATAATTATTGCTCAAGTCAATTTCCCTCCAAGATTTATAGTATGAAGATAAATAATGCTCCTATGCACTCCAAATGGCTTAGCACCCAAAGCCTTATAAAATTATAAACTTGATCATTACTTAACAGTTGCCATTATAAATCCTAAAGGACCTCATAATATGAATTAGCTATTTCCTTTATAAGAAAAACAATTAAGAGGCAATAAGAACAAATTCAAAAGAACATAAAATGATAGAATGTTGTAGCAAGCAAAACCCTAAATAAAATAATCAAATAGCAAGGTAGCAGAAAGCAAATTTCAAGGGAAATGATCAAATAGCAAGGCATATTTTTTGTTTTCAAGATGAAATTTCATAAACCTCTTATAAACCATGGGAAATATCAACTCTTCACCAAAGTTATTCTCGATGCATAAATAAAATATAACTTCCTCATAAGTCATAAATTCCGAAAGCTCAGAAGCACAACAACTCCAAAATATTCCATTTAAATAACACCACAAAAGACAATCAAATTCTCTTCTTTCTAAAAAGAATCAACACTATCCTCATGATGTCTTTACCAACAAGCTTGATATCATCAATTTACTAAAACTCTTAATAAACATCATTAAAATCCACCACTACGCCATAAAACTCTCTAGAACTCACTAAACGGTTTCATACTACTTTATCATCTCATCATCAAATTGAGAATTCTCTTGTGTACAAATCAAAAGGTTCTACCAAAATTCTTTTATCAATTATCGACTATTATCCAACAATTCCACAAGCATAAAAACATGAAACACTTATTAAAATCCAACAAGTCGACTCTCTAGCACATAATAATTGCACTCCAATGATTTCTGTTAACAATTAGCTTCATCATGAAATGTACTTGCTAATCACACCTCTATTCGCAGTTGCATCAACATTTATAAACATAGATTCAATCGTTCCACCTCATGTTCAGAATTTGGAGCATAATCATGTTTAAACTTCAATAATCATAATCTTATATTAATCAAAGTGTCTCATAATACTACAACAAATTTCATCCAATCCCTCTAGCTATAAGAATTATCCAAAAATCTTCCCACATAAATTGTAAATCAACCAATATTTAGATTCCCAAACCCCTTTGTATACAATGCCAATAATTAACCATGTTAGAAAATAAATCTAGCAATTTAATATGATCACCAAGTATCCATAGTAGGGGTACTTCTAAAAGTAATATCCACCAAGATAATAATTCAACATTTTCTTAACTTATGTGACATCCTAAAAATTAGGATCCTGAAAAATGTGTAACTTTTGAAATATTTTGGAATGCATCTTCTTGGCATTTGGATTTTTATGGGTTTGGTTGAGGTTCCAATAAATAAGAAATAATAGAAACCTAATACCAAAAGAAATGTATTAATACAAGTGAATTTTTAATTTAAAAATGAATATAAAAAGATGATTCAATAAATAGGGTAGGAGAACTCACGTAGAATCGGTAGCAAAAGTGCGATCGAGAGCCGAACCATGAAAAATAAGGAATTGGTCATACCACTACCAAGCACCTGTGTTGTTGTAGCTCTGCTCCCGCGTCATCACAGGGACACCGTCACGTCCTAGTCCTCCCTTTTTGACCTTTTGCAGGGCCAAAGGACGATGAGACGCTGCTCAGACCGCCATGCCATACTACTCGAGTCAGCCATAGTGCGTGCCCACGTAGTTGTGACCCGACACCACGTCTGCCCCCGTCAGCAACCACACGGTCATTTGCCCGCCGTGCTACGGCGCGCGTCACCATGCGCCACCCTAACCACCTCTATTAGATTTAGTCTTGGTGAGTTATAAGTGGTCATAGAAGTTGTGGGTGAGGCCACACTCAAAGCTGTAGCCGAAGTAGTAGTCAAAACTGCAGAAGTCAAAGGCTCCAAGTACTGTAGCTCTGAGTACAAGGCAGTCAGAAGTTTGAGAACCCGTTCGTGCTCGGACGTGGTCATAAAAATAGCCGTGGTCGTAAAAATAGCTGTGGTCATAAAACAGCCATGGTCATAAAATAGCTGTGGTTCTAAAATAGTCGTGGTTGTAAAGCAGCAGTGGTCGTAAGGTAGTTGCAGTCGTAAAGTAGCCGTGGTCATAAGGCAACGCAGTCGTAAGTCGTAGGAGCTACAGTAGTCATAGCAGTAGCAGTGGTCGTAGTCAATACTTGGAAGAACACTGTAGCAGTCGGAGCATCCGGGTACAAGAGAAGTGGGAAGATGTGGAGGTCATGTGCGTGTGTGCATGAAGCCTATTTAAGCTGTGTAATCTTGAGGAAAGATTGGAGCCAGAGGGGAAAATTGAGCGATTCAGTCCAAACAGCCTCATACCGCCCAACGGCGCCTCCTCAGGCCATCCTCTCTCTTCTGCATCATCTGCACTACCGCCCATGCCCTGACTTAAGTGTGATAGACTCTGCCGTACCCTGCAACACGTCGCCATCATGACATCGCGCTTGAATCACTGGGCTCTGTAGCCACGCCGTCCACCATGACCGACCAACTACCCCTCCCATCGCCAGCCCTTCTCACCAGCTATAATCCATTACTTTTTATTAGGAAAGAACATACACTTAATCACTAGTCACCATGCATCTACTCCAAGACACCATCAAATTTGATATATATATCTCTCCAAAGGAGGTTATTTGAAATCAACTTTACACCATGTCATCTACAACACTTGACATCCCATACCTTGTCATTTAATTCCTATGACTACAGCATCTCATCTAAGCATCGAACAGATATCTCAAAAGGGATTAAATACTCTTCTTCATAAAAGGGACATTTAACTTCAATCACTCGAAATATTCGAAAGAACTACATAGGTTTAAATCTTCGTCATGATAATGAACTACTTACAAAAGACTTTTCTATTACCCATAATATCAAGTAAATGAACAAATCATATTCCTTAACAAAATGGCAAAACTCCCATAGAAAGGACAACATTGCAACTTAATAACTTTCATGAGTAGTAAGAGTAACTCACCATTTGGGGAAACAACAATTTTTTTTCATGAAACAAAATAGCGAAGGAAAGCACATTACCAACACTTTAAATGACTAACCAAGGAAAACTCATGAAAAGAATTATAACTCACCCAAAGAACGAAAAAACCAATATAAATTCATCCTCGATCAGTGTGGCTTAGGTTATTCAAGGAAAACTTATTATCACTCATACCCCACGTACAATGGCATGTCCTGACCATCCCACGCCCACAACCATGACCTTTATCTTTTGGCATCGCTATCTATCTCAATGAACTAACCATCCAACACAAACATAGACAACAACTCAACAATCATTAGTAATTATACAACTAATGGAAGCGTAAATGCAATGCATGATCCAATCTTATCCTACTGTGTACTAGTGTATCAAATTTATGTTTTAAGTAACTTAATTATCCTAAATTAAATTTTAGCAATAAGCAATCCTAAGTTAAATTTCAGCATTAAGTTTTCCAAAGTCATTTTATTATTAAGATTATTTGTTTCATTAAGTTACCAAACCTATGTCAAATTTAGTTGATTATACAAGTAAGTTATTAATTTACTCACCACGGACCTAATGCCCACTCTAATACCAACTGTAACAACTCGGTTTAGCAAAAACCCAAAATGTCACCTATAACTACTGTTATCACCAATTTTAACTAGTAATCAAGCATTACTAACATCTAGTTCACTAAAGGATTGTTTAATCTCTGCATGCAAGGTTTATCGTGCAGCTGGCCAGGCGCCACTTTTTTGTGTGCCGTGGGCATCAGGCCCCTCCTGATTTGGTTGGCTTATTGAGGGGCTGCATGAAGCTAGCGTATAATTCCTGTGTGCATGCCTATTTTGAACACCGCAGATGACGAGCATGTCCGGTTATGTGACAAATTTTCACCAAACATGATGGCATGATCTTAAACAATTTCTTTTTAAAAAATATTTTGGGACACCAGTACTTTGTTACCGGTGGAATATTGACCATTGGACTATTTCCTTGTTCCTGTATTTCATAGCGATTGTCAGTTTTTTTAAAAAAAATATTTACAACCTTTAGTTGTTTTAAATTGTAACAAAATTTAGCCGTCAGTGTAAATTATTAATTTGATGATTGTATTTTTTAAATTTATTTATTCATGTTTTAAGTTTGAGACAGAATCAATGTCAGTAGCTGGCCGAGGGGAGGGATGAGGAGACATAGGAGACAGAAAACGGGGAGAGGAAACAGAGGTAGGCTTGATTTTTTTTTTCACCTCATGGATTGCTTTGCTTTCATGTGCTTCTCCAGTACTCTGCATGATTTTTTTTGGTCATGAATGGATCTTTGTTTGTTTAGGCTGATTTGGTGATTCGAGTCTATTATGCCCGATGACCAGATCAAGTTTGGGCTTCTGATGGCATTCACGGTGGCCATTCTATCATGGAGCATCACCAATAATGACAGCTACTGACGAGCCGCCCACATAGCACGATCCCTCATTACCACTTGCCGACAGCCTCTCTGTTGACCTCGCTACTGGTTACCGACACCCTCTCCACCCCAAATAACAAGTATGTGAGTGGTTCTTAAATTCTAATTTGTGGTATGAATCTTTAATTTGGTTTAATTGTTATCAATTACCAATTGCTACTTGAAAATTTGTGCATGTTAATGTCAATTCCTCAATTTATGGTGTGAAATCTTGAATTGTTCGTTCGGATTTAGATTTGAATTGGTCAATTTTGTGTGTGTAGAAGGTATCCACTTGCAATTTTTAACGAAATTTGATGCCCGTATTTGATTTGCTCATTTAAGGAACAGAAGTGGATAGGGTAGAACAATAGTTATGGCGCAGCGGCTCCAAACACATATTTGTCATCAGGATCTTGTAAGTTATTTCTCTCATGATATGTTAGTTAAAATTGATTGATCTATACCTTTGTCTGCTAGGTTGATTCAAATACCAGGTCCAAACATGTGTTTTAAATGAAGCCTTGTGGTTGTTAATTGGTGCTTATTGGAAGTCGAGTAGAGTGCCTATCTTCCTTGTGATAACATTTAGGAGATCAGAGAATGCTATAAGACTATAGTTTTTGTGCTGTTCTCACTTAACACTGGTGTATCTCCAACATAAAACAATATAGAGCTCTCTAATTTAGAAGAATGATAAATCAATGATTTGGTCAATAATCCTTGCCAAATCAATGATTTGGTCATAATCCTTGCCATTATGGTTGTGAAAACTATTATGTTGGCATGGCATTCTTTTAGCACTTGGTACTTATACGTGATATAAACTTGTGATCTTCTTATCCTAAAGTCAGTGTTGAGTTCATCATGAGGATCTCAGTTTCATGGATTTGCTAGCACTCGACAAACAAGCATATCGGGAGAGTGATTCGGGATGAATAGGCAGAACATACATGATATTTAATACAAATTTTGGTTTTCGTTGCAACACACGAATACCTTCCTAGTAATCCTATACATGAGAGTTTACGAGCAAGGATGAGTCTAAAGGTAGTCAGCAAGCCGAGATACAGAGAAAAGAATGCATGAATAACTATGGTAGTTATCACCAAGACATACCTAACCTCGTTGGCCTTAGCAGCGATATTATTTTAATAGAAAATAGAGGTAAGGTGAGAAAACAAGAGATTTCGTAAGTATTATGAACAACGGCGACCCCACCTGCGCCCTGCCCACGCCCACCTCGTTGGCCCCCATAGGAAATCGGAACACGTATACTTGTACCAGTTAATATCAAACGGTGTTGTTCTAACGGGAAAGAATAGTGTACAGACGGAAGAGTGGGAAAAAGAGTTTACGGCGGTTTTCAGATGGTACAAATGGGACAATACATTTCGAAAGAAAATGCCTATCTAATCGGTAGCAACGAGTGGATGGCATATGTTGGAGTTTCCTTTTTCATATTTTGAGAAATTTTTTTGAGGCTTTTATCGGAGATAGAGGATGAAGGGCCAAAATGGAGGGTGGGCCCAGGTAATTTCCGCGAGGCAACGGCCCAACAGAGAGGCCGGCACGGACAAGTCGATGGTATCTCGTTGGCGGCGCGACGGGGTAGCTAGCCCAGAGGAACAGCAACGCCCGCCGTCTGCAATAGTCCTAATCCAACTCGCCGATCCGTACGCCGTCGTCCTCTACTCCGATGGAGGGAGCAGGTAGCATGCGGCCATCCAAGTACTTATTCACCGACGAGGAGTTCGCCGCGCTGGACGAGGAGACGCGCCGAGGGATCATCGCGATCTACGCTACGAAGCACGAGTACGACGAGGGCCGCCGCATCGAACGCCAAGTCGTGATCGGCGTCGGCAATCCCTACTTCCCCCCTGGCCCCCTCGTCCCCGACGGTACGTTACCTACTTAGTACTTACACATGGTGCGCGTACGGCGTCGTGATTCGTCGTTGACCCAGATCTCATAGTGTTTCTGTTCAGAGGTGGCCCAATTAATCGGACCAACTGTGTTAGTCTAAAACATAGTATTATTGATCTGGCTTAGATATAGTACAGCCCAAAACTAAACAGGTCATACCGATATGACTCGACATAGTGTGTCGTGTTTGGGTCACGACCTCGGTCTAGCGGGCTAGTCCAGCATAATAAGCATAGTACCATACTAGACACAGGTCAACCCAACACTATTCGTTTAATTAGACCCCACGATGTGGGAGTCGAGCAAGGAGGTGGGGAGTTGGGGGTGGCTAGCAGCAGATCTAGTGGGTGGTGGCAACAAGAGCCGAGGAGGTGGGCGGTGAAGGGAATGGGGGCTGAGGACAGGCGGGAGACAACGCACTGACGGAAGAGAGAGTGAGCGACCGAGGGAGGGAGTGGAGCAGTCATAGCGGAGTGACAGAGTAGGTGGGCAAGCAGAGCGGTCGAAGGAGGTGGGGGCGAGCACCGAGCAGAGCGGCGTTGGAGGTGGGGTTGGGGAGGAGGTAGACGGAACGATCGAGCTACAGAGGAGATGGCTTAGGCGGAGGGTGAGCGGAGCTACGGAGGAGGTAGGGGTGGGGGCGGATGGAGCGTCACGGTGGCGGAGGAGGTGGGAGGGGCAAAAGCCAAGAGGTAGGCGGCGGTGGTCGGATGGCACGACAGCGGCAAAGGACTGAGGTCAGGTCGACGTCGGTGGAGCCAGGTCGGCAGCACGGCCGAGGCCACCAAGGACTGGTGGCAGCTAGGGGAGAGTGCCATGGCTCGATTCGAGCCAGAGGAAGATAGATAAGGTAGATCCAGAGGAGGGGGACACAAAGTGACCAGCGGTGGCCCAGGGAGAGCGCTGGGCGACAGGATCCACTGGTGGCAGTGGCGGTGGGGAGAAGAAGAGAGGAGAGTGGGACTGCGGTCTATGGGAGAGAGTCGAGAGACAGACTGAGAGAGAAAAGAGGTGGCAGCAGTGGGTTGTGTGCTCGATAGACAGTCCTAGGCTCGGCGTGCTACACGTGAACCAGCACAACCCGGCCTAGCACCTCATCGGACCGTGGCTAGGTCTGAGATTGAGCCTATGGATTGGCACGGCATAGCATATTTAGATAACCGGCTATGCCTACATGGACTGGTGCCGGGCTGTGCGGACGGCCCATTTTGACTTTGTTAGCTCGATTCTAAAAATGCTTCCTAACTATAAATAAAATGATAGCAAATCAAACCGTGTCAAGTTGGGGCAAGGCTCGATAAGACAAGGATTTGACTTGATATCCATGCCTGTTTATAGCTATTTGTTGGCATTTTATACTAAACACAGTTTGTTAACATAAACTTTGAAATTAGTTTTGGAGACTCGGAGAATCAGACACGGCATGAGACATCTAGTTCTGTGCCCTTTCCTGGTTTGGAATAAATATGTGCGTAAGTATAGATGCCCAGGAAATACAACTGCCTGTTATCCAGCCGTCGAGAGGTGGTTTCTGTGGCGGCGGTGAGATTGGCAGATGATTTGGTCATGCTAATTGGGTTGGCAGATGACTTGTCCGATGTTTTTTAATTATAAATCCGATTTTATGGCCATTGACTTAGCTTGAGATATATTTACCGATTTTGATCGGTTAAAAAATATGGCTTATAAGATTATAAATAGGCAGTCCCTTTGAAAAAAAACCTGACAGTCCCTTCTTTATAGTGTGCAAGTTGTACGGCTCCTTTTTTTTTAGCTTTTTAACCCGTGGTTAGCTTCCGTTTCTTTTCATAATAAATATTTATTAGATTAATAATTCATAGCAAAAAAAAAAAAAACACCCCACCAACATAAGGTGGCGTGAATAATCCTTTTGGGTCAGAGTTGGATGGATCTTCATTCATCTGCCATTCTGCCTTGTGGAGTCAAGGGTCGCCTTGCTGCGAAATTGACCTTCCGATTTTTGAATGCCGAGCGTTTGACTAGTCTCACACAAGAAGCTGATGTGGCGAAACGGTGAAGCAGCGAAGAAGCAGGGCGGAACGCTGTTTACACTACACACAGGATTTTGAGCTGAGAAGGGTCGGAAACCGGAACGTTCGCAAGGATTGGTTGTCTCCACAGTCGGAAGCTTCCTGCGTGGTGACTGCTGAGGTGAGACGTACGTAACGAGGCCGCCGGGTGGGCTCTTTTCGTCGATGATTTATGACTTATATCTTAAATATTTAACTTATCTGATGCTTTTTAATTATAAATCCGATTTTATGGCCATTGACATAGCTTGAGATATACTTACCAATTTTGATCGGTTAAAAAATCTGGCTTATAAGATTATAAATAGGCAGTCTCTTTGAAAAAAAAACTTGATAGTCCCTTCCTTCCTTCTGTTTAGTCGCATACGATTTTAACTGATATAGTTGAACTCAGTACAATTTTTACTATAATCTTCCTATTAACCTTGTTTTAAAAAACATACTATTTGAAAACTAGTTACTGTAGACAGTACAAGTATAAGTCAACTGAAAGTTAAAAAGAATCCAGCCTATATTCAAGCTGTTTTGTTAAAACTCCTTTGCCCCGTTTAGTTTAGGGTTAAGAGGTAGGTTAAGGGTTTAACCTGTTAAATACTGTTGGCAAAGTGTTTTAACTTTTTTAACTTGAGATTAAGTTAACTCATAAAATTGGTGAAATAATTTAACCTACTAAATTGATGGAATAAGTTAACCCAACACAACCAACTGGCCTAATTTTTGTTTTCTAATACTAACACATCTAATCTAATCAAATAATAATTTAGATTAACAAGATTTGCTGTTAAACACAAAATTTAAGTTAAACTAACTTAGTTAAGTTAAGCTTAGCTAATCTGAATATTTTAGTGCAGTTAAATTAAGGTAAGCTAATCTGAATATTTTAATCCCGAACTAAATGGAGAAAAAGGTCTAGCCTAGTGAGCGGTAGTACAGCCACCAGGTGATTGGGAGACACCGTGTCCTGTCCGGCGCAGCTGGAGTCGGACATGCCGTGCTGTTGTTGCCTGCTGCTCTCTGTATACGACTATCTTTGTCCGGCCGGCCCGTCGACTTATCCAATCATTGTATGTTTGCTTGCCTGACCTTCAACTATGTACATGCTACGAAGGTTCACACCATCAGCTCAGGGTCGCGCCATCAGCCATATGCCCATGAACGGATGTGTGTTGGTTTTGCCAATCGACTTGGCTCGAACAAATAATTGGGAGGACGGGTACTTTAGATATCTTAAGAACTGCAAATTTCATCCGCAGCAACCGGATTTGTTGGACTCTTTGAGGGTATTGTGAAGATTTCTCAATTAGAGAAAAGAATAGAATGAAAAAGATAAAGAATGTGGAGGGACCGACATGTCAGTTGGAGTTAGCGAAAGGTTAAGAGATTAATCCCAGCCCTCTCTTACGCAGATTAGAGCTGGGTCTCTCGGCTGTTTCGGCGAGCGACGAAGCGGCGCCGAAGGCACAAGGTGGCTTGGGTCCTTCGGGGCTGGCCATTTGTGGCTACCGCGTCACGTGGTGCCGCTCTCCTCCTATTAAGGGGGCCTTCCCCTTCTTCCTTTGGTGCGGCAGAAATCTAGTTTTCCCCTCTTTTGCTTGTTCTTCTTACTCTGTTATTGACTTTGATTTGGAGTTTGAGGCCACCATTCTTGGTGGAAAACTCTAGATTTCCTTGGATGCACATCACTCCGGCTTCCCCTAGCACCAAATCACCCTTGGGTGTCTCAGTTGGGGGGGGGGGGGGGATTTGAAGCACTGTGCATTCAGAGCATTATGGCGGTCAGTTTTGGCTTAACCGAAGGGAGAAGAAGGCTTGGTTTGCATTGATACTTGATGTTCATGAGTGCACTTAGCTAGTGGCATCCTTGGTGGTCTTGTGCGGCAATCTCTTGTTCCTCGGCTTTGTTGTTTGGTGTGTCCCGAATAGCAAAGGTTGGCATTGTATCTCCGACGACCACGTCATCTCACCGCAGCACAATGGGGCGATTGATTTTCTGGGATAGCGCCTTGTTGGCGTGCCTTGCCCGGTTCTCTTCTTGATGGCTTTGAGTGCCATCGCTTTGTGAGTATCTCGGTTTTGTTTATTAGCATTTCCAAAATTGCATGCAGTGCTTGTCAATTACTTTCTTAAATTGTTCTAGCATTAGAAGTATATGCTAATAATGCTTGTGGGCTCAGTTATCACTCAATGAGGATATTTGTCTAATACTGAAAATGATTTGTACAACTAGTTTAGATTTGAGCTCTATCCGAGGTGCTTACTGTTGTCTGCTCCATAGCTCTTTGAGCTCTCACTTTCGGTTGAGCCAAAATTTAACTCATGCTCTGTGATTACTAGTTGTACAACAGTTAGTATTTCGATTTTAGATTATTTTAAAGGACTTTGTTCCTTTCCTGTTTAGAGCATCTGTGATCATATTCTAGTTAATCCTTGGTGTGACTTGGACGAAAACTCTCACACCAAGGCGAAGTCCTTTAAAATATGATCACAGATGCTCTAATCAGTAAAGGAACATAGTCCTTTAAAATAATCTAAAATCAAAATACTAACTGTTGCACAACTAGCAATCACAGAGCATGAGTTAAATTCTGACTCAACCGAAAGTGACAACTCAAAGAGCTATGGAACAGACAGTAGTAAGCACCTCAGACAGAGCTCAAATCTAAACTAGTTGTACAAATCAATTTTAGTATTAGATCAATATCCTCGTTGAGTGATAACTGAGCCCACAAGCATTATTAGCATATACTTCCAGTGCCCGAATAATTTTAGAAAGTAATTGACAAGCACTGCATACAATTCTGGAAATGCTAATAAACAAAACTGAGATACTCACAAAGCGATGGCACTCAAAGCCATTAGGAAGAGAACCGGGCAAGGCACATCAACAAGGCGGTGTCCTAGAAAATCAATCGCCCCATTGTGTTACGATGAGATGACGTGGGTGGATTAGGGTTAGGGTTGGGTTTGCATAGTATTTAGTTGTGGTTCTGAGACGTTGGATCTATATCTAACGGTCTAAAAATCTAACTGAATTTAAAAAAAATAGTCAAATAATGTATAAACAGACCGATGTCCAAAATTACTGGGTCAGACCCTGTTCATCTTACGAGTAGTACATTCCTGCTCTGCCTCTACTTTGTAGGTTCTTTGACTTCTTTCCGAAATCCCTACCAGATTTACAAGACAGCTCAAATTTCCTTTTGTGGACCCGATCCATACGTTCTTGCTGGATGCTAATCAATGCTGAAGTTCTATACTCCAATTTGGCATCCTATTAACTGCCTGCCTTCACACTGTCATGCTATTGGGAGAGATGAGCCGAAGACCCTGTCCTTTGCCTTGACTGCCTGAAATTAGAAACATGAAGAAAAACATTTCACATTGTCTGGTCCCCAGTAAACTGCAGAAGGAACCAATGTTGCATCCTGAAACGGTTTTGTAGGTCTGCTATATTTACCTCCTCTTCCCAGTCTATGCACCATGAGATAAATGCAAGCACCACCAATTTGGTGAAGCTGCCGCAAACGATGCCAAGCCAAAGGCCCTATTGAAAGCACAGCGTTTTCAGAGTTAAGAGATATACATGTGGTTTCACTGAATCAGTCTGCAAATGTGAAGGGGAAAGGTTGAATAGAAAGGGCACCATTCCATTCAAATGGAAGACAAATGCAAGCAGCACAGCCATTGGAATGCCTGCCAAGTAGAACGCGCCAAGATTCACGGCTGCACCGATTTTCTGCTTGCCACAGCCCGTAAGCACGCCTGAAAAAGTTGAACAACTCGTCATAAGTGGCTGAAATTTGAGCAGAGCAATGAACTAATTTCAAGGTAGACTGCTTGGAGGAAAATTACCAGAAAGAGAAGCGTGAAGTCCATCTATGAAGAAAGATATCCCGAGAACCGGCAGCATTCTAGCAATGTATGCCACGACTTCATGCTCATTGCTGTACATGTACCCCCAAACATTGCGTAGCAAGATCATGGTCAAGGTTATCACCAATCCTTCAGATAAGGCCATGTACATGACCACTCGCATTGCTAGCTTTGCTGCTTGAGGCTGCCCAGCACCAAGTTCGTTCGAAACGCGCGTGCTGTGGAGAAGAAAGGAAGAAATAGGTTCATCAAACTAACCAGGAAGTTACATAGAACAGATAGACACATTGTGATGTTTTATGTTGAGAAATGGCACCTTATAGAATAACAAAGACCCAACGGTACCATGAACAGCAGAGCCCCGGTGTTAAGGCTGCAAAATTGAACAATTAACTAGAGAGAACAAAGTGTGTCTCTTGTGAAGCTGGACTCCTAATTAGAACAATGTCGTTACCATATAGAGAGCACTGAAGTCTCAAGCTGAGGATTCGGCAGAAGTCCAGACAGCAGCACAAGGATTTCAAATGACCACCACTCCAAGCTGCACAAAAAGCAATTGTAGAACAACAGTGTTTTAAGTCAAATTACATAAGTAGTACCTACATAGAAGAACACTTCTGACCAGGCACTCAAAATTGCCTCACCAGATCATCATGGCGGACGGCATGGCGAGCTCCGCGAACTGGCGCAGCTCCTTAAACGCCTCGCCGGAGAAGCCGCTCCATGTGTTCTTGCAGGCGCTCGACAGCCTCACGTACAGAGCCAGTATGACCAAATTGATGCCGTAGGAGATGGCGTTGCTCAGCGCGGCGCCCTTGCTCCCCATGCCAGCCTTGTACACCAGCACCCAGCACACCAGCACGTGGCAGAGCGCCGTGGCGCCGGAGCTCGCCATCACGGGCAGGACGACGCTCTGCGTCTGCAGGAATCGTATGTGGCACTGCAGCGGCACGTACGCGGCGAGCGACGGGATCAGCCACCGCGCGTAGGCGCCGGCCTCGGCGGCGATGTCCCGGTCCTGGCCGGTGAACACCAGGATCTGCGTGGTGTAGGCCCAGACGAGGACGATCGGGACGCAGGTTAGCGCGAGCACCACCATCGCGCGCTGCTTGTAGACGCCGAGGAGGTGGTACTGCCCCGCGCCGAACGCCTGCCCGCAGAGCGTGTCCAGCGCGGCCGCCATGCCGGTCTGCACAACCATGCAAAACAAGGATTAATCACAAGAAAATTCTTGCAGAGTCGATGGGGAGAGGAGAGAGACTGATCTGTGTCGCTATGTGTGGACGGACGTACGAGGAGGCTGTAGCCGGTGACGTTGGCGAGGGAGGTGGCGAGAGAGGCGCCGGCGAGGGGGAGATCACCGAGGTGGCCAACAAACATGACGGACACCATGTTCACGACGTTCTGCAGGACGCAGCTGGCGACGATCGGCCCGGCGAGCCGCAGTAGCCGCTTCGCCTCCGTCGCGGCGAGGCTTTGCTGCCCATTCTCCGCCGCCTTGCGGTGCTGGGCCGCGAGAAGCGGCTCCTCGACGGCGGCGCCTGGCTTGTGGTCCATCTATCGATCTCTCCCCGCGCGGCGGCGTTGCGTCCAAGGTGTCGTGCCGAAATAGCGAAGGTGAGACGAAAGGAACCCTCTTTATGGGGGAGGTGCGACTCGGCATGATTGGAGGGATTCGGCGCAAGAGTTTTTTTTTTGTTTGTTTTGGTTGTACTGCACTCCGCTATCAAATTTAGCTTTGTTTTTTTACTGTGATTTATAATTTTTGTTTAAAATTTTGAATTTTAATTGTTCGTGAAAGAGAGTATATAGAGATATTTACGTATGATTTTAGCCAATATAAATAAAATCGTGATAGTATTTATTATAATCAGCTTGTAGACTCCGTTTTAAAAAGATACTCAATTCGAAACCCTCGATGACATTGAACAACTTTTCTTGTTTTATTCTTGGACATTCCTTTTAGCAACCCTCAATGATATTGAATTACTGGTTGATTCATACTACTTTTCTTGCCACCACAGAAAAACAGGTAGACATTCATGAAATAAGCGTCAAATGTGCTTACTGTTTAGCCATCCAATATATTTGGAGTTTTCTCGAGCTGTTTACTGTTCAGCCACTCATACATTTGGAGTTGTCTCAAGCTGTTTACCGTTCAGCCACTCATATATTTGGGGTTTTCTAAAACATTTTGTCCTAGACTGATCCTATAGGCATGTGCTGATGTGCATATATAGGACGGTGACAGTAGTTGGCACCAGAGCGCCTCCAATCAATCCGTCCCATGCAAAACTCCCAAGGCGAAAGAAAAATATTGCCGCTGTTTACGGGCATCGACTGTCGATCACGTGGGAGAAACGGACCAGGAAGAGCAGTGGTCCGCCGGCGGCCGGCCGACATGCCCGACAACAGCGTCAGGACAAGCTGGATGCCTCGTGCAGGATGCCATGGTGTGTTGCGTTGTGCTCACAGCTTGATCTCCCGAGCGGCGGGTGGGAAGGGGATGCGTGGACGTCAGCGTCTCGTGCGGCGGGCCTGTGGCCTGGCCGGATTTATAATATAGGGTTTCAGTAGTCACTAGGTCCCTTATTTTTCTGCCCAAATGTGTTCTTTTTTCGGGCAGTTGGGTTTCTTGGTAAGTCTACATGTGACATCCGTATTGTAGAAAAGAGTGTAAATAATTTGATACAAATGGCGGGATTAGGGTGTTAAGAGTGTGTGTCGTACTCGGATTTTATGGATCCAAAATTTTCTATGACTTCGTTGCACTATTTTCTAAATTAGTAGATAGTGCTAACAGATAAATTATTGAACATCAAATAGATATATTGCGGAAGCATAACTAATACAAATGTGGACTTACTCATAGCCCGGTCAGGCCAAAACCTTTCAAGAGCAGTAGCGAAAACGAAAATTTCACACATATGGGACCTCAAGATATATCCACATGCAATCAACTAGGGCTCGCGATCCAGATTTTAGCTTCCTTGTCGTACAATCTTGTTAACTCCTTTAGATGATCACGAAACTTGACTTTCTCCTTCCAAAAGTACTCAGGTAGCCATCACATAGAATGCATTAATAATAGATGAAAGACTAAATAAAGGGAGCCTTAAGATTCTTTTATTTGTGAAAACACCATCGTTTTGAGATACATATATAGAAAATTCCTGAGACTTAACAATTTTAACTAAATTAGATTTTTTAAAATGTGTGAAAGAATGTAATAATAGATGTACAGGTTCCATCCATCGTTGCATGGTTACCTTCACCGTATGCTAGTTTAGTTTCCAGCGTTACGTCCCCCATTATTATCACTAGGTTAAATTTGCCCAGGGCAATTCAATCTAGGGTTACATCTACCTGTTGTTTTTCATCTCACCCATAAAGTTTTTGAAATAGACACTAACTCTGACAGGTTCCCAACGCCCATCCATGACCGTGGGCACGACTGTTTGAATAGTTTTTACTCTGCAGAGGTCGTACACTTTATCTACAAAAGACAACCAACTTATTATATTCTATATGTTTCCTTAGATATGTAGATCAAGAAGATTATGACAAGGCTTTCACAATGCATCTCCCAAGTGATGCCTTACCTGCTAAGATTTCTATTACTGTGGGGGCTAAGAAGCCCACTCGAGAAGCCCCCTCTTGAGTCATCACATCAAATGCCTCCCACTGGCTCACTTGACCGTGTGCCACCAGATGGCACGACCCACACTAGGTCGATGCAAATTAGTTAGCTAGGTTGTACCCATTATAGACTTGTGACTGCACTGTTTTACATTAGGAGATCATACAAGATTCAATTCTTAAAGTTATCTGGGTGGTTTTATCATAAACCACACATTCTCATGCTACATATATAGGAACAACCCTCATATATTTGAAACCCTCGATGATATTGAACAACCTTTCCTGTTTTATTCTTCTTGGACATTCCTTTTAGTAACCCTCAATGATATTGAATTATTGAATTAAGATATATATGAGCTTAATACATGTCTAATCATGGATTAGCTATTATCATGTATGTATGATTAGTATGCCTTTAGCATTTGTTGTAAATCCAATCCTAAATTAAAGGAAAGACTTAGGAAAAATTAGGGGATAATTTGTGAAATCTAACAAAATTCAAACAAGGCTTTAGAGACTTTAAGTATGATTTAAAATTCGGATTGGTTGTCATGATAAATAATTAGTGTGACTTTAATATTTAAAGTGTAAATCTAGTTATTTATTAAAGGCATTAGTGAGGAGAAGTGGCTTGGATAAATGTCTATATTTAGTAAAGATGGTCCTTAATTAACATGTAAACATATATGCCCAATATGCATTATGCCACCAATAAACAAACCTCATTGACATATTTTAATATAGTAGCCCTGGGGTCATTAAGATTCAAAATAATCTCACAGACATATAAATACTCTAATTGAACATGTAACCATTAACACGAGTAACTAGGGTCACATAAAATGATACATACCAAGCTTTGCTAAGATAGCTAAGTTTAAACTAAAGTTAGAACTAAAATTAAGCATAATAGCAGCTAAAGTATAAGTAGGATAAAAATAGTGCCATTAACTAAATCTTAACACTAGCTTTAGTACATAGTATTATTGAGCCTAATTGTATATAA
Organism: Dendrocalamus latiflorus; assembly: GCA_017311315.1. Classification (NCBI taxonomy): domain Eukaryota; kingdom Viridiplantae; phylum Streptophyta; class Magnoliopsida; order Poales; family Poaceae; genus Dendrocalamus; species Dendrocalamus latiflorus. The sequence goes on from CM029668.1 coordinate 14,288,720, forward strand.
GCAAGTTGGGACCCGTATAAATAGACCCTGAGTCAAGGTAAACTAAAATATCACACCACAAAATGCTATAACCATAGACCATAAGATTAACTCGGTAAGCCAAAATTTGCAAACATTACTTATATATACATATATCATATGCCCTGAACATTAGCACTTGACAAAAATACATCAATTCATAGGGCTATCCTAACTCATGGAATTTCCTTGATAAATAACAAAATAATAAAAAGAGATTATTAATAAAAAGATCAAGTTATCGTATTTTATTACCAACCTTGCCTCAAATCACCCATTAACTCATAATAAAACTAAATTGAGTTTATTCGGATTTATTTGGATCTTTTGAGTTATTTGCTTTCGTTTGGATTCAATTGTTTGTCGCGTAATTAGAAATTGGGAGTCGTGAAGATTCAGTGGATCCAGCGAGATCAAGCTCGAAGTGAAGATAGAGACCGAAAAGTTCAAGAGAAAAGCATTGCATGAGCTCAAGACCGCGGTAAACCGCGCCAGGCGAGTCAATACTTTGATCATGTTGAACCTACATTTTCTGCAAATTACGTTTGTTTAAATTATCAAATTGCATGTGTTATTTTATATGCAAATACATGCTTAATTTAAGATTCTAGTTATATGCCCATTGTTTACCTTGATTAATATTACATCTCCTTTGGAATATTTGAATATGTGAACCTTGTCGCCCTAGCAAAATTATGATAGTAACCTTTCGAAAATAAGTCCATAATTATATGCCGAGCTTAGTATGGCTTAGGTATTCAGGGGCACCAAAATGCCCAAGCATCACGTTTACATCATGAGAAACTGATTTGGGAAGCCATAGTGAAAATGGCTGGTGTATTTGGACAAGGATATTCTATGTTTCCAAAAACCCCAACTTGCTTAATTATCTGGGCGGATGGTCCGGGGGTGTGGTGCAGCGGTGCACGAGAGTGTGGTTAGTGGTAGCACCGCCCAAATAACCCTAAGAACTGAATCTTGTGATGACCTCCCAAGGTACAACAGTACAACCACAAGCTGGCAAAGTGTAGGTAGGGTTAACTAATTTGTATGGCTCTAAGGTGGTTACGTGAAGGTGTGAACACGAGCAAAGGGATGGATGGTCTCATCCTCGCCTTTGCCCGTGATGGCTCACGAGGGACCCTTCCCAAGGGATGCGCATCCTACGGAAGATAGACCTTAGCGGGCGTAACCACAGTAGGACTATGCATCGTAAAGGCCCTGTGATAGTCTACTCAACCACATGGCTAAGGAATCATGTGGGGGGCAACGAGCAGATTTATCTCTTGTGGGTAAAGTGTATAAACTCTGCAGAGTCAAAACTATTCGAATAGCCGTGCCCACGGTCAAAGGCAGACATGGGAACTTAACCAGATATAGTTCTATTTCAAAATGCTTTATGGACGGGATTGGAAAAGTGGAGGGCAGTGGAAAGCCCTGTTTTGAGTTGCCCTGGGTGTCGTCCCAGTGATAATGTAAACGGCTATAACGCTGAAGGTCTAGCATATGGTGCAGAGACCATGTAATGGTGGATGGAATCTGAATCACTGTTATTATTGCATTCGCTTACACATTATGTCTTTGGTCAAAACTGCTAGGTCTCAGGAACTTTTATGTATTATATTTCAAATGATGACACTTCTGTTCTTACAAAATAAAATATAGAGAATAAATAGAGTCGTGTAAAGAAGATGGATGTTTGTGGTCAACACATAAAGGTATTGGTGAACTCATGTCGATCATAAAAAGGAAATGATAGTGTGGATTCTGGGAGAAATTAATTGGTGGAGCCTAAATGAATATATAGGCTGGATAGATGATTTAAATGATTTTTGGAGAATTGGGAAGTGCAAAGGTAATGGTGGATTACAACACTGATATTTAATCTAATTTCTTGGAAGATGTTGGCGATAATGGGATTAATAGGATTTGATCAAATACTAGAGGGATGAATTGAATTTCTGAGTATGTTGGAGGAATAATAATAATTATTGGGATATAATCTTGATGAATGATATTTCTGGTGGACGTATACTGGAGAATCGTAGACTTGATCACTGATATTCTTGGTGGATGTATAATAGGGAATCGTAGACTAGATCACTGATATTCTTGGTGGAGGTATACAAGTAAATTAGTTAGAATTAGATAATAGAAAATAAGATTGATTATTGGGAGAGTAAATTATGGTTTTGGATCAATAACAAAAAGGATTGAATTGTTAGAAAGTCCTGATAAAAATGATATCGGTGGATTTAAAAATAATTATGATGGATGATTGTTAGAGTCTGAAGTGTAGAGTTGATGAATAACAACAACAAGATTGGATTGTTAGGAATTTAGAGTACAAAAGATATTGGTGGATCTAAATCTAATGATGTCACTCACTGGATGGAGTTTTAGACAGCCCTCAATATAGAAAGTGTGTGGTAAATGATGATACTCGCTGTTGGAGTCTAGATAGCAAACAATAAAGAAAGTATATCTTCGGTGGATTAAGTTAATTATAGTAATCGCTGTGAGGAGTTTTAGGTAGCAATAATAGCAACTCCATGAATAAATAAAAATGATGCTACTAAAAGCAATTTCTGGCAAATAAAATAAACCCGAGCCTCTCCTTTGTTAGGCCATGCATGCTAATTATTTGCATTCTGCGTATTGGCTCGCGGAGCACGGTGGTTTGTGCTCACACTCGCTCTTATAACAAATCCAGAATCAGAAATCAAATTACTACACTTCGGCAATACAATGGACATGAGGACGACGATGATGAGGTGTCATGAACTAGGCCGCGAACCTTCAGTTGACTGCCTGTGGGCATGTCCTGAAGGTCCCACCTGTGTGCTTCGTTCTTCCGCTGCTGCAATTTAATGATTTCGGCCTAATCGGCCCATGAGTAAATCTACTATTATATTTACGCTTCCGCATGATATGTAGGCCCCGTTTGGCACAGCTCTAGCTCCGAGATCTATGCTGGATCTGTAGTTTGTTTACTAAATTAAAGTGATTTAAATATTTTTATCTAATATATAATATAAATGAAATGAGTCATGTAAATGCACTTAACATGCCTGCAACTCTAGATCCAGGATTTCCTAGAGCTATAGATGACCAGCTCTAGGAAATCTACAGATTTTCTAGAGCTAAAGCTCTGCCAAACGGGCCGTACTTGGATATTCAGAACTGTAAACTGTGAGCACTATCTACTGATCCAGGGAATAGTGCGGTAGAATCACAGAGGAACCCGGATAGTAAAATCTGGGTGCCTGACAGTTATTCACAAGAATCATCTGTGATAAAATCAAATATCATAGACGGTTTTTTCTTTGAACCATCTGTGATACTTCACGGATAGTTTATGTTAAAAACCGTTTGTGATAATGAAATTATCATATATGGTTTGTATTAAAAATTGTATATGAGAATTCTACTATATTAATTGCGCACAGACCCGTTATCCCCATCCTGTGTTGATCCCTAACCCTAGCCGAGCATGCGAGCAGCAGCCTGCGTTGATCGCGCCTCGGGCCTACCGTCCACATCGATCTGGGCATCTGGCTCCACGCCGGCGCCGCTCGACCGCCAAATCTGGGCTCCAGCTCTTCGCTTCGGCCCTCTGCTCTGCCGGCACCGCGACACAGCCAGATCTGGGCTCTGGCTCCGCGCTGGCGCGCCGCACGACCAGCGGCAGTGCCTCTGCTCTGCCGGCACCGCGAGTCCGCGACACCGCCTGGAGGCTAGATATGGGCTCTGGTTCCATGCCAGCGCGCCGCACGACCGGCGACCACGCCTCCACCCTCCAACCCTCCGCTCCGCCGCCATTGCAGACTGCGCCTTCGGCCCTCCGCTCTGCCGCCACTGCAGACCACGCTTTCGGCCGTCCGCTCCACTAGCACAGCACCGCACGACCGGCTGATCGGACCATGTTGCCGCGCCTTCGCTCTGCGGCACACCGGCACCGTGCCACCGCCTGGAGTCGGCCTGTCGTCTCACCGTCTTCACTCCACCTACGGCCGCCGACCCGCCGTCCAGCAGGCAGTAGTCCAGCTCCGTCGCTCCGGGCCTTCGGTGACCGGCGACCGGTGGGTACTTCTGTGCCTGGCTAACAGTGGCGGACAATTTATGGTTGATGGTTCCAATTTGTAAATGACTTGGTAGTATGGTGATATGGTCTAAACTTAGTGAACTGTCAAAAACTGAAAACATGTTGGAGCAATTACTGATGCCCACAATGAAGCTCAAGAGAAATACAATTTATTCATTAAACCTAAATCATCAATTGAGGAATCTTTTGCTTCAAACTGAAAACAACAAAAGGCTATATACAAATGTCGCTTGACCTTTTCACTGAAGTGTTTGATATTTCTTTTGCTCCAAGGATTGGCTTGTCGTGGATATGATGAAAGTGAAGACTCACACAACAAAATAAATTTCCTTGAATTTTTAAATTGGCTAGGAGAAAATTTTGAAGAAATTAACAAGGTTGTTCTAAAAAGTGCTCCAAAGAATAGTCAAATGATCGCACCTATGATACAGAAAGATCTCATCAACTCTTGTACCAAAGAAACTACTAGACTAATTATAGATGATCTTGGTGACGATTATTTTGCAATACTTGCTAATGAATCCAATAATGTGTAGCAACAAGAACAATTGGCTCTTTGTTTGTGCTATGTTGATAAACATGGAAGGGTAGTTGAGAGGTTTCTCAGTATTGTTCATGTTGAAAACACTACTGCTTTGACACTTAAAAGCAGCAATTGAGTATTTGCTTATGGACCATTCATTAAGCTTGTCTATGGTTCGTGGGCAGGGATATAATGGAGCTAGTAACATGAAGGGTCAAGTGAATGGTTTAAAGAAACTAATTATGAATGAGTCTCCTTCAGCATATTATGTTCATTGCTTTGCTCATCAACTTCAATTAACTCTTGTTGCTGTTGCTAAGGAGAATGATGATTGTGTTTGGTTCTTTCAGCAACTTGCATATTTTTTGAGTGCTCTTGGTATGTCTTGTAAGAAGATACAAATGTTGCGAGTAGCTCAAGCTCAACAAATTGTCGAAGCATTAGAATTAGGTGACATTGAAACCGGGCAAGGTTTGAATCAAGAGATTGGCTTGGGTCGGCCAGGTGATACTCGTTGGGGATCTCACTACAAAATTGTTATGCATGTTATCTATTTATATCCTTCAATCCGGCAAGTTCTTATAAAGATTGGATAAGATCACTCTTCAAGCACAGAGGCTATACATGCTCAAACTATGTTGACATCATTTGAGTCATTTGAGTTTGTTTTCATGGCACACTTGTTGCTAACCATATTTGGATATACAGATGACTTAAGCAATGCTTTGCAAAAGAGAGATCAAGATATTGTCAATGCTATTGATCTCATTTGTTTGACAAAGACTCAATTGCAGTTATTTCGGAAGGATGATGGGAAGGATTCTTTTCTTAAAGATGTCACTTCCTTTTGTGTGAAGCATGGCATCAAATTTGCTTAAATGGACGATTTATATAAGCCGGTTGCAAGATCCAAAAGGTTATTCAAAAAAGTCGAGAATCTCCATCGCTTCCATGTTGAAATGTTCTTAAGTGTCATTGACAAGCAGCTTTGAGAACTTAACGATAGGTTTGATGAGGTAAACACAGATTTGCTTCTTTGCATGGCATCATTCAATCCAACTGATTCATTTGCTACTTATGACAATGACAACTTGGTTAGGCTTGCTCAGTTTTATCCTAAGGATTTCTCAAATACAGAGTTGATGCATCTTCTATTTCAACTTGCACACTTCATTATTGATATGCGTAGGGATGAAAGGTTTAGAAAAGGAACAACCTTTTTGAGTTCTCTATTATGCTTGTTCAAACAAAGAAGAAGCTCAATTATGCAATTGTTTACAAGCTTCTTAAATTGGTGCTCATTCTTCCCGTAGCAACTGCTAGTGTGGAGAGAGTGTTTTCTTCAATGAATTATGTGAAGAACAAGCTACGAAATAGAATCGGAGAACAATACCTAAATAACTACTTGGTTATATCTCTTGAGCGAGAATTTTTTCTGCATGTTAAGGATGATGATATTATATCACGCTTTTAAGGCATGAAGCATTGCCGAGTTAATTTGTGAAGTTTTGCAATTGTTTTGTAATTTCTTTATATTATTTGAGATATTATCCTTAGTACGAACAATTGTATGTTAACTATTGCTACTGTAGATCTTTATGTTTTATACTGAAAAATATTTTTACAATTTCGAACACCCATTCTAAAATTCCTGCGTCCGCCACTGCCAGTTGCATTGGTTGGCCCAACCCGGATGTCGTTGCAAATGCTGTTATTGCACCAACCAGCTATGTTCCGATAGGATCCAACACTGATCATTCTCGCAACTATCGTCAATCATTCTCCTTGTTCTGATAGGATCAACACAAATCATGCGTGTTTTTGTTAATCATTACTAGTCGTTACTGTAAAGAAACTAGTTTTTTTAGAGGAACTGAATAAACTTGCTAAACGGACCAATAGAAACTAAAATGGCCCAATTTCGACGTTAGCGTCAATAAATCCAATATATAATTCAGCACTAATTGACAGTGATAATTTATAAATCTATATTTAAGCAATTTTTCCCATCTCCGTGAGGTGTACGGGGGATAGGGATCCCCATGAGGGCAGGGACGGGATGACCCGTTTAGCCTTGCGAGGATGGGGCAAGCGGTCCTTAATGGGGACCGACGCCGCGACGAGGGCAAGCCCCCAGACTCCTGGCCACGTTACCATCTGATGTGGATATAATCAGTATCAATCATGTATTCATGGTCACCGTAATTGTCAACTGGAAAGCAATCTTAAGTCGTATCAAATTATCCAAGAAAAGGAGTTGGAAAGCTTCAAGGTACCGATTTAACTACTAGCCCCATGTTGGTTCAACCGAATTGACAAAAATTCCAAAAGGAAAAAAATATCTAAGTAACTTATAGCTTAAGCAAATCAAATCCAATTTGGGTTTGATTTTTCTTTGTTCCACAAGGAAACCAAATGGTATTTTTTAGTACTGCACTATAGCAAACGGCGTATTGTAGCAGGCGCAATACTGTAGCACTCATCTACTGTAGCACCGACTTAAAAGTCTATATAAGGAGATGTACTCCCTCATGTAATGGTGTGCAATATAAGATGTTTTGAAATGCGTGTATGCCATATTGGCTTTAGGGTTTTGATCCTTGATATCTAGTGAGAGTTTGAGTAACTCTTATATATCTTTGCAAGTTTTTTTTAGTTTGCTTAGAGTGATCTGTCGTGATCAACCATTTTGTGGTGCTCTTATCGATAGTAAGTTGTGTGGATATGATTCTTATGAAGGTTGTGATACGATTGTGGTGGTTGTAATCTAGTCCTTAATACAAGTTTGCTTCTTTTTATCAAATCGTGTTGCTTTCTTAGAGTTACCCTTATGATCGTTGTGGTACGATCTTTAATCGTATTGCTTCGGTTAAGTTATCGCTATCAACCGTGTGATCACTGTCACCATAAGATCGAGTCAACCTCAAGGGTTCGTGTGGTCGCCTGCCACATCATCTGATATCAAAGCTCAAGGTTGAACGGTGACAAACTTCAGTTGCATGGTGATATCTATCTTTTAGTTTGGTTTATTTTAATCCTACAAAAAAAAGACAAAAAATTTGCTTTCCCTTTAGCCTTTTGATCTTAGTCTGAAATTTTTGGTGAGGTAGGATATGTTTTAATCCATTAGAACCTTGGCTAGCTTGCTGATTCCAAAAACTATCTTGTTGATATTTAGCTTGAGTTATATCGTCTAATTTTTAGATCCTTCCACTTTCTATTCTTCATTTGAAAATCTAGATCTGATCTGACCACTAATGCTTTCTAGAACTAGTTAACTTGCTCTTCACTTATACTCTTTTGTTAACCACATCCATTATTGAGTTGCTATATTTTCCACTTATACTCTATGATCAGCAACTACGTAATTGTTTTCTAGTTTAAATTACTACTTAACTTGACAATAGTCTAGAATTCATATTGCACTCTTTTGACTAAACCTACCAATTTCCACATATATTGTCATTTTTTTGTTGCACTAACCATATCGGGTGCATCGCATCATGGTTCACGCCATGGTGATGAAGACGAACTACACTATGGTGGTGATCGTCCCCAACTACAACTTGGGCAATTATTGCATAACATGAGATTGAGTCCTAATGCCCTCCACGAAGAAAGGTATGACATGGATTGGACTTTCCATACTGAGAGACCATGTGGAGGTGACCCCTTGTGTGTGATGAGTAATTGACAGCTGTTTTAGGAAAGTTTGAGTTTAGTTTGTGTGTGCCAAGTCTAAGTGTAGTGCAGTTGGCTGTGGTCGGACCGGGTCGAACGCGGTCGGACGTGCTTAGGATGCTTGTTCTTCTTTTCGACAGGTCATTGGGCTATCTCGTGCGTGAGTACTTTCTTTTGATGCGAATGTGTGTTTACATTATCTCGAGCGGTGCTATGTGATGTTTTCTTGTCTGTGATGGTTGCAGGACTTGAGGTTAAGCCGTGGTGAGGCATGGAATGGCCGGACTATGCACAGGTGGTGCTAGGTCAAAGCGGTCAGGAGATGCCGAAGATGGCGAGGATTCAAGGTGGTTGCGAAGCGTGGACAGGAAGAAAAGAGGAAGCTTCCTGGAAGAAGCGTGAGGGGTAGTTAGGTAAAATTGATTCAGGCTTAAGGAAGCATATCCGGTTCGAGTTAATGGGTAAAGTTCAGGGTTGTTGGAGTTAACGGGTAAAGCAAAATGTAAACCCGGTAACTAGAAGCTATAAATAGAGAGGTTAGGTTCCATAGTTTTTGGGCTTTTTCTTTCTCTGTTTTGAGTTTGGGTTGTGTCTGGAGAGTTTGTTTCTTGTGTGGAGTTCAGCCCCTTTTCTTTTTTGTGTATGTTCTTCTCAGATGTGAGATGGGATATGAATTGGTTGTAGAACAACCCTTTGTAAGCATTCATGTCTCTGAATCAATATGAGAAATCTTGTGTCTAAGATGTTGTGGTTTCTTGTTTGCTCTTTGTGTGTTTGTGCATCAGTTTCTTCTTCCTCGCTGTTCCTAGTTCTGCTCTACTGTTTTGGTTGAATGGAAGGTTCTGATTTGAGTTCTTGCTTGAGAAACTGCAGATCTTTCTTTGTCTCTGAACTGGGATAGGTTCACCAGGCCATCTTGGCTAGTTATGTCCCGAGAGAGAAGATTTCAATCACAATTTTCTTCCCAAATGACCTCTGCTACACTTACTCTGTTCTCAAATTTCTTTGGTTTGGAGGCAGAGCAATCATGTTTGCTTGATGTTTCGGCAAAGGGGTTGCTCAAGGCTTGTGTTTTTCTGTTGTGAGATCCTTCCATGCAGAGATTAAAAGTCTCATGATCACTGGTTTCAAGAATATCAAGTTTTTGGATTTTGTCGCTCCTTCTGGTTTCTACTCGGCAAATTCAGTGATCTCTGTTTTCTTTTGCTCTTTGTTTGCACTTTCCTCTCTCTGTCAGCATTTCTTTGTTAAGTCTTGATGTTCTTTTACTGTTTCGGTCTAGTACAAAGAGTAATTCCCTCGGTTGAGTTGATCACTGGAGAGGGTTTTCGGCCAATTTGTTTAATCTCTCTTTGCAGCATCTGGTCTTTTCAGTTTTAGGCAGAGTATGTTTTGTTCGTTTGTCAGTCTGCCGCTCCAGTTTATGAAATGATTTTACTCGATTGTCGGTCTGATTTTCGGCTTCCAGTGAGCAAACTTCTTCTCTCTTCATAACTGCTATAGTTATCAGAGAAGAAGAAAAGTAAGAATACTTGGGGAGGTTTGAAGGCACCATTCACCCCCCTCTGTTGCCATTTCGATCCTACACATACTCGCTGCAAAGTGAGACGGAAGGTTTGTGTCATGTCCATCAACCACGGGAGTTCAATCAATACTACTAGTATTGAGCTCATTGAGAAGCTCGAGCTACCTACAAGCCCACATCCTCAACCATATATGCTAAAATGGTACATCGACATGCTCGATATCATGGATCAAGTTAAGCTACTATTTTCATTAGGAAAATTTTCTTGCGAGATTTTGTCCGATATTATTCCAGTCCCCATGGTCTCGTGTCATCTTTTGCTGGGAGATCCATGGTGCAACGAGTTCGATGCATTGCATCATGACTGCGTACCAAGGGCTATGACTCCACTTTGAAGGGTAGGCCAATCCATTTCGTGCCTTTAGGTGAGTAAATGTGTGCCGCATAAAGAGACGAGGTGCTACTAAAAATCAAGAAGCGAGAAAAGGCCAAGCACCAAAAGAAGCCCATAGTGATGCATCGAAACCCAAGTAAGAATGAGAGTACACAACCCACAATTCCACAAAATGAGAGTATTCCAATTGAGTTGTATGATTCCACCAAAAGTGAGGTTGAAAGCATCCACTTTGAGTGCAGAGATCCACCAAAACAAGATGGAAGGGATTCTTATATTAGTAACACTTTAAATCCTATTCATTATAGTTTTGTTTGTGATCGTATATAGGCTCAAGAAGATGAGGAAAGATGGCAAACTTCTCTACCACTGTTGTCTAAAACTGAAGTTGCAGATGTGCAAAACGAGGTGATTCATTAATGGCACCAAAAGAATCATCAAAAATTACTTGATGTATATAAAGAGAAAGAAGAACAAATGTACAAGATAATACAATTGTGCGTGTACTGTCCCAGAATTACAGATAAGTCTTCCACCATGAACAAAAGCTGAGGATGGCTTTTTTTTGAAGGGAGGGAGGATGATGTGGATATAATTATCATCAGTCACATATTCATGATTACTGCAATTGTTAACTAGAAAGAGCTCTAAATTTTATGCACCAAAAAATTGCATTGTAGCTAGAGCTCAATTCGAATATGTTGATGGCAAAAATTACTCATACAAAACATCCAATGTCCAATGTTCATCTTACATTCCTGCTCTGCCTCTACTTTGTAGGTTCTTTGACTTCTTTCCGAAATCCCTACTAGATTTACAAGACAGCTCAAATTTCCTTTTGTGGACCCGATCCATACGTTCTTGCTGGATGCTAATCAATGCTTAAGTTCTATACTCCAATTTGGCATCCTATTAAATGCCTGCCTTCACACTGTCATGCTATTGGGAGAGATGAGCCGAAGACCCTGTCCTCTGTCTTGACTGCCTGAAATTAGAAACATGAAGAAAACATTTCACATTGTCTGGTCCCCAGTGAACTGCAGAAAGAACCAATGGTGCATCCTGAAACGGTTTTGTAGGTGTGCTATAGTTACCTCCTCTTCTCTGTCACAGGCTTTATGACTGCTCCCAGAACCTCTAGGACCACTCTGTAGTCGCTATGACCACCTTCTTCTTCTGTACGACAACGTTGAAGAGGTTATGACCACCTCTTGTGTCGTTACAACCGCTCTGCTGGTTCACCGACCACGCTGACAGTCATTACGACCACGTTGTGACCTCTCTGATCACGCCTCGCTACTCCGACCATGTAGTCGTAAACTTCTGCTGAATATACGACTACGTTCACCACCACTGCGCTGCACTTCCTTTGACTACGGTCGATCACCGTAGTCGTAGCTCCTTACGACCATGCTGTGAGTTTATCGACCACCGTGGTCTCTTACGACTACGCCTTCTCGCTATGGTCGTAACTCTTTTACGACCACGTCTACGATCCTCTGCTCACCGTGGTCGTAAGTCGTTTACGACCACATCTGCGAACACACAATGAACTCGATACTCGATAGTTTCTCAGAGCCAAACCTCTCTTTATTCTCTTCCTTTAATTTTTTTATTTCTTTCTTCACAACTCTTGGTTACATGGCTCTACCTTTTATACCCTGCTCCACGACTTCTATTCGGGTACGACTACAACTTCTACTCAAGTACGACTACGACTACGACTTGAACTCGGCTACGACTATGAAGCGAACTCGAACTTTGACTAGGACAAGATTACCTCCAACATTCTCTCCCTAATCTTATTGAGTGACTTCAATCATTCCAATTTTTCTCCTCATCTCCAAGAATTTTATCCAGCCAAGCGGCTTAGTCAATATGTCAGCCATCTGTTCATCCGTATTGGTGTACTTAATAGTGATTCTCCCTTCTTCAACACAATCTCTAATAAAATGATATCTTGTATCTATATGTTTGCTTCTATCATGAAAAACCAGGTTTTTGCTCAATGATGTAGCCGATTTGTTGTCTACTTTAAGTACAACCTTCATGGCTGCCTCCTCCAACAATTCTCCTAACAGCCGAACAAGCCAAACTCCCTGGCATGATGCTGCGCTTGCTGCTATATACTCTGCTTCACAAGATGACAATGCCACCACTCTTTGCTTTTGAGATTGCTAACTAACTGGACTATCTCCTAGCACATACATCACCCTTGTTGTGCTTTTCCGATCATTAACATCCCTTGCCATGTCATTATCACTATAGCCGATCAGCTGCAACTTCTTTTCACCTCCTTTCCCATAATGACAGCCAAAAGACAGTGTGCCTTTTATATATCTCAGGATGTGTTTGACTACCATCAAATGTTCATGAGTTGGCTTCTCCATAAACCGACTCACATATCCTACTGCAAATGCAATGTCTGGACGGGTATGAACAAGATACCTCAAGCTTCTTACTATGCTCCTGTACTACGTGGCATCAACTGGAGAGCTAGAGCTTGTTTTTCTTAGCTTCAAATGATTCTCCCTTGGAACTTGACACGGGTTGCATGCTCCCATGCCGCACTTCTCTAGTATTTTCAAAGCATAAGCTGATTAACAAAGTGAGATGCCACCTTCAGTCTACTTCACTTCAATGCTAAGGTAGTAGCTTAGGAACCCCAAATCTGTCATTTTAAATAGCTTCATCATCCCCTCTTTAAATTTTACAATCTCCCTTGGACTTGTTCTGGTGATTATCAAATCTTCCACACAAACGCCCACAATCAACCTTGTATTCTCATCACCTTTTGTATACACGGCATGTTCGGTTTTGCTCCGCTTGAATCCAAGTGACGAGAGACTTTTGTCAAGCTTCATATTCCAAACTCGTGGCACTTGATTAAGCCCATACAAAGCTTTATTCAATTTCAACACTTTCTTAGCTTGTGCTTTGATCTGAAACCCCGGTGGTTGAGCAACATATACCTTCTCCTCAATGTCTCCGTTCAAGAATGTCGTTTTTCAGAGCCACCTTTAGTCTGCTTCACTTCAATGCCGAGGTAGTAGCTTAGGAGCCCCAAATCCATCATTTTAAATAGCTTCATCATCTCTTCTTTAAATTTTACTGTTGTGGTTACAGACCAAATAGTGAAATGAGAGTATGGTAGTGGAGATGACAGATGAACAATGCTTGACGATCCGGTCTCTCCTTCGCGAGGGAAAGCTGGCGGACCGTAGTGCGGTTCGCCTTCCTGCTCGGGACGAGACGGAGCTGCACCCAGAAGAGTCGGAGGCGATCGTCTTCGTGGCCTACTTCGAAGTCGGGCTTCGAATCCCATCGGCAAAGGTTGTCAGTGATGTCCTTTGTACCTATGAGCTGGAGTTAGCACAGCTAACTCCGAATGCCATCGCTCGCCTAGCTGTTTATAGCTGGGCGGCGCGGACAGAGGGGGTGGCCTAGTGCCTCCCTATTCGCCTTCCTTCATGACTCGCGGTGCCAGCCGAAGAAGCTCGAGGGAGGGGAGTTCTCCAACTTTGGCAGCGTCAACTTTGTTTTGCGGTCCCAGTGCTTGAAGATCTTCCCCGCTAACTCAACCCGAGCGAAGTGGGAATCCAACTGGATGCGGCGGTGATTCTACCATCGCGTGGTGAGCGGCAGCAGCCTTCACTGCACGGGGTGGCCGATGGCGTTCATCACCTCACCAAGCGTGGAGCCTGACCACGACGACGAGCAGAGGGCGCGGCGGCTCGTGGGGATTACCCTCCACTTCAACATGCGCGACGTCACGAAGGAGTTCGTCATGTACGGAGTGGCGCCGCTCACCTACCAGTGGCACTTCCAACCCGGCCCTACCCGGCTGGATGGTGTTCGACCGATCGTGTCCTCACTGCTGAGGCCATCGGACCCCCGTAAGCTCTTTGACCTTTGTTTTTTTCCTTTTTGACCTATTTTTAACTTCGCTTCGCTTTACCTATAGGACTCCTCCTGGAAGATGCGGAACGTGCGGTGGTCGTGTTCCTTGGGCCGTACGTGGCCAAGGAGCACAACCTGCGTGAGTCTGCGACCGCAACAGTGAAGCTGGGATGGATAAACAGGGTGTGCAAAGCTCTGGGCATTCTCGTGCCGGAGCACGCCACTCCAACCAGAGGCCGGGCTCGCCTCCGCGACGGTGACGACAAGGGGTAGGCTTCCCCCCTCGGTGGAGGGCCTAGTCCCCTACCTCCGTGTCCAGTCCACCGACCGCCCCTCCCACACATCCTGTCGGACCCGAAGGCACGGCGGTCACCAGTTCCAACTTGGCGGAGTACGCCAATTCAGACCTGGAGGTGGAGACGGATCACCCTGCTCTCTGCGAGGAGTCCTTGGGCGGTCCCATGGACAAGGAGCGTGGCGGGGACATCCAGGAGGGTGAAGCTTCGTCACCCGCTCCCGCACCGGCTGCGGAGGCCGAGGGGTCATCGCCAAGTCCCTGAGGGCAAAGCGCCCTCGGATACGATCACCTTCTAGGCCGAAGGAGGCATTCGCCATGGCAGTGGGGGCCGGGGACATGTTGGAGTCGGACTGCGACACAGAGGCCGTCAGGCCCGAAGGGGACCTCGCCGCCCCAGATGCAGGTGGTGCCCTGGCGGTTCAGTCTGAGGTGGAACGGACTTCGCCAGTCCCTGCTAAAGGTAGGCGAAACTCTTTCTCCTCCCCCACGACTTTGTGAAGCTTTCCCCAATCTGCTCGCTGATCCCCTCGTTGACATCAGCCGATACATGGTCCCGTCTCAGACGCCAATGGCAGCGGGCGTAAGATCTCCGACGCACCCGTCTCGGATGTTACGTCATCCCTCACCGCCCTGGAGATCATCGGCTCGGAGACTCGGTGCCTAACGATCTCCAATTTCGTCCCTGGGCCAGAGGTACTATGAGCTCTGCAGGCGGCCGCCGACTGCGTGGACGTCGGCTGAACCGGCGGGCATTGATGTCATGCGGCTCGGAGCTGCTGGAGGGGGTTCTCGAGGCCTCGAAGATACGGGTAAGTGTTGGTGACATTGATTTGTACGTGCGCTTACGCTTGGGGACTGAAGTGAGACTTGTGTTGTGCAGGCCCTCACCATTGCTTGCGCTCTACAGGCGGCCCGCGCCTACGAGTGAAGGGCGTTGGAGGACTGCCATCGCACCGCTGAAGAGGTGAATGTCGTCAAGGACAATCACATCCATCTCCTTGAGACGGAGGGCGCGCAGACCATCGCGGAGGCCCGAGAGCTCGTGAAGGAAGCGAAGCGGGAGGCTGCCGCTGAACGCGATGGGGGAGAAGGCCCAACTGACCGCGTCGGTCGTGAAGAAGGACCGGACCTTTGGCGATGCCTCAGTGGTAGCGTGGGATGCGATGGAGGCCCTCGAGGGCGCCCTGGAGGACCTGTCTATGGTCGTGCCGCTGCGCACCTTCGGCCCCGAGGACCTGTCGTGGACGCTTCGGTGCATCGGGGAAGCTTCCGACCTCGTCCTCAATGCCGCCAAGTCCTTCGGCAACCACTGCTCCGTGGTGACGTCACGGATCGCCTTCGCCCTCCTCCACCACCAAGGCTGCAACCATGTGGGCAAACTGGCGAACCCTCGGCTGGAGATGCCAGTAGGAGCCGGGGTCATGTCCGGCGCCGTGCACGTCATTCGCTGCATCGTGCAGGCCTTCCACCAAAGGATCTGGGACTATATCAGGGAGGCCACAGCGAAGGTGGCGTTGCACAAGACTCTGCACGGTGAAGGAGACTTTGGTGCCTGGCTTGACGATGTCCCGCGGCGCGACGAAGACGGCACCACTAGCGCGGGGCAAGGCGTCGATCCACAGGTGTGACGCCGAAGACTTAGGGGTGTAGGGGTGTAGGTGTGCATTGTCTTGTATCCATTAACTCTTGTAACACGGCGCCCTATGGCCCCTTTTATCAATGAAATGAGAAAATTACTCAAGTGTTTTGATCATGTGTTACTCCACTACGGACAGGTGCTTGACAGGGGCCACTTGCTAATTTTAGACCTCATGGTCCGGCGATGCCTTCAGCATTGGGGTTGGGCGAAGGATTCATTGCACTTCTGGGGAGCCCAAAGGTCAGAGGGGGAGACTTCGGCGCGAGAGCACGTTAAGGTAGAAGAGCCAGGCAAGGAGTAACCCCAATCGCTCTAAGACATTTGTAAACATTGATCCACGTAAATGTAACACATGAATATCTCTGTAATTATCATTTCATAAATGCAATAAAAACGTTGGTTGAAGTAAATACATGTCCTTGTCCTTGTCGCTTTTGCAATTGCACTTGTCTTCGACCAAGATGTAGGACTTTAGGCGCTAAGCGAGCTCCATTGGCTTTGTCCTCACCACATAGCACGCAATGCGCACGAACTATGAGTACGAGCGAAGGGCCGACGAGCCTGCCCGACTAGGCCTAGACCTCGCGAGCATTCCCGAGCGCTCCTTCCCCCACCCTTCGAAGTGGCGACAGTGGAGCTGGCGTGAAGTAGACGCTCGAGCGCTTCGTCCCCTACCCTTCGAATTGGCGGCAGCGGAGCTAGCATCTAGCCGAAATAGACGCTCGAGCGCTCTGTTGCCTACCCTCCGAAGTGGCGACAGTGGAGCTGGCGTCTAGCCGAAGTAGACGCTCGAGAGCTCCGTCCCCTACCCTTCAAAGTGGCGGCAGCCGAGCTTGCGTCAAGCCGAAGTAGACACTCGAGCGCTCCATCCTCCACCCTTCGAAGTGGCGGCAGCGGAGCTGGCAACTAACTACTACGCGGAGGCTAGGGAGCGAAAATTTTTTATACTCTGTAGAGTGCACGCGGAGGCTTGCCTTCGCGCGTCTTGTTTATACTCTGAAGAGTACACGTGGAGGCTTGCCTCCACGTGTCTTATTTATACTCCAAAGAGTGCACGTGGAGTCCGCGCGTCTTATTGATACTCCGTTGAGTGCACGCGGAGTCTGCGCGTCTTATTTATACTCCAAAGAGTGCACGCGGAATCTGCGCATCTTATTTATACTCCGAAGAGTGCACGCGGAGTCCCCACGTCTTATTTATACTCCGTAGAGTGCACACGGAGTCCGCGCGTCTTATTTATACTCCGCAGAGTGCACACGGAGGCCGCACGTCTTATTTATACTCCGTAGAGTGCATGCGGAGTCCGCGTGTCTTATTTATGCTCCGTAGAGTGCATGCGGAGTTCGCGCGTCTTATTTATACTCTGCAGAGTGCACGCGGAGGGTGCACATCTTATTTATACTCCGTAGAGTGCATGCGGAGTCCGCACATCTTATTTATACTTCAAAGAGTGCACGCGGAAGCCTGCCTCCGCGCATCTTATTTATACTCCGTAGAGTGCACGCAGAGTCCGTACGTCTTATTTATACTCCGCAGAGTGCACGCGGAGTCCACGCGTCTTATTTATACTCCGAAGAGTGCACGCGGAAGCCTGCCTCCATGCGTCTTATTTATACTCCGTAGAGTGCATGCGGAGTCCGCGCGTTTTATTTATACTTCGTAGAGTGCACGCAGAAGCTGGCCTCCGTGCGTCTTATTTATACTCCATAGAGTGCACGCGGAGGCTTGCCTCCGTGCGTTTTATTTATACTCCGTAGAGTGCACGTAGAGGCTTGCCTCCGCACGTCTTATTTATACTCCGTAGAGTGCACGCGGAGGCTTGCCTCCGCACGTCTTATTTATACTCCGTAGAGTGCACGTGGAGGGTGGCCTCCGCGCGTCTTTACATAGAATGAGACTAGTTTTGCAAACGATGTGCTTTATTGACCTCCCATTTACCCGTGCGAGCTTTTACAATGGGTAAGGCTTCGGCAGTGCCTGGGGCATGCTTTTGACCTTATACATAGTATTGCGCAGCCGGTCTGCATTCCACGTGTGTCGAAGAGTCTGCCCTTCCAGTGTCGCAAGGTGATATGCTCCGCGCTGCAATGCCACCATGACGATGTAGGGGCCCTCCCATTTCGATTCCAGCTTGCCATCCGTCGCTGCATGGAGCGCTTGTTTGAGAACAAGGTCTCCCAGCTAGAATTTGCGCTAGTACACGGAGCGGTCATACGCACGCATTACTTGGCACGCGTACTTCGTGACATGCTGGGTGGCGCTCACTCGATCCCTGTCAGGAAGGTCGAGGGGCAACTCGCGCTCCTCCGCTGGGGTCTGGACGAGGACCCTCCTCGAACCGGTCTTGATTTCTTCAGGCGTGACTACCTCGTCGCCGAAGTGGAGTTTGAACGGTGTGAACCCTGTTGGGCGTGTCACCGTCGTGCGAAGGGACCAGAGCACGCTATGGAGCTCGTCTGGCCACTTGCCCCTAGGCAACCCAACGAGGCACTTCTTAACTCCAGCGGAGATGTTCTCGTTCACCCGCTCGACTGCACTGTTGGACTGCGGGTGTCCGACGGATTCGAACTGCAAACCGTTGTCAACAATAACCTCCCTCGGGACTCCAAAGCGACAAGTGACATTCTGCCAGAGAAAACATTGCATGGCTGCGGAGGTGACCTTAGCCAATGGTGTCGCTTCGGGCCATCTGGAGACGTACTCCAGGGAAACTGCAATGAACCGAAGATCACCCAGGGCGCGCAGGAGTGGTCCAACGACGTTAATGCCCCAGCGTGCCAACGACCACACCGGTGGGATGGGCTGCAAGCTCGCCGGAGGTCTGTGGGTGGCTCTCCCCATCCACTAGCAACCTTGGCACCGTCACACAAGGTCTTGTGCGTCTATAATGGCGGTTGGCCAGTAGAAGCCCTATTTGAATGCCTTGCCGACGAGGGACCTCGGCGCAATATGCGAGCCACAGAGCCCACGCGTGGATCTTCGCAAGAAGGTGCTTACCCTCGTCACGTGAGTGGCATCGCAAAAGTGGGGCGCAAACTCCCTTCTTGTAGAGGACACCATCGAGAACCTGGAAAGATCTAGCGTGATGCTGCAAACGCCGGAGCTTGAGAGGTCGTCCGGCTCCGCTATGCCTTGCAAAAAGCCGTAGATGGGCTCCCGCCAGTCGCCCTACTGGGCAATTTGATGGACGAGGGCCGCGTCCCGGTAGTCTTGAGCGATGGCTGCCGTAGGCAAGACCTCTTGGAATGCTCCCTCAGGGAGGGGAGCTGCTGGCTGGCGGCCTTTGCGAGGACTTCGGCTTGTTCATTATCCGCACAGGGGATGGCCTTGACCGTGATGCCCATGAAGTGGCACTCCTTCGCCCTCACCACCGCCAGATACTTGGCCAGCTCAGGGTCCTTAGCTTGGTAGGATTTGTCGACGTGGCCCGTGACCAAACAGGAGTCAGTGTAGATAAGGACCTTTCGTGCGCCAAGGGCTTTAAGCTTTGCGAGGCTGAAGAGCAGCACCTCATACTCAGCCGTGTTGTTCATGGCTGGAAATCTAAGTCGTGTCGAGTACAACAGGCGGTGACCTTCCAGCGTAGTGACGACAGCATCCATCACAGTGCTCAAAGCGCCGTAAGCCCCGTCGGTGTTGAGTGTCCACACCGGGTCCTCTGGCTGTTGCACGTGTTGAGCTGGCAGAGTCCACTTCGTGAGGAAGTCTGCAAGGACTTGAGATTTTATTGCCGTTCGCGTGGCGTACGTCAAGGAGAACGGTGCGAGCTCGACCGCCCACTTGCCAATACGCCCTGTGGACTCCTTATTGTACAGCATCTCCGCCAGAGGGAACGAGGATGGCACAGTGATGGGGTGGGCAAGGAATAGTGCTGGAGTTTCCTCCAGGCCATGATCAACGCGTAGGCCAGCTTCTCGAGTTCGGTGTACCGTGTCTTGGCGCCCTGAAGGGCCTCAGAGACGAAGTACATGGGTCGCTGAAGGGTGCCTTCCGAGAAGACGAGGACTGCGCTAACCACCGTCGCTGTGGAGGCGAGGTAGAGCAAGAGGGGAGCCTCTGGTGCTGGGGTGACCAAGGTAGGAAGGCTTGTGAGGTGCTTATTGAGGTCGTCGAAAGCCTTCGCACAGTCATTGTCCAAGTGAAACCCGTCGCAACCGTGAAGAGTCTTGAAGAATGGCAGGCCCCACTTAGCCGCCCTGGACAAAAAGCGGCTCAACGCGGCCATGAGTCCAGTAAGCCTCTGGACCTCCCTCGTTGTCTTGGGTGGCTCCATGGCGAGGATCGCATCGACCTTGTTGGGGTTCGCCTGGATGCCACGCCTGGACACCAGAAAACCCAGGAGCTTGCCAGCCTGCACGCCGAAGACGCACTTGTCTGAGTTGAGCTTGATGCCCGCTCGCCTGAGGTTGTCGAAAGTCTCTTCAAGATCTTGACTGCAGGAGGCGAGCTGCTTGGTCTTCACGACAATGTCGTCGACATAGGCTTCGACGTTCATCCAGAGCTGGGAGGCTAGCCTACGTTCTTCAGGCCGAAGGGCATCCTGACAAAGCAGTATGTCCCTACTGGCGTGATGAAGCTTGTCTTGTCCTCGTCATCCTTGGCCATGTGGATCTGGTGGTAGCTCGAATATGCATTGAGGAAACTCATGAGCTCACACCCTGCCGTTGCATCCACAAATTGATCTATTCGCGACAGTGGGTAGTTATCCTTCGGACACGCTTTGTTGAGGGCTGTGAAATCAATACACATACGCTAGGTGTCACATCCCAAAATTTTGCTTTTTGGAAAAAATTAAATTCAAGTTAATTATTTTAAGGTAATTGGAAATTTATTTGGCTTTTCTGAATTTCTGGAATTTAAAACCTATTTTTAATATTTAAAATTAATTTAAAGTATAAAAATTAAATACCATCAATAGCTGGAAATAATTTTACTTAGTCCAAAATGTGTCCAGGAGCTTCTGTGAATTTTTCTGGAATTTTTGGAGGTATTTTCATATTTTTCTGAGGCCTAAATAATTACTTAGCATTTTCTGGAAATATAAAATCAAAATCGAAAATAAAAACTCATCCCCCTCCCTCCAGCCGACGCGTGGACGGCCCAGGACCGCCCACGTCGCCGCTCGGCCAAATGCAGGCCACCCCTCCCCTTCCCTCGCTGCCTAGCGGGCCCGGCCCGTCAGCCTCGGCCCCGCCTTCCCCTCCTCCTCGCCCGACGCGTGGACGGCTCGGATGAGCCGCGTCTTCGCGCCCGGCCTCAATCCACCGCTCCCTCCCACTTAAGCGCGCCCGCCGCCCGATCTGCATCGGAGTTACGTGGCCGCCATCCGCACCACGCGCCCCGCTCTCGCTGACTGCGGGCCCCGCTGGTCAGTTCCGTCATCTCCGCGCGGACGCCGGACTCCTCTTCCCTTTCTCTCTCTCCCGAAGAATCCGGCGACCAAATCCCGCTCGAACTCGGCCTCTTTCTTCGAATTGAACGCGGATTCAAACTACCGGGGGGATAAGCGTCTTATCCCCTAAAAGCCCGGAGCTCCGCGTTGCCTCCGACGGCTTATCCCCAAATTTGAATCAGCCTCGGCCGTCGACTTCGGCGAGGAATTCCCGCTGCCTCACCCCTCCCCGAGCCCTATAAATAGCCCCTCGGCCTTCGCCTCTCCCCGCACCACCTCGCAGCACCCTCCACCTCTTCTCCGGAGCCCTGAAACGCCCCGCAGCCGAGCTTCTCTCTCCGCGAGCCCCGCCCAACTCCGACGAGCTCTCCCCGCCGCCTCAGACCTCCCCGGAGCCCGTAGCCGCCACCTGCAGATTCTCCGAGCATCGGCGGATCTCCTGGGCACCTCGGCCACCTCTTCCCGTCGCCGGAGCGTCGTCGCACCGGAGCACCCGAGCTGCCTCCGCTGCTCCCTCGCCGCCGGCCGTCTCCGTTCATCCCCGGACCTCACCAACTCCTCCAACCAAACCCCCTTCGCACGCAGATTACAATCTACGCACCGCCTGAACCTCTCCGGCCCATCCTCGCCGCCGGCGCCGTCGCCTCCGACCATCGCTGCCCGGGCCACCCGAAGGTATCCCTCAAAGGGATTTGCTGCCCTTTATGGGTAGGCAAAGCCTCCCCCTCCCCTCTGGTTAGCAGCGCGCGATTTCAACTCCCCGGTGCGCGTTCGAGCCTTCGGCTCCGCGCGCTGGGTTGAGTTTTTCGTTTATTTTCCGCGCTGACAAGTGGGTCCCACCGTCAGCGGCAGCCGTCTGTGCGGGCCACTGCCGCCTGGGTCCCATCTGTCTGCGCCAGCCTCTGACAAGTGGGTCCAGATCCCAGTGGGTCCCACCTGTCAGTGACCAAGGCAGATGAGGTCACTGGCAGAGGGGTCCCACATGTCAGTAACCGCAGAGGGTCTACTGGTCAGTGGGTCCCACCTGTCAGATTCTCGGAATAAAATAAAAGATTAAAAATTAAATATCCCAGTGGGTCCCACCTGTCAGAAATTTTCGAATTTCTGGATTTATTCAAACTGAGAATTTCAAATGATCATAACTTTCTCGTTTTAACTCCAATTTCAGCCATTCAAATTTCTAAATTCATCTAAAATCATGATCTACCCAAATATGGCCTCTTTTGAATTTTTGGATTTTATTTGAATTTTGTTTGTAATTATTTGTTTGGTTTGCTTCGTTTCTATCGCGTAGATTCCAACGTTGTCGACGATCACTCCACCCAACAGCAAGAAGACCCAGAGAATCTGCAAGAAGGCAAGTCTCCTTTGATCATCTTGAACCCATGATTTGAAATGTTTTCAAACTATTTTAAATTATGTGCATTGCTATTTACATAAAATATTAGTTCAAATCTCTAGGAACTAGTTATTCCAACTTGCTATGCCCTCCATTGAAGTTGAATGCCATGTACTCTTGTCACCATAGAATTTCCTTTGTCTCATTAATGAGAGTATTATAATTACTTGTTGATATTAGAGTGGTAGTACAATGCTTAGCCATGCTAATGAATATTTCTTAAATCTTGAAAATGGGAAACTAATATTTATTATTGAACCCTTGTGTTTGTAAATGTAGTGGTAATTGGAGTTGCCACTGATCTTTTAAAATAAAATAAAATGTCAAAGTTGATTTAGATTAGGGTGGATGGTTGGTTTGGCTTGGTGCAGTTAGCACGAGATCTTGTTAAGTGTATGTTCCACCCTAGTCAATTAAGGACCGACGCTTGTGTTTGTCCAGACTGAGCATTAACCGTACAACCACAAGTCTATATGGGTACGACCTAGCTGACTAACTTATGATAGTCTAGTTTAGGTGCCACCAGTGGAAAGTGGGTGCCAGAGATGGACTGGTTATCCACAGTGAGGGACAGGGATTTACTGTACTCATATGGCGCAAGAGGGGGCTTCGGTTCGGGCAGTTAGCCTACCTGCGGTGAAACCTCAGCGGGTGGTATCTAGCTAGATTAGATTAAGGTAAAGGCTTTGTGATATTTTATCTGGGTCTCATGCCAAAGGAAGCGTGTTGACTTTTAGGATAATTTATCTCTTGTGGGTAAAGTTGTACAACCTCTGCAGAGTGTAAGACTATTCGAATATCCGTGCCCACGGTCAAGGGCGGGCAAGGAATGCATTCACATGGTAGATTTCTGGTTTTGGTTTTAAAAATCAAGAATTTGTGTTCCGAGAGTGGAGGGAACTCTTGGAAGGGTATTCTGGCGGTTGGAGCCAGAGAGGGTGAATGGAACCCGAAACTTTAAAATTTGTTATCTAGTGTTGGTGGATGGAACCTTCACTATTAAGTTAATGTAGTTCTGTTAAAACATTTATTTGATTAACTTGATGCCTTTGAATTTGATTAATGGTAATTTAAAATGTTGCTTTGTGCTAAAAGAGCCATATAGCCTTCCTTTGTCAAGCCTTGCAT
The DNA here is from genome assembly GCA_017311315.1 of Dendrocalamus latiflorus. Lineage (NCBI taxonomy): Eukaryota > Viridiplantae > Streptophyta > Magnoliopsida > Poales > Poaceae > Dendrocalamus > Dendrocalamus latiflorus. The sequence goes on from CM029668.1 coordinate 14,312,722, forward strand.
CTATGCATTTTTTCCCAAGACTTGCGGAGTACTTTATGTACTCACATGCTACACTCAAAAACAAATCTCAGAGGAAGTTGAAGCTCAAGAAGGTGACTACGACTACTGCTTCGCGTGTGGCTGCGATGGATTCTTCCCGGAGAACTAGGTCGCGCTTCCCCAGTCAATTGCCTGTGGCGTATTGATGGGTCGTCATCGAGTTATCTTTTGCTTCCGCTGTGTTTCGTGTGTGCGAGGTCTTAAACCTCTATTGTAATAAGGAGACCTTTCGGTCGGTACTCTCAATTATTGTAATAAATCGCTGTTGGTGATGTTTTCCATTCTGTTTAACTGTGTGCACTAGCTTTGATCTGGGACTAGTGCAGTAATACACAGAGGGTCCGGGTTCGGAAATCCGGGGTCCCGACAGAGATGGTATCAGAGCCAATTTGACTGTAGGACGTGACCTAGATTAAGAATGGCAAAACCCTAAGGATTTGTATTTATAAAAAGTATGTTAAAAATACATAAGTTTCTTTGCTTCTACTCTCCTCTTTCTAGTATTCCGTTCTTGTCTTTACACTCCCTTTTGAAAACTTTTTACTAATCTTTTCTGTTACTTAACTTTGTAGATGGCCGCTGCCCTGTGGGACTACTACTCACATGGGGAGGATGCTGGAGATTTCGCTAGCCTTCTCCGACAGTTGATGCAGTGCTTGGAGTACCGTCAGCCGCCCATTTTCAGGGGACGAAAGACACGGATCCTGGATCGAGACTTGTGGTCGATGTAGGTATTCCTGTATGCACGGGATGGGGAATTCAACTCCCAAAAATACCCAATCAAACACCCTCGGTCCCGCTGTTTCGACGCTGTCCAGGATGCAGCACGTCTCGCCATTGACGAGTTGTGCCATTTGCACAAGGATGCTGTACATCAGTCCCCTTTTTGCTTCTTCATCAACCCTCGAGCAGGACAGAGGTATCCAGATCCTTTTGACATTCCAGTTGACGACCCTCGACTGTCACATCAGGTGCAGCTCACCCAGGCGATGGCAGTCACTTATGCTAGAGCTCAAGAGGAAATAGGACAACTCCGGATGCTTCTCACTTCCAGTTATCAGCACTCCGACACTCTCCGCGCACAGCTTCTTCGGGACCAGACAGACGAGTTTGGACTAAGACGTCTCAAAGCTGTACCAGACTACACGTCGTCTTCGCCAGTGCCAGCTGCCGTCCCCAACAACCGCGCACCATTACGACCTGCAGGACTCCGTACCAGGCTCACAGCACGCAAGAAGGTGCATCGCCCCAGTCAGCCACCCGTCATCATCCTCACGAAGCGCAAGCCTTCCCCTTCCCGCTCGCGCTCGACTACCTTCAGTCGCAACCGTCCCCGTGTTTCGACCGCTTGTGATTGCTCACGACATCACGTAAATGAGCAAGAAGAACCAGAAGAAGAACCAGAGGAAGAACCGGAAAAAGAACCCGAGGAGGGCCCTGAGGAGTGCATCTTTGGAGAGGATTAGTAGTCTTTTGAGTCAGTAGTACCCAAATAAAATGTCCGCGTTATTAGAACGTTTTATTATGTTTTGGTGTGCTAGATGGACTGTACCAAGCCTAAGTGCACTGTGGTACAGCCATTCTTAAAACTAGGTTGGTTTCAATAAAAGTTCTTTTGCTAAAAATTGAAATGCCTATTTCTTTCTTGTGTGTTGGTTTGGGATGTGGCTTAGTCTCCCTGAATCTCTTACCTTTGCTAATTCCCTCTTACCTTCTACTGAAACCGCTTCAGATGGTGAACACAAGGAGCAACCCTGACAGCAGCCGTGATGCCAACAATCAGCCAGAGAACAACATTCCACCACCTCCTGCTCAAGCCCCTAATTTGGAGCAGATGATGGCCATGCAACTGCAACTACTTCAAGCTTTGGCGCAGAACCAAGTGCAGCAAGCTCCGCAGGCACCCAACCAAGCTCCCCAGTCTAAGATGGGAGAATTTATGAGGACAAGGCCTCCTACTTTTGCTGGATCCGTAGATCCCATGGAGGCAGATGATTGGATTAAGGATGTGGAAAGGAAGTTGGTCCTAGCCCAGTGCAATGACAATGAAAAGGTGTTGTATGCTGCCCACCAACTCAAGGGGATTGCTGCTAATTGGTGGGAAAATTACCGCGCCGCTCATCGAAATGCACAAGCTATCACATGGGATGAGTTCGTGGAAGCTTTTCGCACTGCGCATATTCCTACGGGAATAATGGACATGAAGAAGAGAGAATTTTACCAGCTGCAGCAGGGAAACCTCAGCGTTTCCGAATACCTGAACAAGTTCACCCAGCTGTACAGGTATGTATCTGAAGAGATCACATCTGAGGCGACCAAGATCTGGAGGTTCATGCAGGGACTCGACCCTAACCTCAAGGTGCAGCTAGTGTCCAATGATTATTCAACTTTCCAGCATATGGTGAACAAAGCTTTGGTACAAGAAGATGCTCAACGTCAGCTGTATGAGAGCAGGAAGAGAAAGTTTCAAGCGCAGCAGGGCGCGAGTAGTTCTCGGTTTCGCCCTAATCCACCTCAGTTCCACAGAACCCCAGAACCAAGTGCACCAAGGACTCCATTCACTGGACCTCGCCCAAACCAACAAGTTCCCCGGACAGGCAATAGTGTTCAACCCCAGCAAAACCGGACTTCAGCAGCAGGAGTGCAGTGTTTTAACTGCAAGAACATGGGGCATTATGCCAGTAACTGTCCCCAGAAGCGCCCAGCGGTGACCCCAGTTCGTTTCAATTTGGGGACCACACCAACACGAGCTCCAACTACAGGACAAGGCCGTGGGACACCTCAAACTCCAAAGACTCCGCAGGCAATGAGCAGGGGACATCTCAACCATGTGACCGCGGAAGCAGCCCAGGATGCACCCGATGTAGTTCTGGGTAAGTTTCTTGTCAACTCAGTACCTGCACCAGCATTATTTGATTCTGGAGCTTCGCATTCTTTTGTGTCAAAAGATGTTGTTGAAAGATATAATTGGGATGTGCGTAGATTACAGAACCCCATGCTAGTCCAATCCCCTGGAAAGGAAATGAGGACTAACACGGTTTGCCCTAACGCAACTGTGGATATTAATGGAGTTAAGTTCCTAGCAAATCTTATTATAATAGACTCCAAGGGTTTAGATGTAATACTTGGTATGGATTGGTTAGCCAAGTATAAAGGAAAGATAGATTGTGCCGACCGTGCTGTTACTCTTACCAACACGGAAGGGACACAAGTAAGGTTTCAGTCAAAGGCACATTCCCAGAAGGTGGGTAAGTTAAACAGTTTGAAGGGAATAACCTTGGAGAAGGTGCCGATAGCATGTGAATACCCAGATGTATTCCCTGAAGATTTGCCAGGAATGCCACCAGATAGGGAAATTGAGTTTGTTATCAACCTGGTACCTGGTACAGCTCCGATTTCAAAGAGACCCTACCGTATGTCTGCAAATGATTTGGCTGAAGTTAAGAAGCAGATTGAAGAGTTGCTAGATAAAGGATTTGTAAGACCCAGCTCGTCACCCTGGGGAGCGCCCGTACTGCTAGTAAAGAAGAAGGATGGTAGCCTTCGCATGTGTGTGGACTATCGATCATTGAATGATGTGACGATCAAGAACAAATATCCTTTGCCTCGGATAGATGATCTGTTTGACCAATTGAAGGGTTCATGTGTCTTCTCCAAGATTGACCTTCGGTCAGGTTATCACCAATTAAAGATAAGACCAGAGGATATACCGAAGACAGCCTTTGCTACTCGATACGGATTGTATGAGTATACAGTGATGTCGTTTGGCTTAACAAATGCACCCGCATATTTTATGAATCTGATGAATAAGGTGTTCATGGAATATTTAGATAAGTTTGTCGTGGTATTCATCGATGATATTTTGATATACTCCAAGACTGAGGAAGAGAATGTAGAGCATCTAAGGATAGTTTTGGAAAGGCTCAGGAAACACCATTTATATGCCAAGTTTAGTAAGTGCGAGTTCTGGTTGAAGAAAGTAGCTTTCTTGGATCATGTAATTTCCGCAGGAGGAGTATCCGTAGACCCTGAGAAAGTAAATGATATGCTGAATTGGACGCAACCCAAGTCAGTAACCGAGATCAGAAGTTTTCTTGGATTGGCCGGTTACTATCGTCGCTTCATTGAAGGCTTCTCCAAACTTGCAAGACCTCTTACCCAGTTGCTAAAGAAGGAAAAGAAGTTTGAATGGAGTAAATCGTGTGAAGACAGTTTTCAAGAACTGAAGAAGAGGTTGACATCTGCGCCCGTGTTAACACTCTCGGATATTAGGAAGGATTTTGAAGTCTTCTGTGATGCGTCCAGACAAGGGTTAGGCTGTGTTCTGATGCAAGAAAAAAAGGTAGTAGCCTATGCTTCAAGGCAATTGCGGCCCCATGAGGAGAATTACCCAACCCCCATGATTTAGAACTTGCAGCCGTTGTGCACGCTCTAAAAATATGGAGGCATTATCTGATTGGTAATCGCTGTGAGATTTATACAGACCACAAAAGTTTGAAGTATATATTTACTCAACCCGATCTCAACATGAGGCAAAGGAGATGGCTTGAGTTGATAAAGGATTATGATATTGGGATACATTATCATCCGGGAAAGGCTAATGTGGTAGCTGACGCTTTGAGTCGAAAGAGTTACTGTACCAAGCTATGGATTAAAGATAGTATGCCAGCACTTCAAGAGGAATTTCAGCGGCTCAACTTACAAGTAGTAGAAGAGGGGTTCTTAGCCACTTTGGAAGTTCAACCAACCTTAGAGGATCAAATCAGAACAGCTCAAAAGGAGGACAAGTGTGTCCAGGAGATCAAGGATAATATGAAGAAAGGGAAAGCATCAGAATTTTCAGAGGATGAACAAGGTACCGTTTGGTTTGGAAAAAGAATTATGGTGCCTGAGAGGAAGGAGATAAAAGAGTTAATCATGAAAGAAGCCCACGAAGCTAAATACTCAATTCACCCTGGGAGTACCAAGATGTACCAAGATCTAAAAGAAAGATATTGGTGGGCAGGTATGAAAAGAGAGATTGCAGAGTATGTAGCTTTGTGTGATGTGTGCCAGCGGATTAAAGCTGAACACCAGAGACCTGCTGGACTTTTGCAACCATTGCAGATCCCTGAGTGGAAATGGGAAGAAATTGGTATGGATTTTATAACTGGGTTACCGAGAACCAAATCTGGGCATGATTCGATTTGGGTTATTGTGGACCGTCTGACGAAAGTCGCTCATTTCATTCCAGTAAAAACCACCTATTCGGGCGATAGACTCGCAGAGTTGTACATGTCAAGGATTGTGAGTTTGCATGGAGTTCCCAAGAGGATTGTGTCAGATCGAGGAACTCAATTCACTTCAAGATCTTGGCAAAAGCTGCATGAACTTTTGGGCACGAACCTAAACTTCAGTACGGCTTATCATCCACAGACAGATGGGCAGACAGAAAGAGTAAATCAAATCTTGGAAGATATGTTGAGAGCTTGTGTCCTAGCAAACAAGACTAACTGGGATCAAAGTTTGCCCTATGCAGAGTTCTCCTACAATAATAGTTATCAATCCAGCTTGCAAATGTCTCCGTTTGAAGCCTTGTATGGCAGAAAATGTAGGACGCCGTTATACTGGAAGGAAGCAGGAGAAGGACAAGTGTTTGGGCCAGATGTGTTGAAACAGGCAGAGGAACAAGTTCGCTTAATTCAGGATAGGTTAAAAACAGCACAGACGAGGCAAAAGAGCTATGCGGACAATCGTCGAAGGGCATTAGAGTTTGTACCTGGGGATCACGTTTATTTGAAAGTGTCACCTCTCAAAGGAATGAGACGTTTCGGAGTCAGTGGAAAGCTTGCTCCTAGATTCATTGGACCTTTTCCTGTTATAGCAAAAAGAGGGGAAGTGGCTTATCAATTGGAGCTTCCGCCTCAGCTGTCAAAAGTGCATGATGTTTTCCATGTGTCCCAGCTAAGAAAGTGTCTCAGAGTGCCAGAAGAGCAGATGCCTCTAGATGAAATAAACGTAAAGGAGGACCTCACCTATTCAGAGTATCCAGTCAAGATATTGGAGGAAGCAGAGCGTCGTACGCGCAGCAAGGTCATTAAGTTCTGTAAAGTGCAGTGGAGCAACCATTCGGAATCGGAAGCAACTTGGGAGCGTGAAGAGGACCTAAGAGAAGAATTCCCCGACCTTTTTCCCAGTCCATCCGAATCTCGGGGTCGAGATTCTTTCTAAGGGGGGTAGGTTTGTCACATCCCAAAATTTTGCTTTTTGGAAAAAATTAAATTCAAGTTAATTATTTTAAGGTAATTGGAAATTTATTTGGCTTTTCTGAATTTCTGGAATTTAAAACCTATTTTTAATATTTAAAATTAATTTAAAGTATAAAAATTAAATACCATCAATAGCTGGAAATAATTTTACTTAGTCCAAAATGTGTCCAGGAGCTTCTGTGAATTTTTCTGGAATTTTTGGAGGTATTTTCATATTTTTCTGAGGCCTAAATAATTACTTAGCATTTTCTGGAAATATAAAATCAAAATCAAAAATAAAAACTCATCCCCCTCCCTCCAGCCGACGCGTGGACGGCCCAGGACCGCCCACGTCGCCGCTCGGCCAAATCCAGGCCACCCCTCCCCTTCCCTCGCTGCCTAGCGGGCCCGGCCCGTCAGCCTCGGCCCCGCCTTCCCCTCCTCCTCGCCCGACGCGTGGACGGCTCGGATGAGCCGCGTCTTCGCGCCCGGCCTCAATCCACCGCTCCCTCCCACTTAAGCGCGCCCGCCGCCCGATCTGCATCGGAGTTACGTGGCCGCCATCCGCACCACGCGCCCCGCTCTCGCTGACTGCGGGCCCCGCTGGTCAGTTCCGTCGTCTCCGCGCGGACGCCGGACTCCTCTTCCCTTTCTCTCTCTCCCGAAGAATCCGGCGACCGAATCCCGCTCGAACTCGGCCTCTTTCTTCGAATTGAACGCGGATTCAAACTACCGGGGGGATAAGCGTCTTATCCCCTAAAAGCCCGGAGCTCCGCGTTGCCTCCGACGGCTTATCCCCAAATTTGAATCAGCCTCGGCCGTCGACTTCGGCGAGGAATTCCCGCTGCCTCACCCCTCCCCGAGCCCTATAAATAGCCCCTCGGCCTTCGCCTCTCCCCGCACCACCTCGCAGCACCCTCCACCTCTTCTCCGGAGCCCTGAAACGCCCCGCAGCCGAGCTTCTCTCTCCGCGAGCCCCGCCCAACTCCGACGAGCTCTCCCCGCCGCCTCAGACCTCCCCGGAGCCCGTAGCCGCCACCTGCAGATTCTCCGAGCATCGGCGGATCTCCTGGGCACCTCGACCACCTCTTCCCGTCGCCGGAGCGTCGTCGCACCGGAGCACCCGAGCTGCCTCCGCTGCTCCCTCGCCGCCGGCCGTCTCCGTTCATCCCCGGACCTCACCAACTCCTCCAACCAAACCCCCTTCGCACGCAGATTACAATCTACGCACCGCCTGAACCTCTCCGGCCCATCCTCGCCGCCGGCGCCGTCGCCTCCGACCATCGCTGCCCGGGCCACCCGAAGGTATCCCTCAAAGGGATTTGCTGCCCTTTATGGGTAGGCAAAGCCTCCCCCTCCCCTCTGGTTAGCAGCGCGCGATTTCAACTCCCCGGTGCACGTTCGAGCCTTCGGCTCCGCGCGCTGGGTTGAGTTTTTCGTTTATTTTCCGCGCTGACAAGTGGGTCCCACCGTCAGCGGCAGCCGTCTGTGCGGGCCACTGCCGCCTGGGTCCCATCTGTCTGCGCCAGCCTCTGACAAGTGGGTCCAGATCCCAGTGGGTCCCACCTGTCAGTGACCAAGGCAGATGAGGTCACTGGCAGAGGGGTCCCACATGTCAGTAACCGCAGAGGGTCTACTGGTCAGTGGGTCCCACCTGTCAGATTCTCGGAATAAAATAAAAGATTAAAAATTAGATATCCCAGTGGGTCCCACCTGTCAGAAATTTTCGAATTTCTGGATTTATTCAAACTGAGAATTTCAAATGATCATAACTTTCTCGTTTTAACTCCAATTTCAGCCATTCAAATTTCTAAATTCATCTAAAATCATGATCTACCCAAATATGGCCTCTTTTGAATTTTTGGATTTTATTTGAATTTTGTTTGTAATTATTTGTTTGGTTTGCTTCGTTTCTATCGCGTAGATTCCAACGTTGTCGACGATCACTCCACCCAACAGCAAGAAGACCCAGAGAATCTGCAAGAAGGCAAGTCTCCTTTGATCATCTTGAACCCATGATTTGAAATGTTTTCAAACTATTTTAAATTATGTGCATTGCTATTTACATAAAATATTAGTTCAAATCTCTAGGAACTAGTTATTCCAACTTGCTATGCCCTCCATTGAAGTTGAATGCCATGTACTCTTGTCACCATAGAATTTCCTTTGTCTCATTAATGAGAGTATTATAATTACTTGTTGATATTAGAGTGGAAGTACAATGCTTAGCCATGCTAATGAATATTTCTTAAATCTTGAAAATGGGAAACTAATATTTATTATTGAACCCTTGTGTTTGTAAATGTAGTGGTAATTGGAGTTGCCACTGATCTTTTAAAATAAAATAAAATGTCAAAGTTGATTTAGATTAGGGTGGATGGTTGGTTTGGCTTGGTGCAGTTAGCACGAGATCTTGTTAAGTGTATGTTCCACCCTAGTCAATTAAGGACCGACGCTTGTGTTTGTCCAGACTGAGCATTAACCGTACAACCACAAGTCTATATGGGTACGACCTAGCTGACTAACTTATGATAGTCTAGTTTAGGTGCCACCAGTGGAAAGTGGGTGCCAGAGATGGACTGGTTATCCACAGTGAGGGACAGGGATTTACTGTACTCATATGGCGCAAGAGGGGGCTTCGGTTCGGGCAGTTAGCCTACCTGCGGTGAAACCTCAGCGGGTGGTATCTAGCTAGATTAGAGTAAGGTAAAGGCTTTGTGATATTTTATCTGGGTCTCATGCCAAAGGAAGCGTGTTGACTTTTAGGATAATTTATCTCTTGTGGGTAAAGTTGTACAACCTCTGCAGAGTGTAAGACTATTCGAATATCCGTGCCCACGGTCAAGGGCGGGCAAGGAATGCATTCACATGGTAGATTTCTGGTTTTGGTTTTAAAAATCAAGAATTTGTGTTCCGAGAGTGGAGGGAACTCTTGGAAGGGTATTCTGGCGGTTGGAGCCAGAGAGGGTGAATGGAACCCGAAACTTTAAAATTTGTTATCTAGTGTTGGTGGATGGAACCTTCACTATTAAGTTAATGTAGTTCTGTTAAAACATTTATTTGATTAACTTGATGCCTTTGAATTTGATTAATGGTAATTTAAAATGTTGCTTTGTGCTAAAAGAGCCATATAGCCTTCCTTTGTCAAGCCTTGCATCTATGCATTTTTTCCCAAGACTTGCGGAGTACTTTATGTACTCACATGCTACACTCAAAAACAAATCTCAGAGGAAGTTGAAGCTCAAGAAGGTGACTACGACTACTGCTTCGCGTGTGGCTGCGATGGATTCTTCCCGGAGAACTAGGTCGCGCTTCCCCAGTCAATTGCCTGTGGCGTATTGATGGGTCGTCATCGAGTTATCTTTTGCTTCCGCTGTGTTTCGTGTGTGCGAGGTCTTAAACCTCTATTGTAATAAGGAGACCTTTCAGTCGGTACTCTCAATTATTGTAATAAATCGCTGTTGGTGATGTTTTCCATTCTGTTTAACTGTGTGCACTAGCTTTGATCTGGGACTAGTGCAGTAATACACAGAGGGTCCGGGTTCGGAAATCCGGGGTCCCGACACTAGGCTCCACTGGCCTTCTTCACCAGCACCGGGTTGGCGAGCCAATCTGGGTGCTGGACCTCACAGATGACTCCGCCTGGAGGAGCTTCGCTACCTCTGTCTTGGCCGCTTGCTGCTGCTCAATTGACATGCGCCAGAGCCTTTGCCTGACCGGCTTGGCACTGGGGTGGACCGATAAAGTGTGTTTGATGAGGGCGCGATCCACGCCCTTGATGTCATCTGGAGACCACGCGAAGATGTCCGCGTTGTCCCGAAGTACCTAGAGTAGATCTTGCTCAACTTCCAGGGGAAGGCCTTCGCCAATGGACACACACTATCCTTCGGCATGAAGGGGCACCCTTTTGACTCCGCTGTCTGGTCGGGGCTTGGGCGTCCACCTCGGGGTGGAAGGCGTGTCTGCCTTGGGAGTGTCGGTGAGCATGTGCACCTTCCGGTGTGGGCCCCGGGCACCAAGCTCTATGCGCTGAGCGAGGTCCTGGTCGCTGAAGGTGGTGATGATACCCCGAGGGCCCGGGAGCTTCATGCACAAGAATCCGTGGTGCGAGACTGCTCCGAAGGAGTTGAGGGTCGAGCATCCCAATATGGCGTTGTAGGGGTACGGGATGTCGACAACGTCGAAGATGACGTCTTCGCTCCTCGTGTTGTCACCCTGGCCAAAAGAGACTTGTAGCCATACCTAGCCCAAAGCCTTCAGTGGCTGCCCTTCGAAGCCCTATAGCGGGATTCCCGAGGGGCCTGAGCGGCTTCGGGGGATCCCTATTTGGTCGAAGGCTGCCGCAAACAGGATATCGGTGGAGCTGCCTTCGTCGACCAGGACCCGCTTAACATCGTAGCCTGCGATGGCGGCCTGGATGACCAGGGGGTCTTGGTGAGGGAAGTCCACGCCCTCCACGTCAGCAGGCATGAATGTGATGTCGTGCTGCGCCCAGGCCAGAAGTGCCTGCGCCGGGTACGCCGCCACATAATGCAACCTGCGTGCGTAGGCCTTCTGCTGCAGCGCCGAGGAGAAATCCAGTGAAGAGCCCCAGAGATGACATTTATAATCTGGCGTTGGGCTCCCTCTGGGGCCTGTATCCGCAAGGGGCCCTCTTGGGGCTGCTGCACGTGGGCCACCACTGGTGGCCCCACTTCCAGGGCTCTATCCCTGGCGACGCTCTGACAAAGCGCCATAGTGGCAATGCATGTCCACGTGAAGTGATCACCTCGGCCATGCACCTCGCACCACATGCCGTAGTGCTGGTCTTCCTCCTCGCGGGGTCTGTTGCCCCAACCCCGGCCGCGCCCGTGACCCCAGCCTCTGCGACCTCGCCCTCGACCTACGGGGGAGCTGTCCTTGGAGCCGCCTTCAATATCGAAGATGTAATGGGCCCTCTGTGATCTGTGCTGGTTGCGCTTGGGCTTGTCACTCGATGGGTCCTGCTTACGCTTGGTGTCCTTGGAGGAGTCCTGCTTGTGCTCGGGGGTGTCCACGGAGGATCCTTGTTTACGCTTGGGGGCATCCTTGGAGGATCCCTCCTTCAGCGAGTCCTCTACCTGGTTGGAGTTGGAGTCGTCTCCCTTGCATCGCCGTGCATCCTCCTCCCCCCCCTCGCGTACTCCTCCATTTTGTCGAAAAGCTTGGCGACCGTTTTTATCGGCTTACGCGCATTATATTCGGCCAACGGCCCAGGGCGAAGACCTTGGATCATTGCATTGATAATAGTGGTCTCGTTGACGTGCTTGACCTGGCAGCGGACCTTGGCGAAGCGCTTGAAGTATTTCCGGAGCTTTTCGGAGGGTTTTTTCTTGATAGTGAAGAGTTGGTCCGCGTTGACGCGTTCCACGTAATTCCCCTGGAAGTTGTTGTAGAGGCAGTTATGAATCTGCTCCCACGCGTAGATGGAGTTCGGCTCTATGGTAAAAAACCAAAAGAGCGCCACTCCCTGCAACGCGAGGGGTAGCCCCTTCACTTTGGTGGAGTCGTCCCTACCTGCGGCTTTGATGGCAGTCTCGTACACGCGCATGAACTTCCGGGGACCCGTGTCGCTTTTGTATGGCTCGATGGTGGTGGAGAACTTGAAGTCCTCCGGCCACGGCGATTGTTGCAGGCCTGCAGAGAGGGGGAACTATGGATCCACACGCTGAAGTGGGACGCGACTGGATGTAGAGCCGTCACGGCTGTTCACCCGCTCTGGCATAGGCTCCGCCGCCACCGCCAGTGGGGTCTGCTAGCTGCGAGCCTCTTGCATCTCCCGCATAGCTCCGCGGAGGTCCGCCAGCTCCTATTGTAGCATGCCGAGGGCCATCAGTAAGGCATTCTACACCGTCAATGTGGTTGCACCAGCTTGAGCGCCGACACGCACCGTCGGGTTGGCGGCGACCACAGCTTGCGCTTCAAAGCTACTCGACGTGCCAGTGCGGTGGACTCCGGAGTCGATGACGAGGCCGACATTGCCGATGTTGCCGCCAGAGCCGCTTGCCGCTCCTATGCTGGGTGCAGGGGCAGTGGCCGTGCCAGCACAGGCATCGGCATCACCGCTCCCGACAACCCAATCGGTACTACCAGTGCCAACTGCCACGCCGGCGGTGGGGTTGACCGTTGTGCCACGAGCATCGACGTCGGTAGTCGCAGCGTCAGCGTTGCCATCCGCACTAGCAGCCGAAGCCGAAGCCCTGGCGCTGACGAGCGCCTCCGTTGTACTCCTCTTCTTCTTTGCTGCCGATGATGAAGCTTTCTTGGGTGCCATCCTTCTTTAGATCTCAGAGCTTACTCAGTTGATCCCCACGGACGGCGCCAACTGTTGTGGTTACAGACCAAACAGTGAAATGAGAGTATAATAGTAGAGATGGCAGATGAACAATGCTTGGTCCTTCCCTATGTCCAGGGCAGCCATATTGTTGGACCGAAATGGCGACAAGGGGGGGGGGGTGAATGTCGACTCTTAAAAATTAAACTTTCCCCCCAAAAGAACCTTCTCTCCAATAGTTATGAGAACTATGAAGAGAAGCTCAAATGCCTTCTGAACCTTCTAACTCACAGGGGAGAACAGATACATAACACAGCAGGGAAGAGGCACAAAAATCAAGATCAAAAACCACAGGGAAGCAGCAGCAGCAAAATAGGCCGGTCAGACCGCACAAAATAGGCCGGTCAGACCGGTGATCCTGGGCCGGTCAGACCGGCAACACTGAGCCGGTCAGACCGCCGGCGCCCAACCGGTCAGACCGCAGGTCCAACGGCGGTCAGACCGCTTGTCGGGTTTCAGAGCAGACAGTGAACTGAAATTTCAGAAATCAAGTTCAGGATTTCACACTACAATGGAATTTGGGGCTTCTCTCTTAAATTTCCAGTCCAGAAATAAGAACTAACACCTAAATAACATGCAGAGCCTAGGGGAGCCAGAGAAACCAAACTAAGAACAAGAAATCAAGGATTTGGGAAGAGAATGAAAGTATTTAGGGTGCAGCGCTAAACTTCAAATTCCCATCTAACCCTTGATCTTTTTGACATGAAACTTTGAGGAAATCTAAGTAATAGCTTCAGGTCCCTAAATATCAAGTTTCATGCTGTTTCCTCAAGGGAATCAAGGAGCTCACCAAAAACCCTAGAAAAGCCAAAAACCTGAAAAACTACAGAGAGGGGCACAAAAGAAACAAATTACTCAAGATTCACAAGGCCTTAGCACATGAGATTTTGCAATTAAGTTAGCAATAATCTAAGAGCAGGCCAGCAAGAATCTCAGGCCATTTCCTCAAGGGAATCAAGAAATCCATCAAAACCCTAGAAGGCAAAAGATGAACAGAGGAGGAGAAATCTGAAAATCTTTGATTCATTCAATTTGCTCTCGGGAAAAATCGATCAAATGACCTTGAGGCAACATCCCATCATAGAGCAACCCATTTTGGCCCTTCTCAACAAGAAATAACAAGAAACCCAAAAAGTCAAAAATCTCACATAGGAGGCATCGAAGGAAAATAAGCAACAGAGTGCAAACTTCAGAGATTTCATTTCAATCAAATGAGGATTACAGAGGAGTCCCCATACGCATGGACATTAGAACAAGAGGAATGATTACAAGACTCTCAACTCATCCTCTCCCTCTCCAAGATCAAGAAAACCCACACTCTACATGGTTCTTGGAAGAACACACACAGGGAGGAGATGCTACGATGGAGACAAAGCCTCTGCCCTCTCCAACAACTCTCCACTACTAAAGCCCTAAAGCCAACAACCTTTCCAAAGGCTCTTTTGACTAACCAAAACCCTAGCTCTCTCCCAAAGCCATGAGGGGGCATGCAGCCACTCCCTCCTTTATATAGCCCTTGGCTAACGGGTTTCCAACCCGTTACGCCTGTCAGATCCAACGGAACCCGCTCCCGCTTGTGCAGCCTCGCGAAATTACCAATTCACCCCTCCTGCACCTTCCGGGAAGCTTCCGCGTTCCATGTCGTCCACGACTCGCAACCACCTCAAGTTCACGCCGTCTTCGGCACACCTCGACCGTTCTGACCTCGGCACTACCTGCGCTTAGTCCGGTCCTCCGGCCTCGTCACGACTCCGTCTCGACGTCCTGCAGCCATCACAAACAAGAAACACATCAAATAACACCGCTCGATACATGAAAGCATAAATAACATCAGTAAGTCATACTTGCGCATAATAAAGTCCAAACCTGTCGAATCATCAGGATATGCATCCTAAGCCCTTTGACCAGGTTTGACCAAGTCCGACCGAGCCCGATTGCACCCCGCAACGTCAAGGTTCGAACCACACAAACCAAACTCAACTCTCCTAAACCGATGTCAATTACTCATCATACACACGGGATGACCTCCACATGGTCTCTCTCTCTCTCTCTCACACACACACACAAACACATATATATTTTCACATGGGGAGTATTTTATAATCATGTCCTTACACTCAAGTACCCTCCGTAAGGGTATTTATGTCATTACACACATCCCATTTTGGGCTTTACATCCCTTTAACAGGCTGGCTGGGTTTAGGTGGGGGCCACCCCTACAACATATACAATCTCCCTTGGACTTGTTCCGGTGATTATCAAGTCATCCACATAAATGCCCACAATCAACCATGTATTCTCATCACCTCTTGTATACATGGCATGTTTGGTTTTGCTTCGCTTGAATCCATGTGATGAGAGACGTTTGTCAAGCTTCATATTCCAAGCCCGTGGCACTTGTTTGAGCCCATATAAAGCTTTATTTAGTTTCAACACTTTCTCAGCTTGTGCTTTGATCCGAAACCCCGGTCATGTTCAGTTTTGCTCCGCTTGAATCTAAGTGACGAGATACTTTTGTCAAGCTTCATATTCTAAGCCCGTGGCGCTTGTTTGAGCCGGAAAATTTATGTTTTTGCCACCCTTATGAGGTGAGGGGCAACATATTTGCCACCCTGGCCCGTTGTCAGTGACTCAGGCGGTCCCACATGTAAGTGACAGAGGTAATTGGCCAATCTTAAGAGTGGCAAAAACATGAATCTCCCGTTTGAGCCCATACAAAGCTTTATTTAGTTTCAACACTTTCTCAGCTTGTGCTTTGATCTAAAACCCTAGTGGTTGAGCTACATATACTTCCTCCTCAATGTCTCCATTCAAGAATGCCATTTTCACATCCATGTGGTGAATTTTCCATCCACCATGGCCTGCCATTTCACATCCATGTGGTGAATTTCCCATCCACCATGGCCTGCCACAAAAATGATAACACGGATCATCTCCATACGAGCCACCAGCGCAAACACTTCTTTGTAGTCCACACCATGTTTTTGAACATAGTCTTTAGCCACCTCCCCCTGAGAATTCTTTTTAACTTTGTAAACTCACTTCAATCCAATAGCTCGGTGACCTTTACGTAAGGTAGCGAGTCTCCATGTGTTGTTATCTTCAATTGACTTCATTTCTTCTTACATAGACACTCTCCAATGCTCATCATTCTTGGCTTCTTCATAATTCTCAGGTTCCTCAGTTGAGGCATAAAGCAATATCTCATCAGCCTGCACAGGCTCTGTTTGTGCATATATCTCACTAATACTCCTCATCTTTGGTGTTCTATCTATTGAACCTTCCTCAGCTGGGGTTTTGGTTATTTGTTCAGGTGATGCCTCATGAGCTTTTGCAGTTGTTCCTACTTCTAACATGCTTGTACTTTGGGGTGAACCTGGATCTGCATCTTCCTAGCCTGTGCTGTCAGCCTCTTGTGAGCCTACTGTTCTGACTTCAAAGGTAACCTAGTTTTGCTTCTTTCTTTCCATGCTTTGATGTTCCTCCCATTCCCAATGTTTGTCCTCTTGAAACACAACATCTCTACTCACATGAAACCTCTTTTCAACCAGGTCATATAACCGATATGCCTTGCTACCTGGTTCAAAGCCAAGATATATCATTTTCTTGCTCCTGTCATCCAATTTCTTCAAATGTTTGCTTGGTTTTACATGTGCTAGGTAGCCAAATACCTTTAGATGCATAACATTCGGCTTTCTTCCTGACCAAAGTTCATACGGAGTAACTCCATTAAGTGCTTTTGTGGTGGCACGATTAAGGAGATAGACTAAATGTCTCACTGCCTCTACCCAAAATTTCCCTGGTAGACATTTGCTCTTTAGTAGACTCCATGTTGTGGCCATCACAGTTCTATTTCTTCTCTCCACGACTCCATTTTGTTGAGGTGAGTACGGAGCTGTAAAGAACCTTGCAATGCCTTTCATTTCACAAACCGAGTTAAACTCTTTGGATAGAAACTCTCCCCCTTGATCTGATCTTACAACCTTGACCTTGTATTCAACTTCATTTTTTGCTAGAGCTATGAACTTCTAAAAGCTGAACTTTGCCTCATCCTTGCCTTTTAACATATATACCCACATAGCTCTAGAATAGTCATCAACTACCAGCATGAAGTATTGATTTCTGGCATCCGTTTGTGGTGTGATGGGTCCACACAATCAACATGTACCAGCTCCAATGGGTGAGATGCTCTCAATTGTGCTTGTGATGGAAAAGGATTGCGAATATGTTTTGCCACCAAACAACCTTCGCAGATCTACTCCGGATGATCAGTTTTCGATAGGCCAATTACTATCTCTTTTTCTGCCATAACTTTGAGGCTTTAGAAGTTCATGTGACCAAATCTAGCATGCCACAACCATGGTGAATCATCTGCTGAAACCTTCAGGCACTTTGGTTTGAAGGTTTTAATTGAGATCTTGTACAATTAGTTTGCTGACCTCTGCACTTACATTAGCAGCTGCTCACTCCTATCAAACACCTACAGATAATTGCTCTTTAGTTCAATTTGGCACCCCTCTTCGGTTAACTATGCCAGGCTCATGATATTGCTGCGAGGACTTGGTATATAATACACATCTGACAGAAGTTTTTGCCCCCCATTTTTTCACTCCAAGAGAATTGTGCCCTTTCCTCTAATCTGGACAACTAACCCATCACCAAATTGCACCACACCAAGTACTTTCCCATCTAGTTCATGAAACATGGAGTATATACTATCCATGTGATTGCTTGCCCCATTGTCTAGATACCAAACTGCTAGCGGTACCTGCATCTTCTTTCCCTTCTCTACCAAATTTGGAAACACCTTCCCTTCATTCAGCATTACCACTATTGGCACAACTTCAGTATAGAGAGATAGCAGCAAAGTCGGCTCTTCATCTTCATGAGTGTGAGATTAGCCTCCTCAACTTTTTTCTTGCTCTTATAGTTTGCTGCATAGTGACCAAACTTCTTGCAATTGTGGCACTGAATATGACTTCGACATTCAGAAGAGTAATGGCCTAATTTTTCACACTCAAAGCATTGGATGTGTGACTTGCTTTGCGGTTTGTCACTATCACCTTGCCCAGTTCTTTCTCCACGACCTCCTCTTCCACCTCTTCCAATCTGGAAGCCTCGGCCTCTCTGGCCATACCCACGTCCTTGTCCACGACCAGAGAATGAGACTCAGCCAAAATATGAGCTACAACCAAAAGATGAACCATGGTCACCCCTAGATGATGAGTCTACATGGTTCGGCTTGCCTCGGTTCCTAGTGTCCTCCTTTGTGAGCAACACTTGTTCATTGCGTGTATGGTAGCCCTTCAAGAGCTTCTCATGTACCTTGAGCAACCCGGTTACTTCTTCTATCTTCATCTTCGTGGGATCTTGGGAATACATGAGTGTCGTCACTACCAGAAGGAACCTCTCCGGCAGGACTCTCAAGTATTTCTTCACGGCCACCTTATCTTCTAGTTTGTCACCAAGAGATTTGATCTCATTAACAATTTCATTGAATTTCCCGGCGAACTCCTCTACAGTTTGGTTCTCTCCCATTTTCATTGCTTCAAATTCGCTCCATAGAGTTTGGAGCCAAACTTCTTTTACTTTGTCAACACCTTCATGCATTGTTTGAAGTGTTGCCCAAGCTTCTTGCGCCGTCTCTTTGCCAATCAATTGCCGCATCATTGAATCGAGTACAGCTTGGTAAATCACCGCCAACGCCGTCTGATCCAATCGATCGTCAATCTCCTTGTCCTTCTCCTTTAGATCAACTGCACCCCAGACTCCCCGGGTACGCATATTAGCCTTCATCTACATAGCCTAGACCAGATAGTTATCTGGGGTGAGAAGAGGATATTGCAGCGATACGGAGTCCTCCTTGCACTTCGAGGACTCTCCCATGGCTCTGATACCAAGTGTCACAGGCTTTACGACTGCTCCCAGAACCTCTATGACCAGTAGTAGTCGCTACAACCACCTTATTCTGTACGGCCACGTTGAAGAGGTTATGACCACCTCCTTGTCGTTACAATCATTCTGCTGGTTTACCGACCACGCTGACAATCGTTACGACCATGTGTGACCTCTCCGATCACGCCTCGCTACTCCGACCACGTAGTCGTAAACTTCTGCTGAATATACGACCATGTTCACCGCCACTGCGCTGCACTTCCTTCGACCACGGTCGATCACCGTAGTCGTAGCTCCTTATGACCACACAGTGATTCTATCGATCACCGTGGTCGCTTGTGATTACGCCTTCTCACTGTGGTCGTAACTCCTTTACAACCACGTCTATGATCCTTTGTTCGTCGTGGTCGTAAGTCATTTACGACCACGTCTGCGAACACACAATGAACTTGATAGTTTCTCAAAGCCAAACCGCTCTTTGTTCTCTTCCTTTAATTCGTTATTTCTTTCTTCACAATTTCTGGTTACATGGCTTTGCCTTTTATACCCTGCTCCACGATTTCTATTCGGACACGACTACGACTTCTACTCGAGTATGACTATGACTACGACTTGAACACGGCTACGATTATGAAGCGGACTTGAACTTCAACTATGATAAGATTACCTCCAACATTCCCAGTCTACGCTTGAGATAAATGCAAGCACCTCCAATTTGGTGAAGCTGCCCCAAACGATGGCAAGCCAAAGGCCCTATTGAAAGCACAGCGGTTTTCAGAGTTCAGAGATATACATGTTGTTTCACTGAATCAGTCTGCAAATGTGAGGGGAAAGGTTGAATAGAATGGGCACCATTCCATTCTAATGGAAGACAAATGCAAGCAGCACAGCCATTGGAATGCCTGCCAAGTAGAACGCGCCAAGATTCACGGCTGCACCGATTTTCTGCTTGCCACAGCCCGTAAGCACGCCTGAAAAAGTTGAACAACTCGTCATAAGTGGCTGAAATTTGAGCAGAGCAATGAACTAATTTCAAGGTAGACTGCTTGGAGGAAAATTACCAGAAAGAGAAGCGTGAAGTCCATCTATGAAGAAAGATATCCCGAGAACCGGCAGCATTCTAGCAATGTATGCCACGACTTCATGCTCATTGCTGTACATGTACCCCCAAACGTTGCGTAGCAAGACCATGGTCAAGGTTATCACCAATCCTTCAGATAAGTCCATGTACACGACCACTCGCATTGCTAGCTTTGCTGCTTGAGGCTGCCCAGCGCCAAGTTCGTTCGAAACGCGCGTGCTGTGGAGAAGAAAGAAAGAAGTAGGCTCATCAAACTAACCAGAAAGTTACATAGAACAGATAAGACAGATTGTGGTGTTTTATGTTGAGGAATGGCACCTTATAGAATAACAAAGACCCAACGGTACCATGAACAGCAGAGCCCCGGTGTTAAGGCTGCAAAATTGAACAATTAACTAGGGAGAACAAAGTGTGTCTTTTGTGAAGCTGGACTCCTAATCAGAACACTGTCGTTATCATGTAGACAGCACTGAAGTCTCAAGCTGAGGATTGGGCAGAAGTCCAGACAGCAGCACAAGGATTTCAAATGACCACCACTCCAAGCTGCACGAAGAACAATGGTAGCACAAAAGTGTTTTAAGTCAAATTGCACAGGTAGTACCTACATAGAAGAACACTTCTGACCAGGCACTCAAAATTGCCTCACCAGACCATCATGGCGGACGGCATGGCGAGCTCCGCGAACTGGCGCAGCTCCTTAAACGCCTCGCCGGAGAAGCCGCTCCATGTGTTCTTGCAGGCGCTCAACAGCCTCACGTACAGAGCCAGTATGACCAAATTGATGCCGTAGGAGATGACGTTGCTCAGCGCGGCGCCCTTGCTCCCCATGCCAGCCTTGTACACCAGCACCCAGCACACCAGCACGTGGCAGAGCGCCGTGGCGCCGGAGCTCGCCGTCACGGGCAGGACGACGCTATGCGTCTGCACGAACCGTATGTGGCACTGCAGCGGCACGTATGCGGCGAGCGACGGGATCAGCCACCGCGCGTAGGCGCCGGCCTCGGCGGCGATGTCCCGGTCCTGGCCGATGATACCAGGATCTGCGTGGTGTAGGCCCAGACGGACATACGAGGAGGCTGTAGCCGGTGACGTTGGCGAGGGAGGCGCCGGCGATGGGGAGATCACCGAGGTGGCCGACAAACATGACGGATACCATGTTCACGACGTTCTGCAGGACGCAGCCGGCGACGATCGGCCCGGCGAGCCGCAGCAGCCGCTTCACCTCCGTCGCGGCGAGGCTTTGCTGCCCATTCTCCTGATGGGTTTAATTCCCACCAAAGATCAACACTCGGATGTTGGGAAATCACCCACGGATCAACACGTACAAACGCCCTGTTGTCGGACGGGGAACAACATAGGCCTCAGAGGAGGATACGACCACAAGGAACACTTTCACTCAGTGGTCGTAACTAGTTCGGAGTCAGCGGTCGTAAGTCGTTTACAACTTGCTCACCAGTGGTTGGCTCCGACTCTCTCAAATGCACGCTTTAGCTGTGGACATGGATGCACGGTCGTGGACTGATTGCCGGAGGTGGGAATGAGGTGGAGCATCGAATAGGACAGAACACAGGAAACGGAGGCACGATTATGCGATGCAAACTGACGTACATTTTCTACTGTGTTTTCGCTGTTACACTCTTGGTCAAAACTCTCAACGACTTACAGAGTATATATAGACACAGCCGGCCACATCAGCCACTCACTCACTATGACTTCGGTCACTACTGCTTCGCTCAACCGCTTACGACTGCTACAGTGGCCGCTGCCTGCCCATGCCGCTTCGCTCAGCCGCCCACGACACCTACAGTGTCAGCCGCTTGCCCATACCGGGTAGGTAGCCGACGAAGGACTTCCTGCGTCACCCACGACCACTTGTGCTGACGTCTGCTACCAACTGCTATAGTGGTCGATGCATGTCGGGACCCGGAGCGGCAACTCCAGAACCCTCTGTGTTAATCGCACTATCCCAGGAAAAGCTAGTGCATACAGTATCACAAAGACAAATATCATGCGTAATGACAAACTTTATTTAACTAATATGAGCCTGATGGCCAAGGTTTACAATAATAATAAAAGAAGACAGCGGAAGAAATACATAAAGTAGCAGCCCATCCAGCCTTCCCACAAGGCGAATGACTGTAAGACGTGGCCTAGTCGCAATCCTCACCGAAGTCGTCGAAAGCTTCCTCTGGAAAAGAGTTAGATTGAGCAACATGAGTACAAAAAGTACTCCACAAGTTACACCAGGAGATTAACAGAATTAATGCATGCATATGGAGTATCAAAGGAAGGCATAATATGGTTAATTTGCATAAAAGGTGATCATTGGAGTAAATATCATAAGTAAGTGCAAAAGCTGAATTTGATACATTAAGTAAAACAATGTTGTAAACAAGATAGATACCGTTAGTGCATGTCCATCCCCCACACCAACCTAACCACGGGCATCCCACCCGGACCATCTTTTCCAAAACGAACTTGTACGTATTCCATCCATCCGCACGGTTTTCAAAATCTCTCATGGATTCCATCCATCCATAAGGTTTTCATAAATCATTTTAAAACTAAAATCTAATCCATGAAAAACTTCACTCAGCTTGCCCATGACCGTGGGCACGGCTATCCAGGATAGGTTATACACTCTGCAGAGGTTGTACAGCTTTACCCACAAGACATGATCATCCCGGTTTGCCACGCGAGTTACACACTTCCTTAGGTGTGCGGCGAGGAGATCATGACAAGGCCTTTACAATGATCCGTTGTCAACATAATCACGCCACCACTAAGGTTTCACCACAACATGAATCCACATGTTGGAGCCCCCTCTTGTGCCATGTCAGACTTCTCACGGCCTACGCCGCGCTCACATTCAGCCTATAGCGAGATCATGTTGGAACTTCACAAATTATTTGGCCAGGTCTGTCCCATACCAGACTTGTGGTAGTACGATAGGGCTTTGCAATAGTAGCTCACAGACCGGTCCTTAATCTGACTTAGGCCTAACCACAACCCCTTGTGCCTGGCAATCAACATCGGGTCACCAAACAATGATGCATGCCAGCAAGCATCCACCACCATACCAATGCCTAAGTCGAAACCAAGTTTTATATTTTGTTTCGAAATAATTTCATAAACATTCTTGACTCACCAAAGTCCAGAATTCAGGGTAAAAAGGTTGTCATTTTATGTGAAAGATCATCCCAACCCATAATTATCTTAAGCATGGCTAAGCATTTCTACAAAATTTCTAGTTAGTGCTAATGTACTAACTAGGTTTTATCTAGGGTTGACAAGGTATAATTGTAAGCAATATCAAATTTGGCTGTCCAAAGAATTTGGGTAAAACTAGAGTTCAAAACTGAATTTAAACTAACTTGAATAAAATTACGCATGCAATAATAATTTAAAAACAACATAATTAATTTAAAATATTAGGTTCAACATTATCAAAGGTGTAACTTGCCTTGCTCGAAGACCTGGTGCGAATCGTCGGCGTCGTTCTCTCCGAATTCGTTGAAATCTACGCGCGAAGAACCAAACAAATAAATTCAAATAAAATCGAAATAAAATCCAAAAATTATAAAATATATACTGTAAGATAGAATATGATTTTAGATAAATTTAGGAGAAAGAATCAATAGATTCGGAGTTTGGACGACGGAGAACGAGTAATTGGAAGTTTGGATGGATTGGAAATTCCAGAAAATGCAAAACGAGGGAATATTCTCTGGAATCTTATTTTGGCTGATTTTTGGGGAATATTGAAGTGTATGACGAGTGGGGCCCGGTTGTCATTGGGTGCAGAATTTTCTTTTGTTATTTTATGACAAGTGGGTCCCGCTTGTCATTGGCTAGAGGTGAACCAAAAATTTTGGCCAAAGCCAAACCGAAAATTGCTTTGCCCAGAGCTTGAACTCACAACCTCATGCATGCATGCAATAACATGCCTCCACTGGCCAAGTGGGCATTTGATATTTCATGGCAAGGAAGCATCAACAATACCAAATAAACAAGGATTAACATGGTTGAAGAAGGAATCATGGAGGGGAGACACGAGGGCGCGCGCGCGGGGCGACTCAGTGGCGGGCGGCGAACGGCGGCGGGGTGGACGGGGCGGCCGGCGGCGGCGGGAGGCGGTGGTGGCGGCGGTTGGGGGTGGGGCTGCCGGAGGGGGTGGCCGGGCGGCGGCGGAGGGGGTGGCCGGGCGGCGGCGGAGGCGGTCGGTGGGAGGTGGCGCACGGCGGCGGGAGAGGTGGGAGGCGGGAGCCGGCCGAAAGGAGGGGGAGGGGATAGAATGGTGGGAAGATGCCAATTTATAGAAAGAGAAGGGAGAGGAAGGGATTTCGGTTTTGAGCGGATTAAAGGATGGGAAACGGCCGGGAGATTGATGAGGGTGATTATAGCGTCCGTTTCCATGCTTTAATCGGGAGTTAAGAGGGAGAAACGGCGGAGTTTCGAAGCTTTTAATTGTCATCCATGGTGGAGGAGAGAGAGGGTTAGGGGAGGAAGAAGGAGAGGTTGAAGAAACATGTGACATGTGGGGTCCATATGTCATGGAGAGAGAGAGGAAGTGAAGGGGTACGGGCCGTCGGATTTGCGACACGTGGCAAATGAGTGTTTCATGGTCTTTGGATGGAGATGAAGGGGTAAGTGATTATGTGTGGCTAGGATTAAAACGTGGAGAATGTGTGGCTAGGATTAAAACGTGGAGAGAGAGAGTGATTCAATCTGAAAGCAACACGTGGCGGGCTTGGATGAATTTGATTTTTATTTTCGGAATAAATTTCAGAAAATACTAGAAACTTTATAAACACTTGGAAAAATAATATTTAATGTCTACAAATTCCAGAAAAATTATAGAATACTCCTGGAGCTCTTTTAGACTTAGGAAAAATATTTTTAATTTCAGATCTTCATTTAATAAGTTTATAAAATACTTTTTAACCTTTAAAATTGATTTTTAAATCTAGAAAATTCTCAAAAATTAATTAAAAATTTAGGGAAGGCTAGGAAAAATAAAATAAACTCTTTTTGGCTTGAATAAAATATTTTAAATTCATTTTCTTGCTTTAGACTTTGAAATAAAATCCAGATAAATCCAAATAAACTCCAGAAAATCAATAAAATGCAAATAAAATCTTCAAAATTTAGGCAACCAAAGAACACTTTATTTTATTTTAAATTAAATTAATTATTTTTTTCTTACTGAAATTTTGAAATAAACAGCTGGGCTGTTACAATGCACGACCAAGACCGCTGGCTTCATCCTCGGCTTGCCTTCGACTGTTGCGCTAGAGCTTCGACCACGGACACGCCAACGACTACGACTTTGGTCGTTACACAATGTGGTCGTAAACGACCACACACACAAACACGACGCTAGTCGTTACGACCACACATAACGTGGTCGTAACCGACTACGCACAAAGGCTTCGAGTCCTCCGAGTGATATAGTACTCTTACGAGTATGCCGTCTACTGTACTCCTCGGAGTATGACGTCCACTATACTCCACCGAGTATAACATTCACGGTACTTGTCTGAGTATGACGACCACGGTAATCCTCCGAGTATGCACTAATAACTACCGACCATGACTCTCGACTACGACTGTCAACTATTTACCATTGACCATGACCGTCGACTATCAACTATCGACCACGCCCGTTGACCATCAACTATCGTCTATTGACCATCGACTATCGACTATCGACCACGACTGTCAACTATCAAATATCGAATATCGACCACGACTGTCGACTATCAACAATGACTATCGACTATACACAGATACAGAGTACTCATACACACACGAGCATAACACACATACAACAAGATTAATCCAACAATCGCCCCCTTAATCTTGTTGTGGGTTCTTCACATCAGTGTTGGTTCGTCGTCAGCCTCCGCCATGACGAGATGCACCTCTGCTGCCTCCTTCTTGGGCTTGCGGCATTCTGAAGCGAAGTGTCCCAGATCATTACAATTAAAACACCTCACTTTTGCCTTGTCCCTTTTGCAGAGTCGATGGCCACCGCCGCCAGCGGAACACCTAAGGAGCCTCCACCTTCCCTCCTTGATGACCGGGCCTCCCACTCTATGCGCATCAAGAGCAGGCACTCCTCATCTCCATCACCATGGTTGTAGCGATGCTCTTCTTCCTCCTGCGTCATCAGTCGATCAATCAGCTCTTCGATCGACATGGTTTTCATGTCGCCGAATTGCTCGATCGTGATGATGACGGGTGAGAACTTCTTGGGCATAGCATGACATAGGCCTCTTCCACTTTTTGCCGAGACTTCGTATCTTGCTGACGATGGTCGTCAGTCTCATGGCGAAGTCGTCGATCCATTCGGTGTCCATCATTCGCAAGTTTTTAAACTCACTTTTGAGGTTTTGAACACGCGCCGCCTTGACTCAATCAGCACCGAGATACATCATCTTTAGGGTGCTCTAGGCCTCCTTTGTGGTCTCCTTCTCCACCAGGAGCAACAGGATATCCTCTTGTACCGCAAGGAAGATTGTCGCGAGTGCCATCTAGTCTTGCCACTTGTTCACCATCTCGTCCATGATTGCATTCCACACGCCCTGAGCGTGCATGAACACCTTCATCTTCACAGCCCATGCCATGTAGTTGCTCCTTGTGAGCATGGGATATGGGAGGGTAATGCTACCCTCACGCGCCGACGCCTTCGGTTCGCTCCCATCACCGATCTTTGGAGCGCCCTCGTTGCCGGTGGTGCTTTTCAACGAGCTCAGATGCGACATGGAGGAACATGTGCGCCACAAGCTTGGATCCCAACTGTAGGGACTAGCTCAGGAGAGAGCTCGGGTTCTGCTGTGGACACGTCGGAACCGAGAGGACGAAGAGAGCCAAAGCCCTGCTTTCCTTCTTGATTTGCATCCGAACCACCATGGAGGCTCCACTGCGGATGCGCCGGGATTGAAAGGACGGAGCGAGCCGATGATTCAAGTTGTCAATCATAAGATTTTGATTCTTGATTATCTTAGCTTGTTTCTTCAACTTTTATTCAGTTACAACAAGAGCACGTTTAATTTCTTTACAACAGGTGCATACCTCATTGGGATCACTGTAGTGTCAAAAGTGTCAATGTCGGTGATGCTACCCTTGGCCAAGAAGCACATGTCAGTGAAGTCCTGAGTCTTCTTCTTGCCCTTGAAGTCATCCTTATTCCCCAAGTCCACATCGCTCATGTCGATGTTCTCAAGAGTAGCAATGACCTGGTTGACGAACTTGTAATAGTTGGGCTTCTTGAGTTTGCATCATGAGCTTGATGACATATTTGAGAGTTCTTCTCCTCCTTGGCCTTTAGCTTGGAGCACTTGGCCCAAATGTAATTCAGCTCACCACACTCAAAGCAAGGGAAAGGACCACTCCTCTTTTTGTTCCTCACTTTGTGATATGCTTTTATGAATTTGGTAGATAGGAGTGCCAATTCATCCTCAGGAAGCCTCTCTATCTGTTCTTCACTTAGGGAATGCAAAGCAGACAACGAAAACCCAAAAGAATAAAATTCCAAAGGACTAGAAGAGCAACTCTGGGTAGGATCAATTACAAGAGCTATCAGCTCTATCTTGGGAAGACATGAGATGAAGTCAATCTTATATATCTTCAACCTCTAGTAGATCTTATCCATGGTAAACTCGCTCATGACAATATTGTCATTGATGGAAGTAATCTTCATCCTCCAAACTTTCACATCAAGTGCACCTAGCAGTTGGCATGCATTCTAAGAGTCAGAATAAAGACATGCCAATAGCATGCAAATCATGAATGATTTTGTTAATCCTTGCCCACAACTAATCCAAAGATTCACCAAGCTTTTGCTCAAACTTAGAGTGTTCTTTTTTGAGTTGGTTCTATCGCACTTCCTTGATTGCTGTAGAGCCTTCATGGTAATCAAAGAGGGTCTTCCATATCTCATTAGCAGATTCCAATTGAGCCACTTGCTCAAACTCGAATCAACTAAGCCCTTGAATTAGAAGTTATGTGCCTTGTTGTTTGCCTCCACAATAGGAGTATTTGCCAAATTGACTTCAGTAGGGACAACAAAAGGATTATGAAGTTTGAAAAAAATTGAATGCCCTTCGGCTTGAATGTATGAGGGCATCCAGGACTTCCAATATGAAAATTCAACCCCATCGAAGATGGGTGGCTTCGTTGAATACTTGTCTAATACCATGGCTCCAAGATTGGTTAAGATCTATCAAGAAGAGCTAACCGGGCTTTGATACCACTTGTAGGACCAGTATGGCAACAAAGGGGATGAATGGTGCTTCACATATTTTTCCCAAGTATTTACTAATTCTTTACTCCAGTGGCTATAGAGCTGTGAAGATCAGAATTGAAGGCTAGGATTAAAGCAACAATATCAAAAACCCAAGAGAGGGATTTTATAGCACATCATTAGTCTGACTACCATAGGGAGTGCGGTCTGACCCGTGGGAAGTCTACTGGCAAGTCACTGGCTGTTTAACTATTGGCTAGTCTAACTGGCTTGACCACAGTAGATGGCGGTATGACTAGTGGCCAGTTGAACCCAGTCTCAGCGCGGTCTAACCGCTTCCCTATTTCCAGAATAGAAAATCAGCCTAAACCAAGATCAAGAATAGTGCATCTCCCAAAACTTCAATTCAAAGAGTTAAAACTTTATATGCACCTTGCTTAGGGTCTCAAGAACCTATTCTATCAAAGGATTGCATATATCTTGGTCAAAGTTCCAACCTTTCCCAAAGACAGGCAAGTTTGTACCAAAATCGGGCAAACTTCAAAAATCTTATGACTTGCTCGTGGGTAGAGGGTAGCCGAGATAGCTCTAGATAAGTTCCCACATATTATAGCAAGTAATTTCTCCCAAAGATTCAAAGCAAAAACTCTAAGAATAAGAAATCTCAAGATGAGGTCAAATCCAAGCAAAATCAGGCAACTTTAAAATCTTGCAAGACTTGGTGCCTAGATGGATAGGGATAAATTTCTATGAGTCATATCCATCATTTACACATCCTTGGCACACAACAAAATCAAGAAGGGGAGAGAAGAGATAAAAACAAACGAGAGCAAGAGCAAATCAACCAAATCAAGAGGATACCATGAGTGATAAATAAAGTTGATCTATTGCTACTTGAGGATGAATATTTTACAACCACTCTACCGGGAGGTCAAGACAGCACACCGCATCACTCACACTTCTCTAAGCCTAACTGTAGAATGCAAGGTTGGAATGGTTTGTTAGCTAGATGGTTGGCTTGGAAGCTTCCATCCTCAACCCATTAAATAGATAAGGCAACTAGCCCACATCTAACCTTAATGGATACTATCCACTAGCATAATTGGGGAAACCCATTAACTCCATATAATACGAGTTTTACTCAAACAAACTCATACACACTTTTTAAAGCATATAAGTCCGAATCTGCTAAGTCTTTAGCCTTTGAACTACTTCATCTTCTCAGCATCACCATACACTAAATAGCTTTCCTAACTACCACTCAAGCGCTGTAGTTTTGATCCAACATAGTTTCTAGTATATTGCCTCCTTACCAAAATATCCTTCCTTGACCCATGTTTGATCTTCCCTTATAAGCAATCACCATGCTTGCCACGTGTAGGTGGCCTGCCACACGTTAATAAATCTCTTCCATTCTGGTTTCACCAGACCATGTCTCACTTGGATTAACCAACCTTCAATATTTCTCGCCTTTCTTATGCCATGCTTAAGCTCAATCATCTCACCCGACATCCTTGACCGTTCTGGGCCACAGCTCCTCTTGAGCATAATCCTGATCCTCGCTGTTGATCATGGTTGACTTCAAACTTCTTTACACATCTAAAGACAAAAAAAATCATTTTCAGGCATAAATTCTTCACAACTTGATCCACGTTAGTCAAAGCATGCATTATACAACATAAATGTACTAACCTATGTCAAAACCAAACCACAATCAAATTTCCCGAATAATAAAACTCCATCTGAAATCCAACACTTGGCCAGTCAAACCGCCGAGGCTAGCTGATCTGACTATTGACAGTGGTTTGTCAGACCACTGAGCCCAGCCGGTCTGACCAATTACCGATCTGACTGTATGCCTTGGTCGGTCTGACTAGTTCCCCTTAGAAGAAATGCAATCTCTATAAAATTCAAATTCCAGCTCATAAACTTGGCAATGGTTTATCACACAATATCCTAGAACCACTCACATGGTCTCTCAGAAGTTTTCCCATCATTTCTTGTGGCTACAAAGCACTGTCATTGACATCCATTTGTGCTATGAGATTCGTGCGCATTTCTCTCCCTCCCTCAAGCCATCCCTCTCTCTCCTTTCTCAAGCCATCCATAATTGCCACCGCCCTTATGCCATCCGCAAGCCACTGCCACCATTGAAAGCCACGTGTGTTAGTTTTAAACTGGTTATGTTGCATTATATTTTAGCATATATGTTAGTTTGGTGAGTACCCATTGTGATACAGCTAGTTTGTTAAGTATCTTTTCAGTTTTGGAAATCAATGTGTATTAGCCAAAATCTAGGAGTTCTTGTTTAGCAAGTTATGTGCTGATATAAAGAGAAAATCCCTGAAAAGGTGCTAGCCAAATTGCATTGCAAAAACTCTATTGTGTCTTCTCTGTTTCGTGTTTAGAGTGGTTTTTGAACTTTGCTAGACACATTGTTCATGGTTTGGCAAAGTTTAGATCTATCATGAGTTGATTTGTTTCATTACCATTGTTGTGATCGTGCTCTATTGCTAACATTTGGTATCAGAGCCTGGAAGCAATGGACGTCAAGACTCTAGAGAAGAAGGCTACGACAAGCGATAGTTCCTCATAGAAGAAATCAGCACCACGAGCAACGACGAGAAGAGGATTGAGCAGTCATTGAGAGATTATTTAGTGGTGTCCCTAACCACAACAATTAGTCCCCTGAGAGTGTTCGAGGAGGGTCAGAAAAGGTGTCGTCATTGCAAGGAAGATGGAGAGCAACTGATGTTCTCTCATGCTCAGTGGGACACCTCAACCATGAAAGAAAAGAAAAGTGGTGAAGGATCCAACAGCAATACAAAGAGGGGCAGCGGTCATAGCAGCAGCCGAGGGCGTGGCCATGGTTACAAAAGAGAGCACGACACAGATGTTTATAGAAAGCCACACTGTAAGTTTGACATAACAAAGAGGCGTGCTTCAACTGTTCAGAATTGGGCACTTTGCATCTGATTGCAGGAAGCCCAAGAAAGAAAGTGCCTACATGGTAGAGAAGGGGGATGATTCACCAGCATTGCTAGTGCTTGAGGTGTGCGAACTGATGGAAACAAAGGAGGAAACCACATGGATGATGTATGTCTCTTGGAGGAAAAGGTTCAACTCTACCTCGTAGTGGACGGCAAGGAGAACGAAAGTGTATGGTACTTGGACACTAGAGCAAGTAACCACATGACCAGAAGGAAGAAAAAAATTGTTGAACTTGATACATCGGTCTACAGCAAGTCAAGTTTGGAGATGGGTCTACTGTGAAGATCATTGGCCACGGCTCCATTCTGATGGAAGGGCAAATTGGTGAGCATAAGGTATTGACTGATGTATATTATATCCCAGAGTTGACAAGCAACATCATTAGTTTTGGTCAGCTTGAGGAGCGAGGATGCAAGGTTGTGATAGAAGAGGGTCATTTGCATGTGTTTAATTGGTAGAAGCGGCTGCTAATCCGAGTTAGGAGGGCTCAAAATAGATTGTATGTTCTCAATCTTGATCCTGTACAAGCTGTTAAAAACCATCTGATATCACAGACGGTTTTTACTAAAACCGTCTGTGATATTTATAAATCACAGACGGTTTTTAACTAAAATCGTCTGTGATTATAACTATCACAGACGATTTTTAGTTAAAAACCGTCTGTGATACTCTCTTCTACCCCTAAACCTATTTCTGTTTATTGGCTAGCCTCAGGAAATGCTAGCCATGCCCTCTGAAACAAGCAGATCAACATGTACATGTATACATTCAATTCACATCTCAATTCATTTCACAAACACAGCCAAACCATTTCGCAAATCAATTAATTGAATGAAATAAAATATCCATTAACAAATACACAATTACAATCAATGTCAATCTTATCCCAAACAAATAATCATTGCGCGATGTGGAACTCTCCATCTAATCTTATGACTTTATACAATAAAAAGTACGCGCACTCTTCTCGAATTTGTGCAAGGTCCGGCTGTTTCAATGTAGTTGTAGAGATGGGTGCAGCTTGTCGATAAGAATATCAATGTGCGTACATATATAACCTGATAAGTATGAAATAAATGTGCGAAGATTGACAAACCTTAAAATTGGTGATCTTCGAGGAATCGATGAGTAGTTTCATATGGTGGCAAACGTAGAATCCACACATGTTGCCCGGCGGCTGTTGGTAGCACTACAAAAAATAGAATGTGTCAATTCAAGAGGCATTACTACCAAGTGTTGTATAGGATTAATTAATGTGTACTAGCAAATACCCAAAAATTTCGAACATGTTGCATGGGCTTTGCCCCTTCCGTCGAGCCACGTGTCTGTGCAACGTATGTGGCGAACGACCTTCGTGATTTGAAAAGATTAGCTTAGTCATTCGGAAGGAAAGAAAGAGTACAATATAGTTATGTATGGAGAAAATGTACTTACCTATCGAGTAATTGGGCGATAACTGTGTAGTCAGTTTTGTTCTTACTTAGAGAATCAAGATATATAGCCTTGTTCCATTTTGGTATAATTACAATTAAAATCCAATGGAACCGCTCATTGTATGGCATAAGAACAAATTCCTTATCGTGGTGAGCTAGCAGTGTTGTTGTAATATAGCCCTCGACGAAGGATGCATCCTCGCTGATGGTATCCATGGTGACCAAGCGTGGGTCCAGGAAATCAATTGGTGATTTGGATGATCTAGCTTCAGTCACCATGTATCTATATATATACACAGAAAAGCAACAAATTATATATATGACATATATCGGTATTACATGAACGAAGACTGATTGTACACACTTACAGCGTCCAGCATCGAACGAGTGAGGCGTCAAGAGCGTCGAGCGTGAAAAGTTGAAATAAATCCTCAAAGGTCACCACAAAGATACAATCCTGAACTTCATGCTGTAAATGATCCGGCCTGAATTTGATAGTGATACCTGAGCGTCGTTCTGCCTGTGGCTTATTGGACTGTTCCATATACCAAGCGTGTAATCTTTGGCAACCAAATCCTAGGGTTAGGAGTCGATTTTCTGGGATGATCATCGGCTCGCCTAGCACGAATTTGCAGGCCAATGGCAGGTACAGGATATCATCATCGATATTCTTTGCTTTGCCCCTACCTCGGCTGTAGGTCGACTTGATGGTAGTCGACTGTAAAGGTAGCACCGGTGCAAGTTGCTTTGGCGAGAATAGCACCCGTAGAGATAGCACCGGTGCAGGTAGCGGTGGTGGAGATAGGCCTTGTGGAGATGGCACTAGTGCATGTGGCTCTGGTTCGGACTGCCCTTGTGGTCCTACCACCGGTAAAGAAGCCTCTAGAGAGATGTCGCTTTTGGGCCACTAGATGAATGTTCCAATGGCTTGCCCTAGAGTCATGATCTCGTCGTTGGGGGGCTTCGTTAGCAGGACGACCTCAAAATTGGCATGCACATCATCCACATGAACTTTTCCGAAGCCTGGTGTTAAAGCTGTACGGTGCACCATGGCCCCGTGACCAAATGGATATGCCTGGCCCCAAGCAGTGCACAAGGGAACGAAGGCATATCTCACATGGAGCGTGCACTTCGTAGCCTCCTACGTAACGATACAAAATTAGCTACTCCAATAGGCCTATCAACGGATCGAGCATTCCAGAGATAATAATTATTACCAGGATGTCGTCCACAGGAAATCTGGCCTCGCTTTCCATCGTAGGATTGGACGCGCAACTACTTCGACAGTTGGGCGGGCTAGCTAGCAAAGGAGCGGCGGCAGCCTGCTGATTTTTTGTAAATCTTCGCATCTTATCTCTAACATAATCAGCCAGCTCCTCTCTAAGAGATGCCTTGATGTCCTCTCGTAGCTGTGCCTCACACTCAGCTTTGGTTCTCTTCCTACTCTGATATAATTCGGAGTCATCTTGGAAACCATGTTTCCAAGGAACATAAAGCCCAAGGCCTCTCATACGACCCGGGTGCTCCTTGTTTCCTAGGGCCACGGAGAGTATATCTTTCTCCCTTGTTCCCTGGAATGATCCCTGGGA
This sequence comes from Dendrocalamus latiflorus, assembly GCA_017311315.1. Taxonomy (NCBI): domain Eukaryota; kingdom Viridiplantae; phylum Streptophyta; class Magnoliopsida; order Poales; family Poaceae; genus Dendrocalamus; species Dendrocalamus latiflorus. The sequence goes on from CM029668.1 coordinate 14,346,577, forward strand.
AGATTCAACACTCAGTGCTTCCTGCAAGAGAACGACACGTCATTTCACTTCCTACGAAATTATGGAGTAATTACAAGCTACGTAGTTCGATCGATATCTTACCAGGTGGTGGGACACTTCCTGGTCTGCAGGGTTTCAGAAGGAGATGTCCCCAGATGATGTTGTGGATGACCTCACTCTAATCCAATTTTGAGCGCGATCATCCGGGATCGTGGCAAATGGCGGGGTAGTGTCCCGCAGAATTGCCTGTTCGGCCTTCGCTCTCCACTTTGGGATTTTGCCGCATACCCAGCTGTGCCAAGTCTATAGGGGTGTGTGTTTTTTGCCTGGAGGGCCTTGTGCGCCGCACTTGCACTTCTAAAATCTTCGGTCATCTTCATCGCCTTAAACTCTTCCCATTGTGGTTCCAGGAATGGGTACTTATCAAAGGGCGTTAGATCATTCTCCACATAGTTCTTGACAAGCAGGCTCTTGAAGTTCTTCCATGCTTTGCACGTCGTTAGCAAGGCATGTCATTGCACGGAGTCTTGGTGTTTTTCTGAGATCTCGAACGATGCCAAAATTTCTGTCAGCAGCTCACGATTCTGAGTCCCAGTCACGCTCTTCCACGAATCGAATGTGATCTCAATTCGTTCTCATGCAACTATTCCAATCATTCTTCAGAATGCGCATGCTACTCAGCGAGGAAGGAGAGGGGTCCCAGATCCATCGACCTCTGTGATGGTAAATCGGCCCTCAGGCTTTTTCGATAGCTCTCTTCCTTAGCGTTTTGATTTTGGAGCGGACATCCGACGATGATGTTGAAGAATGCGCGGATGACATGTTGGCCTTCTCATATATGAAAAGCACAATGTAGCATACATACATACATACATATATATATATATATCAATATGAAAATGACATGGAATTACATGAAAGTACAAATATTCATAAGTATATGTATTGATGAAACAACTTCAGTGTGCTTGCTGAATCTGATCATGCATGTATATATACCAATTAGACATCACTCAGTTTCCATAAGAAGCAAAAGGTTCCATGATGAAACTGATCTTCCAAAAACTATGCTAAAAACTGATAATATACTTGTAATTCAGGACTACATGGTCATACACTTGTAGGTTAGTGTGTTACTGACAAATAGAGGATCAATTACTTTCAGATAGTCTTAACAGCTAATCTTAACAATCAAAAGAGGTAATACGAAGTCAGCCATGGTGTATCTGATTGCCTCCCACACTATTCCTTGTTGAAGCCAAAATCTGAATTATTTCCAATCACACAGACCACTACATTTAGTAGTAAATGGGCATCTCATTTGCAAAACTGAACAAACTTTGAACATTTTCAGTATTTCTGAATCTAAACAAGTGCAGATGTACCAATGTAAATAGGCTACAAGAGGGAGAAATTGATATTACCTTCATGAACTGAATGCTATATATTCAATTAATCAAGTGGGCAAGATAGCACTTTTTAGTTGATCTATTTCACTTTCCTGTTCCAATCGGATCTTCCTCAAAATTGATGTCAACCTAGATAGAACATTGTAATCATAAGCATCAATGGGTCATGTGAAATAAGATCAGCTCTTTCTCATCACAGTTTTATATGTGTTACATTATTTAATCTACAAGAAAGAATAGCAGCCGCAACAATGTCTAACCAGGATAAAAAATAATTGTAGTAGTACATTCAATGCATGGCTTTAGTTAGAAAAATCTAGTAGTAAATTTTGTAGTCATAATTGATATTGTACAGTAGCTCCTAAGCCATCTTAATACAAAAACCATTGGTCAATGAATCATAATGCCATGGTTAAATTTATACTTATAGTAGAACATTGAGTATAAATCAAGTCAAGAATTTATACTTCGTTAGGGAAAGGTAGAGGAAGGCGAGAGGAGGTCGAGGAAGTCACCGGTGTCAGAGAAGACCACCGGAACCGGTTGATTCGGTGGTGACGCACCTTAGGGTTCGGCAACGTTGAGGTGTAGGCGGTGGTAGGCTAGCCGACGATGATGGGCAGCTTTTGATGTCATCCGAGGAGGTGGCGGCGACGGCATGGACGGGCATTCAAGGAGGAGAGGAGAAAGGGGAGGAGCAGGGAGTGCTCACTGGTCACCACGGCTCGGGTCCGAGGAGGCGGCGGAGATGGCGTGGACTGGGGAGATCCGAGGAGGTGGCAGCGACGGCGTGGACTAGGGAGATCCAAGGAGGCGGCGGCGATGGCGTGGACTGAGGAGATCCGAGGAGGCGGCGGCAACAGCGTGGACTGGGGAGATCCAAGGAGGCGGCGGCGACGGCGTGGACTAGGGAGATTCGAGGAGGAGGCGGCGACGGGCTCAATCAGGAGCGGCGACGCTATGTCTGCAGTGTACGCGCAAAACCCTAGCCTGAGGTATATATAGGAAGGCTTATTACAGACGGTTTTAGTTTAGAATCGTCTATGATATTATGATCACAGACAGTTCTAGACTAGAACCGTCTGTGATATAATATTATCACAGACGGTTCTCGGTTAGAACTGTCTGTGATAATAATGATATCACAAACGGTTCTAGTTTAGAACCGTCTGTGATAACGATATCACAGACGATTCCATTTCAGAACCATCTGTGATAAGCCCTTTACTTGGAGTTATTACCTACACCAACCAGCAGGGGCTAGCAAAATAACTCTATACACCAACTAGCTGCAGGCACTGTAATAAGACCTCACAGAGTATATATCACACATTTTCACATATACATAAATGCAAATTCACAAATATATCACACACATGCATTATTATATACATGAATGCAAATTCACAATTACATCACGCACATGCATTGTTATATACATAAATGCAAATTCACAAGTACATCACACACACATGCATTGTTATATACATAAATGCAAATGCCTACATATATATCGCACATTCTCATTCCACTTGCTTATTTCCTTTAAAAATTAGACCTTCATGATGATCAATGCGTATGTAACTAGTTTCGTCATGTTGTTCGTCGTCAACCCTTATGCCATTTTCAAAAGGAGGTAACTCGTCAAATTGATTGTATCCGTCCTTGTCCACTACGTTATCTACTCCGACAATTCTCCTTTTTCCATGAAGAACTACAAGGTGCTTCTTATTTGTCGGATTGGTTACATAGAAAATTTGAACAACTTGGTTAGCGAGTACGAATGGTTCATCTTTGTATCCGATATGTTGGAGGTCCACAGTAGTGACACTGTACTTGTCAACCTTCACCTATGGGAGATGCACCCAACGGCACCGAAATAAAGAGATCTTGAAAACCACATAGTCGAGCTCCCAAATCTCTTATATGAACCTATAGTACGAGTTTCTCAACCCATCGGTATTGAGCGCATCTATGTGGACACCGCTGTTCTAGTTAGTGCTCTTTACATCCTAAGCCTGTGTATAGAATGTGTACCCATTTATGTCATATCCTTGCCATGTCACAACTGTAAATGTTGGCCCTTTTGCCAACCATGTCAGCATCTCACTTGGTGAGCTCCTAGCGATTTGTTCCTTCAACCATTGGTTGAACCGACTGTTGTGTTGCCTGATCCAAACATCCGGCTGCTCCAGATTCTGTTGCCGAAGCACATCCTTGTGTTGGTTGACATAAGGTGCCACATCAGTCATGTGTTGTAGGACCGTGAAATGGGTTTGAGCATACACGGCCATATCTAGAGTGATTGCTTTCCTTCCAATAGTTCCGATACCTTTGAGCCTCCCATCATAACGAGATTGAGGCACACCTATCGGTTGAATCTGAGCCATATAATTGACACAAAACTCAAAGACCTCTTCGCTTGCATAACCTTCGACAATGCTGCCTTCCGGCCGAGATCGATTCCGTACATAGGACTTGAGAATTCCTATGATCCTCTCAAATGGGTACATGCTACGTAGGAATACGAGCCCGCACATTTTTATCTCCCACACAATGTGAACAATGAGATGGACCATGATATCGAAAAACGAAGGAGGAAAATACATCTCAAGATGACATAGAGTCATCACCACCTCGTACTGCAGAGCATCTAGTCCTTCGGGATCAATGACCTTCTGAGCAATTGTGTTAAAGAAATAACTTAGCCTCATGATTGTCTCTCGGACTTTGATCGGCAAAATATTTCTAATTGCAATAGGGAGCATCTGTGTCATCAGCACATGACAGTCATGAGACTTCATGCCATTTAACTTCAAATCTTGCATCGAAACAAGTTTCTTCATGTTGCTGGAGTAACCAGATGGAACTTTGACACCATGCAAGCACTGGCACAGTTCTGTTTTCTCGGCCTTGAACAAAGTGTAACATGCAGGGGAAGGTACATTCGTCCATTATCCGTTTTTGTTGGTGCTAACTCAGGCCTAATGTCCATATCAACCAAGTCAAGCCATGCGTTGACGTCGTCTTTTGTTTTATCACGAGTGTTCAGTAAGAGACCAATCAAGCTGTCACATACATTCTTTTCTACGTGCATGATGTCGATGCAGTGTCGAACATCTAGGTACTCCCAATAAGGTAAGTCCCAAAATATTGATCTCTTTTTCCAGATGTTATTCTCATGAGCCCTCAATTTACGTCCCTTTCCGAGGACATCTAAATCCTTAACCATATTATGAACCACTTTTCCGCTTAAATGCCTTGGAGCTGAACCGTCCTCCTTATCTCCATCAAATTGTTTCTTCATCTTGCAGTATGGGTGAGCCCTCCGAAGGAACCGGCGGTGACGCATGTACACGGTTTTGCGTGAGTGTTTCAGCCACACACTCTTAGTACCATCTAAACGTGAGTACAAGCTTTGGCACCTTTTGTACTCTGGCTCAACAGGTTACCAAGGGCAGGATAATCATTTATGGTGTAGAACAATAAGAAGCGCAAAGTGAAGTTCTCTCGTTTGTATGCATCCCATACCTGTACCCTTTCGTTCCACAATACTTTTAGATCTTCCACCAACGGTGCTAGGTACACATTAATATCATTCCTAGGTTTCTTTGGCCCTTGGATAAGTATCGACAACAAAATATACTTTCGCTTCATACACAACCAAGGAGGAAGGTTATAGATGCAGAGAGTCACGGGCCAAGTGCTATGTCAGCTGCTCATGCTACTGAAAGGATTCATTCCATCTGTACTGAGTCCAAACCTTATATTCCTTGGTTCTGCACCGAAGTCTGCAAAACTCCTATCGATGTTTCTCCACTGGGCAGAATCAGCATTGTGTCTTAGCATTCCATCCTTCTTACGCTCCTCCGAGTGCCAACGCAGCAGTTTTGCCTCCTTTGGATTTGCAAAAAAACCGTTTCAAACGGGGAATTATAGGAAAATACCATGCCACCTTAGCAAGAGATCCTTTCTTCACCTCTGTTCCCTCGCCGGCATCTGATTGATTGTTACGTTTGTATCGGGATGCGTTGCACACCGGACATACATGCATGTTTGCATACTCTTTACAGTAGAGGATACAGTCGTTCGGATATGCATGTATTCCTTCTACTTTCATTCCCAATGGACAAAAAACCTTCTTGATACGTGGTTTTAGGAAACTCATTTCCCTCTGGAAGCATGTCCACTAAAAGACCTAGCAGCGCCGTGAAACTTTTGTCGGACCAACCGTTGCTTGCGTTCAATTTCAACAGTTCAAGCACGGCCGACAACCTCATGTACTTTGACCTGCAGCACGTGAACAAAGGTTTCTCCGAGTCCTCCATCAAGCCCTGGAATTTAACATACTCTCTCTCATCATAGTTCTCTTCTACATCGCGAAGCATCTAATCCAGATTGTCATCGTGCAACCTATCTGAATCCGAACAACAATCGACATCATCCGACGGCATATCATTCACTTCACCGGCGATGTCATCCGGCGGCATATCATTGACTTCGTCATGACTGGTCCAACACGTATAACCTTTTGAAACCCCTCCGAATCAAGTGCGCTTCAATTTGCTCTCGATTCTTAAACATCTTTAAATTCTCGCAGTCAGTGCATGAATAGTACATATATTCCACCCCCTTATTCAACGTATCCTCCTCAGCAGCACTTGTAAAAGTAGACACGCCATTAATGTACTCTTCACTTACACGGTTCGCGGCATACATCCAGCTTCGGTCCTACGTTATGTATATATAACAACTTATTATTAAAAATTAAATTAATTAATTATTACTACATATATACCATATGTATTGAGGCTTTGCTAGCTTAATTCATATTATAAACACAACAGCTATTTCCCCAGCGATCGCTGAAGGTATATAACCAACAATTTTGACAAATTTGACCTCCCACTTGACGGGAACTGATCATGTATGGTCAAGTAGATGCAAACCATCTTCAATAACACTCACCAAAACTTAGATCTAAATTGTAATGCAAAGAAAAACAAATTTCATTACTAACCATATCTAGAGCAACCAGGAACGTATTAATCTTCAAAGCTCTATCTCTGCCTCCTCCCACCAAATTAATTGGCCTGAAATCGTCTAGCTTGCCTCCTGAGCGAAATGAAGACAGAGTGCAGCACCGGCTAGATCTGGATCGAAATGAAGACAGATGCGGTTCTGAGCGGCGTAATAAATATCTAGCGGCATTATCACAGAATGTTTTTAATAAAAACCGTCTGTGATAATTCTGATATTATCACAGACGGTTTTTAATAAAAACCGTCCGTGATAATTCCAGATTATCACAGACGGTTTTAAATAAAAACCGTTTGTGATATTCCAGTATCACAGACGGTTCATCGGTAAGAACCGTTTGTGATACTCGTTTTTTCCGACGCCAACAACACAGACGGTGTCCAAATTAAAACCGTCTGTGATAGTGTCCGTCACAGACGGTTTTGTCAAACTGTCTGTGATTTGGTGTCTACTAATACTCTTTCTATAGTAGTGCCTTCATCAATTCTTGCCAGGGTTTAAAGTTTCGTTTTTGAAAAAAAATCTCAAAGGGCAGCGAGATGAACGAAAGACCGAAATTTCGTTCGTTTCGTTCAAAATTCGAACAAAAATTTCAAATGCTATTTGAATTTAGAACTTTAAAATTAAGGATAAATGGCAAGTAAAATGAGCATTTAATGTAAGCTGTGCTTTGGTCGGTGGTGGGGGGCCATCCTCATGAATGAGAGGTCACGTGTTCGATTCCTGGGTCGCTCTTTTTGTATGATAGAACTGACGTGGGACCCATATGTTAGATTGGACCTCCCTAAAAACACGAAAAATGGGCGTAGGATGTGGGATTCAATCCCAGGACCTGAGGCGTGGGGAGACTTAGCCATTGGGCTAGAAGAACAGTTGTGCTCAGTGAGGGATTTTATGGTCCTTTAACCCTTCATAATTCGAACTTAAGCGAAAATATTTGGCCAAAATATTTTTTTCTCGTTGGGTAGAGAAATAAACGAAAATTCTGAAATTTTGACGAAATTTCGCCGAAATTGTGAACCCTGATTCTAGCAGCTATATAAGCATGAAGAAGCCAAGGACTGGCACATGGTGATACGGCCCAACTAGTATACCCTAGCTGGAACGTGTGTCATGGCCCAATCTTTCATGATACAATGCACGAACAGCACCACTACTCCTAGTATGCGCAGCACCAACCTTCTTCCTCCTTTGTTCTTCACGCCAACAGCAATCTCGCCAAGGTACGTAGATGAGCTCGGCCTTCAACAATTCCATGAGCAAACCGATGCGCGCAGCACGAATAATTGCTCCTTTGATCCGCAACGAATCAGCCCAAATTAGAGAATTCGATCCTCGAATTAGAAGCGCAGCAAACAAAAACCTAGATGGGTTCTTCACCTCTTAAGCCCACGTGATCTGCGTCACAAACCAACCATGGCTTTTCTGTTTTCTTAAAAAAAATAAACGTCGTACCCTTTTTACATGGCCGATCGGCCTGCCCTTATATGGGCGAGCAAACGCACGCACTTTGGTCAAAGACCAACCCTATCTCCTACTTTCACACGACAGAACCACTAGAACTCATGTACTAGACTCAGACTCGACACGAGCATATGCAGGTGCAGGTCGCACGTCCAAAATAAAACCACTCAGATTCCTATCTAAAAACTAAATAAGCAAACGGACCCTCCCGATAACAGAAATAAATCTTTAATCCAGAGATGAAGTGGGAACCGATTCAATCCTTGATCCAATCCAACTAATTTTAATATATGTGAAGCTTTCTTTTTTTTAATAGTGCTTCAATGCTTTTCACTCTAACAAGAATGACACTAATCTCAAAACACACGAAGGGGCAAGTAATCACTATCCCCCATTCAGTTCTGCTTTAAAAATTGTGCAAATCACTTTGAGAAATGTATTGAACGACCTCCCATCTTTTGTTTTGTTCATCTTTTGTTTTGTTCCAACTCCTGGCTCTTTTTCATCTTCTTGGCTCCCTCCTAGCTTCTCACATGAGTCTTTCTAGCTTAGGGCCTATTTGATAGAGCTTTGGATTCTTATTTTTCAGTTTCTGCTCCTGATTCTCCGAGATCTACTTCTCTGATAATCTAGAACTACCCGTGGTTATACTACTTTATTTGTATTTGTGTCTTACTCCTTTGTATTTGTATACAAATTATGAAAAATCTTTTTCAAATTTTTTAAAGACCATATGAGTGTATATGAATGATACCAAGTATCTATCTGTACAAGAAATGCAAGTTTTGAAGAAAAAAAGCGAGGGAGAAAGGATCTCTATGTTTTGAAAATTCATTTGGAACATAGTTATTAGCATGTAATTTGAAAGAAAAAAGCCAGAATAATTTGTGTCCAAGTGAACTTTAGTGTCACATTTGGAACATAGTTATTAGCATGTAAAATGTGGAGGGCTATGTTCTATCATTAGTCATTAGTGATTAAATGTCACCCTAGGCTCCTATGGAAATTGATCATCCAAAAACTGTCATGGGAGCATCTAATTAGGCAAAACTGAAACCATGTTTTTTCCCACACTTGATTCTGTAACACCTTACAAAGATATGATTGTCGTATGCTTATACAAATCAACACAGTTGCTCTAGACAACCAAGGAAATTATCCTATAGTATTACAAAGGACATTGTAATGGTAAAAGTGTTGTACTATGAACAAGTGTAGGTTACTACGAATCCTGATAGTGATATCTCCATTGCTCATGTTGGAGGTCTCTCCAGGGCCACCCAGCCAAATTTGCCTTTCTTGAAGTTTGACAAGATCCAGAAAGTTGCTTGGCTGGCATCTCCATTGAACAAGTGAAAAGCAAGCTTTATGACAAACATGCAACTTGTTAAGCATATCATGAACATCCATCGAAGTATGTCATGACATCTGCTCAAACTGGATCCATGAAGCCCCAGCTACCTTCAACTCAGCAATAACCTCCCTACAAATGATCATACAAAATAAAACCAAAAGGCCACACCATTACCATGGCACATTCACAATTTAAGAATCATTATGATATTTTACATGATAATTGCATACAAAAATTAGATTGTACTTATCCAATCAACCATGAGATTACTCAAATCAATATAGTTAACAAATAGATGTTAATGACCGGTATAAGATTGGTAAAGAGCAGCAATAAGAAGTGAGTTTCACAACTCCAAGCCCACGTGCTTGATGTCTCCTCTCACACATGCATGCCCACCGGTTCAAGCACTACTTGTGCCCACATGAGTGAGTCCATGCCCACTCACGCGCCTCATGCACGTCACACCCACATGTGCCCTCGGCCAAAGACCACCAATCCATGCACGCCTCTCACGCATGCGGTTCTGTGCACTTCCAAGCATCCCTCGCCTAGCAAGTACAACGTACCTTCCTCCGTAGCTAGCACCGGTACCATGTATTTTTTTATGCACTACATTTGGTCCAAAGATCACACACACAATCCCCCATCATGCCCATGGCTCAAGCGATCACACTACCCATGCACACAATTAGGAAAACAATTAGGGTTTTCCTCCTTACGGCCTGCCTCCCTCACAGTCAAAACAAATTCTTCTTTGCACTTTGTTGCAAAACAGCTGATGAGGACATGACCCCTATGGATACAACCATATTTGTTATACTTACTATTCCAATTACAAGAGCTCGTAAACTTCACTTAAATTATCAGGTGAGCTCATTTTTCAGAGTGCCTTTATATTATATGAACTCTGTGATGCTACCTAATGATGAAAATGTATATTTGTGTAGCACCATGTCACTTTGTACAAGCCAAGCAAGAGTTTAAGCTAGACACGTTTTGAAATCCATTTCGGCCTCCAGAGCTAGCACCGACTTCAAATGCATACAACTTTCATATATGGAGTCCGTTTAAGATCTATGAGTACTTGATGGAAAGATTATCTCGTTGTCATTCCAACGGATCTAACCTTAACTTCAAATTCCTTCCGAGCACATCACAATCATCAAAAGAAGGTGTTGCATCACTCTGAAGATAGCACCGACTTCAAACATGCATAACTTTCACATACGAAGTATGTTTGAGCTCCACGAGTACTTGATTGAAAGTTTATATCGTCCCCTTTCCAACGGATCTAAGTGCTACATCACCTGTTTATGCCAATTTGGGCCTTGTAATCATACCGGACTTGGCCCATATGGTGGTTACTATTCACGTGGTACTGTTCACACATGAACAGTATCATCAATAGTATCACCTCATCATCTCCTAGATATATGTGGCTCCTCCTCCCCTATTTAAGGTGGTCGCACCCGTCTAGTCTCTTTGGATTTCGTTTATGTTTAGTTTACCTCCATTGCAACTTGTATCTTCTACTTGTGTCGACTAGATCACTTGGTTAAGATTTTTATTTGGAATCCCATCTTATCAGTAATTTATAAATATTTGCAATTTCAGATTGCTTGTTATCTTGTTCTTGCATATTCTTCGGTTACATGCAGGAATAGACCTTCGTGGTCAAGTCAATCGCGTTCTTGGCACGGTTGATAATAACTCAAAGTGTGGTTTAGCGATTACTTGGTGTTCTGGTCATGACTAGTTAGAAGCCTGCATTGTCAAAGTCGTTCTCCTCCAAATCGAAGTTATCATCCTATCAGAAAACTGGGACCCGATTGCCTCATCAGGTGGTATCAGAGCTAAAGTTGACCATGTCGGACCCGGATTTTACAATCCAGAATCTTCTGTGATTCCACCGCACTATTCCCTGAATCAGTAGATAGTGCTCATAGATACAGTTTGAACATCAAAATACATATCACGCGGAAGCGTAAATATAATAGTAGACTTACTCATGGGCCAATTAGGCCGAAATCAATAAAATGCAGCAGCAGAAACGAAGCACATATGTGAAACCCTTAGGATGTGCCCACAAGCAGCCAACTGGGGTGCACGACCTAGTTCTTGACCTCTTCATCTTCTTCACCATCATGTCCAGGTAGATTGCTGAAGCGTAGTGATCTGACTCCTGATTCTAGATTGATTGAGTGAGCGAGGGTGAGCACAAACCACCGTGCTTCACGAGCCAATACATAGGATACAAATAGATAACATACATGGCTTATGAAGGGAAGGCTCAGGTTATTTTATTTGCCATAAATTACTTTTAAAATATGATACACAGAAATTTTCTGAGATCTAGTAGTTTTAACTAAAACAGATTTTATCAATGAAAGAATGCAATAATAATAGTGATCCAGATTCCATCCACCGTTACATGGTTTCTGCACCATATGCTGACCTTTCAGCGTTATAACCGCTTACATTATCAGTAGGGTGACACCTAGGGCAACGCAAATCAGAGCTTTTCACTACCCACCACTTTTCCAATTCTACCCACAAAGTTTTTGAAATAGAACTATATCTGATTAAGTTCCCATGTCTGCCCATGACTGTGGGCACAGCTATTCGAATAGTTTTCACTCTGCAGAGTTTGTATACTTTACCCACAAGAGACAATCCGCTCGTTGCTCCACACAATTCCTTAGTCATGTAGTTGAGTAGACCATCACAGTAACTTTCAAAATATCTGGCCCTTTTTGTCATCTTGCGGTGGGTTCTATATGTTGCGCGGGATGTTAACCACGGATACTGGTGCATTCGGACTCCACTCTCCACAATGCTAGCACGACTGGAAAACTTCACCCTCCTCTTGGTGTCCCTTTAGGCCTCCTCTTGCCCTTGCAATATTCCACTCCATTCCACTATCGGAGAGATGAGTTCGGGAGTTCGATGGATTTACTTAGCCAAGTCGCAATTTGCAAACTTTTGGTTGTACTGTTTTACATAGGAGGTCATGACAAGATTCAATCCTTAGAGCTATCTAAGCAATTCTACCACAATCCACACACTCGTGCTTCCACTACACCACACACCAGCCTCCCCATACCATCCACCTAGATATTTAAGCTAGTTGGGTTTCTTTGGGAGCATAAAATAATCATATCAAAATATACCTGTCATTTCCACCAATGACTTTCCAAATCAGTTTCTCATGATTGAAAGTGATGCTTGGGGTATTTTGGTGCCCCGAGTATCTAAGCAGTACTAAGCATGGCGTATAATTATAGACTTATTTTCAAAAGTTTTACCATTATAGTTTTGCTAGGGTGACAAGGATCTGATATTCAAATATTTCCAAAAGAGGTGTAATACTAACAAGTTAAATAATGGGCATATAACTAGAATCTTAAAATAAATACATATTTGCACCTGAAATAACAACATGCAATTTGATAATTTAAAATAGAAATAATTTGCAAAAAATGTAGGTTCAATATGATCAAAGTATTAACTCACCTTGCGCGGTTTACCGCGGTCTTGAGTTCACTCAAAGCTTTCTCATTTGATGGTCTTGAGCTTCTAGTCTTAATCTTTATCTGGATCTTGGCCTCGCTTCATCCATGGATGCTTTAGGACTCCAATTTCTAATTACACGCTAAACAACTAAATCCAAATAAATGCAAATAACTCAAAAGGTCCAAATAAGTCCGAATAAACTCAATTTAGTTTTATTATGAGTTAATGGGTGATTTGAGGCAAGGTTGATTCGGCGCGGAGTATTGATAGAGTCAAATAGGGTTGGAGCGAAGGGATGAATGGCTGAGGGAAATTCGCCGAGATGAAAGTCAAGGAAGGTTCATTATAAAGGAATATTCACAATAATATTCCGGTTAGAGCTCGGAGATGGCTTGGCATAACCACTGATAGAATGCCATATCTCGATCTTTTAATTTAACAACTTCTTTCGAGTATTTTTATATTTATTAAGGAAGTTCCATGAGTAAGGTTAGACCTATGGACCGACATATGATCTTAGCTTGTTATTTCTTGAATGGCACTAATTTGTACATCGCAAGAGTATTAACCAAGATCTAGGGGTTCATACATCATTTTTAATCTAACTTGTATTCTTAGCTAAGGGTTAGTCGATACGCTAACAATTTTCAACATTATTTTTCCCAATAGCTATTCATATTAAGATCTTTTATTTGTTGTAACAATTCTAATCAATTATTGATAGCGTCAACTATATTACAAGAAAATAGGCCAATGGGAATGGATGCTTTAATTTACATGTTACTTACTGCGGAGATTTAGCTAACTATATTTGGGTTAACATTTAATTTAATTTTGCATTCGAAATTAACATTAGTGACTCAACATTCAATTTAATTCTCTAAATTGTTCAAGTACCATTTGGAGAGGGATCCCTAAATTAACATTATGCAAGGAAATCTTTCATTTAAGTCACGTAATTATAGTTTAAATATTAGCGGCTAAATACTAATATTTATTTAATGGTTGTGCGAAGAAGTATTCTCATGACCTTCTTAAGATATAGGAATGACAGCCATATTTTAGATGGTTAAATTTTGTATTACTTAATTATAAAACGCTTTTGTTATGCATATTCTAATTTATCCATCATCATTTTATGTGGAAGGTTAATTGAAACACAAATTATTATTTCACTTAATTATTTTGATTCTTATTTTTTAAAAATAAAAAATAAAAGTGCAGGAACAGAATTTGAACCGGGGATATTGCATTCACGCACTCAGGAGTTGCTCGGCTGACCAACTGGGCGGCTGCCCATTTGTGAATGGAAGGGGGAACAAATTAGAAGAGGTGAGGGTAGAGATTGGGCTTGCCAGCGGCAGGCGGTGGCCGGGGAGGGATTGGAAACCACCAAAATGGGTTGTGTGGAAGGTGAGGGAGCTCTAGAAGGTGATGCATCTGTCGAGGTGACGACGAGGTGGGCGGGCGGTAGCCCGGAGCTGCCAGCGGCGAGGCAAAAACAAGGCAGCAGTGGCGAGAGATGAGGGGGGAAAGGTAGGGAGAGCATGAGCATGAGGGAGACCTATGGAACTTACCCAGGCAGTTTGCGTAGCCGGAGTGATGTCGAGGCGGGCCGGCAACAGAGACCAGGGGCGGCGCAGGGGAGGTCACCATGGGGGTGTTCTCGGGTGGTGCAGGGCATCGGCCATGAGTAGGGGAAGCTCCGATATGCCGAGGAGACACTCCCACTGTGAGGAATCGAACCGGGGGTCACCGAGGAGGGAGTGGCGATGGTGGCAGCGGTTTTGGCCGGCAATGGGGGAGAAGCAGTGGGCAGTGAGCTTCAGCACAGAAATCCAATTAGCTCGAAGGGGAAGCAAATGGGGAGCGAAGACACGCCATGACAAGCTCAAATTGGGGAAGGACCAGCCATTGTGGCTGGAACGGCGTGAAGGTGTCGATGGTTGTGCGGCCAAGGTGGTGGCAAGGGGAGCCTTGGGCTCTGATCATGTTGGTGGAGGAAATAGGAGGGCGCAGGGAGGCCAAGAGGAGGTCGGAGGCTACTTATAGCTCAGAGGGGGATGCTGTGCTGGTGCTGTGGCCAATGACAAAAGAGTAGGGCTCGGCGTGGAGCAGCAATGTTGCCTTGGGTTAGATGACGAGACGACCACAGCAGAGCAAGGCATGGGCGAGGTGACTCAACGAGAGTAGGCGCTTAGGTGGAGACGCGACGGGAGCAGGCGCACGCGTGTTGTGCCTAACGAAGGTGGCATGGAAGCGGAGGCGATAGAAGCAGGCGCGTGGCGAGGTAACTCGGGGGAAGGCGCGGTGATGTGACAAAGGCGCAGGGCCACATGATGGTGCTGTGACTCGGCCTGAAGCACACGCGTGGTGATGACGGATTAACAAGGGAGGCAGGGCCGGCCGGTCAGGCGAAACGAAGAATGAGAGAGGAGGAAGGAGAGTGAAGAGAGAGGCCCGGTTGCAGAGAAATGGAACGGGAGGGAGGAGGAAGGAGAGAGAAAAAAGGCGGGGCCCACATGGAAGAAGGAGAAAAGAAAAAGAAGAAGGAATTGGCTAGCAAAATTTAGATTTTGAGATTTTTCTTTATAAATTGATTTCATATTTGAATTTCTATTTTTTTTTGAATTTTGAATGATAGCTGGATTCCAAAACTTCGAATTCCTTTCAAACTGTATTTATTTACTCAGCTAATTATCTCTCTCTATTTTACAAACCGTGTTTTAATTTAATAAATTAAATTTTGATTTAGGAATTCAGAGGTTAAACTCACATTTAAATTATTTTGTATCCTTTATTGTTATGATTGTTATTCATACTTGAGAATTATTTTTAGTTATTATTTACTCAACATAAAACTCGAGAAAACCGAAATAAGATTTTGACAAAAATTTCAAATACCAACAAGATGTAAGAAAAGTTTTAAAAATTCCATATTTTTGGACATTCAAATTTTGGGATGTTACATGATTTCTTGTATTCCTAGTTAGTAGATTGGTTTTTACTTTCCATAGTCCAGAAAATTTGCCCTGCAAAAAGAGTTAATTTTCGCTATCTAAACCACGTTATGCTTTGAATCTGTTAGTTTTGGTTTGACAAATTGAATTGGTGTCCATTTTAACTTTGTCTAGTTTCTAGTCATATCCTTGATTCAATAAATTCCAAAACAATCCACGTCCAAAACCATCCAGAACACACCAAACCTTATTTCGCAATTTCGGCCAGAAGACTCCCTCTTCTGCAGCCGCCACAAAAAATGTCATATCTTTTCATTCCGTCATCCTTTTTGAGTGGAACCATCACCATTAGATTCATAACTTAATTATCCATTTGTCTGTAAAATTACACATCATTCCAATAAGCCAGTTAAGAGATATCTGCAATAAAATTTGACCTAAATTTCTGTTTTGAATCTGCAATAGTCAGCATTTGTGATTTTGTGCGAATATTTATGTAAGTTTTCAGAAGTTGGCCCCAAAATAAAAATTGTAAAAAAGTCTGTCAGGAAACAAATAAAAAAGGAATCATTGAAAAATAGGCAATGTACAAAAAGTTACGGCCAAATACCGATGTCTTATCCAGTGGACAGAAATATGCAATTCTCATATTTGGGTCAATCCTTGTGCTTTTCCAGATTGTATTCTATTGAATTATCTTGTTTGTACCACTCCTATACATTGTTATTCACTTATTTTAGCCTTCTTCCATCCTTGGTTGATCAACAACATAGGCTAAGAGCTAAATACGAACTATAATTCAATTCTGTGCAATTTTTGAAATTAACTGTTTATTCTCTATTGCTACATATCTAGCCTTCTAAGCTACACCTTCAGATCACATCGAACCAGCCCTTGCAATCGCTTTACTCATCACTTGAGTCATGTTTATCATGAACCAGCCACCGGTTGCACCACCTGCTTGCATTGGTAAGAACTTGCCAAAGCTTGGTAAGAGCTTGAGTGTGAGTGACTTTGAGCCTGCAGATCCTAGTAGTTGATAGGAACATATAATTGTGATTTATTTTCTTGTTTTCTACAAACAATGATAAGCTTGAGGAAATGGATAGATTATGATGACATCGTGGGCAGATTTAAACTCCAAGGGAAACAACTACTTCTTGTGGGTTACTATGTTGGATAGCTACTTTCAAAAACAGGACCTTGATCCTTATGAGAATTGAGCATGGCAATGATGACTCTGATAGGTGATGTTCAATATTGGTGGTTGAATCTTGAATACCACTACATGTACATATGGAAGGAGATGAAGAAGAAATTGTGACGTTGTTTTGTACCTCTAGTACCCACGGTCACAAGCGAGGTGCAACCTAAGATAACCGAAAATGCTGACATTGTTTTGGCTTTTACTTCATCTACAGATATCATCGAGATGCTTGAAGAGATAAAGGATGATCTAGTGCATCTTATGTTATTAGAGAAGTTTGAGGTACCTATAGTATCTGATGAGGACAATAATGACAAAGGTACTGATTTGGTGCTACAACAAGACATAGAGCAACCTTGTGAGTATATACCTATTGTAGTGGATCTTTTGATATTCCTTGTGTTGACTTGAGCTAACCATGTTCTGATATGAATTCTCATAATTGTACACATGTCGAATTAATTACACATAAGGAAGTTTTTGATAGAATATCCCCTGCTAAAGCATTGTGCTATATCATACTTAATAAACCTGTTAGTTTGGAATGTGCTATGGAGAAAGTTTCTAAAATTTCATCTCTAAATTCTCTTTCTACCTACTGTTAATTGAAGATTATAGTGTAGACAATCAATTTCTGGTATATCGAATATTCATAATTTGTGATCACATAAATGAATTGAACCTTGCTATTTTGAACAACAATTATTGTGTGCAGGATCTTGTTCGTTATGAGAGGAAAATAGAATTTAATGCTCTTTCAATCACTATGCATTCATCTCTTATTGCACCATCTAGTACGGATAATATAAAAAATGATATTGAAGTATGGAAGAACTTACAAATCTTTTCATCCTTACTAGATAAATTTGCAATTGCTCGATTGAAATCTGATTATATGGATGAAATTTCTATGATCCACAAGTAGTAGATTTGCCCATATGTGCTACCACTACAAGTTCACAACTTCATATATTTGAATTGCATAAATGCTTAACTTACATTTGTAAAACAAGTTGCAATAATTACTGTGTGAGAAATTTTGATTTGCTCATTAACATATGCGATTACTCTTGGATTAATAATACGATGAGCTTTTATGATTGATACTATTTTATAACATTAATTGTGCAACAACAAAGAAATGTTAAAACAGATGACATATACGTACATCTTGGCTTCTTTGTTACCCTATTTTCATTGTATCAAAAGCTGAGGATGGATTTGTTCTCAAGAAGGGGGATGATGAGGACATAACCCCTATGGATACAACCATATTTGTTATGGTTGCTATTCCAATTACAAGAGCTCGTACACTTCAGTTAAATTATTAGGTGAGCTCATTTTTAAGAGTGCCTTTATATTATATTAACTTTATGATACTACATAATGATAAAAATGTATATTTGTGCAGCACCACGTTACTTTTTGTACAAGCCAAGCAAGAGTTTAAGTTAGACATGTTTTGGAATCCAATCCAGACTCCAGAAACAATACCAACTTCAAATATACAGAACTTTCATATACGGAGTCTGTTTAAGGTCCACGAGTACTTGATGGAAAGATATCTTGTTATCTTTCCAACGGATCCAGCCCCAACTTCAAATTCCTTTTGAGCACATCACAATCATCAAAAGAATGTGGTGCATCACTCCGAAGATAGTACCAACTTCAAACGTGCATAACTTTCACATATGTAGCCTGTTTGAGCTCCACGGGTACTTGATTGAAAGCTTACCTTATTCTCTTTCCAACAGGTATAGCCTAACCTCCAAATTCCTTCTGCGCACACTGCAATCACCAAAAAATGTGATGCGTCACCAGTTTGGGCTAATTTGGACCTTGTAATTGTACCAGGCTTGGCCTATATGGTGGCTACTATTCATGTGGTATTGTTCATGCATGAACAGTACCATGAATAGTACCACCTCACCATCTCCAAGCTATGTATGGCTCCCCTCCCCTATTTAAGGTGGTCGCACCCCTCTAGTCTCCTTGGATTTTATTTATGTTTAGTTTGCCTCCGTTACAACTTGTATCTTCTGCGTGTGTCGACCAGACCACTCGGTCAAGATCTTTATTCAGAATCCCATCTTATCAATAATTTATAAATATTTGCAATTTTAGATTGCTTGCTATCTTGTTCTTGCATATTCTTCGGTTGCATACAGAAATAGACCTTTGTGGTCAGGTCAATCGCGTTCTTGGAACGGTTGATAACGACTTAGAGTGTGGTTTAGCGATTACTTAGTATTCTGATCATGTCCATTTATAAGCCTATTCGTCAAAGTTGTTTTCCTCCAAATCGAAGTTATCATCCTATCAGAAGATCGGGACCCCATTGCCTCATCAACAGCGCTAATTTGTGATTTGTCCTGAGATTGAGAATTGAAATCACAAACCAAAGTAGATGTCATACTTGGGGCGTATCACATGGGTAGGGCTGTGCAATATTGAATCGGACTGAAAACACCAGACCAAAAATACCGAACTGAACCGATCAAAGCAGTTTGACCAGTTTTTGGTATTCTGTTCGGGAAACGCATCTCTGGTTTTTTTCTGAGATTCAGTTTTTTTAGTAAAAACCAAAAAAATCGGAACAACTAAAAAGCCAATAGCGGCAATGTTGTCCGCTGTGTATCGGGCATCGGCCAATGGCCTAATGCCATCCCCCCATTCAGGCATTCGGCCCACAGGCCCGGAGCCCAGTAAAGCTAGAGAATGCATTCACTTTCTTTTTTGTGGTCCATTTGTTTGGCTTGTGGAATCTATCTGCGTTGTTGATATGACCTGCTTACTCCATTATGAACTAACTTGTGATGTATAATTGTGTAGAAGTAGTAGTTTCTATCTATTTGATGCAAAATGAGAAGTACGTGTGCGGTATTTCCATTTGCTAGTACCAGCAAACTGTACTTGTGTTGTGTTCTGTCTCACTGTGTGACTCTGTGTTTGAGCCTAAAGCAAAGCAGTGAAGCTTCACTGCCACACGGTTGCTTGCTTCATTGCTTGTTACTTTGTTAGTTGTCAGACCCAGATTTTACAATCTTGAATCCTCTGTGATTCCACCGCACTATTCCCTAGATCAGTAGATAGTGCTCACTGATACAGTAATGGACATCAAAATACATATCATGCGGAAGCATAAACATAATAATAGACTTACTCATGGGCTGATCAAGCCGAAATCATTAAATTGCAGCAGCGGAAAACGAAGCACACAGGTGAGACCCTCAGGACGTGCCCACAAGCAGCCAACTGGAGGGTTCGTAACCTGGTTCTTGACATCTTCATCTTCTTCATCCTCATAGTTAGGTGTATTGCTGAAGCGTAGCAATCTGACTTCTGGTTCTGAACACAAACCACCGTGCTCCGCAAGCCAACACACAGGATGCATATAGATAACTTGCACGGCTTATCAAGGAAGGGCTCAGGTTATTTTATTTGCCATATATTGCCTTTGAAATAAGATACATAGGAACTTCCTCGGACCTAGCATTTTGAACTAAAACTTAGTGTGTGAAAGAATGCAATAGTAATAGCGATCCAGATTCCATACACCGTTACAGGGTTTTTGCACCATATGTTAACTTTCAGCGTTATGACTTGTCGGATCCCGGAGTAAGGACTCCTGGATCCTCTGTGTAAATCGCACTAGTCTAGGATCAGCTAGTGCACACAGTGACAACAAAAATAAATACCAAGCACAAATGACTAACTTCATTAATTAAAAGAGTACGGCCTTATGGCCAAGTCTTACATCAACGCCCATTGGTAAAGATAAACAAATAACCGTGGAAGCAAACTGACAAATAGTGAAGCCCAAGCCTGCCCACAGGCAAACGACAGTAAGACGCGGCCTACTCGTCCTGATCTTCACCGTAGTCGATGACATCTTCCTCTGTATAGGGGGATTGCAAGGTGAGTACAAACTTGTACTCCGCAAATCACACAGAGAAATGCAACATAATGATAAAGGCATCAATGGAAGGCTTATAGGGTTAGTTTGCATAAAACAACATTTAAAGAAATACAGTAAATAGATTTAAAATGCTGAATTTAATACAGTAAGTAAAAACAATACTTGTATTTGAAAATAATACCATTAGTACTGGCTCCGACCAAACACCAACCTATTCACGGGCATCCCACCCGGACCATCTTTTCCAAAAGTTCACGTATGGATTCCATCCATCCACACGCTTCCACTGCGCAACTCTGATAGATTCCATCCATCCACCAGGATTCAATCTCTCAAGGATTACATCCATCCACAAGGTTTTCATCTCTCGTGGATTCCATCCATCCACAAGGTTTTCAAAAACATTTTTGAAAAACAAAGTCTAATCCATGAAAAACTTTTACTCAGCATGCCCATGACCGTAGGCACGACTATCCAGGATAGATTATACCTCTGCAGAGGTTGTACAGCTTTACCCACAAGACACGATCATCCCTTTTTGCCACTAGATTACACACTTCCTTAGGTGTGCGGCGAGGAGTCGTGACAAGGCCTTTACAATGCAAAGCCTTCAACCTGGCCAAGCCAACTCTAAGGTTTCACCCCAGTAAGGAATCCACCAGACCGGAACCCCCTCTTGAGCCTGAGTGAGACTTCTCATGGCTATAACCACACTCACCCAAGTGGGATTTCGCATGGCACCAACCACGCCCACTTTCAATCTACGACTTGACTCAGGTTGGGACCTCGCAAATTATTCAGCCAGGGCTGTCCCATACCAGCCATGTGGTAGTACGATAGGGCTTTGCAACAGTAGCTCACAGACCGGTCCTTAATCTGACTTAGGCCCAACCACATACCCCTGTGCACGACAGTTAACCACTGCGGCTCCGACCAACAGGGCATGCCTGCACCCACCAATCTAACAAATTGCCTAAGTCTAAACCAGTTTTTATATTTTGTTTTCAAAATATTTCAAAAACCTCCTTGACTCACCAAAGTCAAGAATACATTTGAAAAGCTCGTCATTTTATGAGAAAAGGTCATCATTTTATGTGAAAAGGTATTCCAACCCGTAGATATATTCTAAGCAGGACTAAGCATTTGCTAATCATAAAATCTCTAGCCATACTAGTGTATTAACTAGAGTTTGATCCCAGGGTTACAAAGTATAAGAATTTGCAATATCAAAGGAGGGAGTAACAAACAGGTATTAACTAAATTTAAAACTGAATTGAAATACATTGAATAGAAATATGCATGCAGTATAATTTAAATCAACATAATTTTATTTTGAAAACTGGGATCAACATGATCACAGAGTGTGACTTACCTTTCTCTTCAACTTGGTTTAAATCTTCGTCGAACAATTTTCCCGAATCGTCGAAGTCTACACGTTAAAATAACCCACCAAATTCAAATAAATTCAAAATAAATTTAAATTGACTCCAAATACTTGAATTGAGGCCAGAAATGGGTAGAGGGGAATTTTTGATGAATTTAGAAATTTGAATGGGCTAAATTGGAGTTAGAACGAAGAAGAACGGGCTTCGGGAAGTTTAAAATCAGGGTAAGAGAAAAAAGATTTTCTGGAATTATTTTTCTAAAGGAAAATGGGATTTATGACGTCAGCAAGAATTTTATTTTCGGCCAATTTATTTTTCAATGGGAAAAAGGATTAATGACGCCATGCCGGCGTCAGCCTTGAGATGGGCCGAATGACAGGTGGGCCTGGGTCTATGGACCGGGTCCACGGCGAGGGAAAAAGGCCAAGGTGGCACGGGGTGACGGGATGGCAGCCAGGCGCCTGCGTGGCACCCGCGTGGCGGCCACGTCGGCTGCTACCTCGCCCTCGACTCAGGCCTGGCAGCGACGCCGGCGATCCGGTGGCCGGCGATGGCCGGAGGAGAAAGATTAGGCCGAGGGGATGACGCTAGTACCTTTGGCGACGCTTGGCGACGAGCGGAGGCAGCCGGCGGCGAGGGAGATGCGGTGGAGGCGTTCGGGCTTCGGCGGGCGGGGTGCGCCGGCAGCGAAGAGGAGGGATTAAGGCGGAGGGGGGTCGAGCGGGGTGAACCGAAGCCGTGGAGGGGCTTTTATAGCGGGTGGAGGGGAGGTGCCGGCGAGAATTTGGGGAAGGTGGGGGTGCGGGAAGTGGGGAGAGTGGGTGCGGGGCGTGCGGGGCGTGCGGCGCACGAATGGAAGAGGCGATGTGCGCGGGGAGTGGGGGAGGTGGCCGGGTAGGGCGGGCACCCATTATGGGAGGCGGCGGCGCTCGCGGGGAAGAAGGGCGCGGGGAAGACGGGCTTGATAGGCCGGGCCCACAGCGCAGCGAGAGGGGCAAGGGAGGGAGCGCTGACGGGGAGAAGGGGAGGGATTTTATTTTCTGATTTTAGTTTTTGATTTTCAGAAAACCCTAGAAAATTCATTAAGCCTCAGAAAAATATGAAATAACTTCCAAAATTTCCAACTAATGTTGATATTATATTTTCTTACCTAAAATACTTTTTAATTTCAAAATAGATTTTAAAACTCTAGAAAAATCAGAAAACCCAAATAAAACCCAAATAAATCTAAATAATTAATTTTACATAGGAGTTTTATAGAAAATAAAATTATCATTTTATTTAATAATATTTTTAGTTTTTACTTAAAATACTTTTTAAATATAGTTTTTTTTTCAAAACAGAAATCCATGGCAAAACCAAAAATAAAATTTAGACACAAAAATACTTATTTAATTTCATTTAATTTTTTATTTTATTTATTGATTTATTTTTATTTTAATAAAAACCTGGGCTGTTACATAACCGCTTACCATATCACTGGGACGACACCTAGGGCAAATCAAACTAGGGCTTTCCGCGGTCCTCCACTTTTCCAAATCCACCCACAAAGTTTTTAAAATAGAACTATATCTGGTTAAATTTCCATGCCCGCCCTTGACCGTGGGCACGGCTATTCGAATAGTTTTGACTCTACAGAGTTTGTACACTTTCACCACAAGAGATAATCTGCTCGCTACCCCCACATGATTCCTTAGTCATGTGGTTGAGTAGACCATTATAGTGACTTTTCAAAATATCTAGTTCCCTTTGTCATCTCACCCTATGGGCGGCTCCCACTTGCGGTGGGTCCCATACGTTGCACGGAATGTTCACCACGGCTACTAGCGCATTTGGGCTCCACTCCCCGCAATGCTAGTATGACTGGAAAACTTCACCCTCCACTCGGTGTCCCTTTAGGCCTCCCCTTACCCTTGCATTAACCACTCGTATCCACTACTAGTGAGATGAGTCCGGGAGTTTCGATAAGTTTACTTAGCCAAGTTGTATTTTACAGACTTGTGTTTGTTCTGTTTTACACAGGATATCATGAAAAGATTCGGTCCTTAGGATTACCTGGGCGGTTCTACCAAATTTCATAATTTGTGCTTCCACTGCACCACATACCAGCCCCCATACCATCCGCCCAGATATTCAAGCAAGTTGGGGTTTTTGGGAGCATAAAATAATCATGTTAAAATACACCAGTTATTTCCACTATGACTTCCCAAATCAGTTACACATGATTAAAAGTGATGCTTGGGGCATTTTGGTACCCCCGAGTACCTAGGCAATACAAAGCAGTAGCATATGATTACAGACTTATTTTCGAAAGTTGTGCCATTATAGTTTTTGCTAGGGTGACAAGGCTCAGATATTCAAAAGTCTCAAATGAATGTAATACTATCAAGTTCACTATTGGGCATTTTACTAGAAGCTTAAAATCAAATATACATTTGCACATAAAATAACAGCATGCAATTTCATAATTTTAAAAATGGAAATAATTTGCAAAAAAGGTAGGTTCAATATGATCAAAGTATTGACTCGCCTTGCACGGTTTACCGTGGTCTTGAGCTCACTCAAAGCTGTGTCATTCAAGGGGCTAAGTTTCTGGTCTTTATCTTCTCTTCACTCTTGATCTCACTTGATGATTCTTTGGGTCTCCAGTTTCTAATTACGCGATAAACGACTGAATTCAAATGAAGGCAAATAACTCAAAAGATCCAAATAAATCCGAATAAGCTCAATTTAGCTTTATCATGAGTTAATAGGTGATTCGGGTGATTCGAGGCAAGGCTGATGGTAGAATATGATGACTCGATATTTTATTAATAGCTTCTTTTATTATTTTTGTATTTATCAAGAAAGTTCCATGAGTAGGGTTAGACCTATGAATCGATGTACGGGATTAGCGGAACATTATTTTGGTCGAGCGCTATATTCAAGGCATACGTTATATATAAGCGATGTATACAATTTTTAGTTTAACGAATTAATCTTATAGTCTAGGTTTATAGTATTTTGTGGTATGATATTTTATGTACCTTTAGTTATTACTAGTCATAGTGTAAGTTGAATTAGGATCCATTTATACGGGTCCTAACTTGCTATATTCAATTATGTCCAACATTATTATTTACTAAATCTAACATTAAGATTTAATTAATGGTACCATTGTTATTTTGTCTGCACTTTAGTTATTATTAGACTTAGCTTTATTTTTAGTTTGAATTAACTTACCTAGCAAGGCTTGTTATACGGGTTCATATTTTAATATAGCCAGTTAATTAAATCTACCAAGGAGATTTGTTTAATGACGATATGTTAAATTATAGTTAAGGGTAAGCTTTATTATGTTTGAACATTTAACCAAAGTGATAATGCCTTTAATTAATAATTAGATTTAAAATAAATACTAAGGGCACATTATTTATTCATTATGATAACTAATCTAAATTTACATCTTACATAATCTCTTTTACGTCCTAATTAAATTTTATTAGCTTCCCTAGATTATTTCCTAATTTTCCTTAATTTTTCTTTAATTTAAAAAGGATTAAAGGAAACAAAATAAAAAAATGCAAAAAGGGTGTGGCCGGTGGGAATCGAACTCGGGACCTACGACCTGAAATCTTGAACACGTACTCCGCTAGCCAAATGGGCGCAATGCTTGGGTTGACTTACCGGAGGGGAAAATAATAGATGAGCTGAGCTGGATGTGGTCAGAACAGAGGAGGCTCGGTGGCGCCGGCGGGGAGCGGCTGGGGAGGTGGCGGGGAGCAGCAAAACGGGATCTTCCTCGAGGCAGGGCTGCCTCTAGGGTTGGCGGCTCCGGCCAGGAGGCGCGGTGGCGGGCCAGCGGCGGTGGAGAGCGGACAGCGGGGGAGGCCGTCGTGGAGGGGGAGCTCGGGTGGCGGAGAGCATCGGCCGTCGGTTGGAGGAGCTTCGGGGCCACATGGTGGTGCTCCACACCCGAGGAATCGAGAAGATTTTGCCTGAGCGAAAGTTGGTGGCGGAAATGGCAGCGACGGCCAGTTTTCGTGAGAGGGCTGCTCCGGCGCGCACAGGGCGATTGGAGGCAATTCGCCGCGGTGGGAGGTTTGGTGGGGTGCGAGGAAGGTAATGGCGGCCTCCTTTAGCTTTTATAGCTGCTGGTTGAGGCGGGCGCCATGGAGCTCCTAGCGGCGGGAGAAATCGGCGACGCACAGGCGCTAAACTGTGGGCGGCTCACGGGCGTAGCTGGGTGAGGTGACGGGTCGCGGCCGCAGGGCAGAGGGCTGCGCGGTGATGATGACGGAGCAAAGCAGGGATAAAGCGCTAGCAGTGGGGTGCATGAGAGCCATGGGGTGGTCGGGAGTGAGCGCAGCAGAGTGAAGGTGGCGCGGGCGCATGGGGGGAGGAAAAAGAAAGGAGGGGAGGAGTGGCCCAGGCCTGCTGGCAGAAAGAGGAGAAAAAAGAAGGGAGAGAGAGAAGGGGCTGGGCCCACATGGAAGTGAGAGAGAAATAAAAGAATGAGAAAATGTGAAGCTTTAGCAGTTTTTGAAATTTTGAATCTTGAGTTTGAATTTCTATTTTCCAATTAAAATTGTTCATTTTTAATACTTGAAATTTTATTTCACGCTTTGGTTCAATTTTCTAATAGTCCTCTATTTTTGATTTTATTTATTTATATTTTCTTACTATAAATTGTATATATATATATATATATATATATATATATAAATTCTTGAATGTCCAAACTTGGGTTTTGTATGCTAATTAAATTAAAAGAAGAATTTTTTGGTTTCATTTTATTGACTTGAATTTAAATTCAAGATTTTGATATTTTGAATTCGGGATCTGCATTGTCATTTTTACATGATCATGATTTGCGTTGGGAGTATTTTTGGTTATTAACTTGCATGCCACAAAACTTAAAAAGATTTCAAATAAATATTCAGAAGAATTCGAATGCCAGTAAAATGCAAGAAAATTTTTAAAAATCCCATATTTTTGAATAATCAAATTTTGGGGTGTTACATTAGTCTTGCTATCTATTGCGGTATAGCCATTTGCTAGTACCAATCCAGTATATTATCGCTCGCCTCACCATATCGTTCGCAATTTGCGTCAACTGTGGTATATATGGTAATTATCGATACCACGCCAAAATAAATTGGGATATACTGATACCGAACCGTACTTCTAAAAATACCGTATAGTTCCGAACTACGAACAGTGTATTTACCATATATATTGCATATACCGAACCGATTGTACTAAAAAACCGATTGCACAACCCTACACATGGGCACATGGCGGACTATGAAAATGAAAGAAGTGAAAGACGGAAACGAGGATTGGCCGAATTATCCCAATTAGTCAATAGGCCTATTCTTTTCAGCTTATAAAACTATTTTTCAGTTTTTTTTACGGTAACTAGCTTTCAAACGGAGTGTCTTTTCAGGACGAGTCTATAAGTTGATCGTAGTACATACTGTAGTGAGCCAAAACCGTACGCGAGTTTCTCTTACTCTGTACTCTTTCTTGTAAACAGGCAAAAGTTATAAATCATAGCCATTAGTCGTAGTCCACAAGAACAGACACAATGTAAGTAGGTGGAACAAGGCCATATGCAACGAGGGAAGTTGCATTCAAAAGACCTGGCGTAACCTTTAGACGGCGTGTGCAAGCACAGTGCAGACCACAGAGCACTGGTTCGAAGACCATGATGGCCAGGATGTCAACAACGCAATCAACCGTGAGCTACACAGTTACAGTAACAACCACATGATGGCGGATCCGCTCCGATAGCGATTAGTAACAACCACAGACCGTGATATACACATCGATGCTGTGCATATATCCTTGCGGATTCAGATGTCCCCGTCGGACATCCACATCATGGCGACGCCTCCCGTTACAGAAGGCGCATGCTATGGCAAGTCGTCAAGTACATTTTCGTAATTGACGTTGGCGATGCGCCTTCTCAATTGCCATCCACGCTGCATAAACAAGGCAATTTAGAGGAACATGTTCATCTAAAAAATAAACAAAGGGAAAATGCAACAGCGCTAATTTCTTGCTCAAATTACTGCAAGCCAAGGCAATAAGTTGGCAAGAGCTTCATTGCAATTCATGCATTTTTGGCATATCAGTCCAAATATTTGTCATAACTGCAACCCAAATCAAAATTTTGCATTAGAAACCCCAGCAACCAAAAACAAATCACACCTTAACCCCACCACCCATGTAAAATTTTTGCTTTTCAGCCCAAAAATTTAAAGTTTTTTACATATGGACCCCTGGAGAAAAGATTTGCAAAAATGGACCCCTAGCACGGCGCCAACTCATATGGCGCCCATGGTACACGTGACGGCGCCACATTCTATGGCGCCGTGCGTGGCCACGTAGGATCCACGGTGGCACAGCACGGCGCCAACGAACATGGCGCCGTCACGTGTAAACACGGCGCTAACGGTAGTGGCGCCGTTTCATGGGACTTAAACCCGAGCGCAGCCCCCGGCCAACCCCTCAGTTGCTCGAATAGACCGAGCAGAGAACAGGCGCCGCCGCCGCCGCCCGTCTCTCCCCTCCCCAAATCCATCCCAAATCATCGATTTTTTTCGCGATTTTGGTTCCAAACCGAGCAAGCAAGGTGAGCTCCCCCTCCTCTTTTGATTTGTTGCAGTAGATATGGATAATTTGAGGTACATTTCGTAGGGCAAAATTTGAAACCCTAGATGAAATTAGTTGGATTTGGTTCGGTTTTAGGTTCGATTCGCAATAGATATGCGTAATGTATTAGTAATAATGTGTATAGATCCGTTTCTAGGGTTTGATTATTGTACGTAATGACTGATGTATGTTTGTTTGTTGTGCTATAGATGGATAAGGTTGTGACTTTGCACCATGGTGGTACTGTGAAGAGAAATGACAATGGATGTGTTGATTTGGAAGGCATGGAAGAGACCACGTTGCTATTTAGTTCACGTCTGTCGTATGGTGAGGTCATTTATCGCTTGAAAGAGAGGTTGGGATGGACAGATGAGCATGGTGATGTCGTTATGCAAGGATTGATTGATGTTGGGTCGTCAAAGGGGCCGCGTATAAAGAGATTGGTTTCGATTGGCAGCGACGGTGAATGGGATAACTATGTGGCCATTGTTTTGGACTCAGAGGTCAGAGCACCTGACTTGTTTGTGCAGAGGGTGGTGAGAGATCAATCACCTCCTAGGGCTGCATTGGATCCCAATGACTCACCGTTGGTTGGGTCACCGGATCATGAAGAGGTCGAGGTGCAAGTTGTATCCTCGGCTCAAGTATGTGAGGTCCCATTGACTCAGGTAGAAGCTGAGTCTGAGGATGTTGATGACCGCTTTGTTGGTGGATTCGACGAGGAGACAGTGTTTGAGGAACCCATGGTTTGTGTAGCATCTAACAGGGTGGATGTACAGCTTGCAGGAGACGAGGCTGCTTATGAGGATGCGAGGGATGTGGACTCAGATGATGACAGACCAGTCACAGGTTTGACGTCTAGCGAAATTGAGATGTTGAGAAGAATGTTTCCTGGCCGTGATCCACTAGTGTCCGATTATAATGACCTAAGCAACGCACATAGGGCTGTCGCGGATGGAGGGCAAATGCAGAGGGACGTACCTAGGCCTGGGGCTAGTATCATAATTCAGAAGGGTCATGTCTTTGAGGATATGTCGGCATTGAAGATGTGGCTGAAAGAGTACTCGATCGTGCACAACCGTCCATACCGGGTTAAGAACTCATACGCCAAACGTCGGTACACCATCAAATGTGAGAGCACAGGGTGTGCATGGAAAGTCTGTGCCAGGAAGGTGAAGGGTACGGAGAGGTTTAAGATTACAACTGTGGATGGACCGCACAGTTGTGGGTCTTCCGAGCCCAGCCAGAAACATCGTCAGTTGACTTCTCGGTTCATTGCAACCCGCCTGTACCCCATGATAAAGCACATGCCGACGATGCGCGTGGTAGCAGTGATAGAGGCCGTTAAACTGAAGTGGCACTACACAATCAAGTATGGGAAAGCATGGAGGGCGCAACAACGTGCTTTAAAGTTGATTTATGGTGATTGGGAGGAGGCGTATGAGCGTTTGCCGGCCATGTTGAACGCAATTAAAGCGGCCAATGCAGGAATGCAGTATGAGTACGTGCCTAAGCCCGATGTATGGATTAATGGAAGACAGATTTTTTTTCGAGCATTCTGGTGCTTTGGTCAGTGTGTCGAGGCTTTCAAACATTGTAGGCCTGTTCTGTCAATTGATGGCACGTTCCTGTTGGGCAAGTATGAGGGAACGTTGTTGATTTCTATTGGCTGTGATGCGGACAACTCGCTTGTGCCGTTGGCTTTTGCTTTGGTGGAGAAGGAGGACAAATCTAGCTGGGCTTGGTTTCTACGGCTTGTACGGATCCATGTGGTTGGCCCGGGGAGGGAGGTATGTGTGTTGTCTGACAGACACGCTGGGATCTTGAGCGCCGTTAAGGAAGTGATACCAGGACATTCACCTGTGCATCATCGTTGGTGCACAAGGCACCTTGCAGAGAACTTGTTCAAAAAAGATGGGGTGAAGGCCAACTTTGCACTTTTCGAGGAGGTATGTCGCCAGAGGGAGGTAAAGCTATTTGATGAGAAGTTAGAGGAGTTGAAAACGAAAACCAATGCCGAGGGTCGTGATTGGATAAGGGGTTTAATGAGAGATGTGCACAAATGGTCAAGGGCTCATGACCCATTGGGAAGGAGGTATGGGTTTATGACTAGCAACATGGCAGAATGCTTCAACGGGCTACTTAAGGGGGCACGCGGATTGCCAGTTACCGTAATTGCGGCGTTCACTTTCTACAAGTGTGTTGCATGGTTTGTCAACCGGCACCGGGAAGCCTCAGACATGTTAAGGGCACATGCACGTTGGCCACCTCGTCCTCACGGCTTCATTACCAAAGCGAATATGCAAGCCAATGAACAAGAGTACCACTGTTTTGACCATGTGACGGGCACGTATGAGGTTGTTGAGGGTGGAGGGACAACCGAGAATGGAGAGCTCCGAGAGGCCCGAAAGCATAAGGTCGTGATTACATCCTTCACATGCACATGCGGTGTTCCCGACAAGTTCCATTTTCCATGCTCCCACATGGTGACCGCATGTAGGGCCCGGAATGTCGATGTTGAGACCCAAAATCCTGAGACTATTCAGCGTGGATGCGTTGGTGAGGACATGGGCCCCACGGTTCGAGCCATATCGTGATGAAAGCGAGTGGCCACTTTACTCGGGTCCCAGGTACATAGCGGACGCGGGGTTACGTTGGCACAAGAGGGGCAGCAGGAAGCGGTCAAGGTACAAGATGGATATGGATCGGATACCTGGTCGCACCAAGAGGGGTAGGGCAAATCCCTTCGTTGAGGACCCACAGGAGACACACTGCGGTATGTGTGGTCTAATGGGTCACAATTCACGGACGTGTCAACGTCGTTCCACTCAGGTTAGCAGCGTTAGGTCTAGAGAGCATAATTTTTAGATATTTTGTTATTTTTATCACTAACGTAATTTTGATTGCACAGGATGGCGAGGTACCGGCTGGTGGACGAGTTCTATGACAGAGAGCCCCGCGGCAAGCTCACGATGATTCCCATACTGCGTCCTCCAACCCATGATGATGAGAGTTGTGTGAATGTGTATGTGTATGTGTATTTTATATGTGTGCGTGACGATGTATGTGTGTATATATGTATGTGTATGTGTATTGGCGTCAATAGATGTATGTATGTATGATTTGAGACTTTATTGAGAGTTATACGTATGTGTTTCATATGTGAATGTATGTATATGTGTGCATGTGCAGAGACAGACAGCTCTTTGCTGTTTTCTGTAGGTTTCCGTATTACGGTGCCAAAGACTCTGGCGCCATGATACTTAAGAACGGCGCCTGTACCTTTGGCGCCACAGTCTGGCGCCAAACTTTTGTGCGCCGAACTCCAACATATCGGCGCCATAGTGGTTGGCGCCGTGACACTTTTATACGGCGCCAGGTTGTTTGGCGCCGTTATTACTGCACTTGCTTTATATGCAAGCTCGGCCTAGTTGTTTCGTTCCATCCGCACATACAATCTAATTGACATTCACCAAATGAATAAGCACAGCCCAAAATAACATACTGAGTGCATACACCCACATACATACATAGTCCACATACATAGTTTATAAATTTTCAGAAAATACATACGTCCGCATACATCAAACATTAAAATAACCTACTGAGTGCATCGAGGCCACTTCCCCTTCCTCTGAGCATCAGGGTACTGCTCAAGGGCTGCCTTGGCACGCCGCGCTCTCTCTAGCTTCTTCTGCCTTTCTCCCTTGCCTTTGCCACAGCCCTCCTACGCTCCTCTTCACAGTGTTCCCTCGCGGCCTCCTCCTGTTTCTTCTCCCTTTCCCACCTCTCCTTTCGTTCTTCATCCCACTTCTTATTGGCGTCAAGATATTGTTTGTCATCCTCAGCGATCGCAGTGTCGATCCACTGCTCAAAATCACAAAGCGGTGGAGGCTCCTGCAAATGTACGCATTCGTTAAACCAACAGAATTAATACGTCTTCAAGTGAATCGACAATATAACATACCATCTTGCCGAGGACAACGGCGCCACGTGGCGGATCAAACGCCTAGTTGGAGCACATCCAGTACCTCTGCCTATATGTATCCGGATCATCCGACTGTTCCACTTTGCAAGGATCGCCGCAATAACACATCGGCACGGGAACACCGGATGGAGGTGGCAAACGAGTGAAGCTCATGACAACCTAAAATGCGAAATGAATAAGATTTATAATTTTTCTCGTTTCTAACCCTAGGTTAGCTAGTTACCCAAATCAAACCCTAATCCAACTAATTTCAACCCTAGAAACGGATCTATACACATTATTACTAATACATTACGCATATCTATTGCGAATCGAACCTAAAACCGAACCAAATCCAACTAATTTCATCTAGGGTTTCAAATTTTGCCCTACGAAATGTACCTCAAATTATCCATATCTACTGCAACAAATCAAAAGAGGAGGGGGAGCTCACCTTGCTTGCTCGGTTTGGAACCAAAATCGCGAAAAAAATCGATGATTTGGGATGGATTTGGGGAGGGGAGAGACGGGCGGCGGCGGCGGCGCCTGTTCTCTGCTCGGTCTGTTCGAGCAACTGAGGGGTTGGCCGGGGGCTGCGCTCGGGTTTAAGTCCCATGAAACGGCGCCACTACCGTTAGCGCCGTGTTTACACGTGACGGCGCCATGTTCGTTGGCGCCGTGCTGTGCCACCGTGGATCCTACGTGGCCACGCACGGCGCCATAGAATGTGGCGCCGTCACGTGTACCATGGGCGCCATATGAGTTGGCGCCGTGCTAGGGGTCCATTTTTGCAAATCTTTTCTCCAGGGGTCCATATGTAAAAAACTTTAAATTTTTGGGCTAAAAAGCAAAAATTTTACACCACCCATCCCCTCTAATCTCTGATTTGCCTGGACAAAAAAATCATATTAGGCCGGAGACAAAACCCCTCCTTCCTTGCCTCTACTTCCTCATTCACTGCCACTTCCTGCCATTCCATCCCAACTATTAGAGCCTATTCATATTGGCTTTTGGTTTTAGATTTTGGCTTTGGTTTTGAATAATAGCTTGTAGAGAGAGACATTCATATGCGATTTTGGCTGATATAAATGAAGTCAGTATAGTGTGTACTATAATCGACTAGTAGACCACAACTTGAAAAGACGCTCAGTTTGAAAGCTAAATATTGTAAAAAAGCAGCTTTTAGAAGCCAATACGAATAGGGCCTAAGAGCAAAGCTCCACGCCTCCTTTTCTCCAAATCTCATACAAAGATGAAGAATCAAGCACTGCATGTTAGACCATTGCATTCCTCAGCACCTAAGCATTCCATTCATACAAATATTTTGTGTATGCATGGTCATTTGAGCAAGTTTGAGAAAGGGAAGAGGAGCAATGGCACTGGACGTTGAGTTGGTGGGCCCCACTGGTGTCGCCCTGTGTGAGGGCGAGTGCACGGTGACGCCCGCATAGCCATGGCATGGCAGGAGCTGATGAGCATATGCTGCAGCCAGCGAATGCCAAGGCAAGTGGTAGCGTGTGGTGTCCCAAATGCGGGTGTACAACGTGGCCGGTAGAAGGCAAGGCGGAGACACACGGCACGCATCAGGCATGAGTACAGCAGGGCTGGTGCAGTGGGATGACGATTAGGGCAGTAGTGCCCTCGCGGCATGGAAGCTAGTTGCAGCGGTGTGGTGTAGAGCAACAAGGCCGGCGATGAACAGCAAGGGCAGCAACCTTGCTGGGACATGGTGACCAGTGAAACATCATCGGTGACAGGCCTGGTGGTGTAGCGCGTGGGTTGGCCTACGTAAGCGTGGCAGTAGCCTAGATCAAAACAATGATGGCAGTGCGTGGAGATGTAGTGGTAGCCCAGGCTAGAATGGCAGCGGTAGTTGCAAGTAGGTGTGGCCTGGAGGATGACGGCGACACCGACAAGGGCGACTGCTTGAGGTGGCGCACGGCAGCTGAGCACTACCACTTGCGTATGGGACGAGGCCACAGATGATGGGTTGTGCTGACTGGCGGTAGCTGGTGGTGAAATCCAGCATCCCACAACTGAATCTAGTCGAGCTTGAGCCTAGAAGGAAAAGAAAGAGAATAAGAGAGATGGGAGAAGAAGAAGAAGAAGAAGAAGAAGAAAGAAAGGGGAAAAGAAGAAGGGATAATTGAGTATGTGCCCCAAAGTTGGAGAGCCATTGATAAAAATGCATCCATTACATGCTAATGGATCTTTTGCCCCAAAGTTCATTCACCAATTAGTCATTTGCCCCTTTTTCATTTTTAACCATTTTTTGTTTAATTGGATCGTAAACAAAAAAACCTTAGGGCATGTACTTTAGGGCAAAAGATCTGATTCAATGAAAAAACAGTTAAAAATTCAAAAAGGGGCAAATGATCAATTGGCACATGAACTTTAGGGCAAAAGATCCATTACCATGTAATAGAGGGCATTTTATCAATGTCTCTCCAACTTTGGGGCAAATAATCAAGTAAGAAGGAGAAAAGAAAGGAAGGGAAGGAATAAAAGAAGGAAGCAGCAAATTTATGGTATAAAATCTGATTTTTGTGCACTTGTGGTTGAGGAAGTCATATACAACTAATTTATGCATACTTGTTTCCTATGTTGCCCATGGTAAAATTCTGGTATCATCCGCATTATCATAAATACATGGTTTTGGTTGTGTATGTTGCATGAACTTCATTATCATTGCATAGTCATGCATGTTTGGGGTGAAAAGTTGTTCTATGGCCACAATCGGTATAACTCTCTATTAGGATTTAATTGTGCAGTGGTATGCACATATGGTCCTACGTTGATACATAATTCGATCGATGGAGTGAAACATATTTTATCAACCAGTGAATATTGAATTACTTAATTTTATGGTTACTTGGTCATGCTATTATTTTGGTAATCAGATGGAAATTGGTTAGTAAGTTTTATATGTTAAATTCGTCAAAGTTTCCGATTGGTTTAGTCATAGTAGGATTGTGGATCAATGACGATATTGTACATATGACTCGACTGGTAGCTCTTGTGATAATATTTAGTGGGATATGGAGATTGAATCGGGGAATTATTAAATCATATGCAATTGGTTTGGATGTCTCAAATAATAGTTATACTAGTCATGTATGTTAAATTGTGAGAATTCAGCAGTTGATTACTTGGTTACATACAATGACTTTGGAGTACCATGTAATTTAGTGGATGAGTCCTATATGCTAAATTGATAGAATTGTACCCTTAATTTGGATTAGTAAATGTATGATTGTGAATTGAACATGGTGGAATACATGTGACTACATTGGTGGTTTGCATACATGATTAATTCAACAGAGTGGATATATGTATGTTTGATTAGTGAGCTATTACGTGGTGAGTATGCATTCAATAGGAAAATCTCACATAGGTGTTAGATGGGTACATACACCTACATTGGTAGAATTTAGTATGTACAATTATGGATTGCTAATGTGGGATTGGTACAACTAGATCGATGGCACTAGCATAAATACTATAGTAGGGAACGATCATTGCGATGTATCATAGTCATGTGCAATTAATCTAGTAAATATTGTACAGTGCTTTGATGGAATTTATGGGTGGAGGATCGTGAGTCCGGTCAATATAAGAACTAATTAATTGGGTGATCCTATAATACGTCATTCTGTGATGGCATGGTTTAAAGGCTTAGAAGGGAGCTTAAAAGCATATATGAAATTTGTGATACTTAGCATGTCACGATGAAGCCACCTTGTGTAGGGCAATGTTTTCCTCTCATAAACAATTGTAAAATTGTTGGATTGTCCACTCTGATCATGACATAATAAAATATTTTGCAGAATTTAGATCAAACTATGTGCATGTGAATTGAGAATATAATTACGCATGTGACTAGATTAAACACACATATGAACCGGCCAAAAGAATTAATATGACGGGACTAAATCCATAAGATTGTGCTTACTGAACTCCCTTGATTGGTAATTGTGGAGCAAGACATGCACGCATGTCAAATTGTAAGATCCCTTGTAGATTTCTATATCTGATAAAAGAATATGATTTCCAAAGATTGTGGATTTTCTATCGAGTGGTTAGTCTATGGATTATGACCTATGAATGGAGTTAAAGTTGGGAGTTGGGCTTCCTCATATGCATCAATCTCACATGCATTGTTCTCATATGCATCAGTTCATCACTATTATATGCATGGATCATTGTGTAATACTTGTATACATGTTGTTTGCACTCAAAGATAGTGACTTCGGTTGCATGTGTGTTGTGTTAATTACAGAGTGTTGACGAGGATATCATAATCATCAATTTATTATTTATCTATAAATAGTATTGTTGTGGCTACAGGCCAAACAGAGAGAGATGGTAGTGGAGAGTGATGGAGGTGAGTATATTGGCCTGCTCCCTCCCCATGGCCTGTATTCATATATATATACACATGAGGAGTGCTTTTACAGTTATACCCTTACATCTGGCTATCCCCTCTGGGGCAGTTATGTCATTACACATGGCCTATTCTGGGCCTTATAATCTCCTACCAGGCCCGCTGGGTTTAGGTGGGGGCCACCCCTACGACAGGAGCCTCTCATGGTAAAGGGCTTCACGGGGCCGAAACCATGTTGCCGAGTCCTTTGGCCCCCTCCGTCCCCGCGGCCTGTGAACTTTTCCAAACTTGACCCAGTGTCGGGCCTCCGGATTATCAAACCCGGACCCTCTGTGTATTACAGCACTAGTCCCAGATCAAAGCTAGTGCACACAGTCAAACAGAATGGAAAACATCACCATCAACGATTTATTACAATAAATAAGAGTACTGACCACCGGGTCTCATTATTACAAAGGAGGTTTAAGACCTCGCACACAAGAAATAGAGCGGAAGCAAATAAAACTCGAGGACGACCCATCAATTCGCCACAGGCAATTGACTGGGGAAGCGCGACCTAGTCCTCCGGGAAGAATCCATCACAGCCACAAGCGAAGCAGTAGTCGTAGTCACCTTCTTGAGCTTCAACTTCCTCTGAGATTTTATTTTTAAGTGTAGCATGTGAGTACATAAAGTACTCCGCAAGTCTTGGGAAAAATGCATAGATGCAAGGCTTAACAAAGGAAGGCCATATGGTTCTTTTGCACAAAGCAATATTTAAAATCTCCATTACTACTAATTATTTTCGAAGGCATCACTTTAATGAAGTAAATGTTTTAACAGAATTAACTTTCTAGTGAAGGTTCCAACTACCAACACTAGCTAACCAATTACCATTGGTCAAATTTTAAACTTCGGGTTCCATCCACCCTCTCTGGCTCCATCCGCCAGGATTCCCTTCCGAGAGTTCCCTCCACCCTCGGAATACAAAACTTTTGATTTTAAATCAAAACCAGAAATCTACCATGTGAATGCATTCCTTGCCCGCCCTTGACCGTGGGCACGGCTATTCGAATAGTTTTACACTCTGCAGAGGTTGTACAACTTTACCCACAAGAGATAAATTATCTTAATAGTCAACATGCTTCCTTTGGCATGAGACCCAGATAAAATATCACAAAGCCTTTCACCTACTCCAGTATAGCTAGAGACCACCCGCTGAGGTTTCACCGCAGAAGGGTTAAATCCGCCCAATCTGAAGCCCCCTCTTGCGCCATATGAGTACAGTAACCCTGTCCCTCACTATGAGTAACCAGTACGCCCTGGCACTCAATACACCACTGGTGATATCTAAACTACACCTTTATAGGTTAGTTAGCTAGGTCGTACCCATATAGACTTGTGGTTGTACGGTTAATGCTCAGTTTGGACAAACACAAGCGTCGGTCCTTAATTGACTAGGGTGGAACATACACTTAACAAGTTCTCGTGCTTACTGCACCAACCCAAACAGCCATCCACCCTAATCTAAACCAACTTTCACATTTTTATTTTATTTTAAAATCACAGTGACAACTCCAATTGCCACTTCACTTTCAAACACAAGGATTTAATAATAAATCATAATTTCCCATTTTCAAGATTTTCCAAAGTTATTAGATAGCATGACTAAGCATTATCCTACCATACTAACATCAACAAGTAATTATAATACTCTCATTAATGAGACAAAGGAAATTCTATGGTGACCAGGGCACATGACAATCAATTCCAATGGAGGGCATAACAAGGTTAGATTAACTACTACCTTAAGATTTGAATTATCATTTTATGTAAATAGCAATGCATAACATTTAAAATAATTAAAACATTTCAAAATCATAGGTTCAAGATGATCAAAGGAGACTTGCCTTCTTGCAGGGTTTCTGGGTCTTCTTGCTGCTGTGAAGAGGGATCGTCGACAATGTTGGAATCTACGCGAGGAAAGACGAAGCAACAAAACAAATAAATACAAAAGAAAATTCAAATAAAATCCAAAAATTCAACAGAGGCCATAATTGGGTAGATTATGATTTTAGATAAATTTAGAAATTTGAATGGCTGGAATTGGAGTTAAAATGAGAAAGTTATGCTCATTTGAAAATCTCAGATTTGAATAAATCGAGAAATTCGGAAATTTCTAACAGGTGGGACCCACTGGAGAATTAAATTTTAATCTTTTATTTTAATTCTGAGAGACTGACAGGTGGGGCCCACTGAACAGTAACCACTGGCGGTCACTGACATGTGGGACCCACTGGACAGTGAGCCCAATGAGTCAACCTCTGACACGTGGGACCCACTGGTCTTCGGGCCCACTTGTCAGAGTCCAGCACAGAGGGGTGGGACCCAGGCGGCAGTGGCCAGCGCAGGCCGGCGGCCGCTGACGGGTGGGACCCACTTGTCAGCCCGGAAATTAAACGAAAAACTCAACCTCCGCGCGCGGAGCCGGAGGCTCGAACGCGCGCCGAGGGAGTTACGAGTGAGCGCTGCTAGCCAGGGGAGCGGGGAGGCGTTGCCTACCCAATAAGGGTAGGTAACCCTCTTGAGGGGTACCTTCGGGCGTCCCGGGCAGAGATGATCGGAGGCGACGGCGCCGGCGGCGAGGGGAGGCCGGAGGTGCCCGGGTGACGCGTAGAATGTAATCCTGGCGCGGAGGGGGTTCGGTTGGAAGGGTCGGCGAAGCTTGGGGACGAACGGAGACGGTCGGCGACGAGGTGGCAGCGACGACGGCTCGGGAGTTCCGATGCGACGGCGCTCCGGTGACGGGGAGGGGCGGCCGAGGGGTCGGGGAGGACCGTCCGGGCGTGAGGAAGCTCGGGGAGGCGACGACGGGCTCCGGGGATGACCGAGGCGGCGAGGAAAGCTCGCCGGAGTTGGGCGGAGCTCGAGGGGAGGAGTGGCACGGTGATCGGGCTCTAGAGGGCTCGGGAGCTGCGGTGGAGTGCGCTGGGATGCGGTGCGGGAGAAGGCGAAGCCGATGGGGGCATTTATAGGGGCTGAGGGGGAGCAGGGGCGCGGCAATAGCTCGCCGTTGCTGGCGGCTGGAGAAGGAAGGTTTGGGGGAGGAAAGGAAAGAGGGGGGGGGCCAGAAGGAAGGGAGGCGCGGGGATTGGGGGATTTGGTCGCGGCGGCGTCCGGGACTTCCAAAACCGAGGAGGGCCGGGTAAGGCAAGGCGGGATCCGGCGCGGTCTCGATCGGCCGGCGAAAAAGGAAAGAGGGGGGAAGAGAAAGGAAGGGGGCGATTCCGCGGGGGAGACGGATCCGACAGGCGGGGCCGGGGTGGCAACGAGAGCGGGACGCGTGCGGCTGACAGGCGGGGTCCGCGGGTCAGCGAGGCGAGAGAAAGGTGGGAGCGGGCGGCTGGATGACCAGCACGGGGACTCGGCTCATCCGAGCCGTCCACGCGTCGGGCGGGGAAAAGGGGAAGGCGGGGCTGGCTGGGCCGGGCCCGCTGGCAGCGAGGGA
Source organism: Dendrocalamus latiflorus (assembly GCA_017311315.1). Classification (NCBI taxonomy): domain Eukaryota; kingdom Viridiplantae; phylum Streptophyta; class Magnoliopsida; order Poales; family Poaceae; genus Dendrocalamus; species Dendrocalamus latiflorus. Next base: position 14,387,308 of record CM029668.1, read on the forward strand.
GAGGGAGGTGCGGCCTGGATCAGGCCGAGCGGCGACGTGGGCGGTCCTGGGCCGTCCACGCGTCGGCTGGAGGGAGAGGGGAGATTTTTATTTTTCAGAATTTGATTTCTAATTTCAGAAAAGGCTAGAAAATTATTTAGGCCTCAGAAAAAAATATGAAAATACCTCCAAAAATTCCAGAAAAATTCACAGAAGCTCCTGGACTTATTTTGGACTAAATAAAATTATTTCCAACTACTGTTGATATTTAATTTTCATATTTTGAATTACTTTTTAAGCTCTAAAAATAGTTTTTAAATTCCAGAAAATCCAAAAAGGCAAATAAAAGCCAAGTAAAATCCAATTACCTTAAAATAATTTATTTGAATTTAAATTTTTCAAAAAGCCAAATTTTTGGGATGTGACAAACCTACCCCCCTTAGAAAGAATCTCGACCCCGAGATTCGGATGGACTGGGAAAAAGGTCGGGGAACTCTTCTTTTAGATCCTCTTCACGCTCCCAAGTTGCTTCCGATTCTGAATGGTTACTCCACTGCACTTTACAGAACTTGATAACCTTGCTGCGTGTACGGCGCTCTGCTTCCTCCAATACCTTGACTGGATACTCTGGATAGGTGAGGTCCTCCTTCACGTTTATTTCATCTAGAGGCATCTGCTCTTCTGGAACTCTGAGACACTTTCTTAGCTGAGACACATGGAAGACGTCATGCACCTTTGACAGCTGAGGTGGAAGCTCCAACTGGTAAGCCACTTCTCCTCGTTTCGCCACAACAGGAAAAGGTCCGATGAATCTGGGAGCTAGCTTTCCACTGACTCCAAAACGTCTCATTCCTTTGAGAGGTGACACCTTCAAATAAACATGATCCCCAGGTACGAATTCTAAGCTTCTACGTCGATTGTCTGCATAACTTTTCTGTCTGGTTTGTGCTGTTTTTAATCTGTCCCGGATTAGACGAACTTGTTCTTCTGCTTGCTTCAGCACATCTGGTCCAAACACTTGTCCTTCTCCTGTTTCCTTCCAATACAATGGAGTCCTACACTTTCTGCCGTATAGGGCTTCGAAGGGAGACATTTGCAAACTGGATTGATAACTATTGTTGTAGGAGAACTCTGCATAGGGCAAACTCTGATCCCAATTACTCTTGTTTGCCAGTACACAAGCTCTCAACATGTCTTCCAGGATTTGATTTACTCTTTCTGTTTGACCATCTGTCTGTGGATGATAAGCTGTACTGAAGTTTAAGTTTGTGCCCAAAAGTTCATGTAGTTTTTGCCAAAATCTCGAAGTGAACTGGGTTCCTCGATCTGACACAATCTTCTTTGGGATCCCATGCAAGCACACAATTCTTGACATGTATAACTCTGCAAGCCTATCCCCGGAGTATGTGGTCTTTACTGGAATGAAATGGGCGACTTTTGTCAAACGATCCACTATAACCCAAATTGAATCGTGCCCTGTTTTGGTTCTTGGTAATCCAGTTATAAAATCCATACCAATTTCTTCCCATTTCCACTCAGGGATCTGCAATGGCTGCAGAAGTCCCGCAGGTCTCTGGTGTTCAGCTTTAATCCGTTGGCATACATCGCACAAGGCTACGTATTCTGCAATTTCTCGTTTCATACTTGACCACCAATACCTTCCCTTGAGATCTTGGTACATCTTGGTGCTCCCAGGATGAATTGAATATCCAGATTCATGGGCTTCCTTCAATATTAGCTCCTTTACCTCTTTCTTTTCAGGCACAATAATTCTTTTCCCAAACCAAAGGGTACCTTTTTCATCCTCTGAAAATCCCGAAGCTTTTCCTTTCTTCATATTATCCCTGATCTCCTGGACATACTTGTCCTCCTTTTGAGCTGCTCTGATTTGATCTTCTAAGGTTGGTTGAACTTCCAAAGTGGCTAGAAATCCTTCCTCCACTACTTCTAGGTTGAGCCGTTGGAACTCTTCTTGAAGGGCAGGCATACTGTCCTTAATCCACAGCTTGGCACAATAACTCTTTCTGCTCAAGGCATCTGCTACCACATTAGCCTTTCCCGGATGATAATGTATTCCAATATCATAATCCTTTATTAACTCAAGCCATCTCCTTTGCCTCATGTTGAGATCGGGTTGAGTGAATATATATTTCAAACTCTTGTGATCCGTGTAAATTTCACAACGGTTACCAATCAAGTAATGCCTCCATATTTTCAGTGCATGCACTACGGCAGCGAGCTCTAAATCATGCGTTGGGTAATTTCCTTCATGGGGTCGCAGCTGCCTTGAGGCATATGCTACTACCTTTCTTTCTTGCATCAGTACACAGCCTAGTCCCTGCCTTGACGCATCACAGAAGACTTCGAAATCCTTCCTAATGTCCGAAAGCGTCAACACTGGTGCAGAAGTTAACCTCTTCTTCAACTCTTGGAAACTATCCTCACATGGTTTACTCCATTCAAACTTCTTTTCCTTCTTCAGCAACTGGGTCAGAGGTCTTGCGAGCTTGGAGAATCCTTCAATAAATCGACGATAGTAACCAGCCAATCCAAGAAAACTCCTGATCTCGGATACTGACTTTGGTTGTGTCCAATTGAGCACATCATTAACTTTTTCCGGGTCTACGGATACTCCTCCTGCCGAAATCACATGGCCCAAGAAAGCTACTTTCTTCAACCAAAACTCACACTTACTGAACTTGGCGTACAACTGATTTTCTCGGAGCTTTTCCAAAACTATCCTCAAATGTTCGGCATGTTCTTCCTCATTCTTGGAATATATCAAAATGTCATCGATGAATACAACCACAAACTTATCCAAATATTCCATGAACACCTTATTCATCAGATTCATGAAGTATGCTGGGGCATTGGTTAGACCGAAAGACATCACTGTATACTCATACAATCCATAACGGGTGGCAAATGCGGTCTTGGGTATGTCCTCTGGTCTTAACTTCAATTGGTGATATCCTGATCGAAGGTCAATCTTAGAGAATACACATGATCCTTTCAACTGATCAAACAGATCATCTATTCTGGGTAAAGGGTACTTGTTCTTAATAGTCACATCATTCAATGATCGATAGTCCACACACATGCGAAGACTACCATCTTTCTTCTTTACTAGCAGTACTGGTGCTCCCCAAGGTGACGAGCTTGGCCTTACAAATCCTTTATTCTGCAGCTCTTCAATTTGTTTCTTAACTTCCGCCAAATCATTTGCAGACATCCGATAAGGTCTCTTGGAAATTGGAGCTGTTCCAGGTACTAGGTTGATGACAAACTCTACTTCCCTGTCTGGCGGCATTCCGGGCAAATCTTCAGGGAATACATCTGGGTACTCACTCACTATAGGTACTTTTTCCAGAGTCACTCCCTTTACACTGTTCAAACTACACCTGCTCTGGGTAGGGGAGTTTGACTTATACCTTACTTGAATCCCATCAGAGTTAGTGATTGTAACAGCTCGATCAGCACAATCTATCTGCCCTTTATACTTGGTTAACCAATCCATTCCAAGTATTACATCTAAACCCTTGGAGTCTATTATAATAAGATTTGCTAAGAACTTAACTCCATTTATATCCACAGTTGCGTCAAGGCAAACTGTGTTAGTCCTTATTTCCTTTCCAGGGGACTGGACTAGCATGGGGTTCTGTAGTTTACTCACATCCCAATTATACCTTTCAACCACATCTTTTGACACAAAAGAATGCGAAGCTCCAGAATCAAATAATGCTGATGCAATTACTGAGTTGACAAGAAACTTACCCAGAACTACGTCAGGTGCATCCTGGGCTGCTTCCGCGGTCACATGGTTGAGATGCCCTCTGCTCACCACTTGTGGAGTCCTTGGGGTTTGTGGTGCCCCACGGCCTTGACCTGCAGTCGGAGCTCTTGCTGGTGTAGTCCCCAGATTGAAACGAACTGGAGTCATTGCTGGGCGTTTCTGGGGACAGTTGCTGGCATAGTGCCCCATGTTCTTGCAGTTAAAGCACTGCACTCCTGCTGCTGAAGTCTTGTTCTGCGGGGGTTGGCCACCATTGTTTGCCCGGGGAGTTTGTGGATTTGGGCGGGGTCCTGAAAAGGGAGTCCTCGGCACGCTTGACTCTGAGAGCTTGTGATAGTGAGGTGCGTTGGGGCGGAATCGAGAGCTGCTTGCTCCTTGCTGGGCTTGAAACTTCCTCTTCCGATTTTCGTACAGCTGGCGCTGAGCATCTTCTTGGACAAAGGCCTTGTTCACTAGGTGCTGGAAGGTTGGGAAGTCATTGGACACCAGCTGCACCTTGAGGTTGGGGTCAAGTCCCTGCGTGAACCTCCAAATCTTGGTCGCCTCCGAGGTGACCTCTTCAGATGCATACCTGGACAGTTGGGTGAACTTGTTCAGGTACTCGGAAACACTGAGGTTTCCCTGCTGCAGTTGGTAGAATTCTCTCTTCTTCATTTCCATTATCCCAGTAGGGATATGGGCAGTGCGGAAAGCTTCGACAAACTCCTCCCAAGTGATGGCTTGTGCATTTTGATGGGCGGCGCGGTAGTTTTCCCACCAGTTGGCAGCCATTCCCTTGAGCTGATGAGCAGCGTACAACACCTTTTCATTATCGTTGCACTGAGCTAGGACCAATTTTCTTTCCACATCCTTGATCCAATCATCTGCCTCCAAGGGATCCACTGATCCAGCAAAAGTGGGAGGCCTTGTCCTCATGAATTCCCCCAATCTAGACTGGGGTGCCTGGTTGGGTGCCTGCTGGGCTGGCTGCACTTGGTTCTGGGCGAGAGCTTGAAGTAACTGCAGCTGCATAGCCATCATTTGCTCCAAGTTGGGGGCCTGAGCGGGAGGTGGTGGAATGTTGTCCTCCGGCTGGTTGTTGGCGTCACGGCTGCTGCCAGGGTTGCTCCTCGTGTTCACCATCTGAAGCGGTTTAGGTTAGCAGAAGGTAAGAGGGAAATAGCAAAGGTAAGAGATTAGGGGAACTAAACCACATCCCAAGCCAACACACAAGAAAGAACTAGCAACCACTTAGGGGAAACTTTTTATTAAAAACAAGATAACTCCAAGGATGGCTGTACCACAAGTGCGCATAGGCCTGGTACAGTCCATCTAGCACACCAAAACATAACAATAAGCGTTCTAAGGACGCGGACATTTTATTTGGGTACTACGGACTCAAAAGACTACTAATCCTCTCCAAAGATGCGCTCCTCAGGGTCTTCTTCCGGGTCCTCTTCTGGATCCTCCTCCGGGTCTTCCTGGCGCTCTCTCACGTGGTGACGTGAACAGTCACACTCGGCCGAGACACGGTTACGACTGGAGGCAGTCGACCGAGAACGGGAAGGAGAAGGCTTGCGCTTCTTGAGAGTAATGACAGGTGGCGGACTGGGGCGTCGCACCTTCTTGCGTGCTATCATCCTGATGCGGAGTCCCGAGAGTCGAGCTGGTGCCGGGTTGTTGGGGATGACAGCTGGTACTGGAGAAGACGGCGTGTAGTCAACTACGGGTGAAGACGGCGTGTAGTTAGCTGCGGCCCTGAGACGTCCCAGCTCAAACTCAGCTGCCTGGCTCTGGAGAAGCTGTGCGCGAAGTGTGTCCGAATGCTGGAGGTGAGAATCATCCGAAGTTGTCCAATCTCCTCCTGAGCTCTAGCATAAGTGACGGCCATTGCCTGGGTGAGCTGCACCTGATGTGACAGTCGAGGATCGTCAGCTGGAATATCAAAGGGATCTGGATACCTCTGTCCTGGGCGAGGGTTGATGAAGAAGCAAAAGGGGGACTGATGTACAGCATCTTTGTGCAGGTGGCACAACTCGTCAATGGCGAGGCGTGCTGCGTCCTGGACAGCGTCGAAACAGCGGGACCGAGGGTGCTTGATGGGGTAGGTGTGGGACTTGAATTCCTCTTCCCGTGCATACAGGAATACCTCCATCGTCCAAGAGTCTCGATCCAGGATCCGCGTCTTCCGACCCCTGAAGATGGGCGGCTGACGGTACTCCAGACACTGCATCAGCTGCCGGAGAAGGCTAGCGAATGCTCCAGCATCCTCTCCATGTGAGTAGTAGTCCCACGGGGCAGCGGAGGATGAACCAGCCATCTACAAAGTTGAGAGAAAGAAAAGATTAGTAAAAGTTTTAACAATTGGAGTTGGAGACAAGAACGAGATTCTAGGTAGGAAGAGAGTAGAAGCAAAGAAGCTTACACATTTTTAATATACTCTTTTTATAAATATAAGTCCTTATGGTTTGCCATTCCTAATCTAGGTCACGTCCTACAGTCAAATTGGCTCTGATACCATCTCTGTCGGGCCTCCGGATTATCAAACTCGGACCCTCTGTGTATTACAGCACTAGTCCCAGATCAAAGCTAGTGCACACAGTCAAACAGAATGGAAAACATCACCATCAACGATTTATTACAATAAATAAGAGTACTGACCACCGGGTCTCATTATTACAAAGGAGGTTTAAGACCTCGCACACAAGAAATAGAGCGGAAGCAAATAAAACTCGAGGACGACCCATCAATTCGCCACAGGCAATTGACTGGGGAAGCGCGACCTAGTCCTCCGGGAAGAATCCATCACAGCCACAAGCGAAGCAGTAGTCGTAGTCACCTTCTTGAGCTTCAACTTCCTCTGAGATTTTATTTTTAAGTGTAGCATGTGAGTACATAAAGTACTCCGCAAGTCTTGAGAAAAATGCATAGATGCAAGGCTTAACAAAGGAAGGCCATATGGTTCTTTTGCACAAAGCAATATTTAAAATCTCCATTACTACTAATTATTTTCGAAGGCATCACTTTAATGAAGTAAATGTTTTAACAGAATTAACTTTCTAGTGAAGGTTCCAACTACCAACACTAGCTAACCAATTACCATTGGTCAAATTTTAAACTTCGGGTTCCATCCACCCTCTCTGGCTCCATCCGCCAGGATTCCCTTCCGAGAGTTCCCTCCACCCTCGGAATACAAAACTTTTGATTTTAAATCAAAACCAGAAATCTACCATGTGAATGCATTCCTTGCCCGCCCTTGACCGTGGGCACGGCTATTCGAATAGTTTTACACTCTGCAGAGGTTGTACAACTTTACCCACAAGAGATAAATTATCTTAATAGTCAACATGCTTCCTTTGGCATGAGACCCAGATAAAATATCACAAAGCCTTTCACCTACTCCAGTATAGCTAGAGACCACCCGCTGAGGTTTCACCGCAGAAGGGTTAAATCCGCCCAATCTGAAGCCCCCTCTTGCGCCATATGAGTACAGTAACCCTGTCCCTCACTATGAGTAACCAGTACGCCCTGGCACTCAATACACCACTGGTGATATCTAAACTACACCTTTATAGGTTAGTTAGCTAGGTCGTACCCATATAGACTTGTGGTTGTACGGTTAATGCTCAGTTTGGACAAACACAAGCGTCGGTCCTTAATTGACTAGGGTGGAACATACACTTAACAAGTTCTCGTGCTTACTGCACCAACCCAAACAGCCATCCACCCTAATCTAAACCAACTTTCACATTTTTATTTTATTTTAAAATCACAGTGACAACTCCAATTGCCACTTCACTTTCAAACACAAGGATTTAATAATAAATCATAATTTCCCATTTTCAAGATTTTCCAAAGTTATTAGATAGCATGACTAAGCATTATCCTACCATACTAACATCAACAAGTAATTATAATACTCTCATTAATGAGACAAAGGAAATTCTATGGTGACCAGGGCACATGACAATCAATTCCAATGGAGGGCATAACAAGGTTGGATTAACTACTACCTTAAGATTTGAATTATCATTTTATGTAAATAGCAATGCATAACATTTAAAATAATTAAAACATTTCAAAATCATAGGTTCAAGATGATCAAAGGAGACTTGCCTTCTTGCAGGGTTTCTGGGTCTTCTTGCTGCTGTGAAGAGGGATCGTCGACAATGTTGGAATCTACGCGAGGAAAGACGAAGCAACAAAACAAATAAATACAAAAGAAAATTCAAATAAAATCCAAAAATTCAACAGAGGCCATAATTGGGTAGATTATGATTTTAGATGAATTTAGAAATTTGAATGGCTAGAATTGGAGTTAAAATGAGAAAGTTATGCTCATTTGAAAATCTCAGATTTGAATAAATCGAGAAATTCGGAAATTTCTGACAGGTGGGACCCACTGGAGAATTAAATTTTAATCTTTTATTTTAATTCTGAGAGACTGACAGGTGGGGCCCACTGAACAGTAACCACTGGCGGTCACTGACATGTGGGACCCACTGGACAGTGAGCCCAATGAGTCAACCTCTGACACGTGGGACCCACTGGTCTTCGGGCCCACTTGTCAGAGTCCAGCACAGAGGGGTGGGACCCAGGCGGCAGTGGCCAGCGCAGGCCGGCGGCCGCTGACGGGTGGGACCCACTTGTCAGCCCGGAAATTAAACGAAAAACTCAACCTCCGCGCGCGGAGCCGGAGGCTCGAACGCGCGCCGAGGGAGTTACGAGTGAGCGCTGCTAGCCAGGGGAGCGGGGAGGCGTTGCCTACCCAATAAGGGTAGGTAACCCTCTTGAGGGGTACCTTCGGGCGTCCCGGGCAGAGATGATCGGAGGCGACGGCGCCGGCGGCGAGGGGAGGCCGGAGGTGCCCGGGTGACGCGTAGAATGTAATCCTGGCGCGGAGGGGGTTCGGTTGGAAGGGTCGGCGAAGCTTGGGGACGAACGGAGACGGTCGGCGACGAGGTGGCAGCGACGACGGCTCGGGAGTTCCGATGCGACGGCGCTCCGGTGACGGGGAGGGGCGGCCGAGGGGTCGAGGAGGACCGTCCGGGCGTGAGGAAGCTCGGGGAGGCGACGACGGGCTCCGGGGATGACCGAGGCGGCGAGGAAAGCTCACCGGAGTTGGGCGGAGCTCGAGGGGAGGAGTGGCACGGTGATCGGGCTCTAGAGGGCTCGGGAGCTGCGGTGGAGTGCGCTGGGATGCGGTGCGGGAGAAGGCGAAGCCGATGGGGGCATTTATAGGGGCTGAGGGGGAGCAGGGGCGCGGCAATAGCTCGCCGTTGCTGGCGGCCGGAGAAGGAAGGTTTGGGGGAGGAAAGGAAAGAGGGGGGGGCCAGAAGGAAGGGAGGCGCGGGGATTGGGGGATTTGGTCGCGGCGGCGTCCGGGACTTCCAAAACCGAGGAGGGCCGGGTAAGGCAAGGCGGGATCCGGCGCGGTCTCGGTCGGCCGGCGAAAAAGGAAAGAGGGGGGAAGAGAAAGGAAGGGGGCGATTCCGCGGGGGAGACGGATCCGACAGGCGGGGCCGGGGTGGCAACGAGAGCGGGACGCGTGCGGCTGACAGGCGGGGTCCGCGGGTCAGCGAGGCGAGAGAAAGGTGGGAGTGGGCGGCTGGATGACCAGCACGGGGACTCGGCTCATCCGAGCCGTCCACGCGTCGGGCGGGGAAAAGGGGAAGGCGGGGCTGGCTGGGCCGGGCCCGCTGGCAGCGAGGGAGAGGGAGGTGCGGCCTGGATCAGGCCGAGCGGCGACGTGGGCGGTCCTGGGCCGTCCACGCGTCGGCTGGAGGGAGAGGGGAGATTTTTATTTTTCAGAATTTGATTTCTAATTTCAGAAAAGGCTAGAAAATTATTTAGGCCTCAGAAAAAAATATGAAAATACCTCCAAAAATTCCAGAAAAATTCACAGAAGCTCCTGGACATATTTTGGACTAAATAAAATTATTTCCAACTACTGTTGATATTTAATTTTCATATTTTGAATTACTTTTTAAGCTCTAAAAATAGTTTTTAAATTCCAGAAAATCCAAAAAGGCAAATAAAAGCCAAGTAAAATCCAATTACCTTAAAATAATTTATTTGAATTTAAATTTTTCAAAAAGCCAAATTTTTGGGATGTGACACCCAGGGGCTGCGCTGCAGCCGAAGCAGACGCGCGCCGGGGGCGTTGCACTGGCACAGGTCAGCGTAGCGGGCTCCTGAGCCGCCGCATGAGCTTTAAGTGATAAGGGACGTGCTGCGACGCTCGGTCTTCCGGCCGTCCACGTGGTGAAGCGTGCTTGGCGCGGTGCGGGCTTTTGAGGCGCCGTGACCATTAATATGACGGCGGACTCCCGGCAGTTGGACTTCTGCCGATTGGCCTTCCGCCGGTTGGCTCCCCTGCTGATGGGGTATATATATATGTAGCGCTGGTGCGGCGTTGCTCCTGCGTATATTGTGATAGAAGCTGCTCCCCTAAAATGGGCCCCTACCGTGCATCAACATTCCTGGGTGACGCTGAACGGCTTGGGGAATGTTGATGCACAGAAGGAGGTCCATTTTTCTTGGGAGCTTGGTCAGCGCCGGTTATCGACAGCCAGCCGCGCTTCCTGCCCCCGCACCGCGCTTCCGCAGGCGACAGCAAGGTCTACCCTATTTTTCTTAACAGGCCTACCTACAGTCGGTGTTCCTGATGGAGCCCGCCGGCATTACCTTTCATGTTGATGCACTGTAGGTGGTCTGTTAAGGAAAACGAGGCAGACTTTGCGGGAAAGACCCCCGCCTTTGCGGCGCTCCGCCGAAGTAGGCGCACGCGCTCCGTCCCCCACCCTTCGAACGGGTGGCGGCGGAGCTGGCGCTCAGCCGAAGTAGATGCGCGCACGCTCCGTCCCCTACCCTTCGAACGGGTGGCAGAGGAGCTGGCCCTCAGCCGAAGTAGACGCGCGCGCTCCGTCCCCTACCCTTCGAACGGGTGGTAGCGGAGCTGGCGCCCAACCGAAGTAGATGCGCGTGCTCCGTCCCCTACCCTTCGACCGGGTGGGAGCGGAGCTGGCGCCCAGCCGAAGTAGACGCGCGCGCGCTCCGTCCCCTACCCTTCGAACGGGTGGCAGCGGAGCTGGCCCTCAGCCGAAGTAGACGCGCGCGCTCCGTCCCTTACCCTTCGAACGGGTGGGAGCGGAGCTGGCGCCCAGCCGAAGTAGACGCGCGCGCGCTCCGTCCCCTACCCTTCGAACGGGTGGCAGCCGAGCTGGCGCCCAGCCAAAGTAGATGCGCGCGCTCCGTCCCCTACCCTTCGATCGGGTGGGAGCGGAGCTGGCGCCCAGCCGAAGTAGATGCGCGCGCTCCGTCCCCTACCCTTCAAATGGATGGCAGCGGGGCTGGCGCCCAGCCGAAGTAGATGCGCGCGAGCTCCGTCCCCTACCCTTCGACCGGGTGGGAGCGGGGCTGGCGCCCAGCCGAAGTAGATGCGCGCGCGCTCCGTTCCCTACCCTTCGACCGGGTGGGAGCGGCGCTGGCGCCCAGCCGAAGTAGATGCGCGCGCTCCGTCCCCTACCCTTCGAACGGGTGGCAGCGGAGCTGACCCTCAGCCGAAGTAGACGCGCGCGCGCTCCGTCCCCTACCCTTCGAACGGGTGGCAGTGGAGCTAGCCTTCAGCCGAAGTAGACGCGCGCGCGCTCCGTCGCCTACCCTTCGAACGGGTGGCAGCGGAGCTGGCGCCCAGCCGAAGTAGATGCGCGTGCTCACTCCCCTACCCTTCGAACGGGTGGCAGCGGAGCTGGCCCTCAGCCGAAGTAGACGCGCGCGCGCTCCGTCCCCTACCCTTCGAACGGGTGGCAGCGGAGCTAGCCTTCAGCCGAAGTAGACGCGCACGCACTCCGTCCCCTACCCTTCGAACGGGTGGCAGCGGAGCTGGCGCCCAGCCGAAGTAGATGCGCGCGCGCTCCTTCCCCTACCCTTCGACCGGGTGGGAGCGGAGCTAGCACCTAGCCGAAGTAGATGCGCGCACTCCGTCCCCTACCCTTCGAACGGGTGGCAGCGGAGCTGACCCTCAGCCGAAGTAGACGCGCGCGCTACGTCCCCTACCCTTCGAACGAGTGGCAGCGGAGCTAGCCTTCAGCCGAAGTAGACGCGCGCGTGCTCCGTCCCCTACCCTTCGAACGGGTGGCAGCGGAGCTGGCGCCCAGCCGAAGTAGATGCGCGCGCTCCGTCCCCTACCCTTCGGACGGGTGGCAGCGGAGCTGGCCCTCAGCCGAAGTAGACGCGCGCCTTGCGTCGCGAATATCGCCACGCGTGCGGTGACTTGAGATCTCGCAATGCGGTCTTGCGCTGTAAAGGTGCCTATACGGTGCGACCCGCCTCGATGCGCACGGGGCACGTGGTGGCTTATGACTGGTGCGCGGCGGGGTGTGGACGGTTGCGTGCTCGCGGCCGCTCGCCTCTTCCCTAGGCAAAGGGGACACGGGGCGGGCGACGAATGGCGCAGCGCCGATGCTGTTGTGATCCCCTGGCCCATTAGTCCGCCTTTAATAGCGACTAGGGAGCGTCGTGCTGTGACGACCCTTGGCGTTCGTGGTCGTGGCCTTTCAGCTTTGGGTATGCGGAACAGCGCTGGACAGGCGGTTGTACGACTGCGGTCGCGTCCCGCACGCGGGCCGACGCGACGCTTCGGTACTGGGGGGAGGTGGCTTAAAGTAGCCCCCGCGACCGCGCCCCCGCAGTTGTATGCCCCCTTCTTGCTTGCGCCGCCTTCCATACTCGCGTAGTATTTTTTTGCCGCTGGCCTCCTTCCCGGGGAAGCAATGGCGTCTGATGGCAAGCGTGGTCAGGCGGGTGGTGTCTACGGCATTCGCCGGCGGTCTTCGCTGTTGGACGTGAAATACACGCTCCAAGAGCGTGACCCGGCGGCGGCGGACAAGGAGTGGTTGGTGGGGGAGGAGGAAGGCACGTTCTCTGGCGAGCTAGGCCCCTCGCTCGTGACCGAGAAGACGATCCAAGGGCTCCTGCGCGCGGAGAAGTTGTCCGAGCGCCAGGAGGTGCGATTGCCCGCCGCCGATGAGACGGAACTGCATCCCGAGAGGTCGGAGGCGGTCGTGTTTGTTGCCTTTTTCGACGCGGGACTCCGCATCCCCGCGGCGGCTATCGTGGGCGACGTGCCGCGGACCTTCGGGCTGGAGCTGGCGCAACTGACTCCGAACATCGTGGCCCGGCTTGCGGTGTACAGCTGGGCCTTGCGCTCGGGGGCGTGTTGGCCCAGCGCCTCGCTGTTCGCCTATCTTCACGAGGCACGGTGCCAGCCCAAGGACCGGAAGGACGGGACGCTGTCGAGCTTCGGTAGCGTCACCTTTATTCTTCGTCCATCGTGCAAAAAGCTCTTCCCTCCGAACTCAACTCGCGGGAAGTGGGAGTCTTACTGGATGAAGCGGTGGTTCTACCATCGTGTGGAGAGCGGGAGCGGCCTTGAGTGCACAGGCCGACCGATCGCGTTCAAGCCCTCGCCCGGCCAGACGCTCGGTGACGAGGACAGGCGGAGGGCTCGGCAGCTCGTAGGCGTGGCCGCCCGCCTCAACATGCGCGACCTCGCTGAAGAGTACGTAATGTACGGCGTGGCCCCGCTTGCCCGCGACTGGCGTCTTGCCGCCGAGAGGCGTCGAGACGACAATGTTGCGCCATCGGTCTGCGTGCTGTCGGCACCCTCCAGTCTTCGTAAGCCTGGACCGCGTCTCTCCTTCGTTCACGCGAAATGCGCTATATGCTGATGCCATCTCCGTTGCTTCAGGGGTTTGCTTGGAGGAGGCGGAGCAAGCAGCGCGCGTGTTCCTAGGGCCGTACACCGGCAGGGAGCACGAGCAGCGCGCGTCTGCTATCGCCGAGGCGGGGCTGGGGCGAATAAACCACGTGTGCGAGGCCCTGGGCCTTGCCGTGCCGGATCGTGTCGCTCCAGACGACGGTGCGGCAAAGAAGAAGAAGAAGGAGCCGTCTCGGAAGAGGGGCCGCAGCGGGGCGCCTGCCGCGCTTGGCGCGGCAGCTGCTGCTGCTGCTAGTGTTCCCGAGGGCACGGCGGACGCGGAGTCGGACTCGGCGAGGTATGCCGGTTCAGGCTTGGGTGGCGCGGACGCCGAAGGCGAGGTATCTTCGGCGAGCGCCCCGGACGGCAGGCTTGCTGCGTGCAGCTAGAGGGGGGACGTCTTGCCGCCCACTGAAGTCGCCGGGGCGGAACCCGTGTGGACCGGCGATGCTGAGGTGGAGCCTCCGGCCGTGGCTGCTGTGGTGCCGAAGGTGCCCTCCACGGGGGCGCACGGAGCCATGCTGCCTTTACCGACAGCGGCAGAAACTGAGGTGCCCCCTGCGACAATTGCCACCGCGGAACCTTCACCCTCGGGCGCTGCAACCGTGGGGGCTTCCCCAGCCGCGACTGCGAGGGCAGTATCGCTGCCGGCTGCCCCGGCTAAACGGCCGTGTGTGCGGCCGGAGCTCCACCGGACACCGCGGGGATTCGTCGTGGCCACGGGCGTCAGAAGCTTGTGGGACTCCAGTGCAAATGTCGGAGACCCTGCGGCATATGCGCCTTCCGCCCCTCTGGCCACGCCGCCCGTCGCGCAGGGACAGCCGCCACCTGCCCCGAACGCGGAGGCTTCTGCCCGCGGCGGGACCATTCCTTCTGCGGGGGCTTACGCCACCGCCGCCCCGCCCGGGGATGAGGGGGCGAGTCCCCGAGACCCTCCTTCTGCTACCGAAGGTAGGGTGGCTTAGCTTACTCTGGTGTATTCTTTCATGCCTTGCGGTGCTCACCTGCAGCCTTGTTTGCAGCGCTGCTCATTCCGGAGGGGGAGCACTTGGCGGACCACGGGACCTCCGCGCGCGTAAGCCCCGCAGACCTCGTGCCGCCCCCGGAGACGCTGAGGGCGTGGCGCGGGATTGTGAATGACGCGGCCACCAGCGTCGACCCGCAAGTGCTGCAGGCCTATGGGGTCGGGCGCCTCGAAGACGCCTTCGAGGTGTCTGGGGTGAGGGTAAGTACTCATGCAACAATGCCTGTGCTGGCTGATCTTGCTAAGTCCTTCCCTTCTGCAGACACTTGTGCTGGGGCAGGCCTTGCAAACGGCCTATGCTCATGGCCGAAAGGCGCTCGAGGATAGGCTGCGGGCCGCCGAGGAGCTACGCGAAGCTTCTGGAGCCCGCTCTGCCCAGGACGCCCGCATCCGCCAGCTGGAAACGGAATGCGCCGAAGCGAGGGCACGCACCGAGGGACTTGTTGCGTCGGCGCGGGAGTCGGCCGCGGAAGCTGCGCAACAGAAGTTTGCGGCGGAGCGCGACGGGCTCCTGGAACAGGTCGCCTCGCTAGAGAAGGAAAAAGGCGAGCTTGTCTTGACTCTAGCGGAGCGTAACCAGACGCTTGGCGACGCCTCGGTGGTTGCGTGGGACACCCTGCAAATGCTGGAAGTCCACCTCCAAAGGCTTGTGGCTGGAGTGCCGGACCACGCCTTCGGCCCGGAGGAGTTGCTGCGGGCCCTTCGCTGGATCCATGACGCCGCCGACGTTGCGCGCGGGGCTGCGACGACCTTTGGCGACCACTGTGCCTATGTGGCGTCGTGCCTGGTGTGCGCCCTCCTTCGGCACCGCGGTTGCACGCACATCGCCGAGCTGGAGAACCCTCAGCTGGAGATGCCCGGCGGGGCCGGAGTGATGTCCGGTGAAGTCCGTGCCGTTCACGGCCCCGTCAAATTCTTCTACGAGCGCATCTGGGACTACATTGGGATAGCTGCCATGGAGGTCGAGCTTCGGAAGTCCCTTCGTGGTGGGGGGGAGCCTCGGCCAATTTCTAGATGAAGTCCCGCGGCGCGACGAGGGCGGCGCTGAGGTCCCGCGGCGCGACGAGGGTGTCGCGAGGTCCCACGGCGCGACGAGGGTGTCGTAGAGGCCTCCGAAGATGCCGAAGGTTCACAGGTGCGGCGCCAACGTGGCTAGGTGTGGGCGTGCGTTGTAGCGTCTGCCCCTTAATTGAATGAATAAAGTGCGTGTTTGCTTCACGAACTGATTACTTGCCTTTATCCCGGGCAGCTTCCTTGCTGGGGGCGACTGCTCGCATCTGGCCTTGCGACCCGGCGGTGCCTTCGACGCTGGCAAAGGGCCGAGGAGTCGTTGAACTTTTGGGCAAGCTGGCCTTCTTCGAGCGAGGCCCCAACTTTAGCGCGCGTTAAGGACGAGCCCGCGGGATAGCGGCTTAGAACGGCAAGGATGCTACCGAACCTTTGTACTTGCGTGATTTTTCCGACATGCAAATTTTCTGTCATCTTAAGATATGCGCTATGTGTTGATGCCGCTTCGGGTTCACCGGTACACCACATGCTGCGCGGGGACGGGCTCTCCACGTTCGACGCGCGCCGTTGGCGAAGTAGTCGCGCAAGGGTTCCTTAGAACGGCGCTTGCGGGGGCAGTCCTTGGCGCCTCACCTTTTTTACTGTCCATAGACGGGCGGGTGCGGAGGCGGACCTCGACGCTTCGCCTTTTTATAGTCCGTAGACTGGCGTGTGCGGAGGCGGACCTCGGCACTTCGCCTTTTATAGTCCGTAGACTAGCGCGTGCGGAGGCGGACCTCGACGCTTCGCCTTTTTATAGTCCGTAGACTGGCGTGTGCGGCGGCGGACCTCGACGCTTCGCCTTTTTATAGTCCGTAGGCTGGCGCGGGCGAGGGTGGAAGTGCGCGCACGTTTCGTTCCTCTTGCTCCTCCTGGCGGGGGTAGCCTCTGGCGCGCTGTGTCTTCGTCAACGCGCGCTGCGAACGTGTGGGAGGCCTCCGTAGCCTTATTTATGCTCCACAGAGTATGCACAGGGACGAGGTTCCCGGCATGCGCGGAATCCGCGTCTTGTTTAGACTCCGTAGAGTGCACAGGGAGAACATCCGCGTCTTATTTAGAGTCCGTGGACTAGTGCGTGCGGAGGCGGACCTCGACGCTACGACTTCCTTTATAGTCCGGAGACTCGCGCGTGCGGAGGCAGGCCTCTACGCTACGTCTTATTTTGAGTCCGTGGACTAGCGCGTGCGGAGGCGGACCTCGACGCTACGACTTCCTTTATAGTCCGGAGACTCGCGCGTGCGGAGGCAGACCTCGACGCTACGTCTTATTTAGAGTCCGTGGACTAGTGCGTGCGGAGGCGGACCTCGACGCTACGACTTCCTTTATAGTCCGGAGACTCGCGCGTGCGGAGGCAGACCTCGACGCTACGTCTTATTTAGAGTCTGTAGACTGGTGCGTGCGGAGGCAGACCTCGATGCTACGTCTTATTTAAAGTCCGTAGACTGGTGCGTGCGGAGGCGGACCTCGATGCTACGTCTTATTTAGAGTCCGTGGACTAGTGCGTGCGGAGGCAGACCTCGACGCTACGACTTCCTTTATAGTCCGGAGACTCGCACGTGCGGAGGCAGACCTCGACGCTACGTCTTATTTAGAGTCCGTAGACTGGTGCGTGCGGAGGCGGACCTCGACGCTACGTCTTATTTAAAGTCCGTAGACTGGTGCGTGCAGAGGCGGACCTCGACACTATGTCTTATTTAAAGTTCGTAGACTGGTGCATGCAGAGGCGGACCTCGACGCTACGTCTTATTTAAAGTCTGTAGACTGGTGCGTGCGGAGGCGGACCTCGACGCTACGTCTTATTTAAAGTCCGTAGACTGGTGCGTGCGGAGGCGGACCTCGACGCCACGTCTTATTTAAAGTCCGTAGACTGGTGCGCGCGAGGGCGTCCCCCCGTTGCGTCTTTTGTTTATACTCAGGCCCGTCACCCTTGGCTACGGCGAGTGCACACGCGGACGTGCGACTTCGATTTATACTCAGTCCCGTACCCCTGGCTACGGCGAGTGCACACGCGAACGTGCGTCTTTGTTTATACTCAGGCCCGTACCCCTGGCTACGGCGAGTGCACACGCGAACGTGCGACTTCGATTTATACTCAGTCCCGTACCCCCTGGCTACGGCGAGTGCACACGCGAACGTGCGTCTTTGTTTGTACTCAGGCCCGTCACCTTTGGCTACGGCGAGTGCACACGCGAACGTGCGACTTCGATTTATACTCAGTCCCGTACCCCTGGCTATGGCGAGTGCACACGCGAACGTGCGTCTTTGTTTATACTCAGGCCCGTCACCTTTGGCTACGGCGAGTGCACACGCGAACGTGCGACTTCGATTTATACTCAGTCCCGTACCCCTGGCTACGGCGAGTGCACACGCGAACGTGCGTCTTTGTTTATACTCAGGCCCGTCACCTTTGGCTACGGCGAGTGCACACGCGAACGTGCGACTTCGATTTATACTGCGGGAACGCGCGCGCTAGCCAAGCCTGCGCGCGCCTCCGCCGCATACTTGCGCGTGATGAAGAAAGGTTGTTGGCAAACGGCGATCTTCATTACATCCCCGTTTGCGCGGGTAAGCAATTACAGGGGGTGGATATACTAACCGTTTGTCCGTGGTGCAGCCGAAGCCTCTAGTCGCTAGACATCTGCAGGGCCCGCCAAGGCGCCTCTGAATGGCCCCGCGGACCCCCGCGCTGTGACGCCAGCTCTAAGAGCGCCGCTGGGCTTCGCGACGCGGGTACCTGGTACCTGGCTCGATGCGCCGGGCCATATCTTGGTCGCCTCGGACGGTGATGATGGTCCGGGGACCCGGGATCTTCATGCATAGATAGCCGTGATGTGGTACCGCGCCGAAGGAGTTGAGGATTGGGCGCCCTAATATGGCATTGTAGGGGTACGGAAGGTCGACCACGTCGAAGGTGGCATCTTCGGCCCGCACATTGTTATCTTGGCCGAAGGAGACTTGAAGACCTATTTGGCCCAACGCCCGCAGGGGCTGTCCCCCGAAGCCCTGCAGTGGGATTCCTGAGGGCCCTAGGCAGCTTCGAGGGATCCCCATCTGGTCGAAGGCCGCCGCAAACAATATGTTCGCGGAGCTACCGCCGTCCACCAAGGCACGCCCCACGTCGCATCTCGCAATCGTGACCCGGATGACCAGGGGGTCCTGATGAGGGAAGTCCACGCCTTGGGCATCGTCGGGTGTGAATGTGACTTCGTGCTGCGCCCAGTCCGACGGTGCTTGCGCTGGGTATGCTGCCACGTGATGTAGTCTTCGCGCATAGGCCTTCTGCTGCTGTGCTGAGGCGAATTCCAGCGCAGAGCCTCCGGATATGATGTTAATGACCCTGCGGTGGGTTGCCTCCGGGGCCTGCAGCGACAGGAGGCCCTCCCGAGGCTGCTGTACGTGAGCTTGGATCCGTAAGGGGCCTTCCTGGGGTTGCATCCCTTGCGCTTGTACCTGCATGGGGGCCTCGTACGGGAATTGGACGTGGGCCACCGCAGGCGGACGTGTCTTCGGGTTCCTATCCCTAGCGACGCTATCGCGGAGCACCGCGATGGAGGTGCAGGTGCGGGTATCGTGGTTGCCGCGGCCGTGGACTACGCACCAGCGTCCCTGGTGCTGGTCGTCGTAATCTCCACGACTTTTATCGTCGTGGCCCCGGCCACGGCGCCCCCGACAGCCTCGGCCCGCGGGAGCGCCTTCGTCGGAACCGCCTTCAATGTCGAGGACGTACCGGTTTCGCCTCGACCTCTGTTGGCCGCGCTTGGGCCGATCGGACGACTCCTTGTGCGAGGCGTCCCTGCGGTCGGGCGTATCCCTGGACGACTCCTGCTTACGTTTTCCCTTCGAAGAACCGTCCTTCGGCGGATCTTCGGCTTTTGCCGAGGCTCCGGCCTGGTTGGTGTCGGAGTCATCACCTTGCCTTCGCCGCGCGTCCTCTTCCGCCCTGGTGTATTCCTCCATTTTGTCGAAGAGCTTCGCCACCGTCTTGATTGGCTTTCGCGCATTGTACTCGGCCATCGGGCCCGGACGAAGGCCCTGTATGGCTGCATTAACGATGGTGGTTTCATTAACGTCCTTCACTTGGCATCGAATCTTGGCGAAGCGTTTGAAGTAGTCCCGGTGCTTCTCCGAGGGTTTTTGCTTCACAGCGAATAGTTGGTCCGCGTCGACTCACTCGACATAGTTTCCTTGGAAGTTGTTGTGAAGGTGGTCGCAAAGCTGCTCCCACGCGTAGATGGAGCCTGGCTCTATGGTAAAGAACCAAGAGAGTGCCACCCCTTGCAGCGCGAGGGGGAGTCCCTTCGCCTTCGTGGTGTCGTCTCCGCCCGCGGCTTCGATCGCGATTTCGTACACGCGCACGAACTCGTGGGGGTCCGTGTCGCCCTTGTACGGGTCGATGGCGCTAGGAAACTTGAAGTCTTCAGGCCATGCCGCCTGCTGCAGCCCTGCCGAAAGCGGGGATTCCGGATCTACGCGCCGCAGCGGCGCACGGCTAGACATGGGGGCTTCGCGACTGTCCGCCCTCTCCGGCGTGGGCTCGGGCGCGATTACTGGCACGGCCTGCTGGCTCCGAGCCTCTTGCATATCGCGGACGGCTCCGCGGAGGTCCCCTAGCTCCCGCTGGAACGCGTTGAGGGCTGCTTGTATGGCGCTTTCCACCGCAGGCGCTGTCGGGGCCGCCGGAACACCCAGCGGATGGGTCGGTGCAGGGACCATCGCTCCACGATCTCCAGATCCACCGGATGCTTCATTGCGGCTACCCCCGGCCGCCTAATCCGCGCTGCCGGCGAGGGTGGCGGGGGCTGTCGTTGCAGTGCCAACGACGGGGTTGGGTGTCGTTGTAGCGGCGCTGGCGGGGTCGGTCGCTGTGGTGCCAGCGACGGGGTTGGGTGTCGTTGTAGCGGCGCTGGCGGGGTCGGTCGCTGTGGTGCCAGCGACGGGGTTGGGTGTCGTTGTAGCGGCGCTGGTGGGGTCGGTCGCTGTAGTGCGAGCATCGACGTCCGCGACCACTGCGCCTGCGCCACCGCCAGCTCCTTCGGCGGCCGATGCCGAAGCCCTGGTATTCACGCGCCGCTCCGACCCAGCCGTCTTCTTTCCCTTCGCTGCCGCTGATGAAGCTTTTTTCGGTGCCATCCTTCTTCTTCGGTCTTCGGGCTTGTCCTTGTCCTCCCCACGGACGGCGCCAACTGTTGTGGCTACAGGCCAAACAGAGAGAGAGATGGTAGTGGAGAGTGATGGAGGTGAGTATATTGGCCTGCTCCCTCCCCATGGCCTGTATTCATATATATATACACACATGAGGAGTGCTTTTACAGTTATACCCTTACATCTGGCTATCCCCTCTGGGGGCAGTTATGTCATTACACATGGCCTATTCTGGGCCTTATAATCTCCTACCAGGCCCGCTGGGTTTAGGTGGGGGCCACCCCTACGACAAGTATTATTTTCACTCTGATCCTTAAGTATACTCCTTATATTCGTAAGGGAGAGACCTAACCATGTGGTTGTGAGCCTTTCCATGACCGCTCCATGGTCGTGAGCCTTTCTATGACCACTCTATGGTTGAAAGCCTTTCTATAACCACTTCATGATCGTAAGTCTTTCTACAAACATAACATAGTCGTAAGTCATTCTATGACCACCCTATGGTTGTGACTATTCTACAATTAGCTGAATTTGACCAGCTTGTATACTGCAACCTTCTACATTACGGGTTTGTCTAACAATGCAGTTAATGTATACAGTTGTTCTCTGGAATAACCACTCATAAATTATTCCTGCCTTTAGCAATAACCACCTAGCAATGACGAGACATCACATCGCTGCAATAACCTCCACAAGACTATTCCTCATTTGAAACATTGAGACACCACTTGGCATGAAGCAACTGCCACCCCTTATGCCTTATATAAAGGCATAAGTTAGGAAGAAGGAGGGCATGCGATAGAGGATCAAGAAGTGCAAGACATCAAGCATTAGTCTTTCTCTTGATTGTAATCAGCACATCCAATATAGCCACATAGGAGTAAGGTTATTATTCTCTCTTGAGAAGGCCCGAACTTGTATAAAATCCCTGTGTCTTTCTCTGTGTAGTCAGTGCTCAAGAAATCCCCGAACCAAATAATCATATGTAAGATTGGTACTATAACACCAAACAATTGGCAATGTCCATGGGGATCATCCAAGCTCTGGTAACTCCTCATCGATAAATTTTCTTCTTTTTGATGTTTTCATGACAGGAGAGTGGAACAAGGAGAATTGGTTTGACCTGGCCAAATTTGAAGACCTCGACATGGATGCCTATTATGACTATGAGCAAAGTATTCTTCTATCTGATGGAGATGCCGCATCCAGAGATCTCTCACTGGATCTTGGAGATCATACCATAGATAAGATTGAGGAGGGATCCTCCCCCCCCCCCAACGTTACACTCAACAGAGGAACCAGGTTCCCAGAGGGCAAGGGTCAATCCGACCATAAATAGGACTGTACTAAGGTAGATCTAGATCATGATGAGGGATCCATCTCTAAATGTTCAATCCCTCAATAGCCATCTGATTTGGTTCAGCAAGTCCTAGAATCCATCATTCCGGGGCTCCATCGAACATATCTATGGAGGATCTTTGGTATATGAGTCAAAGCGACAGTTTAAAGCTGTCAAATGAGAGGTAAACTTTGTTGACCCTCCTCTTGCCCATAAATTTCCAAAGTGGTCAGAAGTTACCATCTTCTTTGAGAAAAGTGACTGTCTGATCTCTTCAACTCGACCAGGTCAGCTTCCGATCATGGTTGAGTCCACCATCAATAACTGTCGAGTAAATTGAGTGTCGATTGATGGTGGTAGTTCATTAAATATTTTATTTATGAGTTCCCTTGATGAGATGCAAGTTCCTTAGACCAAAATAAAACTCGTATGATATTCATTCCATGGGATCATAACGGGATCTTTGGCCAAGCCAATTGGCCAAGTTTCTCTTCCTATAACATTTGGCTCTCCAGACAATTTTAGGATAGAAAAATCTTTTTGATGTGGTCAATTTCAACATGGCATATAATGCTATACTCGGACGACCAACTTTGGCACAATTCTTAATTGTTGCTCATTATGGGTATCAATGTCTTAAGATGCCAGGTCCCAAAGGAATAATCATAGTCTACTATGACAAAAATATGGCACTTACATGTGACCGTGGATCCCTCGAGATGGTAGGTCAGTTACCAACTCAAGAAGCAATTAAGACATAGCCTTCGACCAAGCAGTAAAAGTCTAAAACTGCACTAAAGCCAAACAAACAAATCAAAGAAGTTCTACTGGATCCAAAGGAGCCTTCAAAGACCGTTCGCATTGGGCTTACTTTTGACCCCGTGTAGGAAGATGCACTCATCATCTTCCTCTTGGCTAATATAGATATCTTCGCATTGCAACCATCCGACATGACTGGAGTCCCTAGGGAGGTGATCGAGCATAGGCTAACTTTACGACCTGACAAAAAACCCATAAAACAAAAGTTATGAAGATTTGCACCTAATCGAGGGGATGCCATTAAGTTAGAATTGGACAAGCTACTAAAAGCAAGCTTTATGAGAGAAGTCAACCACTTGAGTGGTTGGCTAACCTTGTAATGGTTAAAAAGTCTAATGGTAAGTGGCGTATGTGCATAGACTATACTGATCTTAATAAAGCTTGTCCAAAAGTATTAAAGTATCGATTAGTTGGTTGATTCTACCGTTGGTTGTAAAGTATTAAGTTTTCTAGATGCATGCTTTGGTTATCGTCAAATTAGTATGTGTTTAGAAAATCAAAAGAAGACCACATTTATTACACCATTTGGGATATTTTGCTACATCAAAATGCCATTTGATCTGAAAAATGCTGGTCCTACTTTTCAACGCTTGATGCATTTGACTTTTTCATCTCAGCTAGGCCGAAATTTGGAGGCTTATGTTGATAATCTAGTCATAAAAAGCATCAAATGACTTAATCATATTTCTGACCTGCAAGAAACATTTGACAATCTCACAAAACACCATTTGAATCTCAATCCTAAGAAGTGTGTGTTTAGAGTTTCTTCAAAACATTGCTTGGATTTCTTGTTTCTGCAGGAGGTATTGTAGCAAATCTTGAAAAGATAAATGCCATTGAGTGAATGCACCCTCCAAGCTCGAAGAAAGAAGTCCAAAGCTCACAGGGCGCTTGGCTGCTTTAAGTCATTTCATTGCACGACTAGAAGAAAAAGAACTTCCTTTCTACAAATTTCTAAGGAAGCACGAGAGTTTTGAGTAGTCAAAGAAGGCCAACGATGCCTTCGAGGATGTCAAGTTGTATTTTACGAGTGCTCCTATTCTAGTTTCTTCAAAACCAGAAGAGACACTCTTAACATATCTAGCTGCCACACCACAAGTAGTGAGCTCAGTACTAGTTGCAGAATGTGAAGGCGTCCAATGACCAGTTTACTACATAAGCGAAGTTTTACATTGGCCTAAGGAGCGATACCCATAGGTTCAAAAACTTTCGTATGCCCTCATCATGCCTTTGAGAAAACTGAGGTATTATTTTATGCACACAAAATTATTGTGCCATTAGAGTTTCCCTTAGGAGAGATCCTCCAGAACAGGGAAGCAGCGGGACGCATGGCAAAATGGTTAGTCGAACTTGGGGAGTTCAACCTCCATATCATGTCCTGAAAGGCCATTAAATCCTAAATTTTCACAAACTTTGTCACGAATATACAAATCCTGAACCTGTTCAGGATCCCTAGTACAATTCCCATGACCAAAGGATGATGTACTTTGATAGGTCAGTTACACTTAGTGGCTTGGGGGCTGGGGTGGTCCTAGAATCTCTTACGAGAGAGATCTTAAAATATGCCATTCAATTAAACTTTCCATCCACTAATAATGTGGCTAAATACGAAGTTTTGTTGGCCAGCATACGAGCAGCGAAGGCACTCGGGATTTGGTGACTACTCGTGAGAGGAGACTCTCAACTAGTCATGAATCAAGTCAAAAAAAAGGGTACCAATACTCTAATTTCACTATCTCAGTACTTATCAGAAGTCAGAAATCTTAAGTACCATTTTTTTGGTTTCGAGATACAATATATCTTTTAAAAGGATAATTTTCTCACTGACCAGTTGGCTCAAATGGCTTCTTCCCAATCACAAGTACCAAAAGAAGTCTTCTTGGAACAACTCCATAAGCCGTCTTTGGTCGAAACACCAAAAACACCTCCTAATGAGATAGCCTCTCAAGAATATGAGGATACTTGGATGAGATCCATCTACGAGTATCTTCAGAAGGGTACACTACCCAACTCGATCTTGTCGTATCCCGGAGCAACGACTCCAAAACCCTCTGTGTAAATCGCACTAGTCCAGGAACAGCTAGTGCACACAGCGAAACAAAGATACATATCGAGCGCAAATGACCAAGCAAACATATATATTAAACATAAGAGTACGGCCTTATGGCCAAGTCTTACATCAATGCTCATTGGCAACACTAGTAAAGAAAATAACTGCGGAAGCAAACTGGTAAACAACGAAGCCCAAGTCCTGCCCACAGGCAGTCGACTGCAAGACGCGTCCTACTCGTCCTGGTCCTCACCGTAGTCAAAGTCATCCTCCTCTGATATGAGATAGCAAAGTGAGTACAAACTTGTACTCCGCAAATCACACAGAGAATGCAACTTAATGATAATGGCATCAATGGAAGGCTCATAGGGTTATTTTGCATAAAACAGCAATTAGAGAAATACAGTAACTAGATTGAAATTGCTGAATTTAATACAGTAAGTAGAAACAGTACTTGTAGAAGAAATTAATACCGTTAGTGTCGGCTCCGACCAAACACCAACCTAACCACGGGCACCCCATCCGGACCATCTTTCCAATAGATCTCGTGTGGGTTCCACACGTTCCCAACCACTTATGGATTCCATCCATCCACAACGTTTTCATAAACCATTTTGAAAAACAAAGTCTAATACATGAAAAACTTTACTCAGCATGCCCATGATCGAGGGCACGGCTATCCAGGATAGATTATACACGCTGCAGAGGTTGTACAACTTTACCCACAAGACATGATCATCTCATATTGCCACCAGATTAACACACTTCCTTTGGTGTGCGACGAGGAGATCACGACAATGCTTTTACAATGCTAAGCCTTCAACTTGGCCAAGCCAACTCTAAGGTTTCACCCCTGTAAGGAATCCACCAGAACGGGACCCCCTTTTGAGCCGAGTGAGACTTCACATGGCCTACGCCACACTCACTTTCATCCTATGACATGACCCAGATTGGGACCCACAAATTAATCATCCAGGGTTGTCCCATACTAGCCTCGTGGTAGTACGATAGGGCTTTGTAACAGTAGCTCATAGACCGGTCCTTAATTGACTTAGTCTCAACGTCGTACCCCTGTGCACAACAATCAACACTGTGTCTCCAAACAACAGTGCATGCCGGCACCCACCACCTAACCATTAGCCTAGGTCTAAACCAGGTTTTATATTTTATTTTGAAAGCATTTCATAAGACTTCTTGACTCTCCGAAGTCAAGAATACATTTATAAGCTTCATCATTTTATGTGAAAAATGTATCCCAACCCTAAAGTTATATCCATACTAGCGCACTAACTAGAGTTTTTATCCTAGGGTGACAAGGTGTAAGGGTTCCCAATGTCAAGGAGGTGCTAACAACCAGGTATTAACTAAATTAAAGACTGAATTTAAATACTGTGAATAAAAATAGGCATACAGGAATAATTTAAAACAACATAACTTTATATGAAATTTGGGAACAACATGGTCAAGGTGTGTGACTTGCCTGGCTCTGTAGTGGGGTGAGAGTCGTCGTCAAAGAAATCTTCCGAATCATCGTAGTCTACACGTGAAAATAACCCACTAAATTTCAAATAAATTCAAACAACTTCCAAAATTTGAATTGAGGCCAGAAATGGGTAGAGGGGGATTTTTTATGAATTTAGAAATTTGAATGGGCTCAATTGGAGTTACGATGAAGAACAACGGGCTCTCGGAAGTTTAAAATCAGAGAAAATGAATAAAGTGGATTTTTGGAATTATTTTTCTAAAGAAAAATGGGAATTATGATGTCAGCAAGTATTTTCTTTTCAACCAAATTATTTTTCTATTAGAAAATCTGATTTATGATGTCATGCTGACATCAGCCCTGGGGTGGACTAACTGACAGGTGGGCCCTGGTCTATAGACTAGGTCCACGGACTCGAGGGAGTGCTGAGGTGGCATGGGGGTGTGACTGGTGCGGGCGTGGTGCTGACAAGGCAGGGGTGGCCGAGGTGGCGCTGGTGTGGCACCACATCAGCTGCCACGTTAGCTCGACGGCCGACGTGGTCGAGCTGGCCGGAGTGGCACTTGGGCACGACCGCGGCGGTGGCGTTCCGGTGGCCGGTGGTGGGCAGCAATGGGCGGAGGAGGAAGAGGAGAGTGAGGGGAGCTCGGGGGTGGCGTGTGTTTTACCGGAGGCGGCTGGAGATGGGCCGGCGGAGAGGAGGTGGCGGAGGCGGCTCGGGTCTCCAGCGGGGATGGTGTTCCGGCGGCGAAGGAGCTCGGCCGAGGGGTGGCCGAGGTGCGCACGGGTGCGGTGAAGCCAAAGAGGGAGGAGGCGGGGCTCAAGGACGGCCGAGGCGATTGCTCGCCGGAGTTGATGGCGGCGGCGGCAAAGGCACATGGTGCCAGGGTGCTCGAGAGCTCAGGAACGGAGGAGGAGAGCGGAGGGAGGTGCGGTGGAGAATGCGGGTGCTCGGGGGGTATTTATAGGGGACAGAGGGGAGTGGGCCAGCGCAGATTGCTCGCCAGAGGGCAAAGGTGGGTGGCGGCTGCAACGGGGAGCGGGGGAGTGGGGGAGTGGGGGAAACGGGCGCGGAGCTTGCGGGAGGATTGGGTGCGCGGAGTGGAGGAGGAAGGGGGTAACGAGCCGCCGGGCGCGGGAAGGACATGGCGGCGGTTTCAGTGAGGAAGGCGGAGGTAGGCGCGCGTAGGAAGAAGGCGGGCGGGGACGATGGAGCTGACGAGTGGGCCCGGGGCGCAGCGAGAGAGAGAGAGAAGGTGCAGGCGGCAAGGATGAGGCCACGTGGCGAGAGAGGCAATCGGGCGGCCGAGAGAGAGAGAGGAGGGGCGGACGGGGAAGATGGGCTGAGGCGGGGGCGCGGCTGATCTGGGCTGGCCACCTGTCGGCCCGAGGGGACGGGAAGGCGGGATGAGCTAGGCGATGTGGGTGGGATCCGGCCATCCACGTGTCGACCGAAGGGAGGAGTTTGGGGTTTAATTTTTAAATTTGGTTTTGGATTTTCAGAAAACCCAAGAAAGAAGGATAAAGCTTGGAAATTAGCAAGAAAAACCAAATAAATCCTAGAAAATTCCTATAATTCTAATAAAATGCAAGGAACTCAAATAAAATTAGATAAACTCATTTTGAACAACATTTCTTCCAAGTTTTACTAGTTTTACTCTAGGCTCAAAATGAAAACAGGAATTAAATATTTAAAATATATAAAATTTGAAATTTTGGGATGTCACAAATCTCAAGGTAGATCGTTTATCACGCAAGGCCAAAATATATACTTTGGTCAAAGGAGTACTCTATAAACAAAGTACTCAAGGGGTTCTCATGCGATGCATATCGTAGAAAGAAGAATTATATCTCCTTCACAATATACATCGGGGCATCTGTGAAGTACATGCTTCTTATAGAACGCTGGTCGGAGAAGCCTTCCGACAAGGCTTTTATTGGCCAACTGCCCCCCATGACGCTAAAGGGTTGGTTAAAAAAATGTATACAATGCCAGTTTTGTAGTAGGCAAATACAGCAATCAACTCAAGCTCTATAAACTATACCTCTCTCTTGGCCTTTTACAATCTGGGGTCTCGATATCCTAGGACTATTCCCAAAAGCACCAAGGGGCTTTGAATTCTTTTTTGTGGCTAGTGACATATTCACACAATGGATCAAAGCCGAACTTGTGACTAGGATAACAACGAAAGCTGCTTAAAGGTTTATCATGAGAAGTGTAATTACTCAATTTGGAGTACCAAGTCGAATAGTTATACATAATGGTAAGCAATTCTTGAGTGCAAAGTTTCAAGAATTTTGCAAAGAATTGTGTACCAAATTGTGTTATGCCTCTGTCACCCATCCCCAAAGCAATGAAGTAGTCGAAAGAGCAAATGGCCAAATAATGCAAGGGATTAATACTCAGGTCTTCGACTAGCTTGTAAAGTACTAGAGGGCTTGGGTACAAGAATTGCCCTCGGTACAAGAATTGGTCTTCATCGACTTCATCTCCTCCTAACTACGAGTTGAAGCTTCTTGGAGTCACTTTATTTTGACTGCTTGCTCTACAAACAAAGTAAATCTAGTCAGACAAATTGTTCCGAAAAGACTATTTTAGGGAACTAGCCGTAGGTAAAGAATTCCTTACCTTCTAGTCGAGACTCAAGTTTCTTGACTTTATTGTCATGAGAGGCAACATCATTTTTACACTACTTTTCCCATGACCTAATCTTTTGGTCTTTTTCTTTGCCGAGATGGGAGGGCTCTCCAATCACTAAGGCATTTTGTTCGACTTTAGTGCGGAGCTTACCCATTTTGACCTCTTTTTTATCAAAAGAAAAGTAGGTCATTCATATAAATAGCCTCAAGTTCAGAACTTACTGTTTATTTCATTTTGCAACTTGCCAGTTGCAGAAGTCTCTCTCTGAAGCCTTACCTGCAAGTATTCATTTTCTTTCCTTAGCTTCTATGTCTCGAGCTTCTCGAAGTCGAGTGCATCAGCCAAGGAAGTTTTGTCACTCTTAGACGTGCAAAGGTTAAAGATAGACATGAGAACTAGACAAGTAGTAGAAACATAAAGGACTACATATGACAATGATTTGCTATCTATCTACCTTCTCACAGAGTTTAGCTTTTTCATATCATAATAGCATAAGTTGTTTGTGGTATTCACCCACAGTAACAATATTTTCCAAGACTCTCTGAATATAGAAGGACAATGAGAAGCCAGAAAAACCAATTATAAGAATGACTTTGTATTATATGCTTACATTTATGCTCATTCAAGCAAACTTGGCAAATACCCACTAGGGATCTTTGAGTTCGTCAAGCTCTTCAATCTTGTTCCACCACACCTTTTCAAGGCACTCGTCGTCAAAAATATTCCCCCTGTTGGGAATATCCTTGGGTGAGGAACTTGGTTACGAGATCGATATGAAGATGATCTCACTATCGATATGAAATTGAGGTACTCTTCTTCTTCAGTGTTGGCAGTTCAGCTGCTCTTCTTGGAGATTAGGAGGAACGTCCTCGACGATTTCCTTCCTGGCACAGTGGTCAAAGGTACCTCCAACTTCTCGGCCAGATGCTTATGGACTATCTTCTGCCACCTGCGCTTCTGCTTCTATGACCACTTCAATGGTCGTAGTCACTTCAACTCCAACGGTTGCTTCCACCACTGGGATGGTGGTTGATTCTTCGACTATTTTCTTTACCGTCTCTATGACTGTAGGAATAATGGCAGGGGGCTTCTTGATAGAAGCATCCTCAGAAGATGGAGGAGCCGAGCTAAGTTCACAAAAAGGGACGCACATCAACATTATAGAAAATAAAAGGGTAAAATGCTATTCTTATGCTTTCAATTACATACCTTGTTTTCTTAGCTTTGATCATGAGTCTAGAAGAAACCTTCCCTAAGGAAGATTTCTTCAACTTCCTCTCTATGACCACATCTAGTCGACGAGGAAAGGGGCCTTCTACGACCACGTCTAGTCGTAAGTCCTAAGCAAGTGTTACTGCTCCTTGGACTTCTTGCCCCTCTTGATGATCAAAACCAATTTTGACCACCTGAGGAGCAACTTCCCTTTCGATCATAGGTTCTACTAGTGCAGCAATATCCTTCACAAAAGATACAAAGCTTTTCTAGTTCTCCTTTTCAAGTTGCTTAACAAAGCCATGGGAAGCGCAGATTGAAAAAGTTTTGTCACCATAATAGTAAGGTACCTTGATCTTAGGGGCTTTTGCTTCAATTCGACTAGCCCTCTTTTCCCTGCAGCAATCACATCTGCAAAGAACTTCTCAATGGGGCTAGACAAGTGAGGAGCAGTACTTAAACTATCGCCTTGCTTTTTAGCAATCTTCACTAGCCAACACATTTTGGCCAAAGAAACTTTAACTTCCTTAACCTTTTCTGATAACCACCAGTCTGACCTCTTGGTCATCCTGATGGTTCATCATGCATACTCTCTGCATGAAGAAATAATATTACTTAGTCATTTATTATGACTACAAGATCCTAAAGATGAAATCGATTTTTGATTACCTTTAGACGTGCTTCCCTCTCTTCTACAGATATGTCTACCAGGATATAAGGAGCCAGTACATCAAGTGGCAGACTTTTCTCACAGAGGAGCTTGACTCAAGTGTCAATCTCTGCTAGTGGAAGATCTGCATAGACAAATAAAATGATCAACAATCAAAACTTAAAATTAACTAAAAAGGGGTTTGATTGTTATTTACCTTCCTCATAGTCCTCGGTCGTATCCTTAGCCCCTGAGTACCTCCACATAGGATGTTCTCATCTCTTCACGGGGCTAATGCGGCGCGTGATGAAATCTTTCACCATATGCCAACTGATAAGCCCCCTTATCCTTTAAGTCTTTTATGGCTTAAACATAGAGGGCTATCCGATTGCGGTCCTTAGGAACCAAATCCCAAGAAGGATTCTTCTCTACAGCCTTCCCCACAAAAGAAAGGCTGTCTTCACTGGTTGTTTCCCAGTAGAACCACTTCTTCTTCCATCCTGGCCATGATGACCAAATGAACATCTGGATGTATTCTTTCGTCTTGCCATCATGGAGCTTCAGACCACAGCTTCTGACAATCCCAACCTGACTGCTCATTTCATAACAACATTGGAAGAGTTCCAGATCTGGAGGAATCCCCAAATAAACCTCACACAAGTACATGGACACACTTAACATTGTGATGGAATTGGGAATAAGATTAACCAACTCCACTCCAATGTGCTCAAGTATGAGTGTAAGGAAGGTATGAGTGGGTAATCTGAGGCCACACTCACAGTAAGCTTGAAATACCATAATTTGCCCGATTTCCCCTGACGGCCAATGTTGTCTAGCAGCATCAATCCATTTTACAAATTTTCTTTGAGGGATCTTTTTAGAAGCGACCAAGGACTTCATCTTAGTAGCATCCATCTCCAACACTACCCAAATAGAAGAGGTTCAGGCCATTTTTTCTAGGAGGTTGCTTTGGATTTGGAAGAAATCAGAGGAATGGGATGACTTGATTGGTAGTGGAAAACTCGAAGAACAACATAACTGAAGGGGAAAGCAAGAACCCTAAGGTTACCCTACAGTAAGTTTTTATAGCCACATGATTGAGTTAAAGATCTTGGGAACTCAACAGTTACCACCTCTTCGGGAACTACTCCAATAGATAGATCAGAGAGTCAATTGGAATTCTTAAATTTGTTTGTTCAAAACTGGCGTGTCTTTACAACCTAAGCGAAATTACCTTCTTGACCAATTCTACTTCTGGTCAAATGAAATCAAAAAATCTTTGTTTTCGATCTTCACTGGTTTATGACCTCTTTTTCTCAAGTAAGTTATTTTCACTTGAAGTTGGGGGCTAGATGATGAGGATATAATAATCATCAATTTATTATTTAGAGAAAAGTACATTGTGGGTCCCAAAACTTGTCACAGGGGTTCACATGGGTCCCTAATCTATTAAACTGTCTAATCTGGTACCTAAACCTATTTAAGTGGGTCATCAGAGGTCCAAAAGAGCCAAGACTGGCCTTGACTGCTGTCATGGAAGGTTGAACCTGACATGGGCTCTCCAGCGTGGCCTACAGCTCACGTGTGGTGCTTGTGACTAGCAAAGTTGCGATGAGAGTTTGAGAGTTTTGCACAAAAATGCTCTGGGTTGTAGCAAAGTTCGCAATCCATTCCCAATCGTGCACTAGGCTCTGAGGCGTTCGTGTAGAGGCAATGATGAGGGGGTCCTTGGGTTGCCAGCTTCATCAACCGTGTATGGTACGTGCTTCATGCTTTAGTGGCCGGCTTAGTCTTGATTTAGGTTTTGATTTTGGTTGTGATTTTGGTTGCGATTTTGCTCTATGAAGCAGCCGACATTTTCACATTGTTATTTTTAGTAATCTAGGGTTTCAGATTGTGGCGATGTGTTGAGTGCGAATTCGCAAAATCTTGTTTTTTTGTCGCTAGTTCTCCTGAAATTGTGTTACTCCGTTAACAATGTAAGGCCTGATGATGAATTCAAAGTGGAGGTTCACCATGGTGGGTTTTCTGCGGACAATGTTAGAATTGTCCGTATTATTTATTTGTAGACGGTTATTAATAAGCCCTGTCTATGACAAGTAATTAACACAGATAGTTCGTAATAAGAACTGTCTATGAAATTATTACACATATGCTTATTAATGAGAACCGTCTAAGACAGTGCAAGACCACAGACGGTTCATGGTTGGACATGCCTGGAATACATCGTGTTATTAAATGGCTAGCCAGCAACGTCCCAACAGATCTGTCTTTATTACACTGCATTGAAGAAGGCGACTGGCATTTGGGGAGTTTGGTGAAAGCATACCGCTTGCAGATCTAGCTCTTGTAGATCTATTTGTTCTTGGTGATTAAAGGTTAGTACGTATTTGCTTCTAATTATATGCCTTGTAGTAAAGAAAAGTGATATCTAGGTTTAGATCTAGCTTAATTGGTAGTTAGCTCCAATTTAAGAATGAGTCACTACTCTTAGTTTATTTTAATATATTCTTGCTTGATATATACATTGCTTCATGAATAGTACACAGCTAGCTTGATAATTTATTATAAGGTGAATGTCAATTATGTGTAAGTATTAGGTTGGCTAGCTATATAGTAGCATTAATAATCTAATTTGACACTAATTTGTTATATGCATAGCGTAGATGGACCGAAGCACGATGTACGTTGAGAACTATGTAAGTGAAGAGTACATTAATGGCATATCTGCTTTTAGAAGAGTGGCTGAGCAGGATATACTGAAGAAGGGAATAGAATATATGTACTATCCATGCATTGATTGTGATAATCTGAAGATGTTTACCAACTCATCGTAAATCAAAACTCACTTGATTCAAAGGGGTTTCAAAAAGGGGTATACATGTTGGACCAGTCACAGTGAAGAGAAGAATATTATACAGGAAGGTAATTATAATATCGTCGAGGGACACAATGATATGCTAGTTGTGAACTGTGCTTTCGATAAGTATAGGTCGCATGATGACAATCTAGACCAGATGCTACGCAATGCAGAAGGAAACTATAGTGAGAGAGAGTTTGGTAATTTCAAGGGCTTGATGGAGGACTTGGAGAAACCTTTGTTCCCGGGTTGTAAGCTGCAATACACAAGGTTGTCATATATTCTTGAACTGCTAAAATTGAAGGCAAACAATGGTTGGTCCAACAAGAGTTTCACTACATTGTTAGGTCTCCTAGTGAATAACCTTCCAAAGGGAAATGTGTTATTGAGAACCACCTACCAAGCCAAAAAGGTTCTTTATCTATGGGAATGGAAGTAGAAAGATTACATGCATGTTCAAATGATTGTATCCTCTATCGTAAAGAGTATGAAAAAAATACATGTTTGTCTGGTGTGCAAAGCATCCCGATACAAGCGTAAGAATGACTCTGATGACAGCGATGGCATCGAGATGAAGTAAAGAGTATGCAAAAATATATGTTTGTCCGGTGTGCACAGCATCCTAAACAAGTGTAAGAATGATTCCGATGATAGCGACGGCATCGAGGAGAAGTAAGGAACTCCTACTAAGATGTTATGGTATTTGCCTATAATTCCCCTGTTTGAAGCATTTATTTGCAAATTGAAAGGATGCAAAATTGTTGTGTTGGCACTTGGAGGAGCGTAAGAAAGATGGAATGATAAGACATGTTGCTGATTCTGCCCAGTGGAGGAACATCAATACGATGTTTGCAGACTTCGGTGCGGAACCAAGGAATATAAGATTTGGGTTGAGTACAGATGGAATGGATCCTTTCGGTAACATGAGCAGCCGACATAGCACCTGGCCCGTGAATATATGCATGTACAACCTTCCTCCTTGGCTGTGTATGAAGCAGAAATACATTTTAATGTCATTACTTATCCAAGGGCCGAAGCAACCTGGGAACGATATTGATGTGTACCTAGCACCATTGGTGGAAGATCTTGTGACACTGTGGAACAAAGGGGTACATATATGAGATGCGTACAAACAAGAGAATTTCACTCTGCACGTCATGTTGTTCTGCACCATCAATGATTTTCTTGCCCTTGGTAACTTGTTAGGGTTGAGTACGAAATGAGCTAAAGCCTGTCTGCACTGGTTAGATTATACCGAGAGTGTGTAGTTAAACAACTCGCTTAAAACTGTGTACATGCATCACTGTAGGTTCCTTCCAAGGTATCACCCATACCACAAGATGAAGAAACAATTTGACGGAAATAAAGAGAATGACTCAGCACCAAGGTCCCTTAGTAGGAAAGAGGTGTACGATATGGTCAAGAATATCAATGTTGTGCTTGGAAAGGGACGTAAGTTGAGGACGCGTCAGAAGAACATGTGGAGGAAGAGGTCAGTATTTTGGGAGTTGCCTTATTGAGAGTACTTAGAAGTTCATAATTGCATCGATGTCATGCATGTAGAGAAGAATATATGTGATAGCTTGATTGGTCTCTTACCGAACATTCGTAACAAAACAAAGGATAGTGTCAATGCATGGCGTGACTTGGTCGCTATGAACATCAGGACCGAGTTAACACCGATAGAGACCAATAAAAGCTGCACGTACATTCCCCCAGCTTGCTACACTCTGTCTAAGTCCAAGAGAACTGAATTGTGTCAGTAATTGCATGGTGTGAAAGTTCCATCTGGTCACTACGTCAGTATGAAGGAACTTGCTTCCATGAAAGATTTGAAATTAATTGGCACGAAGTTTCATGACTATTATGTGCTAATGACACAACTACTTTCTGTTGCAATTCAAAGTATTTTGCTAAACAAGGTTCGAGTGACAATCATGAGGCTGTGTTATTTCAAAAGGTCATCGATCCCGATGGACTAGATGCTCTACAGAAAGATGTGGTGATAACTTTATGTCATCTTGAGATGTATTTCCCTCTGTAATTTTTTGATATCAAGGTCCATCTCATTGTCCACCTTGTGAAAGAGATAAAGATATGAGGCCCCGTGTTTCTACGTCATATGTACGCATTCGAGAGGTAAATGAGAATTCTCAAGTCCTATGTACACAATCGATCTCGGCCGGAGGGCAGCATCACATGTAATCAAAGAGGTCATTAAGTTCTGCATCAATTACAAGGCTCAGGTCAAACCGATAGGTGTGTCTCTATCTCGCCACGAGGGGAGGCTAGAGGGTATCGGGACCACCAGAAGGAAAGCAATAACTTCTGATCTGGATATGTACACTCAAGCCCATTTCACGGTCTTGCAACACATGACTAAATTGTCCCCATATATTGAAGAGCATAAGGACATACTATACCAAGAGAATCCAGGCCAGTCAGAGGATTGGATCACAAGATAGCACAACTGTTAGTTCAATGAATGGTTAAGGCTGCGATCCACTAGGAGGTCATCAAGTGGAATGCTGCAATGGATGGCAAGAGGGCCAAAATTTACAATTGTAACATGGCAAGGATACAACATTAATGGGTACACATTTTATACAATATATCAGGATAGAAAGAGTACATTGCAGAACTCAGGTGTCCGCATAGATGCATTTTGTGAACAGTTCAGTACCGCTACCCCAAGAACCTACTATGGGCTTGTAGAGGACACTAGGGAGCTCGACTACGTAATTTTCAAGATCTCTCTATTTCAGTGCCATTAGGTCCAACTCCTACAGGGTATAAAGATGAACCATTCATACTCACGAGACAAGTTGTTCAAGTTTTTTATGTAACCGACCCGGCAAATAAGAAATGCCACGTAGTTCTTCATGTAAGAAAAAGGATTGTCGGAGTTGAGAATGTTATGGATGAGGAAGAGTGTAATCAATTTGATGAGTTACCTCCATTCGGAGACAACATCAAGCTCAAGGAAGAACCAAGGGATGAAGTAAGCTATATGCTTGTCGATCATTACGAAGGGCCTTATTTCAAAGGAAAATAGCCAAGTGGAATGATCCCACACGGCGAACACCTATTTGGAAATTATTCCAATGTAATTAATAAACTCAGCATGTAATTAAGGAATCATTCCATTTTAATTGATTCAGTAAATTAAAAATAATTACATCTATGATTGTATCTGCTTGCTTATTTTCAGATCTTAAGGCTAGTCAAAAATTTTGATATTATCATAGGCGGTTTGATGGCACAAACCTTTTGTGATATATGTATCACAGACGGTTCCATAATAGAACTATCTGTGACAAGTACAATATCACAGATGGTTCCATAATAGAACTGTCTATGATAATGTATAACATCACAGACGGTTCCATAATAGAACCGTCTGTGATAATGGTAATATCACAAACGGTTCTATTATAGAACCGTCTGTGATATGCTATACACATCACAGATGGTTACATAATAAAACCATATGTGATAGTTCTATAAGTAATTCCCTTGCTAGATTTTGCGCTCTTACTCCTCTCACTCACACACTCCCTCCATCTCCTCGTCCCCCAACCTTCACCGCTACCGCCGGAGAACCCAACGTCTCCATCCTCTCCTTCCTCACCTAGTGTGGTGGTCCCATTGCCTCTCCTCCTGATGCCACCTCTCCTCCTGCCTCTCCTTCCTGTCGCCTCTCGTCCCGACGCCGCCTCCCGTCCCAACACTGCCTCTCCTCCTGAAGGTATGGATCCCAAATTCCACTTTTTTACCTCATGTGTGATAGATCCATCCATATATGTTAATGTGTATTCATGAGTTCTCTCCTCCCCATCGCTTCTGCTCCCAAAGGTATGGATCCCAAATCTCACTTTTTACCTCATGTGTGATAGATCCATCCATATTTGTTAATGTGTGTTCATGAGTTCTCTCCTCCCTATCGCCTCTCCTCCCGAAGGTATGGATCTCAAATCTCACTTTTTAGCTCATATGTGTTACACCCATCCATATCGATTAGTGTCTTTTTTATGTGAAACCCAAAAAGGAATGGGGGAAATGGATGTGGGAGGGAAGGTGGGCCCACTTGTGTTGGGCTGGAAGTGGTAAGGTTGTTGGGGGTAGTATCGGTGTGGTCCTCATGCAGATAAAGACATGGATGGTTGTCCTTTGTCATTTCCAAAAATGTCGCCTTCATGTCGTCCTCACAGTTGGCCTTCTGGTTGTCCAGTGGTCCACACTCTCCTTCGACTTCCACTATGTTCTTGTCTCCCCTCCTCCGACTCTTTTCTCCTTACTTCTATGGGTGGGCTGCTGGTTCAAGTAAAAAAGGGCATGAAACACTAGGAGTCGAAGTAGTAGTTGTACAAGAGGAACATTACAGCACTATACCCATGTGCTTCAAACAGCAGGAAGCAAATTATTTGCTTCCTGCTGTTTGGAGCACAAGTATATAGTCCTTTATTGTCCTTCTCATCGAGGAGCTCAACGTCTTGGCCATGGAGCACCATTATCACTGGAGCACCAACCATTGTGACTAGAGGAGAGTGACGCCTTCATCACCAGAGGTGGACGCAGAGTGGGAAATTAGGGAATAGGGATTTCAGATGAATTCGGTGGGGATATAAATGGCTGGTCGGAATTTTTAGTTCGGAATTTAGGCCTGCAAGATTTATGAGAATGAAAATGCAAGATTACCAAGCCATTGTGGGCATGCAAATTCTTGCTATCCACACTAGAGAGTCCACGTCAAGGTCAACCTTCCATGTTAGCGGTCAAAGCCAGCTTAGGCTCTTTTGGACCTCCGATGACCCACTTAAATTGGTTTAGGTGGATTGGATAGTTTAATATACTAGGGACCCAAGTGAACCCCTCTAACATATTTAGGGACCCACAATGTACTTTTCTCTATTATTTATCTATAAATATTGTTATTGCATCATTCTGCTCCTTAAGTATACCCCTTATATTCGTAAGGGAGAGACCTAACTATGTGGTCATGAGCCTTTCCACGACCACTCCATGGTCATGAGCCCTTTCATGACCACTCTATGGTTGAGAGGCTTTCCACAACTGTTTCATGATTGTAGGTCATTCTACAAACATAACATAGTCGTAAATCATTCTATGACCACTCTATGGTCATGAACTCTTCTACGATTAGCCTAACTTCGACCAGCTTGTTACGACAACCTACTACATTGTGGATCTGTCTGACAAGGCAGTTAACATATGTAGTTGTTCTCTAGAATAACTGCTCATAACTTCTTTATTTTTTTTAGTGATAACTGCCTTGCAATGAGGAGACATCACGTTGCTGACAATAACCTCCATAAAATGGTTCCTCATTTGAAATGTTGAGACGTGTCTTGGCATGGAGCAATTGCCACCCCTTTATGCCTTATATAGAGGCATAAGTCAAGAAGAAGGAGGGCATGCGATAAAGGATCAAGAAGTGCAAGACATCATGCATTAGTCTTTCTTTTGATTGTAATCAGTACGCTCAATATAGCCATACAGGAGTAGGGTTATTATTCTCTCCAGAGAAGGCCTGAACCTGTATAAAATTC
Source organism: Dendrocalamus latiflorus (assembly GCA_017311315.1). Classification (NCBI taxonomy): domain Eukaryota; kingdom Viridiplantae; phylum Streptophyta; class Magnoliopsida; order Poales; family Poaceae; genus Dendrocalamus; species Dendrocalamus latiflorus. The sequence goes on from CM029668.1 coordinate 14,426,655, forward strand.
CTATGTCTTTCTCTGTGTAGTCAGGCGCTCAAGAGATCCCCTGAACCAAATAATCATACGTAAGATCGGTGTTAGAACACCAACAAGTGTAAAGTGTGAATTGTGGGGCCATGGGAGAGACTTGGAGTCAAGATGATGTTTTTATATCTCGATTGACCAAGAATGCATGCACCCCCTTTGACCATATTGATATCATATTTCACTATTATGCATATTATGTTTCAATATTATTATGTGTAATTTCAGTAAATTTTTTTATATTGGTAAGGTTGGTAGCTATACCTAGTTGTTGCATTGTGCCTACCTTAATAAAATTGATATCCTCACTATTGTCAACATAGTATTGCTATCCACTGCTTGTATATTTAGTTGTGGAATATGTAGATGAAGCAAAATATTTTATACTTAGCCATATTCATACCAATACTAGTTGTGCTAGGTTGGAAAATTGTCAAAATGTTTAAAAATAGGAAACACTTTTGAAGTGGTCCAGAGGTGGTACATCTATTATTTTGGTTAATAAATAAAATTAAAAACATGGCTTAGACTTAAGCGAGTGGTTGTAGAAACCAGTGTAGTTGCGCGAGACTTTGGATTGTGGTAGTCTCGCCTAGATCACTAAGGACCGATCTATCGTGCCATAGACCCAAGTAAATGGGAAACACTTGTGAAGTGGTCCAGAGGAAGTATCTATGTTATTTAGGTTAATAAATAAAATTAAAATATATTTTAGACATCGGCGAGCAGTTGTAGAGATCAGTGCAGTTGCACAAGACTTTGGATTATGGTAGTCTTGATCGGCCACTTGTAACAGCCCAGCTGTTTATTTCAATTTTTGAGTTAAAAAATTATTAAATCAAATTAATTTGGTTTAAAATAAAAATAAGTGATTTGTCGCCTAAATTTTAAATTTTGAATGCTCTGATTTTCTGTTTTAAAAAAGGCTGGATTTGAAAAGTAATTTAAGTAAAAACCTAGAAATATTATTAAATAAGATGATATTTTGATTTTCTATAAAAAATCCTAATCCAAATTAATTATTTGGATTTATTTGGCTTTCTTCTGGATTTTTTTGAGTTTTTCTGGAGTTTAAAATCTATTTTGAAATTAAAAAAGTATTTCAAGTATAAAAATATATTACCAACATTAGTTGGAAATATTTTATCTAAGGTCATAAAATCTTTAGGAATTTCTGTGAATTTTTCTGGAATTTTTTGAATTTATTTGATATTTTTCTGAGCCATTTTGAATTTCCTCGGCTTTTCTGAAAATCCAAAATAAAAAATTTAAATTTAAATCTTCCCAACACTCTCTCTAGCTGATGCGTGGATGGCTAGGATGTGCCTATGTCGCCGCTATCCCCATCCGACCGGCCCCGCTCATCCCACTTTCCCTCTCTCTCCGCTCGACACGTGTTAAGCCCTGATTCAATCCGCCCTAGCCCATTTTAATCTCAGACGTTAGCAGCCACTTACCCCTTCATTTCTAATCTATGGTTTGGATTTCACCTTCCACCGCCTGATCTAATCTCAGCTGTCCCCTTCCCCTTAACGCCCTCATTTCCATCCGGCCACCCGATCTACTTCCCCTTCCTAGTGGCGAGATCTCTATCGTCCGCTCCGCCCACTCCCTCCCTTTCTCCTCTCCTTCGCTGCCACTGGGCCCCGCCTATCAGGCACTTCTTCTTCCCCACCCCTTCTTCCTCTCGCCGCAACCGCCTACATCGAAGCTGCCTCCGCCCTTTCCGGCCGTCGCTTCCTCCCGCACGCGCGCTGCCCCACCTCTCTCCTTCGTGCGCCGCACTCCCCGCACCCACCTCCCCACTTCCCCCATTCTCGCACCTACTCTCCGCAACGGTCATCGCCGCCATTTCCGCACGGCCATTAGCTCACCAGCGCCACCACCTCCCCTATAAAAGCCCTCCCTGAGCACTTGTTAGCCGCTCCTCACCTCTCCCCATGCTCCACTCCTCCTCTTCGTGCCATCTCTTCTCTCTCTCTCTCTCTCTCTCATCGGTGAGCTACTCCAACGAGGAATTCCGGCCGCCCCGGACCTCCTAGAGCCTCCCCGTCGGCACCCTCACCATCCTCGTCGCCATGCGCACCTCCTTCGCCCCTCCTCCGGGCTTGAGCATCGCCGGAGTGCCGACTTCGCCAAGAGCCTGAACGACGCCGCCACCTCTCCTTGTCGTCGACCCTCTTCCAGCCATCCTCTGTAATGTCAGCGTACACCATCACACTCCCCATCGCCTTCTCTCTCTTTTGCACCCGACGCCGGCCGCCGCCGTCCACTGGAGCTTCGGCGAGCCCTCGAGCCTAGAGCACCACTGTCCGGAGCTTCGGCAAGCCTAGAGCACCACTGGCCGGAGCTTCAGCAAGCCCAGAGCACCACCTCAGCACGAAGCCGATATGGCTGCCATGTGGCACACCGTGGCTTGCTACCTCAGTGCCACCTTAGCGTAAGACAGCACTGTCAGCAGCCACCTTGGGGGCCCGAGCCAAGTCAGCACTGTGGTCTGCGTGGCAGCCACGTGTCACCAATTAGCTTGCCACATCGACAAAACCACCCTAGTCACCAGCCACATCAGTGCCATGTCACCCTCCCTACCACCTCAGCCCTCTCTGGTCCATGGACTCGGTCCACATAGCCCAGGGCCCACCTGTCAGTCTATGATCTGAAAAATCAATCAGGGTTGACGTCATGCTGATGTCATAAACCCGAATTTCTAGTAGAAAAATAATTCAGCCGAACAGAAAATCCCAGGGCTGATGTCATAAATCCCTTTTTTAGTAGAAAAATAATTCCAAAAATTCAGTCTTTTTCCTTTTTTTCTCTGATTTCAAACTTCCGAGCACCTGTTCTCCTTCGTCCTAACTCCGATTGAGCCTGTTTAGATTCCTAAATTCCTCAAAAATTCCAATCTATCCATTTCTACCCTCAATTTAAATATTTTGAGTTTATTTGAAATTTATTTAAGTTTGGTGGGTTATTTTCACGTGTAGACTGTGACGATTCGGGAGAATTCCTCGACGATGATTTGCACCCAACTGAAGAGCAAGGCTAGTCACACACCTTGATCATGTTGATCTTAGTTTGCAAATAAAATTATCTTGTTTTAAATTATATTGCATGTGTATGTTTATTCAAGTATTTCAATTCCAGTTTTAAACTTAGTTAATCCCCAATTGTTATTGACACCTTTGATCTTGTGCAACATTATACCTTGTCACCCTAAAATAAAATTCTAGTTAGTATACTAGTATGGACTAGAGAATCATATATTAAGTGCTTAGACCTGCTTAGAAATAATCTTTGTTTTGAGATACCTTTTCACATAAAATGATAAGCTTTTCAAACGTATTCTTGACTTCGGTGAGTCAGGAAGGATTATGAAATATTTTGCAATAAAATATAAAATCTGGTTTAGACTTAGGCTAATTGTTAGGTGGTGGGTGCAGGCATGCACTGTTGTTTGGTGACACAGTATTGACTGTCGGGCGCAGGGGGCATATGGTTGAGCCTATGTCAATTAAGGACCGGCATGTGAACTACTATTGCAAAGCCCTATCGTACTACCACAAGGCTGGTATGGGATAGACCTAGCTGATTAATTTGCGGGTCCCAACCTGAGTCTCATCGTAGGATGAAAGTGAGCGTGGTGTAGGCCATGAGAAGTCTCACTCGGCTCAAGAGGGAGTCCCGGTCCGGTGGATTCCTTACTGGGGTGAAATCTTAGAGTTGGCTTGGCCAGGTTGAAGGCTTTGCATTGTAAAGGCCTTGTCATGATCTCTTTGCCACACACCTAAGGAAGTGTGTTAATCGCGTGGCAATATGAGATGATCATGTCTTGTGGGTAAAGCTGTACAACCTCTGCAAAGTGTATAATCTATACTGGATAGCCATGCCCAGGGTTATGGGCATGTTGAGTAAAAGTTTTTCCTGGATTAGACTTTGCTTTTCAAAATAGTTTATGAAAACTTTATGGATGGATGGAATCTATGAGAGATTGAAAACTTGGGAATGGATGGAATCCATGAGTGATTGGAAGCGTGTGGATGGATGGAATCCATACGAGATCTTTTAGAAAAGATGGTCCAAGTGGGATGCCCGTGGTTAGGTTAGTATGGGGGATAGACCTGCACTAACGTTATTAATTTCATTTACAATTGCTGTTTTTACTTGCTACATTAAATTTAGCATTTTCAATCTATTTACTGTATTTCTTTAAATGTTGTTTTATACTCAAATAACCCTATATGTCTCCCTTTGCTGCCTTTATCATTATATTGCATTTCTCCATGTGATTTTTGGAGTACAAGTTTGTACTCACCTTGCTATCTCCACACAGAGGAAGACGACTTCGACTACGGTGAAGGTTTGGACGAGTAGATTGTGTCTTACTGTCGTTTGCCTGTGGGCAGGCTTGGGCTTCGCTTTTATCAGTTTGCTTCCACAATTAATTGTCTTTATTATTGTTGCCAATGAGCATTGATATAAGACTTGGCCATAAGTCCATACTATTTTATTTAATATAGATGTTCATTTGTGCTTGATATGTATCTTTGTTCTACTGTGTGCACTAGCTGTTCCTAGACTAGTGCGATTTACACAGAGGGTTTTGGAGTTGTTGCTCCGGGGTCCGACAACACTAATGATTGATCTATTGTGACATAAACCCAAGTAAACTCATACAACCACATGTGCCTCATATGGGGGAGGTCCTAGTATAATAAGTTATTGTGTCCTAGCAATCAAACCGCAGGTTGTAGTGGTTAGGTGTCGCGACCCCGGATTTCCGAACCCGGACCCTCTGTGTATTACAGCACTAGTCCCAGATCAAAGCTAGTGCACACAGTTAAACAGAAATGATTACATAACCAACAACGTCTTATTACAATATTAAAGAGTACTGACCGAAAGGTTTCATTATTACAAATGAGGTTTCAAGACCTCGCACACACGAAGCACAGCGGAAACGAAAACAAATTCAGCGGAGACCCATCAATACGCCACAGGCAATTGACTGGGGAAGCACGACCTAGTACTCCGGAAATCCTTCGTCGAATCCACCCGAGAAGTAGTCGTAGTCTCCCTCTTGAGCTTCGTATTCCTCTCAGTATTATTTTTAAGTGCAGCATGTGAGTACATAAAGTACTCTGCAAGTCTTGGGGAAAATGCAATAGATGCAAGGCTTAACAAAGGAGGGTTCTATGGTTCTTTTGCACAAAGTAATATTTTATTTCAAATACCATTAAGTAATTTCGAAGGCATCATTTTAACCAATTAATTGCTTTAACTGAAACTAGTAAGCATTTTATAGTGAAGGTTATATCCACCAACACTAGTTAACCAACTTTAACCGATAAAATTTAAAACCGCGGGTTACATCCACCCACTCTGGCTCCAACTGCCAGGATACTCTTCCGAGAGTTCCCTCCACTCCCGGAATTCCAAAACTTTGATTTTAAAACCAAAACCAAAAATCTACCATGTGAATGCATTCCTTGCCCGCCCTTGACCATGGGCACGGCTATTCGAATAGTTTGACACTCTGCAGAGGTTGTACAACTTTACCCCCAAGAGATAAATTATCCTAACAGTCACCACACTTCCTTTGGCATGAGACACAGATAAAATATCACAAAGCTTTTACCTCACTCTAGTCTAGCTAGACACCACCCGCTGAGGTTTCACCGCAGAAGGGTTCCATCCACCCAGTCCGAAGCCCCCTCTTGCGCCATATGAGTACAGTAAATCCCTGTCCCTCACTATGAGTAACCAGCAAATCCCCAGCACCCACTTTCCACTGGTGGCACCTAAACTAAACTATCATAATTTAATCAGCTAGGTCGTACCCATATAGACTCAGGGTTGTACGGTAGTGCTCAGTCTAGACAATCACAAGCGTCGGTCCTTAATTGACTAGGGTGGAACATTCACTTTATAAGATCTCGTGCTTTCCGCACCAATCCCAACCAACCATCCACCCCAGTCTAAACCAACTTTCACATTTTATTTTATTTTTAAAAGAACAATGGCAACACCAGTCACCACTTACTTCTAAATACAATTACCAGTTGAATGACATATGATTTCCCATTTCAAGATTTCAAAAGAATTAAATAGCATGACTAAGAATTATACTACCGTCTAATATTACCAAAGGATTATGTAATTCTCATTATGGAGACAAAGGTTATACTAGGGTTACAAAGGTACATGGCATTCAAGTTCAATTGAGGGCATAACAAGGTTGAATTTAACTAATGCCTTAACACCAAAATTAGAGTTCTAATTAAATAGCGATGCACGTAAATTTAAAATAATAAAAAAACATTTCACAAACATGGGTTCAAAATGGTCAAAGGAGACCTGCCTTCTTGCACGCTCTCTGGGTCTTCTTGCTGCAGAGTGGAGAGATCTTCGACAACGGTGGAATCTACGCGCGAAAAAGACGAAGCAAACAAAGCAAATAAATACAAACAAAATTCAAATAAAATCAAAAATTCAAATATAGGCCATATTTGGATAGATTATGATTTTAGAAGAATTTAGAAATTTGAATGGCTCAATTTGGAGTTAAAATGGACAAGTTATGCTCATTTGAAAATTTCAGCTTGAATAAATCCAGAAATTATTAAATTTCTGACAGGTGGGACCCACTGGCACTATTTAATTTTTAATCTTTTATTTTATTTCTTTACTCTGAGTCTATGACAGGTGGGACCCACATGTCAGTGAGACTCACTGAGCTCCAACTCTGACAAGTGGGACCCCTCTATCAGTGGCCACAGGCTGTCGGCCACTGACAGGTGGGACCCTTCAGCTCTGGGCCCACATGCCAGCGAGAGTACTGACCGACGGGGCCCAGCTGTCAGCCAGCCTACAGACCGACAACAGCTGACGGACGGGGCCCGCATGTCAGCGTGGGGTTTAAAAGAAATGGCTCAACCTCAGCGTGCGGAGCCAGGGGCTCGAACGCGTGCCGAGGGAGCCGGGGGGAAAGAGATAGCGCTACTAGCCAGTTGGTCGTTGAGGCGTTGCCTACCCCTACAGGGTAAGTAACCCCTTTGAGGTACCTGCTGGAGGGGACCGGGCAGCAGTGGACAGAGGCGACGATGCCGGCGGCGAGGGGTGGCCAGAGTGGTTCGGGGGAGGTCCAAAATGCGATCCCGATGCGGAGGCGGTTTCGACGGTGGGGTCGGCGAGGTCCGGGGACGAGCGGAGGCAGCCGGCGACGGGAGGGGCGGCGGCGTAGCACGGGTACTCTGGTGCGGCGGCGATCCGGCGGCGGGGAAGCCTGCTCGAGGGGTCGGGGAGGTTTGCACGGGCACGGAGATGCTCGGAGTGGAGGCGGTGGGCTCTGGGGAGGACTGGGTCGACGGCGATTGCTCGTAGGAGTACTCGCCGGGACGCGCACGGGGAGCTCTTGGTGCGGGGCACTCGGGGATCGGGGAGAGAGAGGGAGAGCGGTAGGAGGTGGTGCGGAGAGAGGCGGAGCCGATGGGAGGCTTTTATAGGGTGGAGGAGGGACATGGGCGCGGCAATTGCTCGTCGGGGCTGGCGGCCGGAAAAGGAAGGGAAGGGGGAGAAGGAAAGGGAGGGCAGAGAAGGAAGGGAGGCGCGGGATTAGGGGGATCTGGTCGCGGCGGTGCCCGAGGTTTCCAAAGCCGGAGAGAGCCGGGGAAGGAAAGGCCGGATTGGGCGCGGATACGGTCGTCGGAGCAAGAAAGGAAAGAGGGGAAAGAAAGAAGGAAGGAGGCGGTGTCGCGGGGAAGAAAGGCCTGACGGGCGGGCCCGGGTGGCAGCGGAAGCGGGGGTGCGGGCGACTGACTGACGGGGCCCACGGGTAGAGAGGAGAGGGGGAAGCGGGTGCGGACGGTGGGATGGCTTGCGCGGGCGGCGTGGCTCACATCGGGCCGGCCAGGTGGCAGCCCGAGACGAGGGGAAGGCGGGGCTGGCTGACGGGCCGGGCCCGCTGGCGGAGTGTGAGGGGAGAGCGGCCAGGATTGGGCCGGGCGGCGACGTGGGTAGATCTGGGCCGTCCACGCTTCGACCGGAGGGGAGGGAATGGAATTTTTGATTTTAGAATTTGATTTTTATTTTCAGAAAAGGCTAGGAAATTATTTAGGCCTCAGAAAAATATAAAAATACCTCCAAAAATTCCAGAAAAATTTACAGAAGCTTCTGGAGATATTTTGGACTTAATAAAATTATTTCCAACTAATGTTGGTATTTAATTTTCATACTTTAAATACTTTTTAAATTTTAAAAATAGGTTTTAAACTCCAGAAAATTCAGAAAATCAAATAAAAGCCAAATAAAGTCCAAACACTTTAAAATAATTAATTTGAAATTAAATTTTTCCAGAAGGCAAATTTTGGGATGTTACATTAGGTAAATGGGCTAGTGTGGCCATGATGGAGAATCCCCATGTTCGAAGGGGCTTTGCAAGAACCGCAAGGCTTACCGACACACCGTTTGAGTTCTTAGGATTTTAGGGAGCTCTCCATATCTTAAGAAGGTATCATAGCACAATTTGTTGTTAGAATCGCTAATGTAAAAGTTTTGTCATGAACTCCCAAATTCGGTACCTTTGGTATCGCATGGTATGGTTGACATAGTGAGATGTATATATCGTATGGGTAAAGTTGTACAATCTCTGTATAATGTAAATCTATTTGAATAACCGTATCACTAGTTATGGACAATGCTTGCTTATATCCTATAATAAATAGTTTTGTGTTTTGCAAATTGGTTTGGGGAGTGTATGGATGAGGATCCATGCATAGCTCATTTGGCAAAAAGATTTTTTTTCCACTATTTTGATATTATGTCAGCAAGCTACTAATTTATTTATTTATGCTATTTAAGCTTTACTATTATTTGTTTATTAATGTGAAATGCTCTTACAATATTTAATTGCAATCTATTACTTTCTATTGCAAATGAAATCCCATTTTGTGCAAATTAGAATAGATTGGACAACCACCTTTGATTCAGCTTGCATACTATATAATCTTTGCTTTAAAGTCTTGCGGAGTATAATCTTGTACTTACAATTGCTTGTTGAACAATATCAGAAGGGATGTTCATGGAGGTAAAAGGGACAGCAACATTAGCATTTTAGGGTTATGACCGCACTCAAGTTTTCCTTTGCTTTCTTTGAGTATTTGTGTAAGCTAAACTTTTGGTCTACAGGCCTGTAATACTATTTAAATTCCAGCCAATAGGCCATATTTCACTCTATCTAACCTTCTTTGGCTTTCTTTAAGCAGGTATGATATGATTTCTATCCGCAACTGAATTCCTGGGTAGGTGGGGGGATATGATGACCCTGCATATTTTGGGGTTGTCATAGAAAATGTAATGACAGTACCAGATCGAGTGAAGTTGCTGCTACAACTTGGACAAGTTGTTTGTCCCTTCAAAAAAATGCACTTTGCACTAGCTAAATTGATTGATGTTTTATTGTGCACCAGGTTTACTCAATAGTTTTACTATGCACCAGGGTGTTTCAAAATAGCATTCACTTAACACTAGCCAGTAGCCAACCATCTTTGGGTCTAAACTGATGCATCTATTGACAAGCAGGCCTCACCCACAAGTGTGCCACTTGTTCACGTGAGAGAGGGAGCAGTCGAACAACATAATGTGGTGGCACGGGTAGCGCACATTGTCGGCGATGGAGAGGCGGTGCGGCTCTGGGATTGGGCAAAATGGAATGCAAGTGAGACATAGCTAGTGGTTGTGGTGAAACGTGCCAGATACATGTCAACAGTGGCGGAGGGCGGTAGGGGCGGATGGGTGTTGGTGGAGGCAGCGCTATCGGGGTCAGGCAAGAGAGGTGAGCACGGCAAAACATGTCCGGTGAAGTAATCGAACGAAGTCTCATCGATCGCGATGAACCACGGTGGAGAAGGTCGATGGATCTAGAGAAGAAAAACCTCGATTTCGGGCAGATGCGTACACAAAACTGAAATTAATTTGGGGTGGAACACGATGTGGCATGGACAGTCTTTGGAGAATATTTCACCAGACATGGAGTTTGAGCTCGGTGGCACATAGTGGCAATGGCGGCAAAGGCCTTGTACATGTTCTTGGACCAAGAAGAAGAAGAAAAGGGAAGACGGGGCCTGCTGCAATACTAGCCAAGAGGATGAGGGTGAGGGCAGTGCCGCAGCGCTCAGCCACACACTGTGGACGAACCTGCGTGGACAAGTTGGATCATAGGTGCCATATGCTGCTAAGTGACAAAACCAATTAGGGTTAACTGCAAGGGGCTATTGCAAAGTGTAACTCAACGTAGACCGTTCTGATGCAAAGTCTAAATTATGGTCTAGATCTGGTGCAAAATGAAACAAGAAGCAATTTACCTAGTGCAAAGTGTAATTTATAAAAAAAACAGTTCACTGTAGCAAATTGTAACCGTTGGATGATCACACACGTGGATAGCCGTTGATCGGGTCTTCGCGTGGAAAAAAAATTAACATGCCATCCTAGTTCTTCTGCGGTGTATATCGGGACTGTTCACATGGAACTCAATGGCCCAGATCACGTGCCATTGGCTGTAGTTAAAACACTAATCGGCTAACCGCAATTGATCCACATCAAAATGATACTGCTGGGGCGTGTTTGTTTCATTGACACACTTTGCTACACTCGAGCAAGCCAAAATATAATTGACCTTTTTCGGCAACCGTTTGGTTCACGGCTATACAGTTATGGCTTGCTACGCTTTTTTAGCACATTGCCGCACTTCGGTCACAGGCACACGTATTCTTGTCTAAATTATAGTGACCAATTCGAACATCATAAAAACTAGTAAATTGCTTGTGCGTTGCAACGGAGTACCAAATAAAGGTGATACATACTATCCTTCCAGCGTCGCGGCAGAGCCTGGTGAGGAAGGCGCCATCTAGAAGGTCGGCGTCGCTGCTGACGGCAGGAAGGGGAGTGCGGAGGCAGCGTCGGAGAGGGGGCGTTGCGCGGAGGAGGGGAGGGCACAGGAGAAGGCGGAGATGCTGGAGCTGGAGGTGAAGGCCAGCGCTACGAAGGGGTCGAGGGCGCCGGGCAGGAGGAAGGGGGCAGAGGCGGTCAGGGTCGTGCGGGTGGATGGCGATGGTGGGCACGGGGAGCGGGTGCTCACTGCACTGCCGCAGAAGCGCGTGCAGGAGGGCACCGTATCAGCCACAGCCACCGCCGGTGGTCTGAGGCGTCGTGAACTCCACCTGCCGGTTGGTAAGCGAGAGGGGCTCCGGCTGCGCCATTCCCCTCCCTGGCAACGCGCGGCGATGCAAATCAGCAACCAGAAATCAGAATTCGGAAACACAGTGAACATTATAAACCGTCAGGATCTATCAGATAACGTAAGATACAGTGAGCTAGCAATACACAGATAGCAACATCAAACCAGCAAACTTCCTACACGCAGGGGCACGTATCTGAGGCGTAGTTTGTTCAGGATTCGACCCGGTGAACAATCTTGCCAATAACAACATCTCGATTCTGAACTGACAATCGTGTGCTAAGTCAGTCAAGCAAAGTATACAAGAATTGTATCACGCATTGTGGAATCTAACAATCTTCTGGCTTCTATTCCTCTTGCTGCTATTCCTCTTGCTGCCAACATTATTTTATAGTTGATACAATCACACAGTCTGACAATACATAAGGAGAATGTCTACATCGTGGTGCCATTTTTGCGCTTCAAGGGTGCAGTGATAAGGTAACATTAGTGAGTTGTGACCAAGCTATCTATCAGTGGGCAGCTCTCCACATCTGAGCATTAAGACATGAAGACGTGAGAGCTCCATGATACAATGTTGCTCGGCTTCGCGAGAACCTCCTTTTGGCTTTGATTGCAATGTCTCCGGGAGCAGATGCAAGCAGCAGTCACTGCCACTGGGTCTCGAAAGGGAGTTCAATGGGCGTGGCGTTGCCATAGAGCTCTTCCAAGTTGTAGAATGCTCTCTGTTGGGGAAGAAATATGTGGACAACAACATCACCTGTAAGAGTGCGAAGGTCGGTTAAACAGGTCAATGGCAAATTTGTGCAACAGCATCACGGCATTTGAAAGTAGATCACGAGGTGAGTTTTTTTCCCAACAGAACCTCATCAACCCACTAAGATTTAAAAATCTCAAAGAACATTTTAGAGTTGTTTCCAAAGAAAAAAAGGTAGCGACAAGAGTTGCAGTGCGTTTTCAGTCTATTCAAGAATCAAAAGACATAAAGACATACAGTTATATTCAATTTTAACTTCTTTGAATTACTAAAAGGGAAAAATAGAAGAAAGCCAAGCATGTCTGCCTAGTTATCTTAGCAAAGACGATGTATTAAACTGAGATCACCAGAAACAAGAACCTCAACCTTGTGCTACCAAGAAGCAATCCCTAGCTACCTTTTAGGCTGAGTTTACGACCGGATAAAAAATTATCACTAACCTATGGTTCAAGTTTAACACAGTTACAAATAGTTTTTTCAGATAAAAATCTGAACATGTTTTAATAAATTGAATTATGAGGATCTCAAACTTCTATCCGAAACTAAAAATAAGTAATTCTGGATTTAATTTTTGGACGCCTTTTCCTTGAAAATACTATGGGATGCGTAGTAGTTCTGTATCTGATATGCAGTAATTTTAGTTGTCCAAGATTTTGAGTGCTATATTATTGATGAGATCATGTAAGCTTTTAGCGATATTTGTTATGTATTTAAGTTTTCTGAGGGATACTTGGGCATTGGAAATTCAAATGCAGATGAATAGCCAAACAAATGCATCGGAAAACAATGCAACCAGCAATCATATAAGTGCCAATGCTGGCAATGGGTCAAAGATAGGAGAAAACAGCGATGAGGAAAGTGATGCTCAGGTTAGCATCTGAGCTGACTTATACCTTATTTCTCTAACTGATATCAAAGCATGTGTTGGGTTGCACCACTGCTAAGGTCGATTAAGCCAAACAAACAGAAAGTGTGAAAGCTGAAGTATTTAAACACACTTCATTTTCGATGGTGTTTTTTCTCATGACTTCCATTAAATGTAGCCAACACTGTTTACTAAAACCAATTAGAGTTCATCATAACTGGCCTTCTATGAAGTTCTGGCATCTCTTTTATATTCATTATTGGAGTACCTTTGCACCTAACACTATGGAGGATGTTTTACCTTGAGCAGAGCTCTCATAGCGAGAGGGAGATCAAAATTCAAAGTGGTGAGAAATTACCATTGATTGTTAGAGATGGTGGGGTAGGTTCATCCAAAGAACTAAAAACCATCGGGCTGACCACGATACCGCTCGGGCTTAGGGTTATGATACCGGGTAAACATTGAGTGCTGCCGTATCATACCTAATCACCACGGTTCATCCTTTGTGAGTTGGGAAACACGACCTTGAGCTCCTACAAAACGAACACAATAGGTCGGTTAGCTTCATGCAAGTTACAATTCCAACTTGTGGAAACAATCATCAAAGTCACGGTACAAACACACCGGTTGCGAGACGTGGTCAGGAGGATCTTGGGTTCACGGAGTGCAGCGCCGGCGTACTCATCATCAATGAGGCTTTTTGGAACTTCCCCAAACACAAAGAAACATGTGCTTGTACCAGTAGAGCCACACAGCAAGAACTGCATGGAATGAAGGGGAAGGATTGGATCAGGTGGAACCTGCCCTGTCCTGGTCGTCGAGGTCGATCTCGTGGTGCAGGGCGAGCTCCTCGTTGCAGAGCTCGAAGGGGATGGGCTTGCCCTCCTCGAGCGCCTCCCGGACGCGGCGCTTCTTCTCGTAGTGCTGCCGCTCCTTCCCTTCGAGGCTCTTCCGGTATAGGTACTCCCGCCGCAGCCGTGTGTTCCGCCGCAGCATCTCGCCTCGCTTCCCCTCTCCCTCTCCACCAAAAACCGCAAAACCCTAGGCGCCTGATCCGAACGGAAGGAGGACGACGACGTGGCGGTGTGGGGATATTTGGAAATTTCTCGAAGGGCCTGGGTACTATTTTGCATCGATGGCGGAGGAGTGGGGGGAGAGGAGGCGGCGGCGCGGGGCAGGGAGGAGGAGGAGGCGGAGCGGAGGAGTGGGGGGAGGAGAGCAGAGCGGAGTGGAGGAGTGGGGGGAGGAGGCGGCGGTGGCACGGGGTGGGGAGGAGGCGGCGGCGCGGGGTGGGAGAAGGAGGAGGGGGAGCAACGTCTCGGGCGGAAGTTTCGCGAGGTGGGGGGAGATCAGAGAGAGGAGAGCGGGAGAAGTGGGGGGAGAGGAGGCGGCGGCGCGGGGCGGGGAGGAGGAGGCGGCGGAGCGGAGCGGAGGAGTAGGGGGAGGCGAGGGCAGAGTGGGGGGAGGAGGAGGCGGCGGTGGAGCGGAGGGTTGGGGGAGGAGGAGGCAGCAGCGCAGCGCAACGGAGGAGTAGGGGTAGGAGGAGGAGGAGGCGCGGGGTGGAGAGGAGGAGGCGAGGGCAGAGCGGCTGCGGAGGGAGGGGAAGAGGCGAGGGCGGAGTAGCGGAGAACGGCGGTGTGGAGAACGTGGGGAAGACGCGGTCACACGGAGAACGTGGAGGAAACGGGGGAGAAGATCGGCGGAAGGAGAGAAGCAGGTGTTTTATCAGTTGGGCCCACATGTCAGCGGAGCTTTTTTTCTTGAGAAGGGGTGGGAGAGGCCGGACCAACCACCAACTCCTTCTTTTATAATAGTAAAGATGTATGGCTTGCCACACTTTAGCAAGAGAAGTGTGCAAGAGAAGTGTGGTCGTATGTAGCATTGAACTAAACGTGCGTTGAATGATGTTACTCACAGTTGTTAAGGGAAGACATTGTGTTGTGCGTGATAGAATGTTGTAGAGATTTTCTTTTTCAAAAAAACAATTTATTATAACTAGTGCACTAGTTAAAGTTTTAAAACTATATACTGCAACAAGTGATTGCATGATTACAGGGAAGAAACAGAATAATACTTCGTTTTTACCAATTCTATTTTACATTTTGTAGGACCGAATAGGCAACAGAGGGGGTGAATGGTGCCTTCAAACCTCCCCAATATTCACACAACCATTTTTCTCCAATAGCTACAGAGCTATGAAGTTAGGGTTGAATGCTCACTGGAAACCAAGAGAACAGATCGAAAAAGAGAAGAAACAGACGCTGGCCGAACACAGTTCAGTGCGGTCAAAAGCTTACCACATGGTCGAAACGACCGAGCGGTCGAGACTTTACTGCGTGGTCGGAAGACCCTTTGCCGTGGTCGAAACGACTAAGTGGTGGTCTGTCTGTGTACAGAGTGGTCGAACGCCAACTAGTGGTCGATCAAACAACTCGGTCAAGGACAGACGGTTCACTAGTCGAAATCTCGTGGTCGTAAGCCAACAGGTGGCCGAACGTTCAACGTGGCGAAACTAGATCACTGTGACAGAAAATCAGCATGGTCGAAAAGGGTGCAATGTGGTCTAGTACTTGACCATGGTCGAAACCAATATACTTGTAAATCCGGTCGACGTATCAGACAACAATTGCACTAATTTCAACTACACACGACCAGAAAAACCAGAAGACAAGAAGTCGATAGAACTAGCCCTGGTCAAAGAGGTGGTCTGTAGTGCATCCGACAAAACAGAGTACTGTCGGGAGGTGCACACCCGCAAGACCAAGAACTCAAAGAACTTTCGACTTAGAGAACAAAAGGCCAAGAAACTTCACACACAGAAAGATGAAGACTGCAAGAAGTTGCACTAACTTTTAACTGAAAGATTAACAACAATATCGAGATCTCTGCTAGAAATCGCGGGGAGTGCTTACGACCATGTCTGAGAGGAAGAAGCACTACGACCAGACCTTGCTCTCTGGAATAGACTAGCCAAGGTGGCTTTGATGATAATTCCCAGTTCAGAACAAGTCGAATCCGGAGCAACCCGAAAGCAAACAACCTCTTAGACAAAAGAAAATAGAAGAGAAGATAGAACATAGACAACTCGAATAAGTCAAGCAAACATCAATCAGACATAAGAACTCAAAAGAAGCATAAAGATCGATGTATTGCATTCATGGAGGTTTCTACAGCCACTCCATTCGGGAGGACCAGGAGCACAAGCACTCTGCCACAGAGAACAACTCACGCAAGAACTGAAATAAAACCCCAGAGCTTCTCCGAAAAACCTCGCAAAGCACTGGTGCTCTACCCTTCTATTTATAGCCTTCAATAGCGGGGCGTAACCCGTTAACCCCAACTAACACCGGTTTTTCACGCAGACACACCTGCGACAACCCGCTTACACAGTCAGAGCATAGTGCTTTAATAGAAACCGCTTCCTTTTGCAGGCCTGAGTCAATTCACCAAATTGCCCCTCAGGCACCTTCCCGGAAGCTTCCTGTTTGCTTGCCGCCCACGCTTGCAACCACTTGGTAGCCCAAGTCATCTTCGGCTTCTTTCGATCGTTCTGAACCTCAACACCACCTATGTCTAGTCTCAATCCTTCCAGCCTTACCATGACTTACTTCCAAAGTCCTACAAACACCACAGACAAGCAAAACATCACATAGCACCGCACTATAACCAGAGTTCAGCAATCTGCATCAGAAGAATGTACACGGAAAACACCCCAGCTGGTCGTAACCCACATACGACCGGTCGAGAGCACAAGACATGAAAAGCTCATAGCCTACGAACACATAGCAGGTCGTTACGACCACCCCAGAAGTCGGTACGACCGTTTCCAAGAGACTAAAACCGCCTCCCGCTGTTTTACGACTACTCTGTTGGTCTTACGACCACACAGACAGTCGTTTCGACCACGTTATAGCTCCTCTGATCGCTTTGACTTCATGGTCGTAAACCTTCTACTGAAGTTTCGAGCACGTTCACTTCTTCACAACGTGGTCAAAGCGCCTTCCGACCACGTTCAACGTGGTCGAAGGCCTTTCGACCACGTACAACGTGGCTGAAGCTTCTTCCAACCACGTACAACATGGTCGAAGCGCCTTCCGACCACATTCAACGTGCTCTGCTGTGGTCGTAGCACCTCCCGACCATGTTTTCTTCTAGTTTGTCGTGGTCGTAACACCTTTCGACCATGTTCAAATTGCACTGCCGTGGTCGTAGCACCTCTCAACCACGTTTTCTTCTAGTTTGCTGTGGTCGTAGCATCCGACCATGTTCAAATTGTACTGCCGTGGTCGTAGCACCTTCCGACCACGTTTTCTTCTGGTTTGTCGTGGTCATAATGCCTTCCGACCATGTTAAAACCTTCTTTGCCGTGATCGTAAATCTTCCAGCCAACCATGACGACACACAACATGGTCATAAGCAACACAACGTGGTCGTAAACGGTCTGCCGACTACTCTCTAAGGCTACGACTTTGCAAAGACAGCACAATCAGCACAAACTTCAAAAACCAAACTCAATCTTTCTAAAACAAAGGTCAATTACTCATCATAAACATGGGGTCACCTCCACATGGTCTCTCAATCTCCCCCTTGATGAGTATATTGACAAATACAGAAAAAGCATGAAGATGAGTTTGTTTTTTTGTTTTAAAAGAGAAAGTCACACATGGTCTAAAAATAGTGACAGAGAGCTTATGACCATGTTGACAGAAGGGAAAATGGAGCAAAACCGGAAAGAGCAATTTTTCCTCAAAAGCTCCAGAAATTCCCATGGAGCAAAAACAGAAAAAGCAATTTTTCTTCAAAAACTCCAAAAAAATCCCCCTTTTATGCCTTTTTCTCCATTATTCTCCCCTTTTGGCAATAAAATCATCAAGATGCATGGAAGAAAATAGAGTACGAGTGAAATGGAGTGGCTGTATTTTATTTATTTTACGCATAATGAGTCGTGAAGATTATTCATGTATAGACAAGCTAAAGCCAAATAAACCATAATCTGAAATTTAGATGAGTTGCTTAGCATGCCAAGTCATTCGAGATCATAGTCTAGCCAGAGGTATCCAAAGATGAGTCATGCCATGTCAATATTCTAAGTGGAACCAAGAAGCTAACATTGAGTCAATTTAGAGTACTATAAGTTCAAGAATGAGACATTTGTTCAAGTACTTGGCATTTTTGTAGTTGAGCAAATTTAGCACATTTGACACAATTTTCTTTTTAGAATATATGGTTGTTTTCAACCCTTTTTTGTTTAGTCATGTGTTAGATCTCAAATCTTATGTGATCATTCCAAGCAAGAAGCTTAAGGAAATGATCTTGGTCATCCAAAACTCCCACTGAGTTCATACCTAATGCAAGGGCAAGCAGTCTCATGAGAAAGAATTTGTGATATCAGTTTTTCGCACAAAAGAGACTTTTTGCATTTTCTGAATTTAGTTCAAGAACAGAGAGTTAATACTAACTCATGCTTCACTAAAGAACTAGCATAGCTCAATATAAGGCTCAACATAGATTCAAGACTCAACTCAGCCTATTTGACATGGTATGAATCACAAAAGGATAACTATAGACAGACTAGTCACAAGATCTAACATGACTTGATTAATTTAAGTTGTGCACATTTACTCAAGCTATTATGGCAAAGACTAGACTACACATAGAAAGTCATGATAAATCTAGAACCCTAGCACAAATCATGGCAAGATGTAATGCAGTTTTATCATGTCATAAAAGGATAATAATCAAGGCTCCATGTAATTATATTACAATGCACAATGCTGAAATTAAATGACATGAAGTGCAAGAAAATCTAGCTCCCCCTCAGCATGTGAAGCAATTTTAGTTCAAGTTGAGTTATGTCATCATTAAATTCCAGAAAATCTCAAATGAACTCTCCCTGAACCAAAGCAATAAACAAGAGGAAAGAAGCTAGCAAAGAAAGCAGAAAAGGCAGTCCTTATAGTTTAGACAAGATACATAGAATACTATGGCTCTGACTGACTCTCATCTACCCCATATGACTCTAGGACTATCAGCTGGTCTCTAACACACTAGGGAGTAAACACGTTCCCTATCTACCCAAGGGGGCACAACCCTCGTTAGACTTATAAGAAGTGAGTGAACTCAACCTAGTGAAAAGAGACACAGCTAATAAGCAGCATCCTAGAATCATAAGATGAGAGGAAGAAGTCTAAGCAACTGAGAGAGAACCACTCTAGTCTATGCTAGAAAGACTAACCCGAATGCACCCTCATGAAATGCAACAGAATGAAACAGGAGCATATAAACAATGAGAAACATAAGAGCAAGTAGCTCCCCCTCACAATAATCTATAAGGACAGACAACCCCAAGCTCTCACCGCAAAGTCAAAAACCTCGAGCTATCTAAAGGTTTGGTCAAGATATCAGTCAACTGGTGGTCACTCTCCACAAACTGGAGCACTATGTCACCCTTCTCCATGTGGTCTCTAAGAAAATGATATCTGATATCAATGTGCTTAGTCCTGGAATGCTACACTGGGTTCTTGGCAATGTTAATGGCAAAAGTGTTATCACAGAAAAGTGGAACACTATCTATGACTAACCCAAAGTCCCGCAAGGTCGAAACCATCTAAAGCACCTGACTGCAACAACTAGTGGCTGCAATATACTCGGCCTCTGTGGTGGACTATGCAATATTGGACTGCTTTCTAGAAGACCAAGAGACAAAAGAAGTGCCAATGAATTGGCAAGTGCCAGAAGTGCTCTTCCTATCTATCCTACAGCCAGCAAAGCCTGCATCGGAGAAGGCTCTTAGGGAAAGTCAGGAAGATGAAGAGTACCAGAGACCATAGTCTATGGTAGCTCGAAAATACTGAAAGATGCGCTTCACTACCTGGTGGTGAGATACGCGAGGAGAGACCTAGAATCGAGCACACAGGCACATGGCGAAGTCTATGTCTGGCCTCGAGGCAGTGAGGTACAAGAGAGAGACAATCATGCTTCTGTACTCCTTCTGATCTATTGGCTCTCCATCCTCATCTGGATCGAGTGAAGCTGATGATGCCATTGGAGTTGACACCGGCTTGCCATCACTCATATCAAAGCATCTTAGGAGGTCTCGAGTGTACTTGCCTTGATGCAAGAAAGTACCCTCCCAAGTCTGCTTAATCTGGAAACCAAGGAAGAAACTCAACTTGCCCATCATGCTCATTTCAAACTCTGTGCTCATGACATCAGAGAACTGGGAAACAAGAGCATGAGAAGAGCCACCAAAGATAATGTCATCCACATAAATTTGGACGAGTAGGAAGTCATTTCCATGCCTATGAATGAACAAGGTCTTGTCTACCTTACCTATCTCAAACCTATGACTCAGCAAATAGGATTTAAGCCTCTCATACCAAACTCTAGGGGCTTGCTTAAGTTTATACAGGGCTTTGAAAAGCTTGTAGACATGGTTGGATATTTAGGGTTCTCGAAATCTAGAGGTTGTCTAACATAGACCTCTTCCTCAATATACCCATTGAGGAAGGCACTCTTGACATCCATCTGGTACAGGTTGAAGCCCTTAGACGCTGTGAATGCAAGCAAAATCCTAATGGCCTCTAGCCTAGCTACAAGAGCAAAGGTCTCCTCAAAATCTAAACTCTCAACCTGGGAGAAACCCTGAGCTACCAGTCTAGCCTTGTTTCGAATGACTATCCCATCCTCACTCTGTATGTTTTTGAAGAACCACTTGGGTCCTATGACATTGTGACCTTTAGGGGGCTCAACAAGCGACTAGACCTTGTTCCTTTGAAATTTTCTAGCTCCTCATGCATGGCATTGACCCAAGACTCATCAGAAAGAGCATGACAAACATCCTTGGGTTCAAAAGATGCGACGAATGAAGAATAAAAATAGAAGTGAGACAAGCCAAATTTTGAGTGTGTCACGCGCTCAAAAAGATCTCCTATGATCTGCTCTGAAGGATGACGATTCTGGATGTGTCGGGGAGGTCCTGGATGAGAAGAGGAAGTGGCCTCTACCTCATGAGCTGACGAGGTAGGAACAGAGCCACTAGATCTAGAAGGAATGGGCTGATCTCCCTAAGGTGCAGTGGTAGAAGCAGGCACCTCAAGGAAGGATGGACTGGATCAGGTAGACAACCATCATCTCCATCCTCCTCATCATCTACAAAGATGGTCTCGGACTGAACTACAGAACCTGAGATATCGGGCCTAGTGCCAGGATTGGCCTCATTGAAGGTCAACTCACAAGTCTCTACCATTTTGCTGGTCTCGCAGTTCCAGACCCTATAAGCCCGCGAAGAAGTCGAGTAACCTAGAAAGATACCATCACAAGATCGTAACTCAAACTTATCTAGGTTCCCAGACCTCAAGATAAAATACTTGCAACCAAACACGCGAAAATGAGAAACACTGGGCTTTCGCCCATATCTCAGCTTATAAGAAGTGCGATGCAAGTGTGCCCTCAGAAAAACACTGTTTGAAACATGGCACGCGGTGGCTATAGCCTCATCCCAGAATTTCCTAGGTGTAGAGTACTCATCTAGCATCGCCCTGGCCATCTCGACCAAGGTACGGTTCTTCTTCTCCACAACGCCATTTTTGTTGGAGGACATGCGGAGAAGAGAACTAATGCTTTACACATGTCTCATCGCTGAACTTCTCAAAGTAGGAATTCTTGAACTCCGTTCCATTGTCACTATGGATCGCTCGTAAGGCACGGGGAGCTCAACAGAAAGCCTACTAAACAAACCCCTAAAATGACTGAACATCTCATCCTTCGAGGCTAAGAAAAATACCCAAGAAAACCTCGAGAAGTCATCGACCACGATAAGAACATACCACTTCCCTCCCGCCGACTGCACTCTAGCTGGACCAACTGTGTCCATGTGAAGAAGCTATCCTGGTGCATCGGTCATAGTCACAGTGATTGGGGAATGAGAAGCAGCAACCATCTTGCCATGATGGCAAGGAGCACAAACTAAGTCTTTGACCATCTTGAGTTTGGGCAGACCACGTATAAGACCATGACTGCTAACTCGAGTCAAATGATCAAAGCCAATGTGACCAAGTCTCCTATGCTAAAAGGAGAGATCACAGGACTCTAACACAACTAAGCACCTGAGAGAATCGCTAGAAGACTCAAATCAACACGAAAGATCCTCCCAAATCTAGAAATCCCGCAAACAAGACTCCCTGAAGAATCAAGAATTTTATAAGCATTGTTCTTAAAACTTACCTCAAAATTGTTATTGGTAAGCTGAGAAACAGAGAGCAAATTATACTGCAACTTACTCACTAAGGCAACATCTTTAAGAATAAAGGAATCATTAATGCGCACAGTACCTTAAGCAATGACTCGACCAGACGAGGCGTCTCCGAAAGTGATTGACTCATCACCTGGAGCTTGTACTAGGGAAGAGAACCATCGAGAGTCTCCGATCATGTGTCGAGAATAGCCGGAATCGACAAGCCAAACCTCTCCCTTCCCTGCCTGGTGAACCTAGGTCAACAAGAAGGCAGTATCCGTAGCTCAGTACTGGGGTAAATGAGAACAGTCTTGGGAACCCAGTACTGAGTCACAGGATGAGTAGAAGAAGCACTTGGGAACCCAGTACTGAGTCACACAATGAGTAGAAGAAGCAGTCACACCCGACTGACCTCTAACTACCCTACGCTCTCCGCCTCTCAGAAAGCCAGAAGGTCTAAGAGCAGACCTGAAGCTGTTGCCGAGTCTGACTACTATAGAAGAGCGAGTCTGACAACAGCAACATGCCAATCACGCCACGGATAGCTATCTCGATGAGGGAAACGAGATCTACCCTCAGGACGGTGGATATCCTGACTAGAAGCAACTCAAGGACCAAAAACAAAAGCAGGAAAACCAAGTCTTGATGCTACCTAAACACCTCAACAGAGTTTTCTACAACTCTAGACCTCGTGTTGGTCTTAGGTGCAGTCAGAGTCTGGCCTGACCATGAATATGCCTAAGAGCGCAAACATGGTCTCTCCGTGCGATCTTGGCACGCCTGAAGCATCTCTCAATACCATGTCCATCCTTCTAATAGAAGGTAAAATGATACTTGACCATTTGGGAGGTCGAAATAGCATGATGAGGCTTCACCTTCTGAGAGGTCAAAGCAACAGCTGATACCACCTTACTGTCAGAGATCCCTTGGACAAAGCCCGCAGATTTGAACTCAACTTTCTTGGTTTTGGGCTTCACCTCAATCACACTTGCTGCTATAGGTCTGACAACAGCAGGTGGATGCTTCCTCACATCCTCTAAGAAATCATATCCTAGATCTTGATTGAACTTGCAAATCTTGGATTTGTCTAGAATAAGATTCAGCTTTTTCTTGCCTCCAACAAATCTTTCAAGAGTGCTCATAAGGTACTGACACTCTTGAAAGAGAGAGGCACAGGAAAAGTAGGGAGAAGGAGAGACACTAGGAGGAGGAGAAGAAAATCCAGAGGCAGAAGATCGAATTGCACGTGCACATCTCTCTTTGTGCACGGCCACCTCAATCTTGAGCATTTCGCAAGATGCACAAGGGGCAGTCCTAATCCTAGCTTCAGGTTCTCGTGACTCCTCCTAAAGGTCTCTAGCGTTTCCTTAGATTTCTCCCCCACTTCAGCACAGAAAGAACAATCAGATTTTGGCTTCTCTAGTAAGTCCTCAGTTAGCTTCACATATTTATCATCCAATACAACCAATTCAAATTTTAGTTTTTCACAGTTATTACATGGTGAGCTAACATGAGCCTTAGAAGCGTATTCAGCCATTTTCTTGTTTTGATCACACATGTCTTGAAATTGTTTAGAAATAGATTCAAATTCAGCAGTTAATTTAGGGCAATTGGCACAAGAAACAATAGGCTCAAGCAAAGCAGCTTTCATTTCAGCAATTTTATGATCTGCCTTTTTTAAGTTAATCTTCAAATTATTGCAACTTTCACAGGTTTCAGGTAGATCTAGAAGCATGGTGTAAAGATCTCTAAAAGCATTGTCCTTATCCTCACATAAGGTGTAGAAAGTAGTCTCAACAGAATCAGATGAAATAGATGCTACTCTAGTCATCTCTATCTCAGCTAGCAGACTAACATTCTCCACCTTAAGCAAGTCAAGTTCAGTAAGAACACTATCATGAGAGGTCCTTCGCTTCGCCATATCATCTAGCAAAGTAGTGCAAACATCGCAATCATCACGGGAGGGAGTAGATCTAAGTGAAGTAAGCTCCCATGATAAGCTCTCTACTTCCTTGTCTAGGTCACCACACCTAGCTCTAGATCTAGCATAAAATTTCCCTAGCTAGAGAAATGCATCGTTGAACTGGTCGTAGGAAGGACCTACCTTATCGGAGTCAGTGTAGAGATCGTCATCGCTGATGTCGGTCTCATTGACCATGAAGCACATGCCGATGAAGTCGTCGCCATCCTTAGTGTCCTTGTCTTGATCATCCTTGTCGTCATCGTCGCACCATCCTTCCATGTCGCTGAAGTTGATGTCGTTGAAGGCGGTGAGGACGCAATGGAAGAGCTTCTTGGCTTTGTCAAGATTGCGGTACTTCTTCTCTTTGCCTTAGGCACGAGCTGGGGGCTTCTTGTTGCGGTTCTTGCTGATGTAGTCGTTCTTGCTTACACCGTCGTAGTCGTTCTTGCTCTTCTCCAGCTTGGGGCAATTTGCTCGAATGTGGTTGGGGCCACCACACTCAAAACAAATCACCGGCCCTCCTCTCTTTCTCTCCCTAACCCTTTTGTAAGCATGTGAAAATTTTCTGGCTAAGAGGGCTAGTTCATTCTCTAGAAGCTGCTCAATTTGATCATCACTTATTTCACAGAGAGCAGCTAAAGAAAAGCCAAAAGCACCTTCAAAAGATGCTCCAGAGGGAGGACTGAGATCGGTGACCAAAGCCATCGACTGTGATTTCAACTTGCGAGAGACAATGTCAATCTCGTGAGTCTTGAGGCGTGAGTACAACGCATCAAGAGTCAAAGTTGAGATGTCAGTCGTGTCCTTGATGGTGGTCACTTTCATCTCCCAAACTCACAGGTCTAAAGCAGAAAGCATTTGACGAGCATTGTCCGAGTTAGGATATGTAAGACCAACTGCTCGGA
Organism: Dendrocalamus latiflorus; assembly: GCA_017311315.1. NCBI lineage: Eukaryota > Viridiplantae > Streptophyta > Magnoliopsida > Poales > Poaceae > Dendrocalamus > Dendrocalamus latiflorus. The sequence goes on from CM029668.1 coordinate 14,451,628, forward strand.
GGTTGCTCAAAATCTTGTGAAATCTAGCAAAGCACTCATCTAAGGACTCACCAGTGAGCATCTCAAACTTGTTTTACTCTTGCTTGAATTGGTCCTATCGTACGGTCTTAATTTGGGTAGTGCCCTCATGGTATGCATCGAGGGTCACCCAAATATCATAGGCCGACAAAAGATGAGAAATGCGATCAAACTCATTTTTGCTAAGATCTTGGATAATGATGTTCCTTGCCTTAGCGTTTGCCTCCACATCTGGCGTATTCACAGCTGTGATGTGCTCATCAGGAGGAACAACAAACCGAGTTTTCACCTTCCTCCAGATTGCATAGCCCTAAGCCTGTATGTAAGACTCCATCCTACTCTTCCAAAAGGGATAGTCGATCCCATCGAAAAGAGGAGGCTTGGTGGAATACTTGTCTGTTGCCATGGCTATAAAGACCAGTTAAGATCTATAGCAAAGAGCTAACCGGTTCTGATACCACTTGTAGGACCGAACAGGCAACAGAGGGGGGTGAATGGTGCCTTCAAACATCCCCAAGTATTCACACAACCCTTCTTCTCCAATAGCTACAGAGCTATGAAGTTAGGGATTGAATGCTCATTAGAAACCGAGAGAATAGATCGAAACAGAGAAGAAACAGACGCTGGCCAAACACAATTCAGTGCAGTCAAAAGCTTACCGCATGGTCAAAACGACCGAGCGGTCGAGACTTTACTTCGTGGTCGTAAGACCCTTTGCTGTGGTCGAAACGACCGAGCGGTGGTCTATCCGTGTACAGAGTGGTTGAACGCCAACTAGTGGTCGATCAAACAACTCGGTCAAGGACAAACGGTTCACTGGTTGAAACCTCGTGGTCGTAAGCCAACAGGTGGTCAAACGTTCAACGTTGTCGGAACCAGATCACCGTGACAGAAAATCAGCGTGGTCGAAAAAGGTGCAATGATGTCTGGTACTTGACCATGGTTGAAACCAATATACTTGTAAATCCGGTCGACGTACCAAACAACGTTGCACTAATTTCGACTACACATGACTAGAAAAATCAGAAGACAAGAAGTAGACAGAACTAGCCGTGGTAGAAGAGGTGGTCTGTAGCGCATCCAACAAAATAGAGGACTTCGGGAGGTGCACACCCACAAGACCAAGAACTTAAAGAACTTTCGACTTAGAGAACAAAAGGACAAGAAACTTCGCACACAGAAAGATGAAGATCTCAAGAACTTGCACTGACTTTTAATTGAAAGATTAGCAACAAAATCAATATCTCTGCTAGAAATCACGGAGAGTGCTTACGACCATGTCTGAGAGGAAGAAGCACTATGACCAGACCTTGCTCTCGGGAATAGACTAGCCAAGGTGGCTTTGAGGATGATTCCCAGTTCAGAACAAGTCAAATCCGGAGCAACCCGAAAGCAAACAACCTCTCAGACAGAAGAGAATAGAAGAGAAGATAGAACAGAGACACTCGAATAAGTCAAGCAAACATCAATCAGACATAAGAACTCAAAAGAAGCATAAAGATTGATGTATTGCATTCATGGAGGTTTCTACAGCCACTCCATCCGGGAGGACCAGGAGCACAAGCGCTCCGCCACAGAGAACAACTCACACAAGAACTGAAATAAAACCCCAGAGCTTCTCCGAAAAACCTCGCAAAGCACTGGTGCTCTACCCTTCTAGTTATAGCCTTCAATAGCGGGGGTAACCATTAACCCCAACAAACACCAGGTTTTTCACGCAGACACACCCGCGACAACCCGCTTACACAATTAGAGCACAGTGCTTTAACAGAAACCGCTTGTTTTGCAGGCCTGAGTCAATTCACCAAATTGCCCCTCAGGCACCTTCCCGGAAGCTTCCTGTTTGTAGGGGTGCAATCGGGTCGGATTCGGATGGATATTGCTCATACCGTATCCTAACCCATATTTTTTTTCTCAGATTCGGGGTCAGATACGGTAAAACCGGATACGAATACGAATTCGGAGTATTCTGAATTTCGAATATGGTGCCGCCAGAACGGATACTTGATGGTTTCGGATCGAAAATGGATAATGTGGACAGATAGTACGTTCATATGGAAAGGAACATATGCTAAACCATACCACCATCACTTCAACCCTTAAACTATTAGACATAAGTACATAATAGTGATTATAATTCATTAGCCGAAGATGGTGTAGCATTTCCCCTAAAATTGCCTATTGAGGTGTGGCGTTTCAAGATGAATATTGATTCTTGACGAACAGCATTTTCTTTTTCTAGGCTAAAGAAATTTTACTAAATTAAGGTAAAGACAGTAGACAATTGGGGATAATAGACTTTTGACAAATTTACCTATTCATTTACTGAAGCATGCCAAAGTTCATCGTTTAATAATACTCTGATTACATGCTTTTCATTCCATTACCTAGGAAGAGTGATCTTAATAAGCAAATTTAGGATTCTAATTGCACAAGCAGCAGAATTAGAAATAAAACACTATTTTAGTATTTGTATATTTATAGTTGCCACAACTGAATGTCATATTCCTTTTAGAGAATTTAAGCTTGCACGATCTAAGAAAACTTTCTATACACTGCACACCTCAACCAACCAACATGACAAAAAAAACAAATACTAGCAAAATAAAAGGTGAATTCTTAGCTCTTACCAGACATCCGACCGGATAATTATCCGGTATCCGAATACCGATACTATTCGGTCGGATAACAACTCTCCCGAATCCGACATGAACTATCCGAATCCGGTACTGATCGGATACCAAATTCCCTTCCCGAATCCGGTACCAACCGGATTCGGTACCGGATCGGTCGGGATTAACCCAACCCATTTGCATCTCTACCTGTTTGCTTGCCGCCCATGCTTGCAACCACTTGGTAGCCCAAGTCATCTTCGGCTTCTTCCGATCGTTCTGGACCTCAACACCACCTGTGTCTAGTCCCGATCCTTCCAGCCTCACCATGACTTACTTCCAAAGTCCTACAAACACTACAGACAAGCAAAACATCACATAGCACCGCACTATAACCAGAGTTCAGCAATCTACATCAGAAGAATGTACTCGGAAAACACCCCAGCTGGTCGTAACCCACTTACGATCAGTCGAAAGCACAAGACATGAAAAGCTCATAGCCTACGACCACATAGCAGGTCGTTACGACCACCTCAAAAGTCGGTACGACTGTTTACAAGAGACTACGACCGCCTCCCGCTGCGTTATGACCACTCTGTTGGTCTTACGACCACATAGACAGTCGTTTCGACCACGTTATAACTCCTCCGATCGCTTCGACTTCGTGGTCGTAAACCTTCTGCTGCAGTTTCGAGCACGTTCACTTCTTCACAATGTGGTCGAAGCGCCTTCCGACCACGTACAACGTGGTCGAAGCCGCTTCCGACCACGTACAACGTGGTCAAAGCGCCTTCCGACCACATTCAACGTGCATTGTCGTGGTCGTAGCACCTGCCGACCACGTTTTCTTCTGGTTTGCCGTGGTCGTAACACCTTCCAACCACGTTCAAATTGTACTGTTGTGGTCATAGCACCTCCCGACCACGTTTTCTTCTGGTTTGCTGTAGTCGTAATACCTTCCAACCACGTTCAAATTGTACTGTCGTGGTCGTAGCACCTTCCGACCACGTTTTCTTCTAGTTTGTCGTGGTCGTAACGCCTTCCGACCACGTTCAAACCTTCTTTGCCGTGGTCGTAAGAGGCACAACATGGTCGTAAATCTTCCAGCCGACCACGACTACACACAACGTGGTCGTAAACAGTCTGTCGACCACTCTCTAAGGCTTACGACTTTACAGAGACAGCACAAACTTTTAAAACCAAATTCAATCTTTCTAAAACAATGGTCAATTACTCGTCACAAATATGGGGTCATCTCCACATGGTCTCTTATATTTTTATTATCACTGTCTGATCCCCTACCACAGGACGAATTTATATTGCAAAGTAAAGCACATCTTCTGCTCACTTGCCATCACAAGAATCGAAAATACATTTCCAAATGACTTCAAAACAAAAAATACATTTCCATTTCTTTTAGAAGCCATTTCCAATATTAATTGGCCTGCTAGTACCAGGTTGATTTGACTAACTATTCCCTGAGCAACAGTACTAGGGAAGTACAAACGAGCACGTATGTCAATATCAAACAAGTTCGGTGAGCCATGTTTGTCTCTACACATAATGAGGTCATTATTCACAATAAACTAATACTGAGCGCATGCACTTCCAAGTGCTAGGTAGGAAGTTTCGATGCTAAGCGATCGTGTAATTGTGAAAAGAAAGGCCAAGATAAGCATTTGACAAGGACTTCGTAGCAATTATGTAGTTAGCCTAGCAAATAAGAGCACCACACGGGAGCTGACCTGATAGACATGTCGGTGTAAATAATAAAAAGTGTAAATTTCTGTCTGCTGTTAAAAGGACACACCTTTTATCTTAGACAAAAGGAATGGAGTGAATTGGAAGTGGTGTTGGTTAAAAAAGGAGAAACATTGGTAATGTGTCTCTACTCTCTAGGGTAAACGTCAACTGCACTGCGACGAATGGAGCCGTGTAAGAAGCGAAGAACCTGCTTCCACCTGTGGATCAATTCCCAGCACAAATGTTGTTATGTGTAAGTATGGCAGGAACCATTGCTTAGTTCAATACGTATAACATCAACACGGATGGGAGTAATGTGATAGCTAGAACGGTTTGTTGACATTTGACATAGAAAGAAAACTGAAGTCTAGTTTCACAAGAAATCATTTCTCAATTCCGATGTTATTTATTATATTTTCTTTTTGGGATATTAACGATTTGCCACTCATAACCACCTTGATTTAGCGTTTGCCACCATTAAATTTCTTTTTGGTAATTTGCCGCAACTAAGTACCAAATACCTAAGATTTGCCATTTGTGGACGTTGTTGGGGAGGGTCCCCTCGTTACCTTAGGCCCTTGACCCCCTCGAAGAGACAGAGCCCGTAGGGAGGTCTACCCTAAACTAAGTCCCCGAGCCAACCTCTGTGAGGTTCGCAGACCAACCTCGAGGAAGTCTGGAGTTAAACCCGGACAGAGTCTGAAATCAGCCACGGATCGGTCTCGAAGTCCCGGACGTGGTGGGATCCACGCGGAGTAAAAGACGTAGATACCCCAGGAGTATGCTAAGCCCTAAGGGTAAACTTATAACTTCACTCGGCTCTTCCTCTCCCTCTATAAATAGAACTCTTGTAATGGGAGAGGGGTGGCTATTTTGTAAACCTATACACTCATATTTAATACACTTAATTATTTTTGTGCTTCTCCTTAGTCTCTCCGCATACTCTATGGTCTTTGCATCTGATCGGGGGTGCTTCTAAATTTATTGTCCGGTCTCATATCAACGACAGACGTATTCATATATTGTTGAATCTTTTTACACCAAAATCCAACGTGTAATGACAACTGGACTTATTTTTTGAAAATTGTTAAAATCTTCCCCGTATGTTCTAACTAACTTCCGTGACATTCTTGTTGATGCCATTTCTCAATCGCTTCGTAGTTTCTTAGCTGGCCACCCATTTGGCCATCAGATGAGGGAAAGGGTCGGACTCTCATTGTATGCATGCAATAATTCTGACGTTTAGTTGAAGAAAACTTGGGCACGAGATGGCATGTAACCATCAACAGTCGAGCACTAGGTAAGCCTTCAAAAAACAGTTAAGCACTAGGCCGCGCGAAGTGGGCTCACCAGTTCTCTCTAAATCATGATTAAGACTAGAGACTGGCTACAGCATAGCGCTCCTCAGCCGGCCGCAGGCAGACTTTCGAAAAGTAAGAAGGAATCAATCACGTCTCGTCGGAGCTTTTTGGTTTCACCTGCAGCCAAAACGGTCAGTATTGACCCGCCATCGGTCTGTGCACCGGAAACGTCCGGGCAGCCGGAGGACGCACCGGTAGTGAAGTCCAACGAACGTTGCACGGATCAAAGCGTATGATCTGGACAAGTTAATCGCAACCTTCTCCGGGTCTTGTGACTTCGTTGCAGGCAGCCGGGTTGAAATTGCGCGAGCCGTCCGCCCCGGCCGGTCCAGCGGCGCACGCTGTTTGCTCGCACGATCCCCGTGCGCGCGCGCGCGAGCGCGATGTCAAACTCACCCGCGGCGCACCACCGAAAGGCGAAAGGGACACCGTCCGCCCGCCCCGCCTAGAAGGCAAGGCTAGGAGGACGCGCGGCGGAAACCACCGCGACCCCAATCCCCCAGACTGACCTCCCACCCCACACCACTGCGCATCCCGCGTGCGCGGCAGCCGAACCCCGCGCCGCGCGGACTCCGCTCGTGCCACTCCCCAGCCGAAGCCACTTCCCCGCCCGCTTCTCCTCATTTTTAAGCTAACAACGCCGCGCTCCGCACGGCCACCACGCCGAATAAGCGCCCCCAACCCGGTGCCCTCGGCGCTCGCGTGGTCAGATCTCGCGTGCGGCACGGGATCGGCACGCACAACCCTCCAGCTCCAAGGCCCACGGCCACGCGCACTGTTTCCCCCAGCCCGGGCCGCACGCCATGGAGGCGGCGCAGGACACGCGACACCGCTCTCGCCCGCCGCTCGCCCCTGCCGCGGACGCGCCCAACTCCACCACTGCGGCATTCTCCACCACCCGCCGCACCAAGCCCGTCCCCTCCTCCCGCCACCTCTCCACCTCCTCTTCGTGCTCCGCTCGCCTCGCCGCTCCCGCTCCCGCTCCCGCACCCCATCCGCCCGCCTCCCCGACGCCTCCCGCTGCCACTACGATGCGGATGCGGAGCCTCTCGGTGTCTTTCCAGGGGGAGTCCTTCGTCTACCAGACGCCCCGTGCACCCCCGCGGCGTGCGCCTGCTGGGTCGTCCCGGCGGAGGGGCGAGGCCGAGAACGACCGGCCGCGGAACCGCGGACAAGGGGCGAAGCCTAGGAGGGCGGCCGACGCGCTTGCCCACACCCTAGATTGCAGCCTCCACCGCAAAGAGTCCATCCTCGCCGCCGTCCGCCTCCTCCGCAGCTCCATGGCCTCCGGCACCGCCGCGCCCGAGGCGGCCACCGACCACTCCGGCTTGTCCGATACAGACACTGCGTCGCCCGACTCGGGTATCAACCCGGCTGGCGAAAGCACCACGCGGCCCGGCGTGACCACGCCGGCGAGGTTCTGGCAGGAGACCAACAGCCGCCTGCGCCGGCTCCCCGAGTCCGGGCGGCCTCACTCTAGCGCCTCCGCCCGGAGGTCGTTCTTGGATGGCTCAATGTCGCCGAGGGTGCCCGGAACGTCGCCGTCCCGTGGCCAGGTGTCCCAGGGCTCAGCCAGCCCGTCACGGGGGCAGGACGGGAAGGAGGCAGGATCGCCGGCAAATGCACCGTCTATCATCAGTTTTGCCACAGAGGTGAGGAGGGCTAACAAGGGGGAGAATAAGATTGAGGAGGCACACAGGCTGCGGCTGCTGGACAACCGGCATTTGCAGTGGCGGTGTGTCAGTGCACGAGTGGATGCCGCTCTCCTGGTGCGGAGCTGCGCTGCCGAGGTAAGTCATGGCAACCTCTGTGCATCTTTCAGTAATTCTAGCATGGTTATCTGTTCAATCGGTTGTGTTCTTTGATAGCTAGCTAGTATGTAATCAAGCATTCGTTTTACTTAATGCTGATTATATGTTGCATCTATTCTCGTAGTTGTAGTTACTAGTGACATGGAGACTTTGTTGTTTGTTCTTCCTTAGATGTTCTGACTATGTATCCCTGATGTGCAATATTTACAAGTCTACTAATTCAGAATTGTAAAATACACGAATAACACGTGTCAGGAAAAAAAAAAGGAAATCTCACATTTGTGTATCAAGACATCCTGTTATAATTATTGCTACTGATCTTCTAGATAACCATAACTCCCCATTGTGCTCCCCATCTAACATGTATGCGCAACAATTGGTTGTGACCTCTGTAGCTGAGGGTAATGGTCATGGTTTCAAAAACCGTTAATGGAAAAAAAAATACCCTAGACCAGGGCTCACATAGATTCCTGCCGGCAATCCAAAAAATGCACTGTTGCTAACTGAAATTCAAACAAAAACTTGGATTAAAAAACATTTCCCAGCCAGTTACTGACGGGGATAGGAAATTCAGATTTGAACCCAACATTTTACATTTAAATTAAATAAAAACAGAGGTGTTCTAAATCCCAGTCCCTACCAGGTTTCCAGGAACCACTTATCTTTGAGCATAAAACAAACGACGAGATGTTGACCCCCTTAAGCACCAAGTACATGAAGTAAGTAACTATAATGAACTGAGATAGGAGTACTGACAAACTAATTAAGAACAAGAACTGCATAAGCAATATCAGGTCTAGTCACTGTGAGATACACAAGGTTACCTACAAGATGCTTGTAGCGAGAAGAATCCTCAAGAGGGGTGCCATTAGTAGGACGCAGCTACAAATGGAGCTCCATAGGTGTAGCAGAAATGCGTGTATCAGTAAAACCTGAGCGAGAGATCAAATCTTGAGTGTACCAATGCTAAGAGATATAGTAGCCATCATTAGTATGATCAACCTCAATTCCCAGAAAGTAACTAAGGGACCCCAAATCTGACTTCTTAAACTGTTCACTCAATTTTTTGCTTAACAAAGGCAATATATTTTGAATCATCTCCACTAATCAGCATGTCATCCACACAGAGCAGAAGCAATGTACACCCACGCTTAGAGGTGTGAATAAAGAGCGCAGGGTCATGTTCACTAAGAGAGAAACCAGCAGCTTGAACCACATAACTAAAACACTCAAACCAAATGCGAAGGGCTTGTTTGAGCCCATAGAGAGCCTTTCAAAGGTAACATGCATGCCCAAATGGAGCCTCAACACTAGAAGGTGGTTCTATGTAGACTTTCTCATGTAGATCACCATGAAGGAAGACATTCTTAACATCCATTTAAGAAATTTTTCGTGACCGAACAGCAGCCACAACAATCAAAGTGTGAACTGTCATTATGTGAGCAACTGGAGCAAAGGTCTCACCATAGTCTCAACCATGAGTCTGCTGAAAACCTCTAGCAATAAGTCGAGATTTATAGCATTCCACATAACCATCTGACCTAGTTTTTACCTTGTACACCCATTTGCACATGATAGAGACTGACTGAGGAGGTAATGGTACTAAATCTCATGTACCAGTACCCTTTAGGGCTGCAAGCTCCTCAAACATAGCTAGCTGCTACTTAGGTAATAGAACTGCCTCCTGATAAATACTAGGTTCATAAGCTGCTCCTACACAAAAACCATATCTGTTTGGAATCGTAATGGAAGAACGATCACGAAGAGCATACCTCGATGTCTAAGAGGAGTCGTTAATGCAGGGATCAGTAGTACTAGCTGGTGGAGCAGAAGTCAAAGGAATAAGAGGCTCAGAATTAGATGAAACTCTGGGACGACGACTATAATGGAAAGAAAAAGTATCTAAAGGGGGAGCTCGTGAGGGAGAGGGAGGAACCTGTGACGGTGACTTTGGTGATAAATATGATGATGGTAGATCAAAAACTGACTCATCTGGAGAGAGGATAGGTGGAAGAGAAAGAAATGAGGTACTCTCTAAGAAAGTTGATGATGATGATTGAGTGAAAGAAGAATAGAAGAAAGGTCGATACTTAGCAAATGTGACATCTCGAGAAAACCGAATGCAACGAGCAAAGGGATCGTAACAATGATAGCCCTTGTGCTCAAGACTGTACCCAAGAAAAACACATTCAATAGACTGAGCAGTCAATTTGGTACGCTCAAAGGTGCTAAGAGAACATAGCAGGTATAGCCAAAAATACGAAGATGGTCATACCTAGGAGGAGAACCAAACAGAATTTCACTAGAGCACTTGCCCTGAAGGCAAGAAGAAGGATGAAGATTAATGAGGTAGACAACTGTTGAAATAGCTTCACCCCAAAAATGAGCAAGAACAAAAGAGGAAATCATAAGAGTGCGAGCTGTCTCAATAATATGATGATGCTTACGCTCAGTAACACCATTCTGAGCATGGGCACCTGGACATGATAGCTGAGGAAGAGTGCCTTCAGAAGAGAGAAACTCACGAAAGGTTGTGGATAGGTACCCCCTTCCTGAGTCAGAATGAAAAACATGAATAGCACTTGAAAATTATGTATAAACATGCAGGCAAAAGCATGATGTATAGAAATCAATTAAGAACAATGCTTCATGAAATAAACCCAAGTATATTGAGAGTAATCATCAACAAATATAACATACTGTTTGTGACCACCTTTCAAAACAAAAGGACAAGGACCCCATACATCAGAGTGTACTAAATCTAAATGATGACTAGAACAAGTAGTGTTGGAAGGGTATAGAAGTTGTATCTGTTTGCCTAGCTTGCAACCTTTACATTAGAAACCAGCATCTACAGTAACACGACATAAACACCCTGCTGAGCTAAAGTGGACAACTGAGAACCACATAGATGACCTAAGCGATGTGCCACTGGGAAAAAGGACACTGGAGTAGCAGCAGCGGAAGCGACAGATGACACAGAGGCTAGAAGGGTGTAAGGTGTCCAGAACGTAGACGCCCATAGATCCTCTATGATGACAGCCAATACCAATCACCTTTTTGCTCTAACGATCTTGCACATAACAAGTGTCATCAAAACCAATGAAATAATTCATATCAGCCAGTTGGCCAACATACATAAGATTCATAGACAGCTGCGGAACAAAAGAAATAAAAGGAACAGAAAACTTGGATGTGCAAGAGAACCCTGATGTGTAACAGAACAAGATGTACCATCAGCTATCTGAACAGATGAACTGTCCTTCACTGGCTGGCAGGACACAAGCTGAGAATAATCAGAGGTCACATGAAAAGAAGCCCCTGAATCAAGTACCAAGGCTAAACAACACCAGAAGCAGACTAGGAAGCAGTTGAAACTAAGGCACTCTTTGCAGAAGGCTCTGACTCAAGGACTGCAGCGGTGGTCCTTCTAGTAGATCCACGACAGTGCTGCAAAAGAAACCTCTTATGGTACTCAGCCAACATCTCAGGGTGAAGGGCAAAATAGTGATTAGATGTATGTCCAGACTTCTTGCAATGGAACAGACTACATCTCCTGATGAAGAACCTCGATGTTGAGAGGTAAGAACACTGGTATGAGTCATCGGTGCAGTAGGTGTGGCAAGAGAGCGAAGACGTGTCTCCTCAGCAATCAGACGAGCAAGAGCATCATCCCAGGTAGGAAGAGTTGGGCGGCCAAGTAACTGAGTGTGATTGTACTCAAACTATTCCCTAAGACTCATCACAAATTTAAACATGAAGGTCTGATTCTCATGCTTTTCTTTAGCCATACAAGACTCACATCCAGAGTGACTCTTTGGAGTCATAGAGGTAAGCTGATTGGTGATGCGAGTGAAGGCTCCATAGTATTCTATGGACATGTCCTGCTGTTGTAGATTGTGCAAACTTTGCAGCAAGGAGAAACGAAGTGCTCTACTAGATTGGAGATATTGCTGTTCAAGATACTTCCATATCTCTTTAGCCAAGTAGTGATGCTCAAGGTTCATCTGAAATAAAGGAACAACACTCAGAACTAGAGCTCCCATCACCTTAGCATCAGCCTTTTTCCAAGCCTTCTTGATGGCATCATTAGCCCTTGAATTGGGAGGATCATCATTAAGGTGATCCTCAAGACTGACTACCCTCACAACTGCCATGGTTGAGAAAGCCCACTCCCTTAATTGGAACCATCTAGCTTGATGTCAGTGATCAAGAGGGAGCCATCCTTTGCCATGGTAGTAGAAAACAGCAGAGGGGACAATCCTCTGTTCGATGGAGCCGACGAAGAGGCCGATGACAACTGGAAGACTTGGCGACTAGCCGACAATGTAGTACCAACAGAGGAGAGGCAAAGCCCAGCTGTAACACCTGCTCGGGCAACGAAGAGGAAATTGGTAGCAAGGCCTACTCCCTCTGCTCGGCGACGACGAAGAAGAAGCAGGGACGGCGGGTGAGGAGGCTGTTGGCCGACAAGAATGCGCTAGTGACGCCTAGGCTGCAGTAGAAGAAGAGGCCAGTGGCGACGGGGTGAAGAGGAATTTGTCGGCCGGTTGAAAAAGCCGCACCGGTAGGATGATGAAGAAGCACCAGCGACGATGTGGTGAGGAGGCCGCACCGCACGCAGCCGTCGACACACAAGTCGACGGCAGGATTTCTTTGGCAGCACAGCAGAATAAGAAGAGGTCATCGACCGACGGCGACCGGCAATGTGGCGGGAGACGTCGCCGCTAGGGTTGAAGCCGTGGCTCTGATACCATGTGAAGTAGTATATTATGTATATTGATTCACTGTTGATTATACAACAGGTATATACAATGGTCATGGGCCTCATGGGCTTTATACACAAAGAGATACTCTAACAGATATTACTAAAAGAACAAATGGGATTAAAAAAGTATACAAATAATTAAAAGATCATAATGGGGAGAAAATGAAAGGAACATACTTTGTGTTTGGGATCGATGACCTTTTGCTAACGACATTGTAGGACCCAATATGGCAATCAGAAAGAGGGGTGTGAATGATGCCTTCAAATTCAACCTCCCTAGATGGTATTCTAAAATATTCACTCCACTAGCTATTAGAAGCTAGGAATATTATATTAGCCCACCAACAAATAATTCTCCAAAGCGCGGAAGCAAAACGGAGTTCAACCCTCAGAACCGATTAGACTACTATAGAGAGAAAGGTTGAACAGTCCTACTTGCGGCCTGACCGCCTGGGAAAGCCAGTCTAACCGCTGGCGTGGGGCGGTCTGAACACACCCCTAATCCATACTTGGAAATCAACCCGAGCTAAAACCCAAAATGGCACAATACTCAAAATAAAACTCCAAATGATTGAGACTTTGCATACACCTTGCCAAGAATCTCAGGAACCTAATCCATCCAAGAATCACATAGAGCTTGACGAAAGTTCCAACATTTCCTTAAGACAAGTAAGGTTGCATTAAAACTGAACAAAACTCAACAACTTGAGATATAACTTACTCGTGGGTTTGATATGGCCAAGATGGCTCTAGATAATGTTCCCACATGTCAAGCAAGCAAGAGCACCCAAAAATTTGTGACCAAAAACTCACATTTCCCCGAGCCTAACCATGGTCATCTCCTCCTTTGCAAGCAATCTACATGCTTGCAATATGTAGATTCACTACTAGCTCACTCATCGGTAAGTCTCTCTATGTCGGTTCCCCCAACCACGCATCACTTGCACCGACCACACCATTCGATGAATCGTTGCTCAAACCTTCCCTTCAACATCCCTTATCTTTCCCTTTGCCTCGCTTGAGCCCAACTATCCCGCCTAACATTCTTGACTGTACCTCAGCTCATCTCTGAGCCTAGTCCTAGTCCACGCCGTTGACCATGCCTGCCTCCAAGCACCCTGCACATCAAAGACTAAGAAACTGTTTCTAGGCACAAATTCTTCACAACATGATCCACGTTAGTCCAATATGCTTCATGCAATATGAATGCAATGACCTAGAACCCTAAAACTCAACTAATGACCAATTCCCAAAATTTCCAAAACCCCTCTCGACCAAGAACCATTATGGCCAGTCTGACCACCATTGGCCTCAAGCCAGTCACATTGTTAAGGCAGAGCACCAGAAAGACCCCTATTTGGATCTAGTTTTATCTCAGAACTCCATTTAAGGTGACACCAAGTGTAAAGATATCTCAAGACACTCCTACATAAGAGTTTGGTATCCAAAAGCCAGAAACTCACAGGGCCAGTCTGACTGCTTGACCCAAGCCAGTCAGACTACCCTTGGCAAATTTCTTGAGGGGCAACCAGCCAGTTTGACTGCCTTTGCAAAGCAATCAAACCGCCCCTGACAGATAGCTCTGAAAATTGCAAACTTTCGCAAATGCAAATTTGAACTCAACACGATTGTCAATTGCCAATTATCCAGCACAAATAAACCATGGACATTCTCAACATGGTTCTTCAAAGATATTTCCAGCTTGTTTCTTCAGTTGTATTATGTATAAGCATGAGTATTGTGCAGATCACAACGGACAGGATAAATTTCCTACAAAAAACAACGGAGTGGATGAATTGAGGAATAGATAGCGCCTGATGGATTTTGCTGAGGAAAATTTCCATACTAGCATGTCAATTTTCATCAAATTTACTTATATGGACTCTTGCAATCAAAATATGAACAATAGTGGCATCCATGAGATGTTGAAATTATTTGTACGAATAATCTATTTTTTATTCGAAATTACATAAATATACCCGTGGCAATAATTTTTACAGATATAGGTTTCAGTCGCCCAATGGGGACTGCCCCCCATTGGGCGACTTGATGTGCAGTCGCCCACCCATTGGGCGACTGTACTCAATCCCCCAAAAAAATTTGTAAATTTTGTCACTTTTGTAGTTTTTAACTGAAAAATAATATGCTAGAGTTGTAATAAAAGTTTATGTTCATTGTATGTTGTAGGTGCGTAACAAATTATGGGAAAATTTTTTTAGGAACGATTAACCGTAGAACGATCGGTACATACGATGCTAAGTGATATTTTGATGTTATTGAGAATTCGTGTATGGAGAAAACCGGTATGTTAATATTGTTACATGATTTGCTATGTGAATCATTGAATACGAAAAGACGAGATAATAAGCTTGTCTGAATTTAAATAAACTTCATAATACAGTTGGGAGTAACATGCGGCATACTTTTTGATTACATGCATAACATATAGCATCATGTGCGACTAACCCACCCAACTGCTCGTACAACCTACCATGTGGACCGGAGCCATTTTTCCTTTCCTTGCCCACTCGGCGTTGAACTCCTCGGCGGCCTCTTTTGCCTTACTCGCCATTTCCCTCTTTCTCTCGCGGTCACTCTCGCGAGCCTCCTGCTCTCTACGCGTGCACGCTTCGAGATGAGCTTTCGTCTCGCGTTGTATACACACGGTTTGCTTGTTCTTGCGGTGCTCCTCCTCCCGCATCTCCGATGACCTTGCGACATTCCACACCTCGAAGTCGAGACGCCACTGGTTCTCTGGGTGGATCTCAAGATTGATCCACTTGAGGTAGCCACATAGGGGTTCCGGGGACTGTAAATACAAGGGAGAGATTGTTAGAGCATGCTGTGAAGGAGAAAAGGTAGGGGAAAATGGTGGACCTGGTTCTTACCGGCTGCCGATAGGTTGCGGTATCTAGACGGCGGTCGGGGTAGTCACTAGAGTAGTTTGCGCAACCCTAGTAACGCATACCTAGGCTGATGCGGTGCTTAGACTTGAAGAACTTGCAGTGTCACCGCACCAACAAAGGCTGATGTCGGCCTGCATATGTGTTTCAATTTTTCTACATGTCAAATACCATCACACAATACCAAAGTAACGACATACTGCAATTCACATTTCGCCGATCGTTCGCATATCGTAACCCACTACAATAACCTCGTACTATGAACTTCCTACATACAAATTAATTCAATTCTACCATAAATATTTACTGAATTTTTTAATACGTATTAATTTCAGCGGATGATTAATTTGTACATTACGGTGACTTAATTTTCTACAACTACAATTTTGTACGCATGCAGATTTCGTACTTATGCTAATTTTATAAAATTATGTTCCCAAAATTATACAGAACTACACGCTTCTACGGCTGTTAATTTTGTAAAACTACATGTTTAATAAATTTAGTATAACAAATATTTAACTATTTTTATCTAGATCTACACCTATGGTTGCTTCTTCGTCTCCTCTCCGTTTCTACGCCTGCTAATTTCCTATAACTACATTAACTAAATTTTCTATACTAAAAATTGTACTAAAATTTCTATACTAAAAATTTTTGATACTACAAATTGTATACTAAACATTTTCTATACTAAAATTTCTATACTAAAAAATGTACTAAAATTTCTATACTAAATTTTCTACATCTACAATTTTTACTAACACTAACATTTCATAAAAAATATACTGCAAATACAACATACCAAAAAAATACCTAGATCTGAATGGATGGAATATCTCCCACTCCTCCTTCCTCCCTCTCCTCTTCTCCTCCTCCTCTCCTTCTCCTCTTCTCCCCCTCCTTCTCTTCTTCCCCTCCTTCCTCTCCTCTTCTCTTCTCCCCTCCTTTCTCTCCTCTTCTCCTCTCCTCTCGGCGATGAGCGAGCGAATAAAATGAAATGGCTGGCTTGGGCGGCGGCGGCCGAGCGCGGCCCTTTTTTACACCCCCCTATCGCCCAAGCGTTGGGTGACTGGAGCTCCAGTCGCCCAACCGTTAGGCAATTGGATCTCCAGTCGCTTGACGCTCGGGCAACAGAAATAACTCACCCAACCGTTACCATATTTGCTGCGTGTCGTGCCCCTGTTGGGCAACTAGCTCCAGTCGCCCCCCCACCCCTATTGGACGACTGGAGCCTATTTCTGTAAAAAAAATTGCATCCACCCTCTTCAAGTTGGCCAAGACTAATGATATTAGACCGTAATCGAGGGATGTAGTATACCTCCGTGAGCGCCCAATACTCGTGGTTTTTGCACTGAAACAACACTGAGCCTTTTCCACAGATGTCCACCGTTGAGCCATCACCGAATTTCACCTTGCCTTTCACGTGATCATCCAGCGAAGTGAACATGTTCTTGTCACCAGTCATGTGGTTACTCGCACCCATGTCAAGGTACCACTCGTTGCCGTTGATGTCCACTGGTATCACCTACTCTTCGTTGAGGAATATGGCCTGCGGCTTGCCCACGGCAACCTAGACAAGATCACAGTGTTTGGCCATCAACAACGCTGGTGCATCGTCCTGCACCTACGCCAGGTTCACCACTTCTTTGTGCCTGCGACATGGCTTGCGATAATCCTTCAATAAGTGCCGTAGTTGTTATAATTATAGCATTTGACCTTCGCCATGTCACGGCCGCCAGCAGATGGCACTACCTCCTTGCTGTCGCGGCTACCGTTGCCACGCCCACGACCATGTTGTCTGCCATGGCATCGATCACCGCTGCCATCTCTATTCTTCTCGCCACTAGAAGAGTCTTTGTCGTGCTCCTTCTTCTTCTAGCACGCGAGCCACTTCTCCATGATGAGTAATCGTTCTCCTTGGACGCCGGCTTCACCCTCCAGGTTGTAGCATTCCTCCACGACCCGGAGGCGTCCCATCAGCTCTTCGATGGAGATTGTTTTGAGGTCAACAAGCGTCTCGATGGAGATTGCGACCTGCGAGTACCGTGAGGGAACAACACGAAAAACTTTCTCACCACCCTTTCATCATCGATCTTGTCACCGAGCAGATTAAGGTTGTTAACGAGCCTGATGAGCCACATCGCGAAGTCGTCGACTGTCTCTCCATTCTTGAACTTTATGGACTCAAACTCTGAGCGCGACCTTTGTGCTTTGGCTTTGCGCATATGCTCAACGCCCATGCGCATCACCTTCAAAGCGTCCCACGCCTGTCTCACCGTGTCCCTGACAGCGAGGGTTGCTAGCATCTCAAACGACACGGCGCGGAGGATGGCCGACAGTGCTAGTCGATCATCGCGGTAGTCGACAACATCTCCAGATTCGATCACTTCCTAGAGTCCTTGTGCCTACAGGTTCACCATCATCAAAAGGGACCAGTTGCTGTAGTTTGTGCGCATCAGCATGGGGTAGACAACTGTGCTACCCGTCTCCTTCACCACACGCTGCACCATGATCTCGCGGCCTCCATTGCCGCTCCCGTCGTCGTCTTCGTGGACGCGGGCTCTCAGTGGTGGTGGTATCTATAATGGAGATCTTGATTTATGCTTTGACATCCTGGCAGGATCAACCACAACGCTCGCTCTAATACCACTTGTCGTAGTAAGGAGGAGCACTCGCACACGTACGACCACGAAAGAACGTAGTCGAACTCGTCTATGACCACATAGGACTATGGCCGAACTTGGTTACAACCACGTGGAGTCGACTACGACCTCGAAGGAACGTGGTCGAACTTCTCTACAACCACAAGAATCGTGGTTGAACTCGGCTACAACCACAAAAGAACGTAGTTGATCTTCTCTATAACCACAAGAACCGTGGTCGAACTCGGCTACGACCACAAAGGAACGTAGTCGATCTTCTCTACGACCACAAGAACCGTGGTCAATCTCGTTTATGACCACGAAGGAACGTAACGAGTTTGAAGCAGCCGAACACTTGGGAATGTCTGGATACACACAGGAATAACACGCAGTTATTTTGTTGCTGCTCGACTCTTTCTATAGTATTTTCTCCGTTGATCTTTTATAATATGAAAAATAAATAATTGATCTAACATACCAGTCTCGTCTAGCTCTTTATGACGTGCCATCCCACCGTCCAAACTATTCACGAACGAAACGCATTTACTAATATTGTTAACGTCCGCACTAAGCACGCACTAATACAGTAAGATCATGATGCAACGTGGTTTAAGTCCGGGAAAATTGCTCTAATGCCACAAAGTTATATGTCATCCTTCCTTTTGCCACATACTTCAATAGCTTTGTTATTATGCCACAATCTTAGTGTTTATTTCTCTCTTTTGCCATTTCCTGCACTTAAGTTACCATTTTGCCCATCTTCTTGCTCCTTCCTCCCTCTTCCTTCTCCAAGTCCGGCGCCGGCGGGAGCTGTGGGAGGCGTGCAAGGCCTCCACTCTCCGGATGGCGCCTCCACCGTCGTTCCGCGCGCCGACCTGCCCCCGACCCCGCTCGCATTCCTCCGCGACCACGTCTCCCCGCGCCGCCCGCTCGTCGTCTCCGCCGCCGCCACGGCGTCCGACGCGAGCCAGAGGAAGGCGGCGGGCCAGTGGCGGGTGGCGGCGGCGGAGACGACGAGCGAGCGGCGCGGGGAGACGTGGTCGCGGAGGAAGGCGAGCGGGGTCGGGGGCAGGTCGGCGCGCGGAACGGCGGCGGAGGCGCCATCCGGAGAGTGGAGGCCTCGCACGCCTCCCACAGCTCCCGCCAGCGCCGGACTTGGAGAAGGAAGAGGGAGGAAGGAGCAAGAAGATGGGCAAAATGGTAACTGAAGTGCAGGAAATGGCAAAAGAGAGAAATAAACACTAAGATTGTGGTATAATAACAAAGCTATTGAAGTATGTGGCAAAAAGAAGGATGGCATATAACTTTATGGCATTAGAGCAATTTTCCCTTTAAGTCCAACTGGTGAGGCAGCCGCAGTACCACTATCCGGCGCCGGTGGAGGGTACGTGAGGGCGGAGGGAAGACGGGAGGGGATGGGAGGTGAGGGAAGGGCGGAGGGCAGTACCCGACGTTGGCGGCGGTGCTCGATTCGGTGGCGGTGGCGACGGAGGGAGCTCGATTCGCCAGTGAGGAGGCCGTGCAGGCTATTTGGCTGAAGTGTTGGCAGTGGATTCCACCGCCGGCGAGCCGGAGGAGGCGGCAGAAAGCCAGAAACCCTATCTCGACCGAATCTCCTCTCGTGCGGCGCACAAATGGAAAGAGGTAAAACCTTATCCTCTCCACTTATTTCTCTCTGTGCTTGGCCTCCGCCCGCCTAGGCGCTCGCCGACCCGCCTTGCGCCGCCGCGTCCGCCTGGGAAGCCGCTGCGCCGAGTCCGCCTAGCCGCCTTTGACCCGACTAGGCGGCTGCCCGCCCAGGCATCCGACTAAGGGCCAAGGCGCGGCGGTGGTGTACCGCCCAGCCCGCCTTCTTGAACACTTCAAAACCTATAAGCTAATGTGGTTAATGTGTGTGTCCGTGTCCAATGGTTTAGCTGGAATGAACCTTCAGGTTGAGAAGGGAAACAATTCTATTGGAAAAGTACTTTTGTTTAATGTTGAGGTTTATGTGTATACCCAAAGTGGTTTGGTATAAATTGAGTATACCGAAACTGTTGCATGAGAATACCACAAACTTAAGATTCGTCTAATGTTGCTGTTCTAGGGTTAATACACCATGGTGAGTAGTTGGTTTGACAATAGCCAAATGTTTCAAGTTTTAATTATGCCAGCTTTCTTAACTTTGTAGCAACATTTCATCCACACTGTATTCATGCTAGATGTATTCATAAGTAGAGTTGCATGTTTTCTTCAGCATACGATAGAAGGAAGAAAGGAAACACAATCCCGAGTTTGCAAATTGAAGAAATGCTTATTCACTTCTATGTGTTCTGTCGTGTTAAAATGAAGTTATGCCAACGAAAATTCATACTTATATCATATAATGTTATATATTTTTCTGCAGAGAAGAAAAGGATACATATTTCATGAACTCATATTTCGATTGCACTTTTCAGAAAGCTCTACATAGTGCATGGAAAGATATCTCAGTATTACGTGATAGTGTGAGTTTCAAAAGGAGCAAACTTCAGCTTCACAAACAAAAACTCAAATTATTTGCCATTCTCAAAGGACAGGTAAATGATATGATAGCTTCCGGTCATTTTTCACTAGTATTTTCATTTCCAGAGACATGCATTGGTATTGAAAACTCAAAATTTATTTAATGTTTGCATTTTCCCCTCTCTATATTACATTGTGTATGTTTAAGCATTTGATACTCAATAGGTAACAGTAATGAAAATGTTGTCAAAAATTTAAACATGGAACATCTCAAATGCAAGTATAAAAAATCACTTGTTCTCTCTTCACTGAGGAATAGCTGGAGTGGTAGCAGCAGGACTATTGCTGTAGGTTATCCAGGATATTGTTTGTCAGGATATAGTAGGGAAGATCATGTTTTATAATTTTGAGGTTAGCCTTAAAAAAACGTTGGGGGTATTTGTTTTTACATTTTTCTGTTGTGGAGCATGGAAATTACAAGAATGTGAAAGTGGGAGCAAGCATCATTGTAGTGTTAAACAAAATAGAAGTAAATTCTGCATCGGCAAAGAAATTCAAGAAATTAATTAGTGAAATCTGAAGAAAAAAAGGATAAATAAGAACTATAATATGGAAAAGGGAAAAAATTGGTCATAATCCACAAAACCACAAAAATTAGACTCCTTCATTTGCCTTCATGTCCATATCTACCCTCTGTTGTCAGTGTCACACATGAACGTGATTGTTATTTACACACTTGTAATTTGTGAGCAGCTGAAAGTTGAGTAGGCTACCCCTACTGCCACTACACTTTTACCGTATAGCCAATTAGATCATAGTGCACCTAGAAGAGGCATCATGTCTAAGTGGTCATGAAGTGAAAAAAACTCTCGGGTAGTCATGGGTGCTTGTTGGGCATCACTGTTTCTTTATGAGGTTTACATCCAAATTGACAATGAGTGATTTGAACTTCTAGGGGGTGTTTTAGATATGACCAAATTGCAAGAGTTTGTTAAGAAATTTCTCTACAGAGAGTCAAATTATTTTGTACCTTTAGCATTCTCCTCTCTTCTAGCTATTTGGTTAACTCCGTGTTATCCACAATTAATTAGTCTATTTGACATGGTCAGATTTCCTACCTAGAGGAGTGGTCTCATATTGAAAGTCGTCATTTGAGTTCTTTGTCAGCAGCAATTAAAGCATTGAAGGCTAGCACCGTCCGTCTTCCCATTGTTGGTGGTGCTAAGGTTAGGAATTTTCTGATCTAGTCATACTTTCTTTTCAGCGAGGGTGATCTAGTCATACTTTTAACCGTGTTCATTTGCTAATAGTGCAAACTATGTTGCTCGCATGTTGAGCAGGCTGATGCCCAAGGTGTCAAGGAGGCTGTTAGCTCAGCAGTTGATGTAATGAACACAATGGCTTCCTCAATGTGTTCCTTATTGTCAAGGGTACCTTCGTTCATCCTACTCTTTTTAAATACAAGGTTTTCTCATGTCCTTTTCTGTAATATTACGTCTTTTTTTGGAACATATCTTGTATGTATAATTCTTGTGTGGTTATATGAAAACTTCTGTCATCTAAATCTGTTGTCAAAGAAATGCGATCATGATCCTTACCTGTACCCATAAACGAGGATGTTGAAAAACAAATCACCTGATAAATATTGTGCATGTGGACTTATTAACATTGTTGTAAAATGAGTAGTCTTTGTGGTGAGGGCATACAGATCAATCTCACAGCAATCACATATCCAATCATAACTCATAATTAGTCTATGATGCACTAATACGATTTACTAGATCTATTTTCTGTATGATGAGGGGTCTATTTGTAGACTAAGGTGGGAAACCACTGCAGTGGTAATTTGATAAATGTCCGCACAAATAGGGTTATTTTACAGCAAAAACAACATACATGGCAATCGACCCAGGAGGTCACATTATATGGCAAATATAATTAGCTGCAGGCACTGTTTCTGGTTTATGCTGTTTGTCATGATTTTTGTTAATGATCAACAGGTGGAAGGAACGAGTTCCATGGTGTTTGAGCTTGCTAAAGTTGCAGCACAAGAACAAATGTTGTTGGATCAATCAAGAGACCTCTTTTCTGCAGTAGAAGTCATGCATGTAAGCACTTCTGCTTTTTTATCTTTTTCCCCCCGATTTGACTGTTAATTTGTTTTTTTAATTACTGTCTTCATGACATACTTGAAAAACAGGTTAAACAATGTAGCTTGCAAGCGCATATTCTACAAGGAAAGCAAAAGCTTGGCCAGATGCAATTGTAGATCAATTTGTACAGGAACCTTTCATGGTCACTAACATCACATGGCCTGATCTTGTCAAATGGGAGACTGCCACAAACAATGAAACCTGTAACTATGTGTTGAGTGTGCGAACACTGAACAGGGTCTAATATGCTTGATCTCACGGTGCAGAGACTGTACTTTCATTTTTGTTCCGTGTGCATATATAGAAATTTTCCTGAATTGTCTGCAGATGGTGTGTATAGAAAACTCAAATGTTGACCACATATAAAGGTTGTCTAGAAATGAAAAGCTTGTCGTTTGTGTGCTTACTCTCCTATGCTGAGTGCTTAGCTACTAAGTCCTCGTGAATGTATTTTGGAATGTATGTTACCATGCTATCAGCTTGGTACCGGTGGCATCATGTCCGGTTGTAGAAGACTTACCTTTAAAATCTTTATTTACTTCATATTTGAGTGAAGCTCCCATTTGTCTTCTCAAAACAACAGGAATAGGAAACCTGCCAACTTTAAAAATGATGAAACTACGGATAGGGACGGGGGCATGTTCTACTTCCATTCATTTCACTAGAAGGTCTGTATAATATATGCAGCCCCTCTGTTTGAAGCAATAATCTGGTTTCAGGCGATTAATTGAAACTGTCGTATTTTGTCTATTTGGTGCCCCTCTATCCTATGATGACAGGTTTCCATTTGTCACAGGAAAAGCAAATGCAAAGTAGATTTAACCTGGCTAAGCAAGACTGGAGCAGTTCATAGGTGTAGCCGCAGTCCCCACGCATCTATTTACTTGTAATTGTACCTAAAAACACTTGCATCATCGATTCATTGCAATATGTTCACTTTGTCACACTGTTTTGTAAGCCTTCTGGGACTTCCTATTGCAATTTTTGGGAGCTTTTCATCTTAGGTACGTGCAGATAATATCAAAACTTCATCTGCTTCAGTCGAGATAGGCACAACTCAAATTTTTCTGCATATGTTTTGTATGGAAAGGGTTCCTTTCTGCTAATGTGGAATTCAGCTTCAGTTTTTGCTGTGATGTTGCTTTCTTTCACGCAATGCAATAGGCCACACCAACCTGTCAGTGTGGTTCAATAATCTCTACTTAAAAATATAAGTTGGTGGTCGTCGGTGCATTCTCCCCTATCTCCTCTCAGTCGTGCAATCTGAACAATAAAATCTTGATCACCCCTCCTCTCTCTCTTGTGATCTAACTGCCCACTTCCACTTTCAGATTAATTATGGAAACCGTCTGTTGACTGGCATTCGACTGTTCCTAGAAGGCAAGCATAATGATGCCGAGCACAATCAATATCATCGGTGAGACAATTTCCGCCGACGACGTCACCATGAACGAGCGTGACTACTTTGAGCCTATCAAGTCGCCGCTACTCTCGCACATCTGCATGCCCCCGATGTAGTACAACAGCACGCGGATCAAGGATTGTGCGACCATTGTGACCAGAGCCTGGCTGGAGGTGCAGGAGACATGCCTTCAAGAAGGTGATCTTCCTACGGCTCGTCTTCTCTGGCGTTGTGTCCACCAAGATACGGTGGTCAGAGTGGGACAGGCCTTTCTTCATGTCTCGGAAGTCGAGCTTGCTGTCGGCGCTGCTCAGCGCGTGGCTGTCCACCGGCACCGCTGCGCCGATGCAGCCGCCAGAGGGGAAGATCGAGGTGAACTCCGCCATATTTCCTAAGGGGCCGTCGGTGCCACTACCCATGCATAAGATGGCAACGTACGTGGACACTAGCGAGGTGATGAGGGGCCCCAACGACTCACCGGGGTACTAGGTGGTCACCGGCGCAAAGCTCTGCAACGAAGGCTGCAACGTTGTACTCAAGGTCAAGTACTCATTGCTCATCGCGGTGCAAGAGGACATTGACGTTTGAGACTTCGGTCTGCAATTTTTTGTGGCCTGTTGCCATGGTGTACTTTATACAGTTCAGTTGTGCGCACGTTGCACAGAGTGTGCAGACACCAAGATAGAGCCAGACATATTTTTCAGTACACTAGTTGAATGCCTGTACATTGCTACGGATTTTTAAAATTTATCATACTACATATTGTAAACCTCACGGGTAGTAAAAATTTTAGAACATACATGCAAATATATTTTAAAAGTTTTTAATCCGTAGCAATACACGGGTATTTCGCTAGTGACTTATAACTAGTAAGAGTAACTTCATGTCCCGCGAACACATGCAAGTTGGTTTTTGCTGAAGAGGAACTCTAGTGAATGAAGTATTTACTGCCTCTCCTAACTTGATGTGGCAAGTACATAGCAATTGAGATCTCTTCTCCTCAGCTTCAGTTTCTATCTTTTCTATAGTAAACAATTTTTTTACAGTATCTAACTTTTAAACGGAATGTCTTTTTAAGATAGAGCCTATTAATCGATTGTGGTAGACACTGAAATAACTTCATTTATATCGGTCAAAATCATACACAAATGTCTCTCTGTATGGCTTCTCTACAAGCTATTCTTATTTATTAGCTACAGTCAAAAGATATAAGCCGCAGTAAAAAACAGCCCCCGTGTGCTAACCACCAGCTGAAGGGTGAGGGTTTGATAAATTGGTAATCCAAGAGAGAACTGCAACTCTACAAGTGATACAATTTAATCATACAACATATCCAAAGATGCAGAAAGCAGCATGAAGGGTAGATTGCTAGCTGAGGAAGATATCCTACTGGCTACTAGCGCATGTCCTGTTGGGTTGGAAGGGATCGGGAATTCAACTATGTCAAGCCAGCCAGAAAAAGGTGAGCTGCGATGCTCAAATCTCATTAGCATGGACTTACTTCTTGCTACAATTATCCCGTAGTTAATTGATCCATATAAAATAATTTTGTAGTTGTAAATTGTTTCCAATATTGTTTTCCCAAACATAAACCAATATCTAAATTAACTTGTTTTCCCAAACATAAACCAATATCTAAATTAACTTGTTCTACTCAAATAGCAAAACCAACAGTGTCACCTAATATATAGGTCAAGCAAGCGAAATGTATCGTGTCAGACCCAAGAGTGACAAGATGGCCAAGTGGTCCCGGTAAAAGTACTCCCAATATGACAAGGGCTGGGTTCGATTCCGCTTAAACCTTTTTGTCTTATTTATGATATTATAGTAACTTTTTTATATGATGCATTTTTTAATATAGGATCTACAAATCGATTGTAGTAGATACTGCATCGAGTTCAGCTATACCGGCCAAAAACATATACAACTGTCTCCCCCCTTTATAATCTCTTTCGCGAACAGCCAAAATTTAAAAGATATAAACTAAAAATCATAAGGCACAGCCTAAAAGAAAAGACGAGCTCTATGGGGACAGAAAATTAGGCGTCTGGCCCACATTTCAGAACCTCTTGCCAAGAAGATCTTTACACTTAAAAACCACTTACGTTGAAAATAGCTTTCACTATTATTACTACCGGCGTTGTAGGGAAAAGCTTGCAGGCTCCAAAGTAGCCAGTAGTTGAATGTTTGCGCCCCAGATGTTAGTGGTGGCCAATGGGCCGTGCCGAGCCGGTATGGCACGGGCCTGATGGCGGCACAGCCCGTTAAGCTCCGCTAAATAAACGGGTCGTGTCGTGCTGGCCCGTGGGCAACGGTCTGAGTCCAGGCATGGCCCGCGACCGTGCCGTGCCAGCACGGGCATGGTTACGGCTTAACGGGCTGTGCCGGCCCAGTCAGCCCGTTAAGCCGGGAAAAAGAGAAAAAATGTAAAATTTTGTAGAAAATTCAGAAAAAATTATAGAAAATTGTAGACATTGTTAATCATCAAGATAATTATTTCAATGACATAATGAGCTTTATTAACTTGTTAAATTACATGGAATGGTTACCTCATTAAAAACTTTACTAAGTAAAAACTCAACTTGAGAAAACCTTGGTAAAGAAAAAGAGTACAACCTATAAAGCTCATTAGTGACTACATGTAAATAAAAATATTGAAAATCCTATTCATTGCTATCTAGATATAAATTCTCAAAAGATTCTTCTAAATCTGTATTCTCTGCGGTATGTTAGAGTCTTGATTCAACTTGTTCCTAGTCTTTGATAGTCAGAATGATTTCGACCATCTCGTTCGAGAGACTTGTTCGTTGCTCCTCGATTATTCTTCCAGATAAACTGAAGGCTAACTCCGAGGAGACTGTAGAGACATGAACAGTCAACACATCCCGCGCTAATATGGATACCACTGGATATGTTATTTTCTGGGTTTGCCACCATGAGAGTATGTTCAACTCTTGCTCGAAGCTGATGTTATCACTGTTCAGATAGCTTGATAGGTCTCCAGTGCTTTGTCGCCTTCCTCCTAACTGATGTGTACATGCACCTGCATGAGAATCTATAGAGGAAGAACCAAAAATCTTGCTTCATTGTATAGTTCCCCTAAAGGTGCTAGGAGCTACCAGGGATCTTTCCAAACGCATGGACCCAAACTTATTATCATATTTCTCATATACCTCATATAATTTATCCTTAACTACTCTATAGTCTGTACAATAGTCTAAACCGGTAGCATCAATTAAAAGTTGTAATACATTTATAAATCCTTAGAGTTTGGCCCTAAGATCCAAAACAAAGGTGAATGCATATGAAATAGGAATTTCCCTTTAATATTTTAAAAACTTAGTTTTCATGGCAACTACAGCATCCCGTAGTACAAGATCATTTTCAAAAGCCTTTAGGTGAATGGCAATTTCAAGAATGTTATGAACAATTAGAGGGGAGGTTGGATAATATACTCCAGAAAGACGAAGTGTAGCTTTATAAAAAAGTTCTAAAAAGAAAATATTTTTTACCAACAACCCAATCGTTCTCAGTAAGTTCATGGTCTCTAACTTGGGCTCTACTAGAAGAGCTACGAGATTGATAACATTGGATGTGAAGGAAAACAGATAAGGTGCTCTTATATGGCAATATATGTTTAAGCATAAGGTAAGTAGAGTTCCATCTAACAGGCATGTCTAAACCAAATTTTCTAGGGCAGGCGTTCATTGCTACGCAAAAACTCTTATATGTGGCTATTCGTTGGTTAGAATAATTAATATATGAAATTACATATCTAAAAGAATCAATACAAGCATTTAATCTTTTAAAACTAGATTTAACAATAAGATTAATAATATGACAAGCACAACATTGATGCAGTAAGAAGATTGTGCATAAGTATTAAACAAAGGAGTAAAAATTTCCATAGGCTTAGTATTTGCAGATGCATTATCTGAAGTTATAGGAAAAATCTTTTCCGTGAGGCCAAAATCTTCTACAACTTTAATAATACATTTTGCAAAATTTTCAGCAGTATGTGAAACATTAATTAATTTAAATCCTATAATTATTTTTTACATTACCCAGTCATCATTAATATAATGAGTAACAACACTAATATAATCCTCTCTAACCCTACCACTCCATATGTTTGATGTCAAAGTAATAGAGAATGTACATGTATGAAACATTTCTTTTAATTTTTCATGACGATTGTTATAATATTTAATTAAATCTCTAGTTGTGATTTGCCTAGATACAACACAAAATCGAGGGTTATGAACAGTCCTAATATATTTTTAAAAAGCATCAGACTCACCAAAATTTAAAGGTAAATCTTGAGAAGCAATTAATCTACAAAGAGATTCTCGAGCTACCTCTGGGTTGTACTCTCAAATACGTATCGAGCCATCAGGATTATATTGTAGCTACATTTGGCACATTTGTATTTCTTGCCTTCTTTTGCAGCTTGTAGCATGCCGTTGTAGGTGATCTGTCCCACCTGAAGATTTTGCAGACAATTCATTACCACAAATTTTACAAACAGCATACCTCACCAAGTTCCCATCATCGTCGGTCTTGAACTTGTTGTCAAAATCATTCCAGACTCCTGATGCAGTAACTCTTGTTCTTTTTGCACCCATGCGATGGGTTGTGGATGCATTTGTTGAGCCAGTAGAAGATGGATCGATTGGACCCTGCGCCATCGGGGCCATCGCTTCTTCTGGCTCTCCAGTTTGTTGTGGATGTGGACCTTCCGCGGATGGGAAATTTAACTTTTTGCCACCTTAAGAATGCCACCTATCCAAATGCCATCCTCTTCGTTGCATTCAACAATTTGCCACTCTTAACATGTGTGTTGTAGGGGTGGCCCCCACCTAAACCCAGCAGGCCCGGTAGGAGATTATAAGGCCCAGGATAGGCCATGTGTAATAACATGAGTGCCCCTAGAGGGGATAACCAGATGTAAGGGTACAACTGTAAAAGCACTCCTCATGTGTACATAAGCACTCCTCATGTGTACATATATATGAGCACAGGCCATGAGGGGGGAGGGGTCAGAACACTCCCACCTCTCCACTACCATCTCTCTCTGTTTGGTCTGTAGCCACAACAATGTGGTTGACTAATTTTTTGCCACTTTCGAGCCCACGAGGCGCCAAATCATGCCATGTCACTGCCATGTCACGGAGGCGCAGGCGCGGCGGGGAGGCGCGGGCGTGTGCAGGCGGGGAGGCGCGGGCGCGGCGGGGAGGCGCGCGCAGGCGGAGGCGCGGGGCGGAGCGCCTCCCGAGCTGCCGAGCGCCTCCGTCTACCTCTCCTCCCCCGCCTAATTGGCTTCTCTCTCCCTGCAGGCCGCCGGCGAGCCATCTCTTCACCAACTCCGGCGCCAAGGCTTCACAGTGACCCGCCGCACCCCGAGCCAATTGCTCGCGCCTGGAGCACCGCCCGGCCACCACGAAGACATTCCCCACCTCACCGGGCTCCGTATCCCTCTCCGGCAAGCCAGCACCGTGCCCCTGCCCGCGCCACCGCCGGCTCCCGATGCCAGCCCGCCACGGTTACTCTCCGGACCTGCCAACGCCTCCGGTGAGCTCCCCTTGGTCCACTAATGCTCATGTTCCCCCTACTCCTCTCCTTTCCCCTCCGGCCGCCGCCGCCATTGACGGCCTCCCCGCCTGCGCCCGCCCCGCGCCGCCGCCTGCGCCCGCCCCACGCCGCCGCCTGCGCCCACGCGCGCGCCTCCTTGCCGCGCCTGCGCCTCCATGACATGGCAGTGACATGGCATGATTTGGCGCCTCGTGGGCTCGAAAGTGGCAAAAAATTAGTCAACCACATGTTATGAGTGGCAAATTGTTGAATGCAACGAAGAGAATGTCATTTGGATAGGTGGCATTCTTAAGGGTGGCAAAAAGTTAAATTTCCCTCCGCGGATGGATATTCTTCTTGAAAGGATTGCATATCCTCCGCCGAAAGGCCGAATTCGGAGAGTTGAAAATCGTAATTCTTCATTGAATCAGCTACAATTTGAAATAGTAAAAAACAATTAACTTACTATTGAATCAACAAATAATAGCAAAAAATAAAATAAGACAGCACTATTATTTCTTTTGCAGCTCTCAAAGAATTCTTTGAAGATTTTTGAATTTTCTGAATTTCGCACGAATTTCTCACTAATTTTGCCAAATGTGCACAAATACTACCGGATTTTTCACAGCTAAACAGAAAGATGAGAGTGAGGTTTGAGGTGTGGAAAATAGAGGCCGGATACCTCCCTATTTATAGAAAAAAATTTAATTTTTTTTATTTTTTGCTAATTTTTAAATTTTTTACACCCAACGGTAAAAAAACGACTATATTAGCCAGGCCGGGCCGTGCTGGCACGCCCATTTGTGACTGTTGGCAACGAGCCGGGCCGTGCCGTGCCATGCTGGCCCGGCGTGCCGCAGTCTTGGCCCAAGCACGGCCCGGTGGACCAAGTCGTGCCGTGCTCGGGCCAGGCCAACGGTACCGGGTCATGGGCCGGCACGCCCACTTGGATAGCTCTACCAAATGTTAACGGAGGTCAGTAAAAATGTTCTTAGTTTGAATGGCAAACAACATGTTAAGTTGGACCTTGGGAAGAAAGTAGGGTGCATGGTAAAATCTTACATTTCACAGGGACATGAATTGAATTGTAGCTTGGATCAGGCGTGCTCATGAGAGAACCTTACATTGCATTTTATCAATACACACAAATTAATGATGATAAATATGTTTTTTTAAAAAAGTGGGATGATGATAAATATGCTTTATTTACCCGCGTCATGTTTTGGAAAGGAAGGCCTACTGTATAAATAGTTCGTTTTGTTAATACGACACGGAAAATTTACCTTGCAACCCCAACAATAGAATGCGGTCTATTTCCTAGACAACTAATTCAGTGAGCTCGTTATTCAAGAGTCACATCCTCTAACGTTGTGTGGGAATGGCACCTATGGCACAGCTTTGTCGGCCGTTCGATCTCACATCGGATTTACTCAGATGATAAGATTGGGGGCTTGGAATTTCTCACGAGAGATACTCAAATCTTGTCACTGATCTTCATATGCTCGATCTGACGGCTCTGAATGTACCAAACGGAACCGAACTGTGCCCCTCTCTGACTTTGGCAGCCGTAATACATGGTGTGTGGCTTGAAAGCTATCGTTTGTTTATCCACCGGAGGAATAGGACTTCTGAATATGGCACTAGAGAAGTTCTTCACAAGAAATGGCGCAAGTCTGTCCCGCTACGGTTTTCACTGGACCATATCTTATTTAGATTTAGTGCAACCTGTTGCTCGAACCTTCTCTTCAATATTCCTTGTCTTTCTTATATCACACTTGAGCCCAAGCATCCATGACCATTCTAAACCTCGACTCTTCCATAAGCGTAGTCCTGATCCTCACTATTGATTATGGTTGACTCTAAACTTTCTTACACATCTAAAGACCAAAAAAAGGTTTTCAGACATATGTTCTTCATAACTTGACCCACATTAGTTCAGACATATTTTATACAACATGAATGCACTAACCTAGAACAAAACGACTCGACCCGCGATCAAATTTCTAAAATTTAGAACTCTCGACTGAAATTCAAACCTTTGCCGGTTTGATCACTCTATACCCAAAACCTGATATACTGGTCTGACTGCCACCTACTGACCGGTCAGACACTCAGCAGGGTCGTTTTGACCACCTAAGACTAAAACCACTAGACTAAACATCTAAATCTTCTGTAAATTTGAATTTTAATTCAACACACATGATAATAGTTCATCACGAATATTTCTGAACCTTCTCACATGATCCCTTAATCTCTTTCTTGATAAACTCTTTGGTAATTTCTCAAAAAAAATATGAATTTAAGTTGATTTTGGAAATGGAAGGGAGTTTTGCGAAAAAAGTTCAAAATAGTCAAAAAGAATTGCAGAAGCTGAAACTAACAAAATGAGAAGAACATGGGAAGAAAGAACTAGATAAAACAAGGTTTCCACAAAAAGTTTTAACTCCACTAAAGAAATTTAGAAATCTCACTCTAGATTCATATGAAAAATAATTATTCTACTTGATTTTACTTCAGTCGCAAATAATTTTACTACCAGTCACAAGTAATTTCATTGTTAGCCACCAAGTCGCAAGTATTTCTATCACTAATCACAAGTAAATTTACTAACAGTCGTAAGTAATTTTACTGTTAAGTCACCCGTCAGCACTCAGAATAGTACAGTAACCTTAACATAAGTAATTTTACTGCCAACCACTAGCAATTTTACTGCACTACTATAAAAAATCTATTGTGTGTGCCGGGCCGATTCGCTGTGCTGAGATGCCAACCCAAACACAGCATGTCACGTCGGGCTGGGTTAGCACAGCCCTTTTACTATTCATGTTGTATCGTGCCGTGTTTGGACGAGGCCAATAGTACCATGTCTCAGGCCAACACAGTTGACCTGACCCGTTTGGCCATATCTACTGCAGAGCTACTCTAGTTTGTACTATGTTGAATTTGCACTTTGTCAAAAATTTCAAACCCTCCGGGACAAATATGACAAATGATGGCAATTTAATTTGAAACTTCACTAGTTCAATGGTAATTTCTGAACACGTCCTCAAAGGTCATCCGTATGGCTGGCTTCATGGCATCATCACACACGGGGGTGCAAGATGAGTCATGAGCCCCGTCAATTAACATGGTATATGTAGTATCATATTGTTAAGATAAAATAAAGGATATCAATTTATAAGATAAAATTCTTGCTACTTTTTAAAACATATGACACATAGATGGGAATGATATGAGAAGGGCTTTGGCTAAATACATGCACATGTATTCGGTTATTTTTGTGTGGAAAATCGTGCCATAACGTGATGGTCTACTTGGCAGACCAAGTCCACCTTATTTTTGCTAAACCATGTATCTCTCTGTTTGAATGCGAATTTAAATATCTAAATTAATTCGGTTAATGATGTTAGTTACTACATTAATTCGATTTAATTAAATTAATGGCGTCTATCTATTTAAATGTGAATTCAAACGTCTGAATTAATTTGATTAATGACATCAGTTACTGAAAACATCTATAAAAGACCTATAGACGTCTAGGCCAGTGTGACTGAAAAACCATTTTTCTCTACTTTTTTTTCTCTGCTAATCTGTTCTGGTGTGTTGTGCGGCCAAATCTTGCTGGCATTTTTTCTTAGAGTGCCCCTGAAAAGATGGAGAGCGGTTATTTCGGAGCTATTGCCGCAGAGAGTACTTGCACGGGACAGCAATAAGGAATAAGGTTTCTAGGCAACGCATTTGCGCAACTGCTCTTACTCTGCTTCATTTACATTCTGCACTGCATTGAACCTATACTGCTTCATGTTTTTTTATCAAGTCTAATAGCAAGTCATTCGTACGATCGATCGACTTTGATATTGTATTTTTTCTACGTATTTTCCAAAGTACAATAATTAATCTGCTATTAGTTATGAATTTTGCATCACTAGTTTTTTAATGTATTTGTTTTTTAATAAAATTTAGAATAAAATATTGCTTACATTGCCAACGGTACATGCATTTCTCGGAGGAGGAACGACTTTGGGCAACTGACTCCACATAATCATCGTAGTACTAGAGCCCAAGATATCCAAATTAAAAGTATGAATTCTACGAGTTACTGCCTGTGCTGTGAGAAAGCTACTATGAAGGCCATGGACAAGCCCAAGAAGATTCAATCCCCAAATTAAAACGTACCCATGTCTAGCTTCCAAGGTAATGGGTGACAACGTAGTGTTGCACAACTCCAAAGCTAGCAGAAGCAATGGAGCCATACCTCCTTGGACTGGACGGCGGGCAGGCTGCAAGGACACTCGAGGAACACTTGACGAAGATCTTGGACGGTGGACGTCGTGGGCGGAAGAAGCCGCCGAATCTGCGTCCGCTAGCCGAATGACGGAGGGGTACTCCTATCTTGCACGGCCGGGAACATCTCCGGGGCGGAGGACGGAGAACGACGTTATGAGCTGTTGCTGTTCTCCGAACCCTAATTCCCTAGGGTGTGTTTGGTTACCTGAATCTCCTTCATCCTGACTGGGTGGATCCGTATAATCTGAGAAAGAGCCTGTTTGGTTGCCTGTATGAGTGGATGCAGCCTGCATGAGCGGATGCAAAAATACACCCTCATCCTGGATGGGTGGATACGCTCAAAATGAGCTTCACTGGCCATTCTGGATGGGTTGATGCAGTGTATCTTATGCGGTCCCACGTGTCAGCCTCTCAGGTTTGGTAGACTGCATCCGCTCATACAGGCAACCAAACAGCATCTCAGTTTTTTTTGCATCCGCTCATGCAACCTCACCAACATCTTCTTTTTCTGAAATACAATTCCACTCAGCCTGCATCCACTCAATCAGGATATACGATACAACATCCATCCACGAACCAAACACACCCTAAACCTGCCTGCTCGATTTGGGGGAAGTTCGAACGCTGGGGCAGCACATTTCGCGGAGGAGGAAGATCTATTTGGGCAGCAGGCGGGGGGGCCTTTACACAAAATGTGCTAAGGGCAACGTGAACAGATCTACACGGTACATTTCAGATCCAACATTGGTTTAGGGCCTGTTTGGGAGAGCTCCACTACTGAAAACGTGGATCTGGAGCAGCAGCTCCACCATGGATCTGGGATCCCACCATGGAGTGTTTGGCTTGTACAGCAGCTCCAGATCCACGAAATTGAGGTTTTGGTGGGAATGGCCACTTTTGGTAGGATGGGGTGTGTAACCAGTGACATTGGTGGGTAATTACCACCCAACTCCACGGTGGAGCACCCCTTGAGGAGCTCCATGAAATCCATGGATCTGGCCCTCAGATCCAGGATTTTGGTGGATCCAGATTTCGCGGAGCTGGAGCGTTTGGGTAAAATTTCGTGGAGTGGAGCTATTTTTCGTAGATCTGGAGCTGGTGGAGCTCTCCCAAACAGGCCCTTACAAGATACCATGTACACATAAGAGCCTGTTTGGGAGAGCTCCACCAGCTCCAGATCCACGAAAAACAGCTCCACTCCACGAAATTTTACCCCAAACGCTCCAGCTCCGCGAATCTGGATCCACCAAAATCCTGCATCTGAGGGCCAGATCCATGGATTTCATGGAGCTCCTCAAGGGGTGCTCCACCGTGGAGTTGGGTGGTAATTACTCACCAATGCCACTGGTTACACACCCCATCCCACCAAAAGTGACCATTCCCACCAAAACCTCAAATTCGTGGATCTGGAGTTGCTGTACAAGCCAAACACTCCATGGTGGGATCCCAGATCCACGGTGGAACTGCTCCATGGTGGAGCTGCTGCTCCAGATCCACGTTTCCAGTGGTGGAGCTCTCCCAAACATGCCCTAAATTTACGCTACATATCTTCCCCTTATATAGGGATGAAAAGTGGATACGAATTATCTATATTATCTGGTTATCATATTCGATAGGATATAAATATGGTATATATCGTTTTCATCTGATTAACAATTTTTATCCTATTCGTATTCGGATTCATATAAAAAATATGGATGCGAATATGGCATAGACTTTTATCACCTGAAATGTTATTTTATCCGGACTATCCTTATACGTATTCATATTTGACGAAGCAATATGCATATTTTATTACAATACGACTAATTAGTTGGAAAAGTTTTTTTAATTGAACGCGAATTTGTGTTTCTTTATGTGAAATAAATAAATTAGAATAATTAAACGTAATTGTATGAGGATAAAATATCATTAATATCTCTGTATTATATAAGTTACGAGGATATCCGGATCCAACCGAATTGAGTAGCTATTCGATTCGAATTCGTATTTGTTACAATATTCAATTCGTATTTGTATTCGAGAATATTTAAATTTATAATCATATATATTTACGAATACAAATATAATTTAGACACTATCCGAACCATTTTCATCTCACCCTTATACAAACCTATTCAACTCCTCGTCCGAGTCCCTACCAGCTCTGCATCACTAAGGCCACTGCTAGCCAGTGTAATATCAAGGAATGGTACAAAAAAAAAGGACTCGCCCAGTTGATTTTTGTAAGGTGTTTACACGTTTTGAGATTCAAAACTTCTAATAACCAACAGTTTGCCTAATAATATATATGTGTAGTACATGCTACCGTCACTGTTAGATTCGTATTTGAAACTATACTTTGATATGATCATGGTTTTATAGGTACCAATAATACATCACAAAAAATTCAATAATCAAAGTACGATTTTGAAGACCGTGTCTTGTCAACCCACGTCTTACGAAAATCACCGGACGGAGCAGCTGATTTATCGCGAGAAAGGTTTTGTTCCTATTAGTTTTTATTTCTGACTTTTATTTTAAAATGCCAAAAATTTATATAAATACTTGGTTTTTTAAAATGATTTTTCTATTTCTTTTACTATTGTCTCGCTCTAGGGATAAGACAAAGAATCACGGATGCATTGCGCTCCCCACCCTTCTCGTTCTCGTCAAGTGCACGTATATCTTCCTCATTTTCCCTACCGCTTACGCTCTCATTCTTAAAGTCACTTTTTTAGCCACTACTATTTGCTTTTAGCAAAAAACTAACTGAATGCCTATGCGTTGCTACGGATTTTAAAATTTTATTATAATACATGTTCTGAAACTAACGGGTGGTAAAATATTTTAGAACATGCATACAAATGTTTTAAATTTTTTTAAATCCATAGCAAAGCGCAATGATCAATGGCTGGGGTGGAAGATAAGGGCAAAATTGTCAAAAAGGGCAAATGATCAATGGGTCAGCCAAAGATGGGGCAAATCATCAATTAAAATCAATTATAGGGTAAATGAGCTATTGGCAAACAAAGAAGAGGCAAATCATCAAATCTCTCATCGGTGACCTCGCTGTGGCTGGCTGTCGGCGATTGTCACCTCATCGAACCACTGCCTCCCGCCGAGATCGCCGCACCATGCCAAATGCCGAGCAATATCGATCTGCGGCTCCACCTCAAAACTCCCCAACAGCAATGCATACCAATAAATCCCAGATGGATGGCAAGGTCATGAGATGGGAAACGTGAAAAGTACGCATGCAAGGATAAATTTCACAATTTGATGGGTTAATTTAGGTAAGAAAGAGGAAGAACTCACCATGTTCCAGTGCTTCTTCATTCTAAAACTTTCCAAATGGCCATGCATGTCAACAAAATTTAGATGGGTTGTAAGCTTCTGAGACGAGGATTCCAAAAAACATACATGTAAGGATAAATTTTAACTTTTAAGGGGTTGATTTGGGGAACAGGGACACACCCTGTAGATTCATAGAGAGGCAGCAGACTACCGGAGAGTAGAAGGTGATGGCACAAGAGCATGTTCGAGCGAGCCACTATGGATGGGGAATGAGAGAAGGACATCGGCTGATAGGATGGGTGTTTGCACAAGAGCTTGTCGGAGTACCGTCACGGTAAGTGGAGCGGCGGTGGTGTTGGCAGCGGCCTGGGAGAGAACGAGAGGAGCGAGCCGATTGAAGAGGAGGAGGAGATAGAGACACGGGCGAGGAGGAACGAAGCGGGTGACGCACGAGTAGTTCTGCCAGTTGGACTCGCAGCGTTGGAGAGGAGAACACGGGTGACAAAAATAGGTAGAACAGTTGAGGCCCACTTTTTGCATCCGCCACCACCACGAGCTCCATCTCCACTGCACGCTCCGCTTCACATCGACGCTCCTAATTAGAATAGAGGAGGAAAGTGAAGTCCATGTGCCCTCAGGTGGAGCTGGGGCGCTAGCGGAGAAGGCGAGGATGGTGACCAGATCCAGCTAGGCCTGACCAGATCCAGCCGTCGGCGGGTGGAATTTGGCAGGGGTAGATGGTGATGAACTCAGAGGTGACGATAGTGGAGGAAAGGCAGGTCTAGGGGAGGCACGGCGCTAGGTGGAGACGGTAGGGCTAGCCATGATCGACCAGAGGTCGAGGGAGACCAGGGGGAGCCAGGGGGAGGCCGCTGACGCCAAGGGCGACGGTGTTAGCCAGGGCCGACTGGAGATCGAAGGAGACTAAGGGGAGCTAGGGAGGCCGCTGGCGGTGAGGGGGCTGCCGGTGCGGTAAATCGGGGCGGCGGTGTCTCCTTTCTGCTCGAGGAGGCCTCGGCGCTCGGGTGAAGGGGAGCGGGAGCGAGGGAGGGGCGAGCGAAGGGAGCGATGGCAATAGGCAGGGTAAAAGCGGAAGGGAGAAGGACATCGTGTGAGAGCGAGAGGGAGAAGGGGATTCGCCTGAGATGGGGAGTTGAGATGTGCCTGAGAGAGGAAGAGATTTTCTGGTCATCGAGAGCGATTGCGGAGGAGGCTACGCGAGTGGGAGGGGGTTGTGAGATCGGACGACTATGAAGAGTCGAAAAAGAATGGGCGGTTGAGAGACGAAGGAGAATGGACGACCCATCATCAACTCTTCTTTAAATAATAGTAGAGATTATAAATCATAGTTAAAAACTATCAGCAAAAATCGATAAAAAACCCGATCGAGTTGGAACAGTGAGTTGGAAAAAAAAACACATCAAGCGCAAGCTCCTCCTGGCTCCTGGTGCAAACTGGAGGAAACCTTCCAAAAAAAAAACACGTCAACCGGAGAATCACGGTCGTTGGATGTCAATCCGAAAGCCGCGAGGCACCCAAACCAGCCTGCAACACGCGCCCCATAACCCACACCAGCACCAACCAAAACCAAACAAGAAAAAAGGAGCAAATTTTACACAACCCAGCGAGATCTGTGGTGCTCTCCCCTCACGCCCCGTCCCGAACTCTCGATCCACCCCGCGACCGCGGCCTCCGGCTCCTCGGCGATGGTCGTCTGCAAATGCCGCAAGGTACTCCCTGGTTTCTCCACCGATCCGGCGATCCCTGCCTCGGATCCCGCGGTTCTTTCGGTTGGGTGTTGGCGGATACGGGATCTGGGGGTGGCGGATTCGGTGGCGGCGTCGCCTGGATCCGACCGGGTGCCGCGAATGGCGCGAGTTCGGGATTTGGGTTTGGGGTGGTGCGCGGATTCTTGGATTTGTTCGCCGTTGGTAAAGGCTGATTCGACGCGTGAGCATTTCGTCTAATACCTTCTGAGCTTGCTTGCACAGGAGGCTAGGGCTTGTTCAATTTGATGCGCTGCGGGGAGCTGTTCTGTTTACCGAGTTGCGTTTTGAGATTTGGGGTGGGTTGATGTTGTTAGTGCTAGCTGAATTTGGTTCTGATTGCGGTGTGTACTTGCTTATTTTGGTGTTTCAGGCGACGAGGGTTTATTGCTTCGTCCACCAGGTTCCGGTCTGCGGTGAATGCATCTGCTTCCCGGAGCATCAGTTATGCGTGGTGAGCTTCTTGGCTTGTCGCTGGTCCTGATTGGATGCAGACAAAGTGCATCTAGACTGAAAATTGTTAAACTGAGAATATTAGTTAAGCTATTATGAGACCAAGTGTTTTGTATATCCTGTTTCATGGATGTAGTCTTTCGCAATTTTAGCTGTCCTGTTGGCTTAATTGGATATTGCAATGTTGAGCGATATTGGGTAAAATGTTCAACGTTGATTTGCCGAGGACATAGCGTGATGGGCTAGACTATACATTTTTAAAATACAAATATAGCAGAGGAAGATGCTGGCATAATTCCTGTTTATAGATGGCCAGCATATTGGGCAATGGCCAACTAAGGAGATCAGCATGCATTTTTACTTGGATTCAGGTTTCATTTAGTTTGTACCACTGCTAGTCTGATAGCCTGATATGATGGCAACCTAGGTTGCCCGGATACGTCGATATGGATACACGATACGTCATTTCTCCAAAAACACCGATACGTATGTGTGTATATGATAAAAAATTAAAAATACAGAAATAACTGATTTCTTATAAGGAAATGAGCAGCCTAACCAGATCATCACCATATTGTAACCAACTAGCCCATCAATAAAGAGCAACCCACTAGCTCATTTGTACAAATATGCACCAGCATACCAGCCCACCACAACTAGCCTCTTAGGGTTACCCATCTCGATCTCTCCTACTCCCATCTGCAGTCGTCACCCCATATTAATCCCATCTCGATCTCTCTCTCTTCCTCAACAAGCACAAAGAAGAAATAAAGAAGAGGAGAGACGAGAGCAAACTAGGAGGAGGTGGTGACAAGCCAACGATGCCCATCAAGTGGCGACATCTGGAAACTAGAACTCTCTTCCTCCTCCATCTCCCCTCTCCAAATCTAGTCGCCGAATCTGGGGACTAGGGAGAACGGGAGCGGCAGTGACCGACGAGTGCAGGAGAGTAGTAGCAATGTGGGCAGGGGTGCAAGGAAGTTGCGTCGGGGGTGAGAGGAATTGCGTGCGCCTGTGGGAACCGAATGACTGAACAGCTGGCTTTGTATCGAGTGGAATAAGAGGTAATGGTTGAGAGATATCGGGAAATTATCTACCAAGTATCGAGAATTATTTTCTTTTTTTGAAAAAAAGGAAAATCACCGATACGGGTAGGATACGTATCCAGCCATATCCGTATCCGATACCGATGCGCCGATTTTCAGAAGTATCCGTGCAATGTAAATGGCAACTTGATGTACTAGTGCCCTACTGCCCTGATATCTATTGGTTACCAATACGCCCCTGGTACATATCGGTCGCGTATCGGATTATTTCCATTTAAAAAATGGGGGGAGAATCTGATAAATTCTGATACAACCCAGTACTTTCTTGTATTGTATGGCCTGGCACAAAATAAAATCACCTCAAAACAAAACTAGCCCATGCTCCACAAGCTGCATCCATCTCTCTTTCCCTTCTCATTCGAGCCTAAGAGCAGAAACTACAGCCCTACAGTTGTCAATGCCATCATATATCTTTCCTGTTTTATTTATTTTGCATGAAGAGAAAGTCAAGATTTGCATGCAAGAGTGCTATTTACATCTTATCTGCAAATTACTATCCTTGCAATTTTTGTTAAAAAAATAGTATTGAATTAACTTTTTTAAAACTAATACCTGTTTTATTTATTTTGCATGAAGAGAAAGTCAAGATTTGCATGCAAGAGTGCTATTTACATCTTATCTGCAAATTACTATCCTTGCAATTTTTGTTAAAAAAATAGTATTGAATTAACTTTTTTAAAACTAATACCCTCTGTCCTTATTCTGTAGGTAAAAAATTACGCTGAATGGGTTGTTAATTCTGATTATGACTGGCCACAACACTGTTCATCTTGCAATTCGGTTCTGGAAGCTGGAAGTGAAGAAACTACAAGATTGGGTTGCTTGCGTATGTAACGTTTCCAATAGAATGCTTGAATTCATTCATATCTTGAAGCCATCTTTGTTAAATATAACTGGATATTGTGTTCTTGACATCCTTTAGATGTGATGCACACAAAATGCTTGATATCACATATCCAAAGTTTTCCAACACAAACAGCACCAGCAGGATATGTCTGCCCCTCATGTTCTACACCTGTAAGTTAATCTCTCTCTCTCTCTCTCTCTCTCTCTCTCTCTCTCTCTCTGTGTGTGTGTGTGTGTGCGCGCGCGCGCATGTGCGTGTGTGTGTGTCTCATAGATCACTGATTTGATATTCGATATCTCTGAGGATCCACAGTTCTTTGACCTTGAACTATAATTGCCCTGACAGATATGGCCTCCTTCAAGTATTAAAGATACAGGTTCTCGCCTTCATTCTAAATTGAAGGAAGCAATAGTCCAGGTTAGATCCTTCAAATCTATTCCTGTTTGCAAATCAAAACCACTGGTTTTCTTCTCATAAATTTGTCATTACATTTATATTGCTTTATGTTGAAGTTTTATAACATTTGCTAATGAAGCTGCTTTGGGCGGTATTGCAGTAATGCACATTAGCTAAGTTCTACTCTTGCAGCTAAACCCATTCTCTTATATAATTGTCAGGAACTCAATCCATGCATTCTTGCTCTCTTTATCTAACATAAGCATTCCATTGGCCTGTGCTTCCAGTTTCCAATATTGCTCTTTCATTGATGCTGAACAATGAAATTCATGAAAATACATTGTATCATTACATTTGAAATACAGATATCAAATTGATCCTGATGATTTTATTATTGTCTTGACTATTAATGTTCTAACCCGTTTTTGACTTTTAACTATAAAAATCTCATATACAAATGTGTTCTGGTTGTTCAAGTACATTTAGTGTATATTTACTGCAAGATTATTTTTGTCCAGAGGTTGATAAAAGCTCGCACTTCCCTAATATGTTGCAGACTGGATTGGAGAAGAATGTATTTGGAAATCATTATGTGTCAATGCCTAAAGTTGATACTCTCACCCCTCCTGCTTTTGCCTCAGATCCTCTTAAGCATCTATCCAGTTCTGGTGAATCTAATGGTGCAAACACAATAAACTATGCTAAAGATGCAACTTCAACGTCAACCTTACTTTCCAAGGAGGATAAGTATCCTACTGGAATGTACTCTTCTGGGACACCTAGTCACATGGAACCAGAAATAGTTGAAATAGATGGTCCTAGACCTATAACAACCCAATTCCCAGAACAGGAGTCCAACCTCATCAGAAGTCCAAGCCCACAGGGGGTAAGTCATGCCGAGTCCTTGTATTTGTGGTTAGTCTGTTTGTCTTCTGTTGAGCTTTTGCTTATGCACAGCCATAGTAATTCTATTCCTTCATTATGTAGCCTGGTGCCATGACAAGAAAGGGTGCTAACTATGTTGAGAGACAAAATTCAGAGATTTCTTATTATGCTGATGATGAAGATGGAAACCGCAAGAAGTATACTAAAAGGGGTACGCATGCAATTGACAAAAAGATTATTTTCTACTTTCGTCTTTATATTATATCCATGATTTGTTGAGTTATACTGAGCTTTGGTTATAAGATGATTTAAATTAAAATTTTACTGGGAGAGCTCCTGCTGTTCTGCTTCCATAAGTTACTTACAACACACTAATCCTGTTGTCAATCGTCCTGAAAATAATTATGATCATATTTTTAGTTATTTCAGCCTGATATGCTAACTTTTCTGTTATGTGATCTCCTTCTGAGCATGTATGGCAATAGACCAGGCCAAAAAGAAAAGAAAAGAAAATTGATTGCATCAACCAGGCTGTTGTCCCTAACCCTGCTGGCTTGATAAATTAAGGAAGAATAGTTGACGTGTTTTAACTGTGCGTGCCTGTTTTGAATTCCTGACTCTTAGTGTGTGTTTGGTTCAGAGTCATGGTGGGACGGGATGGATCCAACCCATTTTTTAGGGACAGGACGGGACGGTCCCTGTTTTCTGTTTGGTTTAGGGACAAAAGGTTTAGGATAACAATCTGACATGCGGGGTCTACCTGTAAGCCACTCGTCCCACTTCATCCCTCACCATCCCCTCATTTTTGGGGGATAGGAGCATCCCCAATTTGAGAGCATATCCACAGAATATTCCCTAGAGGGATATCCCCCATCCCACCTGACTCTGAACTAAACAGCTCTGGAATGAGGACCGCCCCATCCCATCCCCCATGGTCCCATGAACCAAACACATACTTAAGCCTTGGTCAGGGCTGTGCTAAGCTTCGTCAGTTTCAGACAGGTTGACCTGGTTGGGCTAACCAAGCTAAAACATCCAGGTATAGGTCCCATTGACATAATCTCTGACATGTGCGGTACCTTATGTTAGCAGCAGCATCAGTCAAAGCACTTGGCCAGAAAATTTTGTAGAAACTCTGTGCCCCAGATAACGTTGAATTTGTTGTTAGATATTTATTGTCTATCGGATGCAGGGATGCAGCTGGGTTGCGTGGGATGAAATTTACATTATTTTGAAATCCAGACGCAATTGATGCTTGATTCTGCTTTCAGTACTGTAATAAGCAATATACAATCTATGTTTGCTTCAAACGTATGCATCTAACATGAACTATACATG
This sequence comes from Dendrocalamus latiflorus, assembly GCA_017311315.1. NCBI lineage: Eukaryota > Viridiplantae > Streptophyta > Magnoliopsida > Poales > Poaceae > Dendrocalamus > Dendrocalamus latiflorus. The sequence goes on from CM029668.1 coordinate 14,495,453, forward strand.
TAACTGCCGGAAATATGAGAAGACTATTCAGGAATAGTCTGGTTTACGTGCAGTCAATTTGAGCTGGAAGATTACTTAAAAGCATGGTACTATTTGCTTCTTACATAGCTCCAATTTACAGGTACATTCCGTCACAAATTTCTAAGGATGCTGCTACCTTTCTGGTCCAGTGCACTTCCAACATTACCAGTTACAGCACCCCCTAAAAAAGAGAATGATGCTCCAGAAGGCCGCTCACGACATCAGAGATCAAGAATGGATCCCACAAAGATCTTACTTGCAATGGCAATCATGTATGTTTTCTGCCATGCATTTATTTTTGTCCTCTTGCTGCTTATGTTGTCACTTTTTTTGTTTTCCCTTGAGTTTGCTCTTTACTCCAAGAATGGGTACTTTATTTGTTTACCAGTAAAGTAGAAAATGAATTTTGAGTGGTCCAGGAATAAATACATTGTGACATTGGCAGAAGGTGCATTAGTGAATGGTTTGCCCCAACATTTGTACTACAGTTCATTTACATGATCATGAGAGAGAGAGAGAGAGCAGTCACTGATCCAATATGATGCCTTAAGATGGGCATTATACAATACATGTCTCTTCCTCTCTGAATCAATAGCAGGGCTTGGAAGGCCAGTCTGTTCCCAGCTGGCATTACCATACCAGTTATTAGCTGGTAGATATAAACTAAGATGGTTTAAAGGATAATCGTGTGACTTGACGCATCAAGAAATGTGGGTGGGGTGGCCAGCACAGCTAGTTTTCCCCTCTGAAACCTCAGTTTAGCAATTATTCCACCAGTCCAGGTTGACCAGTTCAGCCTTTCCAGTTTAATGGAAAATCTACCGGTTCAACCACGATAAAACCACTTCTCTCTGGTTTTCACTAGTTCGAGTGCATGCACAATTGGACTATCTGACCCATGCTGAACCAGGCAACGGCGTGGGTTTTCCCGGTTAAACCGCCGGTCCAGTCTGGTTTCAATAAAAACTAGTTTCTAGAAACCAGCCAGCAGTTGGGAACTGGCAGCAAAATTTTTTATTTGAATATCGGACTCTTTGATTTGAATATTGGCATCACTTGGTATGATGCTGCATTTTTGACAAGGTCGCTACCATTGCAAGTGCTGTATTTTTCTTTAGAAGTGTTGCATGTTTACCACAAGAAGGGTAGTTTATGATATCTTTTTTAGAACCTTGACTTATTGATTATAAACAAAGGTGGATATGTATCATGTTCCTTCTTCTGCTAGCCTTGATCAGTAACATCTCAACCGGTCTTTGTATATTTAGGACAAACAAACCTCATAGCTGTGAACCCTGTAAAGTTAATAGGCTGTGGTACTTGACAAAATTACTTAATTTTTTTATCCTGACCATCATCCAAAGTTTGTACCAACTTATGGTAGCAAACTTTCAAATTTGTATCATCTGCTTGCATTTTTTTTCATATTTGTCTGGTTTAGAAAGAGAAGAATTTCTTACTCTGCTTTAGAGAGGGAGTTTGAACTGATGTACAAAAGTTATATATCACTGCAGGGCATGTATAGCAACGATGGGAATTCTCTATTACCGTTTGTCACAGCGCAGTCTTTCTGATTCTGAAAACTTTATTGAGGATGAGCCTTAGTAGTACCATTGAGATTTTCAACCTTGCAGTTCATTTCTGGTACTGCTTTGCTGCTGATTCCAAGGGTTTTACCCTCGCTGTATTTCTTTTCCTTTTCCCTTTTTTGTGGGGCTTTCTTGGTGGTTGAGGGTGGGGTAGTTGTTTGTTACTTAAGAATTATAGTAGACTGTTTTATGTGCTGATTCATGCGCATGTTTATGTAACTATAATGCTATACAATATTGTCTTGTTATCTACACCTGATCAAAAATCATAGAAATTGTCATCTGCAATTTTTAAATTTTGTACCTCATGAGAAATTACAGATGTCGGCTTGTTGATGAAGGCACCTTCAGAACTGCTAGAGATGTTATTTTGAATGGTATGTTCTGAAATATAGCTTTGTTATTTTTCTCTCAACCAATTGTTCTAGTTATCAACTGCTGATATGCTTCAGAACTGGATATGTTAATTGTGGACTCATACCAACATTCTAGTATCTTGTTCAACTCAATTTGTAAAAGCTTTTATATTTAAAACAATGTTGGTTAATGTGCTACTGATCCCTCTTTTTGTTTGAAGGTTGGAAAATGGATCGTAGTGGTTACTGGTTAGGTCAATGAGATCACTTTTCTTGCAGATTTGGACAATTGCTTTTTCTACGCAGTCAACTTGTTTTATATTTGCTTACTATTATCAAATAACGGAGCTGATTTAATCATGATTGTTGTAACACACCGTTCATCCTCTGGGCCCCGGAATGCTACCACCATTACTATCTTTTACCTTTCCTTCAAATTACCAGAAAGTCAACACTAATATATTTAGGTAGCAGCGAATAGATACAACACAGTTCTTCGCTTAGCCCATACTCTAGTAGACTAGTATAGGCTAACATGAACTGACAAAAGGTGGTACAGGGAGTGCGGTTGGTTTGTGAAGATTATTCATGTGCTACTCCCACCCCGGGCACGGCGTCCTCAACGTTCACCTAGAAATAAACAACAAAGCAAGGGTGAGTCCAAGGACTCAGCAAGTACATAATAGAACGTTAAATACTAACACAACATGAAAACAATTTAATCCAACCAACATACTCTGCATACATAACTATGCTCGTACCGCCATTCTTAAGGTTCCACATTGATCGTACATACTTCGCGTGCATTTCATGTTCCACATTGCTAAATCATCAATGCAATGCAACCCTGCTCTACATGCACATTTGCTCATCACATTGTAAATACCGGTATTGCCGAGTGAACACCTGTCGATGTTCACCCATAACCTTGGGCCCGCCCATATCGGCACGGGGATCTCTCCACTCCCATGGAGGCCTACCGAAGTAGGTTTTATTCAAGAGCGCTCCGGATTAGTCCGCTAGCTTTACTCGTAGCTTGGGACTTTCTCATCGCCCTTACTCTTGAGTGCACATAATGCACATGCATATGCTCATTGTCATCCATAAATAAACATCATATCATGTAATCATCGCATTTTCACATAAATATTAGCACATCATGTAAACATCGCATATTCATAAACTCTGATCTACTACTCTACCATGCACTTGCCTGTTAATCAAGCGGAGCGAAGCGACGTGAGGACGACGTCGACTCAGGACCTCCACCTGTACCAGCGATTAACCCGACTTAACACATCATAACGGAGCAAGAGATTAAATAGGCGACGACAATACTACACGCATAACCCGATGCTGGCGTAAAAACGCACGGGTTTCCGGGACCTGTCGCGCAGGCACCAAAAGCCCCTAATTTTTTTTCTTTTTTCTCCTCTTTTGTTTCCTTTTCTTTTCTTCTCCTTCTCTTTTTTCCCCTTTTCCTCCCTTTCTTTTTTTCCTTTTCTTTTCTCTCTTCTTCTTTTCTTACGGGCCGGCCCCTTCCTCTTTTCCTTTCCTCACCCGGCCCTCTCTCTCTCCCCACTTCATTCCGGCCGAACGGCCTCCTCCTCCTCCCTGATTCCGCCCGGGGCGGCGCGGCGGCGTGTGGCCGGTTCGGTGTCGCCGGCGGCTCCTTTGCCGCCCCCTTTCTCCTCTTCCTCTCGCGTGCTCAGCCGCACCTGTGGGTGCTCCTCCGGCGGCGCGACGGCGCGCGGGCGGCTCGGCCTTGGGCTTCTCGCCGCCGGCCTCGGGCTCTTCGCCGCCGGCCTCCCCCTGCTCGCCCCCTTCTTCCCCGCCTCGGATCCGGCCGGCCCCGACCGGATCCACCGCTTCCCCTTGCGCGCGCGGCGGTGGGGCGCCGGGCACCGCCGCCCGGTCGGCACGGCCAATGGCCTGGCTGCCGTCCTCGGCTCTGGCCTGCGCGTCTGCCCTCGGTAGCCTGCGCCACCACGCCTCTCTTGGCTCACCGGCCTCGGTTTGCAGCCGGCCGGGAGCCGAGCGCCCCCTCCACCTCCGGCCACTCTTCCCCTCCCTCGCCAACATAGCCTACTTCGGCTTACATAAGGTACACCCCCCTTCACCCCATTCCTACCCTTTTGCTAAGCGTGCCGTGCCAAGAATCAAGATAAAGCTATGGCGAGGGGACCTACCTGGGTGTCGGCTTGGACGTTGAAGAAGGTTGTGGCGATGGCGAGGTCCAAGGTTCCCGATGGGCGTGGATGATTTAAGCCTTCAGGACCGTCGTCCTTGCACCACTGTCACCCCCTACTCTTCGAGCTCCTTGCCCCTCCGGTCACTCTCTTCCTCACTGGAGTGGCTATCTGATTGGGTTGACTTAAGAAGGAAGGCAGGGTATTGTTTTCTGCAGGATGCATGGCATAGGTGGCAAACATGCATGCCAAGGCACGCATGCGGCTTGCCACACCTCTCTGGCAGAGGCAAAATGCAGGTGAGGTGTCTTGCTAGCTGGCAGTTTTCTTTTTCTTCCTGGTATCACAATTGTGGTCAGATTTTCAACCGGTTTTCAAAAAATTCGAGGACCTTTGCTGTGGATCGATAGGCGGGCTGTTACCGTGCAATCCCAGTTACATTTCGTATCTTTTTGTTACAAACTTTGAACATTTTTAACTCCCAACAAGATTTAATAGTATAGTTCAAAACAAAAGTAAGCTCAAAATGGCATACGCTTACATTCTGGCTAGTTACTGTCAACAAGCATGAATTCTGGTTTCTCATGTGAGTACTCTGTTCTTGAGTAGCCAAATAGTATTAGAGCATGTATAATAGTATAGACAACGGTTATCTGTAATACATATCTTTGTTATCTATAGACAGGACTAAAGATAACTTAAACAATTGATAGTCTATATAGTTGGCTGTAATAGCCTTGTATACTTAATAGGTTGTCTATACAATTATATATACAGTAAAAAGACATCTATAAAGCCGTCCGTTAAATATTAGATATTATCTTTCTCTCTCCTCTATATTATCCAAAATCAAGGTTCCAAAACCCAGAACCAGAAGAAATCCTAGCCGGCAGCCGGTAACGGTAATCGGCCGGTTACTGGAAAAACCGGCCGGTAACCGGAAAAACCTGGCCAAAATTCGAAAATAAAAAATTGATACTAGACGGATTTTTCGGGTACCGGTCTCTACCGGTAAAAACGGTGACCGTCGTTTACCGACTGGTAACCGTCAGGATTTTGAACCCTATCCAAAATACTATATGGCATAGGTTTACGGACAGCTGACATGTACTATTGTACATGCTGTTATGTGGGAATAGACAATATTAACTGTTAGTCTGTTACCCAGTTGAGACTTAGCCTTCAATTTGTGCGCAAACCACTCAAAACAAACATAATGTGCGCAACATCATTGTATGTTTCTCAGCGGTTAATAAGTTTTCAAACATAATCATCCGTTCATGATCAACTATGGAGATTGCATTTGTGTTTTGATGTTGAATTAGTTAATCCTATCCACTGTATGAGATGAATTATGAAGTCGGTAGGAGTTTGATACTATGATGTTTGTGCTAGTTCAATGTTGTTCAGCTTTATCCATACAATACATTGCAACCTTTATGTAGCTTGCATATTTGTTGGGCTGGCCATACTTGATTTTCTTGCTGAAATCATATGCAAGTGTCAAATTAAAATTTGGACATGTATAAATTAGTAAGTATCCGATGTTGTGAGAGATTGTAAAATTTGTGTTTGTTTACAGTAGTTTGGTTAGCGCTGAGCTGACTCTGAGGGCTTGATTTGCTTGCAGAAATCATATATGCAGTGTCAAATGAATAATTCATTCTCCCCTTAACTAATTTGCACATGTAGAAATTACGTAGTACTTAGACGAATTAATTCGGCAGCTCCAGTTCACGCTGGCCTGCCTGCTTGGCACAGGCGCACAGCCCGTTTGCAACAGGATGAGCACTTCCATTGCACTTATTGGTTCTAAAACATCCACTACTACAGAAAAGGTCATCACAGACGGTTCAAAAACGTCATCACAGACGGTTTTGTGAACCGTCTGAATTTATGTGTCAGTGATAATCGAATATTACCACATACGGTTTTCGAACCGTCTGTGATTATCAGATATCACAGACGATTTTTCTCTAAAAACCGTCCATGATAGCTGATAATCACAGACGGTTTTTAATTAAAAACCGTCTGTGATATCTGATAATCACAGACGGTTTTTAGTGAAAAACCATCTGTGATATTCTTTCCTACCCCTAAATCTATTCCTGTTTATTGGCTAGCCTCAGGAAATGCTAACCATGCCCTCTGAAACAAGCAGATCAATATGTACATGTATACATACAATTCACATCTCAATTCATTTCACAAACATAAAACATCCAATTCACATCGCACTTCATTTCACAAACATAAAGCATCCATTTCGCAAATCAATTCATTGAAATGAAATAAAATATCCATTAACATATACACAATTACAAAAGATCTACATTGCATTTGCACTTAGATGGTAACATTGCATTTTTTTATTGCTCTATCACTCCGGAATCGAGGTCTCGCGAAAGGAACAGATCCATAATCAACGAACTTGTCCGGCTGAACAAGATATACTTGGATGGTGCATGATTGCCATTCAAGTATTGCTTGTGCAGCCGACAAGTTCGTTGATTATGGATCCATTCCTTTCGCGAGACTTCGATTCCGGAGTCATAAGAGCAATAAAAAATCATTGTGCGCAGTGAAACTCTCCATCTGATCTAATGACTTTAGTTCACAAAAACCAAGCGAACTCTCCTCGAATTTGTGCAAAGTCCGGCTGTTTCAATACAGATGTAGAGATGGGCGCAGCCTGTCGATAGGAATATCAACGTGTGTACATATATAACCTGACAAGTATGAAATAAATGTGGGAAGGTTGACAAACCTTAGAATTGGTGATCTTCGAGGAATTGAGTAGTCTCATATGGTGGCACACGTAGAATCCACACGTGTTGCCCAGCTGTTGCTGGTGGCACTGCAAAAAATAGAATGTGTTAAATCAAAAGGCATTACTGCTAAGTGTTGTATAGGATTAATTAATGTGTAGCTAGCGAATACCCGAAAATTGCGAGCATGTTTCAAGGGCTTGGCCCCTGTAGTCGAGCCACGTGTTTGTTGAACGTATGTGGCGAACGACCTTCGTTATTCGAAAAAGTTAGATTAGTCATTCGGAAGGAAAGAAAGAGTACAATGTACAATGTACTTACCTATCGAGTATTTGGGCGATAGCTGTGTACTTGGATTTGTTCTTACTTAGAGAATCAAGGTATATAGCCTTATTCCATTTTGGTATAATTACAATTAAAATTCAATGGAAGTGCTCATTGTATAGCATAAGAACAAATTCCTTATCGTGGTGAGCCAGCAGTGTTGTTGTAATATAGTTCTCGACGAAGGATGCATCCTCGTTGATGGTATCAATGGCGACCAAGCGTGGGTCTAGGAAACCAATTGGTGATTTCGATGATCTAGCTTCGGTCAGCATGAATATACACACACACACAGAAAAGCAACAAATTGTGACATATATCGGTATTACGTGAACAGAGACTGTGATTGTATAGACTTACAGCGTCCAGCATCGAACGAGTGAGGCGTCGAGAGCGTTGAGCGTGAAAAGACCAAATATATCGTCAAAGGTCACCGCGAAGACATATTCCTAAACTTCGTGCTGGAAATGTTCCCGCTTGAATTTGACAGTGATACCTGAGCGCCGTTCTACCTCTGGCCTATTGGACTGTTCCATATACCAAGTGTGTAATGTTTGGCAACCAAGTCCTAGGGTTATGAGGTGCTCTTCCGGGAATATCATCGGCTCGCCTAGCACGAATTTGCGGGCCAATGGCAGGTATGGGATATCGTCATCATCCTTTGTCTTTGATTTGCCCTGGCCACTGCCTCGACTGTTGGTCGACTTTATGGTAGTCGACTGTAATGGTAGCACCGGTGCAAGTTGCTTTGGCGAGAATAGCACCCATGGAGATAGCACCGGTGCAGGTAGCTCTACTTCGCACTGCCCTTGTGGAGATAGCACCAGTGCATTTAGCTCTGGTTCACGCTGCCCTTCTGGTCCGGCCACCGGTGAAGAAGCCTCCAGAGAGATGTCGCTTTTGGGCCACTAAATGAATGTTCCAATGGCTTGCCCTAGAGTCATGATCTTGTCGTTGGGGGCATTCAGTAGCGAGACGATCTCAAAATTGGCATGCACACCATCCATATTAACTTTTGCGTAGCCTGGCGCTAAAGGTTGACCGTGCACCATGGCCTCGATACCAGACTGATATGCCTGGCCCCAAGCAGCGTACAAGGGAACGGAGGCACATCTCACTTGGAGCCTGCACTTCGTAGGCTCCTACATAACGATACAAAATTAGCTACTCCAATAGGCCTATCAATGGAGCAAGCATTCGAGAGATAATAATTATTATCTGGATGTTGTCCACAGGACATCTGGCATCGCTTTCCGTCGGATTGGACGCGCAACTACTCGGATGGTTGTGCGGGCTAGCTAGCACAGGAGCGGCGGCCTGCTGACTTTCTGTATGCTTCCGCACCTCATCTCTGACTACATCAGCCAGCTCACCCATTAGCTCATCTCTAAGAGATGCCTTGATCTCTTCTCATAGCCGCTCCTCACGCTCGGCTTTGCTTCTCTTCCTACGTCGATACATTTCAGAGTCATCTTGGAAACTATGTTTCCAAGGAACGTAAAGCCCAAGGCCTCTCGTACGGCCCGGGTGCTCCTTGTTTCCCAGGGCCACGGAGAGCATATCATTCTCTCTTGTTCGCTGGAATGATCCCAGGGTAGATTCAAAACTCAGCTCTTCCTGCAAGAGCACGACATGTCATTTCAATTCGTACAAAGTTGTGGAGTAATTACAAGCTACGTAGTTCGATCGATATCTTACCAAGCGCTGGGACACTTGCTGGTCTGCAGGGTTTCGAAAGGAGACGTCCCCCGATGTCGTTGTAGATGACCTTGCTCTAATCCAATTTTGAGCGCGGTCATCCGGGATATTGCTAAATGGCGGGGCGATGTCCTGCAGGGCTACCAGTTCATCCTCCTTCCTCCACTGCGGGATTTTACCCGCATACCCAGCTGTGCCAAGTTTGTGGGGGTGTGTGTTTTTGCCTGGAGGGCTTTGTGCGCCGTACTTGTACTTTTGAAATCTTCGGACGTCTTCATCGCCTTGAACTCTTCCCATTGTGGTTCCAGGAATGGATATTTATGAAAAGGCGTTTCGTCCGTCTCCACGTATTTCTTGACAAGCGTGCTCTTGAAGTTCTTCCATGCTTTGCACGCCGCTAGCAAGGTTTGTCGTTGCACGGCGTCTTGGTGTTCTTCTGGGATCTCGAACGATGCCAAAATTGCGATCCACAGCTCACGTTTTTGAGTCTCAGGCACGTTCTTCCACGAATTGAATGTGATCTCAATTCATTCTCGTGCAACTATTCCGATCAATGTTCGGAATGCGCTTACTGCTTTGTGAGGAAGGAGAGGACCTCAGATCCATCGACCGCTGTGATGGTAAATCGGCCCTCAGACTTCTTCGATGGCCCTCTTCCTTGGTGTCTTGATGTTGGAGCGGACGCCTCCGGCGATGGTGTTGAAGAATGCGCGGATGACATGTTGCTCAATTTATGGGTCTATTAGGATAAGATAAGAAAGTGTCATACCATAAGATAAGAAAGTGAAACATGATGCTCAATGTTAGGAAGATAGGTGAGGAGTAGAGGGGAGGGGGAGAAGGGAGGGGGTGATGTGGACAGAGAGGGGGTGATGTGGACAGAGGGGATGACATCCAAGCTAATGTAAAAAAGTAGTTAAGGAAGAGATGATAATAGTATCTTATGGAAGATATTGCCTATTTAAAAGAACAAGAAAAGCTAGTCTAGAGATTGGTAGAAATGAGATAGATGAGGTGAGGTAAGAGGAAACAAATTAATTGAGTTAGGTGGTTGCTAAATACTATACATTAGAAGGAATTGATTATATGCCACTGCAATCGTGTTCCTTTGAAAAATACCATTCCAATTGTGAAATACTCCTAGCAATGCCATTATACTCAATAAAAGCCCATTTTATATGAATACACCTCTCTTATGTCGATATATATTCCATAGTGAGAGAACTAACACTCACAACAAGCAAAAGACATGCTCCTTAGAAGCGATATAATTCTTGATATAATTCATGGAAGAAAAGAATCTCTCAACACTTGCACTTGTATGTATCAATCAGAGTAAACATGATTTTCCATTAAAAATATTAGTTGGATGGCCGACAATGTGATGATTGATGAATAATGTGAAGCACATACTCACATACAAGCATTGCTCATTTCAACACATACTCACATACAAGATTTACACCAAATCCATCTAAATTTCTCATCTGTCCTAAAGATTTACACCAAACAAAATGAAATCAACTCCAAGATATATCAGCACACAGATATAAATAAAGTACAAATTAATGTTCATGTAGTTTTGGTCCTTTTAGTGAGCAATAGCTATAGTAAATTGGTGACTATTACTCTACTACTAGAAGAGAAAGGGGTTTAATTACCTGAGGGATGCGAGAGGCTCGGGGAGGCGGCCGGCGAGAGGCACGGGGAGGCGGCCGTCGAGGGCTCGGGGAGGCAGCGGGCGAGGGCTCGGGGAGGCGGTGGCGACAACAGGCTCGGGGAGGCGGCGACGACGACGGGCTCGGGATTTAGATCTAGATCAAATAACTGCAGCGCACACGAAAAACCCTAGCCAGAGGGTATATATAGGGAGGTTTATTACAGATGGTTCTAAACATAGAACCATCTGTGATATCAATATCACAGACGGTTTTAAACTTAGAACCGTCTGTGATAAGCCCGACTGTAGTTATTAAGACAAACACCAACCAGCTGCATTCATCATGATCAACCACCAACCAGCTGCATTCACACAGTGTATTTCTTTACACATTTTCTCATTCTCAAAATTGACTACATCACACATTTTCACATATACATAAATGCAAATTCACAAATACATCACACTGCAGCATTGTTCTATACATAAATGTCAATTCACATATACATCACACATACACATCACATATACATAAATGCCAATTCACAAATACATCACACTGCAGCATTGTTCTATACATAAATGCCAATTCACATGTACATCACACATATACATCACATATACATAAATGCCAATTCACATATATGTCGCACATTCTCATTGTACTTGCTTATTTCCTTTAAAAATTAGCCCTTCATCATGATCAATGCGTACGTAACTAGTTTCGTCACGTTGTTCGTCGTCGACCCTTATGTCATTTCCAAAAGGAGGTAACTCGTCAAATTGATTGTATTTTTCCTCGTCCACTACATTCTCTACTCTGACAATTCTCCTTTTTCCATGAAGAACTACATGGCATTTCTTATTTGCCGGGTCGGTTACATAGAAAACTTGAACAACTTGATTGGCGAGTACGAATGGTTCGTCTTTGTACCCGACACGTTGGAGGTCCACGGTCGTGACACCGTACTTGTCAACCTTCACCTGTGGGAGATGCACCCAACGACAGCGAAATAAGGGGATCTTGAAAACCACATAGTCGAGTTCCCAAATCTCTTCTATGAAGCCATAGTACGAATTTCTCGACCCATCAGTACTGAACGCATCTATGCAGACACCGCTGTTCTGGTTAGTGCTCTGTACATCCTGAGACTGCATATAGAATGTGTACCCATTTATGCCATATCCTTGCCATGTCACAACTGTAAATGTCGGCCCTTTTGCCAACCATGTTAGCGTCTCACTTGGCGAGCTCTTAGCGATTTGCTCTTTCAACCATTGGTTGAACCAACTGCTGTGTTGCCTCATGATCCAAACATCCGGCCGCTCCGGATTCTGTTGCCGAAGCACATCCTTGTGCTGGTCAACATAAGGCGTCACTTCAGTCATGTGTTGCAACACCGTGAAATGTGCTTGAGTATACGTGTCCATATCTGGAGTGATTGCTTTCCTTCCGATAGTTCCGAGACCCTTCAGCCTCCCCTCATGACGAGATTGAGGCACACCTATCGGTTGAATCTGAGCCATATAATCGACACAAAACTCAATGACCTCTTCGCTTGCATAACCTTCGACGATGCTGCCCTCCGGCCGAGAACGATTCCGTACGTAGGACTTGAGAATTCCCATGAACCTCTCAAATGGGTACATGCTACGTAGGAATACGGGCCCGCACATTTTTATCTCCCACACAACGTGAACAATGAGATGGACCATGATATCGAAAAACGAAAGAGGGAAATACATTTCAAGGTAACATAGAGTCATCACCACCTCGTCCTGCAGAGCATCTAGTCCTTCGGGATCGATGACCTTCTGAGCAATTGTGTTAAAGGAATAACATAGCCTCATAATTGTCTCTCGGACTTTGATCGGTAAAATATTTCTAATTGCAATAGGGAGCATTTGTGTCATCAGCACATGACAATCATGAGACTTCATGCTATTTAACTTCAAATCTTGCATCGAAACAAGTTTCTTCACGTTGCCAGAGTAACCAGACGGAACTTTGACACCATGCAAGGATTGGCACAGTTCTATTTTCTCAGCCTTGGACAGAGTGTAACACGCAGGGGGAAGGTACGTTCGTCCATTATCAGTGCATGTCGGTGCTAACTCAGGCCTGATGTCTATATTAGCCAAGTCAAGCCGTGCGTTGACGCCGTCCTTTGTTTTATCACAAATGTTCAGTAAGAGACCAATCAAGCTGTCGCATACATTCTTTTCTATGTGCATGACGTCGATGCACTGTCGAACATCTAAGTACTCCCAATAAGGTAAGTCCCAAAATATTGATCTCTTCTTCCAGGAGTTCTTCTCATGAGCCCTCAATTTACGTCCCTTTCCGAGGACAACATCTAAATTCTTAACCATATCATAAACCTTGTGTCCCCTTAAATGCCTTGGAGCTGAACCGTCTTCCTTCCCTCCGTCAAATTGTTTCTTCATCTTGCGGTATGGGTGAGCCCTCCGAAGGAACCGGCGGTGACGCATGTAGACGGTTTTGCATGAGTGTTTCAGCCACACACTCTGGGTACCATCTAAACAGTGAGTACAAACTTTGGCACCTTTTGTACTATGGCCCGATAGGTTACCAAGGGTAGGATAATCATTTATGGTGCAGAACAATAAGGAGCGCAGAGTGAAGTTCTCTCGTTTATATGCATCCCATATATGTACCCCTTCGTTCCACAGTACTTTTAGATTTTTCACCAACGGTGCTAGGAACACATCAATATCATTCCCAGGTTGTTTTGACCCTTGGATAAGTATCGACAACAAATATACTTTCGCTTCATACACAACCAAGGAGGAAGGTTATAGATGCAGAGAGTCACGGGCCATGTGCTATGTCGGCTGCTCATGCTACTGAAAAGATTCATTTCATCTGTACTCAGTCCAAACCTTATATTCCTTAGTTCTGCACCGAAGTCTGCAAAACTCCTATCGATGTTTCTCCACTGCGCAGAATCAACAAGGTGTCTTAGCATTCCATCCTTCTTGCGCTCCTCCGAGTGCCTACGCAGCAGTTTTGCCTCCTTTGGATTTGCAAAAAACCTTTTCAAACGGGAAATTATGGGAAAATACCATGCCACCTTAGCAGGAGGTCCTTTCTTCGTCTCTGTTCCCTTGCCATCATCTGATTGATTGTTACATTTGTATCAGGATGCGTTGCACACCGGACATACATGCATATTTGCATACTCTTTACGGTAGAGGATACAGTCGTTCGGACATGCATGTATTCTTTCTACTTCCATTCCTAACGGACAAAGAACCTTCTTGGCTTTATACGTGGTTTTAGGCAACTCATTTCCCTCCGGAAGCATGTCCGCTAACAGACCTAGCAGCGCCGTGAAACTCTTATCGGATCAACCGTTGCTTGCCTTCAATTTCAACAGTTCAAGCACGGCCGACAACCTCGTGTACTTGCAGCACGTGAACAAAGGTTTCTCCGAATCCTCCATCAAGCCCCGGAATTTAACATACTCTCTCTCTCATCATAGTTCTCTTCTACATCGCGAAGCATCTGATCCAGATTATCATCGTGCAACCTATCCGAATCCAAACCACAATCGACATCATCCAGCGGCATGTCATTCACTTCACCGGAGATGTCATCCGGCGGTATATCATTGACTTCACCGGCGATGCCATCCGGCGGTATTTGATCATTCACTTCGCCATGACTAGTCCAACACGTATAACCCTTTTTGAAACCCCTCCGAATCAAGTGCGCTTCAATTTGCCCTCGATTCTTAAACATCTTTAAATTCTCGCAGTCAGTGCATGGACAGTACATATATTCCACCCCCCTTATTCAACATATCCTCCTCGGCAGCTCTTGTAAAAGCAGACACGCCATTAATGTACTCTTCACTCACATGGATCGCGGCATATATCCAGCTTCGGTCCTACGTTACGTACATATATAACAACTTAGTATTTAAAATTAAATTAACTAATTATTACTATATATATACCGGCCACATGTATTATATTGAGGCTTAATTTGTTAGCTCAATTCATATTATAAACACAACAGCTATTATATAATCAACAATTTTGCAAACCATCTTCAATTAATAACACTCACCAATTACTTAGATCTAAATTGTAATGCATGCAAAGAAAAAATAAAATTCATTACTAACCATATCTAGAGCAACCAGGAAAGTATGAATCTTCAAAGCTCAATATCTGTCTCCTCCCACCAAATTAACTGGCATGAAATCGCCTAGCTTGCCTCCTGAGCGAAAGAGTGCGCAGTAGCGGCTAGATCTGGATTGAAATGAAGACAAATGCGGTCTGAGCAGCGCAATAAATGCCCAGTGCCATTATCACAGACGGTTTTTAATTAAAAACCGTCTGTGAATTATCATAGACGGTTTTGTATTAACAACCGTCTATAAATTATCACAGACGATTTTTTATTAAAAACCGTCTGTGATAATCTGAGATTATCACAAACGGTTTTTAATACAGACCGTCTGTGATACTAAAGTATCACAGACGGTTCATCGGTAAGAACCGTCTGTGATACTCGTTTTCCCTGACGCTGCCAATAGGGGTGGAAAACGGTAACGGATAATTCGTTTTATCCGATATTCGTATCCGAGAGAAATCCGAATTTGGTAAGCAAAATCCGTATTCAAAAATATTCGTATTCGTATTCGAGAATATTCGTATCCGTATTTGAGAGTATTCGTATTCGCATTCGTATTCGAGAATATTCGTATCCGTATCCGTATTCGAGACTATTCGATTCGTATTCGATCCGTTTTTAAAACCCATGAAAAATCCGTACAAATTTTGTGATTCAAAACTTGAATTTAGGCGGTTTAAAACTGGTAACCGGTCAAAAACCGATGAAAAATCGGCAAAACCGTTAGGAATCCGTTTTATCCGATATTCGTATCCGAGAAAATCCGTATTCGAAAATATTCGTATTCGAGAATATTCGTATCCGTATTTGAAAATATTCGAATTCATATTCGTATTCGTTTTAAAAATATGGATTCGTATTCGTATTTGAGACTATTCGACCGTATCCGATCCGTTTCCACCCCTAGCTGCCAACACAGACGGTGTCCAAATTAAAAGCGTCTGTGTTAGTGTCAGTCACAGACGGTTTTGTCAAACCGTCTGTGATTGGCCGTCTAGTATTAGGCTTTCTGTAGTAGTGATGGGAATTGATTTACGTTTGTGATGGCCAGTGGGAGAAAGAAAGTAGAACACCATTATTTTGTATAGCACTTGGCCATAGTAGAACAAATACGCAAGTTGAACACCGTTAGTTGTGACGTGCATTCTTCCGCGCGTGGCTTTCGTGATGGTATATTTTTCCAAGTCGTGAACTATAGGATGGTACGGAGCAAATTTACTCTATCGGAAAAATGCCAGCTGAGATGTGCCGTGGGTTATTTGCAAGTATCATGGGGGAGTCCACTTGCATGCATCTTAGCCGTTCATTCGCAATCGGAGAGCCGTGGGCGACGGAGTGCATGAGGGCACGCCTTGGTATGATCGCATTGAAAGTTAGTCCAATCCATAATATGCCATTAGAAAACTGCTATTTCCTTCGTTACCATTCGATCTCAACTTTAATCACTTATTCGTCACTCCCGTCTACTCCGTTACCAGAAGCTACTGTTAACCCTCAAGGAACATGTCAGTTGTGTTCATAGGGTGTATTTGGTTGATGTCCAAACCAGTCTTATCAAAATTTGGTTAGCTAAAATTTTGATTCGATTTTGGTTACCTATAATTTGGCCAAAAATTAGCAAGAAAATACATAGAGGATCCTCAGAGCTATAAGCTTGTCAACAAATTAGCAAACATCCAAACAAATGTTAAATTGTTAGGGCTAGCTTCATTTTAGCAAAAAAAAAAAATTAGACACCAACTAAACACACCTGTAATGGCCATCTTGCCCTTTACACTCAACAGAGGTAATGGCTGGCCTCCCGACCTGAGTTCGTAATACCCAAGCCGTACCGATGTAAGCCTTCCTCCTCTCCTGATTTGCTTCACACACACGAACCAAAAAAATCCCCAGATCGAGCAGTCAATGGCCGATGTGCTCCGGCGAAGACGTCGACGGCGATCAGCGGCTCTGCAGACACGGCGAAACAGTGCGTTGAGGAGAGGAGGCAAAGGCGAACTCGAGGGTGTGGGCTCGGGACCCAATGGTCATCGGAGATGACCGGCGGCAAGGCAAAGGCCGTGGTGGAGCCATAGCACACACCGGTGGGGCACGGAGTTGGCCAAGATGACCTGGTTGGGCACAAGCTGCTTGCCAGACTCTTTGGAGATGCGGTGGGAAAAGGGCGCCATGAAACGGTGGCCAGAGTCGAGCCTCCTGAATCCCTGATGGAGCCCCACGACTCGCGCATCGGCGTCGTGGACACCGAGTTGGCCTCCATGAGGTCCACCTGCGCAATGTTGCCATCACCGTCCTCGTACTCGACGAGCACCACCAATTAGACACGGGTTTTCCGATGGCATATTACGGATCAGTCCAACATCTAATGAAAAATAAGGAATTTTATATTACGGATCAGTCCAACTTCTAATGACAAATAGGGAATTTTCTCCGTGACAATGTAGAGCCCCCGTTGCTTTTCTGTTCCTACTGTTAAGGCTGCTCATTTGAGCTTTTTTTTATAATTTATAACTTATTTTGCACTATAATTAGTCTATTTTGCACTGTAACTACTGTGGCTTTTTAGCATAATTAAATTTAAAAAATTTAAAAATAGAAAAAATATGTTAACCCATCACAGTCAGTACAAACGAATACAGAAAAACGAAAAGACAAAAAAGTCCAAAAAACTAAAAAAATCAGAAAAAGACAAAATTAAGAAATAGTGAACTAGAAGCTGAAGCCGAAACAAGAAGGACAAGTGTGCTCGGTCCTCTGTTGAGGGTTGCGTGAGAGGAATATCAAATGAAACTAGGCGGAAGAGAGATTGTGTGTAGTTGTTGTGTTCAATTTAGATTTGCCAATCTAGCTTATGTTTAGTGCTGAAGCCACCCCCATCCTTCGGGTGCTGGAGGTTGCAGCACCGGCTCCACTGGTCACGCTCATAGTACTGCACTTCTATTTTGGGTGGGTTCTTTTGAGCTGTGACTTATGGCTTATGGTTGTAGTTTTTGAATTCTGATCTGTTCGCGAAAGGAAGTACATAGATAGAAATAATCGCATACGATTTTGACTAGTACAATTGAACTTAGTACAATTTATACTACAATCTTCCTGTAACCCACACTTTGGAAAAAAAACGCACCATTTAACACCGAGTTACTGTAGAAACTTAAGCCTAAGCCTAAGCTTAAGTAGTCCCAAACCCACCCCAAGCTGAGTTCTTTTGGGCTTGCCGCTTGTGTCTTTTGACTTTTGCTATAATAACTAGCTTTCAAACGGTGTATCTTTTTAATATGAGGTCTACAAGTTGATTATAGTAAACATTGTACCGACTTCAGGTATACTAGCAAAAAATTACGTGCGATTGTCTCTTTTCTTACTTTCTCTCACGAACAACAAGAATTTAAAAGCTATAATTTACAGCTTAAAAGAACCCACCCAGGCAGTTTATCATTCTCTCCTAGTCTCTATTCCTAGAATGTAACTGGTTAGAAGATTGTAAGTGTTTAGAGGATCGAAATGGGTAAAACTAGAACGTTTGCATTGGTCTATCGTGTCTCAAGCTGATGTTATTCCTTCCAATGGCAATGACATCGATTAAAAGAATCTTCTCTCCAATGAATATTGTCTGAACAAATTTGTGCAACAAGGTAATAGGTGAATGATTCAATGATTTAATGGTGTGATACACTAAGAAAGAAGTATTTAGAAGCATTCACGATAATAGAATCATACGACACACCCAAGCTATGAAATATCGTAGAATGAGTTTGCATCGCACTAAAAGCTAGCGTCTTAGTGGCATGTTTCATTTTGTTTTCAGAGTTCATAGTTATTACCAATTTACTATTGTATTTTGATTTTCTTAGTTATGCATGAAGCACACAAGACCGTTCGATTTGTGTTTCATACATTTGTACCCGAGTACCCGATGGATTTTACCCGATAAGGAGGTGAGCATGGAAAGATATCTTCACCCGCGGGTATACTGATGGACAAAAATATCTACCCATCGGGTAGAGCGGGTACGGGTACAGCTATATATTACCCGTACCCGCATACCCGTGGGTAAAATATACCCGCATACCTTATCAATTCAGCCTACAGAAGTACAGATGGGCTCATGGCCCATATACCTGCGGAGACCTGTCGACCGATGAAACCCTAGCCTAATCCACTCGCGTGACTCCCATTGGCCATTCCACTCGCTTGACTCACCGACTCCTGCATCCTCCCCCTCGTCCCCCTCCCCCTGCTAGCCGCCGCCGCCCGCCGCACACGGTCTCCCCTCCTGCCTCCGGCGATCCGGCCTCCCCCTGCTAGCCGCCACCGCACACCTCTCCCGATCTCCCCTCCTGCCTCCGGCCTCCCCCTCCCCCTGCTAGCCGCCGCCGCACACGATCTCCCCTCCTGCCTCCGGCGACCCCCTCCCCTGCTAGCCGCCACCCCACACCTCTCCCGACTCCCGGTCTCCCCTCCTGCCTCCGGCCTCCCCCTCCCCCTGCTAGCCGCCGCCGCACACGGTCTCCCCTCCTACCTTCGGGGTCCCCTCCTGATTTGCGACTTGTCTCCGACGACTACAGCTGCTGCTACTCTCCAAGGCTGCAACCAGAACCTTCGTCGCTCCCTCGGGTAAGAAAAGCAGATTGGCCTGTACCATGTTGATTTGTGTTAGCTTGGCCTGTTCTTATTAGCTCCCTTGTGTTGATTTGTGTACAGTATGATTGTAAGAATTTGTTGATTGACTTTGGAGATGTACCTAAACATGTGTAGAAAAATAGTACATGCGTGAGATGGCAATGTTAACTAGCTGTTAAGGAGATTTATGTTTGTTCAGAGATATATGTTTCTTCAGAGACTGTCAATTTTATGTCTATGTGGTTTCCACACAGGCCATGCATATCATGAGAATCTGGGTTCGTATCAACCATGTGAGGCACGACCTGATTAGGAAACAGCATGAAATAGAAGCCCTAACATAGTTGATAAATGCAGAAATCAATGTGATAAATGATGAAATACAAATAGTAGGCTGATAATTTCCTCCAGGAACTGAATCAGTACAACAGAAAGCACGTGTGATAAAGATAAACATTGCATCTTTAGATCAAATAATATGCAAAAGCATCACACTAACAGTCCAAACAGATCTGCTAAAGGGTTCAGAACTACCCTAGTCACATATCGGGTATGGGTTACCCGTCGGATATAAATACCCGCGTGGGTGCGGGTATGGGTAAGTTTCTATACCCGCGTGCGGGTACGGGTATCGTAGCGGGTAGAGTTATATCTGTCGGGTATGGGTATAGGGTGGCTATACTGTACCCATTGCCATCTCTACACTTGATTAAGCTCCAAGGATTTCACCGTGATTTCACGGTGACCATTCCTTATTTATTATTGGAAGTTTGCCACTTTGCAAGTGCATGTCAGCATCTGTGTATCTGTACATGGCACATTAGTGACATATGAGTGAGTATAATACTACAAATTTGTATGGTTTAAGTACAATACAATACAAAACACATCAGTGTCATTATAATATAACACATGTTGATTCAAAATTCAAACTGACGGTATGATTGCCAGACCTAATGATACAGCGCTAAGTACAACTACCACTACATCTGTAGTGGCCAAGAGGGAGTGAGGATAAAGAGAACAAACTGGAAGCCGAGTGCGAGCATGGCAAGTCCGCGAGGCGCGAGTGTGGTGAGCCTACAACCAAGGCGTGCGTACACTACTACAGAAAGCCTAATAGTAGACGCTAAATCACAGACGGTTTTGTGAAACCGTCTGTGATGTACACTATTACAGACGGTTTTAATTTGGAGGTCGTCTGTGGTATTTATGGCGGGAAAAAGTAGTATCACAGACGGTTCTTACCGCTGAACCGTCTGTGATATTCCAATATCACAGACGGTTTTATAATAAAAACCGTCTGTGATATTTCAGATTATCACAGACGGTTTTTATTATAAAACCGTCTGTGATACTGGAATATCACAGACGATTTTTAATAAAAAACCGTCTGTGATAATCTGGAATATCACAGACGGTTTTTTATTAAAAACCGTCTGTGAAACCAGATTATCACAGACGGTTTTTTATTAAAAACCGTCTGTGATACGTTTCCCGCCTTGCAATCCCTCAAAATTTCAAATATTCCCGCTTAAGTCCGAGTATGATTCAGTTTTGAGACACCTTCAGTAAAACGGGCATAACTTTTGCATACGGTGTCCGTTTTCGACGTTCTTGTACTTGTTGGAAAGCTAACGACGAGCCCGATCCAAAACAAATGACCGGCTTGTGCCAGTCGCCCTCCAAGACCCCGAAAATCGGCCATCTTTGGACCTAAACCTGCGTCGCAAGTTTTTGGTGTCTATTTTTGCCCTTTTTCTTGGTCTTCCTTTCGGAATTTGGATTTTGCTTCAACTACAAAGTTGTAGATCTCGTTGAAACCTTTTAAATGAGTATATATAAGCTATATAAAACGTTGCTATTTTATCTTTTCAGACTAGTTGTTTATATTGCATCGGTATATAAAATTCTGTGCTCTAATTCACAGATGGTTCTATATATAGAACCGTCTGTGATATGCATTCATCACAGACGGTTCTAGCCGATAGAACCGTCTGTGATAATCTGACCGCTGGGCCCGTCGATCCTCTTCAACCCAATCTCCGTTCCCGCGCCAAAAATTTCGAACTCCCGCCTCTCCCTCCCTCTCCCTCCCCTATAAATATAACCAAACCCAGCCTGTCTCCTCTTCCTTGCTATCCTCTTCCTTGCTATCCTCCTCCTTGTTGTCCTCCTCCTTGCTGTCCTCCTGCTTGCTATTCTCCTCCTCCTTGCTATTCTCCTCCTCCTTGCAGACGACGCACAAGTCTATGGGAGACAAGACACCGTAGGGGCGAGAAGGCATCCAGCTCATGCGTTGCATCAGGGGCGAGAAGACATAGAAGATCTTTGCTTTTTCTCTGTTCTTGTTGTGTAACCTGCTTGTTGTTTTGGGATATTGTAATCTTTTTCTCTGTTCTTGTTGTGTAACCTGCTGTTCTTGTTGTGTAACCTTCTCGTTGTTTTGGGATATTGTAATGGTAGGCTCTAATCTTAATAAAAATGGATGTTTTATGTTTGTGAAATGAATTGAGATGTGAATTGGATATGTATACATATACATGTTGATCTGCTTGTTTCAGAGGGCATGACTAGCATTTCCTGAGGCTAGCCAATAAACAGAAATAGGTTTAGGAGTAGAAGAGAATATCACAGACGGTTTTATAATAAAAACCGTCTGTGATTTATAAATATCACAGACGGTTTTTAGTTAAGAACCGTCTGTGATATTAAAATCACAGACGGTTCGAAAACCGTCTGTGATGACCTCGTATTATCACTGACCCATAAATTCAGACGGTTCACAAAACCGTCTGTGATGACGTTTTTGAACCGTCTGTGATGGTCTTTTCTGTAGTAGTGGTAGGTCAGGATTCTTGGTAGCAAATATTTAGATTTCACATATCACTTAATTTAGAATCAACAAAATATTTACATGCAAAGAGTCTAGTGTTAGAGTTTTTCTAGTCATTCTTTATTCACGTGGGCAATTGCATGCATACATGGCCGTTGTGTTGCATGCATGTGGGTGTGTCGCGTGTATATCGTATGCGTATACATGTATATGGCCGATATGTACGAGTTTGTTTCCATGCGTGAGTTGGTATGTTAGTCGAGTCCAAGTCGTATCTTTTGTTGTGCCTGCGTGCACTATAAATAGCTTAGGGCTATGCCCTTGTAACGGAAGGAGATTATTGTTATTTTCCACGCGATATCATGAAAGGGAT
Organism: Dendrocalamus latiflorus; assembly: GCA_017311315.1. Lineage (NCBI taxonomy): Eukaryota > Viridiplantae > Streptophyta > Magnoliopsida > Poales > Poaceae > Dendrocalamus > Dendrocalamus latiflorus. Next base: position 14,518,052 of record CM029668.1, read on the forward strand.
GATGGTTAGTTGTTTATGTGCATTGAGTTCTTGAGGAGCCGCACCTAGGGTTTCCTTCTATATTGCGTGATCTCAAGATCAGTTCTCGGCATTGCGCAACATGAATCCCAGGGATTCCGCACTTCTAATTCATGTACAACAAGGACACGGGTTGAAGAATTATTTGGCTATCGGATGATCTATGTCAAGACTGTGGACAGGCCGAATCATCCATCTATTGCTCCTGCTGGTTGGCTTATTACGTGAGAAAGCTATCGATTCATCTCGACTGCTTCTGCAGGTTTGGTTGGGTGCTTTTGCTGCTGCTGTTGATCCAGGGAAATTGCTAAAGCTGCTGTTGCTGGTGGGAAGAAATACACTACTAGGAAACGGATCATCCCTCACGGTTCAAAACCGTGAGGAAAATACAGAAAACCGTCAGGTTATATATCCCTTACGGGTTCCCGTCAGGCAAAATCCCTCAGGGCTGGCTGGTAAGGAAAATTAAATTTGGCTAACGGGAACCCGTCAGGGATATTTAACCTGACGGTTTTACCCGTGAGGTAAATAATTTAACCTGACGGTACAATTCCCGTGAGGAAAAATACATTTTCCTCACGGGCGAAATGTTACCCGTGAGAAAAATACATTTTCCTCACGGGCACAATGTTACCCGTGAGAAAAATTCATTTTACTGACAGTACGGTTACCGTCAATACAAAAGCCTGACCCGTGAGAAAAATACAAAAACCTAACGGTACAATTCCCGTGAGGAAAAATACATTTTCCAGACCCGCGTGGAAAGAATTTTCCTGACGGTTGGACCGTCAGGGAAATGTATTTCATTGACTGTTTATTGTACCGTGAAGAAAATATAGGCTGACTGTTTTGAACCGTGAGCAAAATTGATTTTCTATAGCGGAAAATTTTGCATTGTAGTTATAACATTTTTTCAGCCATAATGAATTAGCATTTACAAGATAAGCATTGATATCTAAATCTTACACATCCGTGCATCATATAATCAAATTAATCACAACACCATCCTTGCATCAATCAAGAAACATAATTGAACAAACATATAAAAAGTTCAGTTTTCATAAACAATCCATAGATTAATTCATACACACAAGCATCCAATCATAAACTTCACCTCCATATTGGTTCATCCATCCAAAAGACATCTAAAATCAAGTACCACATACAAAAGTCTCTATTTCCATTACATTCAAGTTCAGCTGGTCAAATGGTAGCATGGTTGTTGTCGCCATCAATGTCGCCACTGCAGTTGTCCCTGTCGTTTCCATCAACGTTACCATCGACAGCACCGTCATCCGGTTGTGAGCCCATATGAGAGGATCCAGTCCCAAGCCCAGTCCCAGTCCCTTGTTGCAAAGTGAAAACATTATGTCAACTTATGTTGAAGAAGCTGTAATGGCTTGTAATGTTGTTTGAATTATCACAATCCTATATTAAATACACATCGCACAATATGCACGATAGCTAGTTTTCATTAACTACATAAAAGACCATAGCAACAAAAAAAAGGAGAGTTGGATAGAGAAATCCACATGACTATACGTAATCATCTCAGAAATGCATGTGAAGATCTAAGTGTTCTTGTTAATTCAACCAAAATTGTGCAAAGAAGGTAGGTATATATGCTACTGCTTTTGCTAGCTGCAGGTTGGCATATACTCAAGATTAGTTTAGCCTCGTAAACAACTGACAAGTATGGGTGTATTAATTAGTAGAGAAATCATTTGCCACCTTACCATCAACTATAAGTAAATGAGATTCAGGTTATGGCCATGTTTAGAACATTCAACATGAGTCCACTCGCTCACTGCTGTACTGCTTGTTGACAGTCTGACATACCAAAAATGATTAGTTGTATAGTACACATGGTCCTTCGTATGACAAAGGTGATAGGTGGAAAGTACCACTTGAAGTTGAACTCTAGAACAAGGCAAAATAATAGTTCGTAGGGAATTTTGTTTGTACACAAGGCAATAATTGTAGGTATTAAACGATATTACCTGTGCTTGGGTAGGTGTTCCACGGCGTAGTATCTCTGGTGGTGGTTGTTCACCCATCTTCTCAAAAAGCATCTACAGTTGAAAACTGATCAGTATTAAAGACAGTTACTAGTGAGGTGACTACAGATTGACGATATATATAAATGACGAAGCATGGAAGAGCAAGAAACACAAAATAAGAGTGCAAGACACTGATGCAATAGCCTGCAGGTAGTAACACTGGGCTACAGGTAGTAACACATAAAAGAATCTCCACTATCTATAGTAAACTTTCTTTGAACCTTGACTCTGGTATATCTCTAGATAGTCTACATATTAGCCTGTTGTTAATATGAACTAAATTCAGGACGTCAGCTTCAAGTCCTCTTCCATTATATGACACATTAATTCTTAGAAGAAAACTAAAGACAAGAAATGTCTGCCCTAAAACAAAATTAAACTATACCTCATCGCAAAAAAAACAAGAAAATGAAAGCCAGCGCAAATTCACTATGGAAGCCTGTACTAACATGGCAAGACAGACAGCTGGTTGCTAAGAAGTTTTAACATTGCTGGAACAAATAATTTGAGAATATTAATATGCAAGCAATACTAGGTTGGCAGTAATATGCAAGGTCTATGTACTCATATGATTCAATTTTGATATCTTATACTAGTACTCAGTGATATTTCAATTTCCACACCACGATACAGTATTTTCTGCTAGTAAATAATGAACGATTGCAGCAGCAGACAGCAGCAGATTGCAGCAGCCGGATGCAGCAGACAGCAGCAGCCGAATGCAGCTGCATGCAGCAGCCGAATGCAACAGCCGAATGCAGCAGACAGCAGCTGAATCCAGGTATTTTGATCTGAGATTAATTTTAAGAAAGCAACCTTGTACTCTTCTGTTGTGAGATCACGACAGCCACGAGGGCTAATGCATCGACCCGGGTATTGAAATATGACAAGGTCACATGAACTTTGAAATGTGGACGCACCATCATCGTACCGAGGTATCTTGTTTCTAATTGACTGAACTTTAGGGTTAAAATATAATGATAGAAAATTTGTAGCCTCCTCAACTAGGTAAGCCTCAACAATAGAACCCTCAACTCGAGCCTTATTCCGTACTTTCTTCCTAATTTTTTGTATGTACCTACATGGAGTAGACCAATTAATTACATATATCATTAGGCTAGAAAGATAAAATAGCGGTATTAATTATTTTACCTTTCATATGGGTACATCCAGCGGGCCAGGACAGGGCCTCCTAGTCGAGCCTCATAAGGAAGATGTATAATTAGATGTTGCATAGGATTAAAAAAACCCAGGAGGAAATATTTTCTCTAGTTTGCATAGAAGCACTGCAACATTCTGCTCAAGTGAGGTTATGTCATCCTTGCTAATCTCTTTAGCACACAACTTCCTATAGAAAAAACTAAGCTCAGCCAAACATAGCCATATATTTTCAGGAAGGAAGCCACGGAATGCAACTGGTAGCAAACGTTCCATGAATATATGGAAGTCATGACTTTTGATGCCAAATATCTTCCTTTGTAGAAGGTTAACACCTCGCCTAATATTGGATGCATATCCATCAGGAAACTTCAATGTTTGAAACCACTTAAGGATCGTTGTCTTGTCATTATTATTGATGCAAAAAGGTGCCCTAGGCTTGTGCCACTTCCCATTGTTCTTCAGCTCTAAGTGCAATGAAGGACGGTGACAAATCTCAGCTAAATCTTGTCTGGCCTTCACATTATCCTTGGTCTTATCGGGTATGTCAAAGCATGTGTTCCATATAGTTTCAGCTACATTTTTCTCATTGTGCATCACATCAATGTTGTGTCGAAGCTTTAATTTATTGAAGTATGGAAGTTGCCAAAAGCAGCTTTTGTGGGTCCAATGGTGAAGTTTACCAAAGTTTTTCGTATCACCTACAAACTTGTCTATGTGGGCTTCGACTTCCTCTCCCCTTAAATGCCTTGGTGCCTCTTCAACTACTACTATGTTCTTTCGAAATGCATTACCTTGGGTTCTGAATTCATGGTCTCTAGGTAGGAAGCGTCTATGACAATCAAACCAGCAAGACTTGCGACCATTACGGAGTTGAAATGCTTTATTGTCACCCAAGCATTCTGGACACGCAAACGAACCATGTGTGCTCCAACCAGCAAACATACCATATGCAGGAAAATCATGAACTTACCATAGATATGCTCCCCGCATTGTAAAGTTTTGCTTAAGTGAAGCATCCCATGTTTGTACCCCCTCCCACAACTTGATAAGTTCGTCAACTAAAGGTTGCATTAGAATATTTATTTTTTTCCCAGGATGTTCAGGGCCGGGGATAACAAGGCCAAGGAATATGTACTCCGGCTTCAAGAGCATGCCCGGCGAAATATTTAATGGAGCCACAAACACTGGCCAACATGAGTAAGGAGCAGCACCCAAACTAAATGGTGTGAAACCATCTGTTGCTATAGCAAGGCGTACGTTTCTAGGATCACTTGCAAAGTTTGGGAAGTCCTCGTCAAATTGTTGCCAAGCTTCCCCATCACATGGGTGCACCATCTTACCAGACGTTGACTGACTATGTGACCACATTAGCTTTGCTGTCTCCTCGTGTGCATACAACCTTTGTAGTCTATGTATAATGGGTAGGTACCGTAATACTTTACATGGGACTTTATTATGGCCTACCTCGTAGCGAGAGGTATCACATAAGTCACACTTGTCTTTGTGCTCATTATCTTTCCAGTAAAGCATGCAGTTATTATAACACACATCAATTTTCACATATGACATTCCGAGACCCTCTAACAACTTTTTTGAACGGTAGAAGTCCTCGGACAACTTAGACTCTGGAGGCAAAAGTTCATGAATTATTTGTAATACATCGTCATAGTGTGCAATTGACATATTGTATTGTGACTTCATAGCTAGCAAACGAGCGACAGCGGACAGACTTGAGTGTGTTGTGTTCTCATGGACTAGTTCGTCAGCGCTAGCGACCATTCTATAGAAAGCCTGGGCAGAGGCCGTTGGCTCCTCATCAATTCTCGGTGGATGGTCACCGCCTAGGTCAATCAGCAGATTGTCCATCCGATTACATTCATTGATTTCCTCGTGATCTATTGAAGGGCCTTGTTCATCATGTGTTGTCCATGTATGATAGTTTGACCTAAACCCATATTTACTTAGGTGCAACTCTACAATATGCCTGTTGTGCCTAAAATACTTCCTGCACATTGCACATGGACACTTAATGGTGTCGCCTTCAACTATTCTAGGATTTGAGAATGCATGATCTAAGAACTGTGTAGTTTGTTCAATCCATTCATTTAAGAGAGCTTTACCACGCTGCCAACCACTATACATCCATTCATGGTCTGCCATGAAATAGTTCTGTGTGCATAACATGAATATATCAGACATAAAATTATATTTATTAAAACTAGGTATGTTGCATTTGTACTGTACAAATATCCTATAGCATATTGCAATTTATCTTTCACAAACTGAAATGTATACTAAACTATAGTGTTGAGCCTAATTTAAGATTAAACCACCATAGCATATTGCAATTTATCTTTCACAAACTGAAATGTATACTAACACAAAGATGATGTAGACTGAAAACTGGACAGATATGTGTATATGAATATACCAACAACGTGAACTGACCGGCGACTCCTCGTGGTGGGGGTGCCCCTTGCAAGATCAAAGGCCGTTCTGAACCGTGAGGGATCAAAATTTGCTATGATTATCTGGTATTCGGCAGTCAACACATCAACAGTCTACAATTCTCCTCTCTCAATCGCTATCGCTGCAACATTCATACACACACCATTGTTTTAGCAATTGTGTGCATTCTATAAATCCAAATAGCATTCAGCTGAAAGCTTCATATTACAATGCATACAAACACTGATAATCAATTCCTGTTTGGACAATGTTTAACATTGATGAAACCATTAATTTTTCAACTAACCAAAATAGTATTGTCTGCCATCAATAGCTTCCCTGATGTTTTTCTAAAGAAAGCAAAAATGCAGATGTAATATTTTGAGGTAATTAGCAGCTAACATATTTGACCAAAACTGGACACGGTTCATGTCACTGCGCATTCGAATGACCTACAGCAAGCAGGTGCTTGCCATTTTCATGAGCGATCCTTATATGGAAGAAGAAACACCACATGCCTTTGTTTCAATAACAAACTCAAATCAGTTCATTGATCGGGAAACCCCTACACGGCGATAAACTGATGACTGCAACAATTCACAAATAGAAGTTTACAAGAACTAGTGCTCCCCAATTTGTCCCCAATTCAACTAACCTTTCTTGATCAGAAAAAAATAAAATACAAGACATATCAGGGCAACATACCAATGGGCATCAAGAAGAAAGTCGATCCATAACGATGACCTAATGCCTTGCCACTGCAACTATATGCCGTCTCATCTGCGGCAAAATACAAACCCAATCAACAACTGATGGAGGATCCAAATCAAAAACTCACTGCAACATTGAAAAGATAAATGCGGGGCGGATTTGGGGCGCCAGGACGGCGAGCCGGAGCTGGGCCATCGGGGGGCAGGGCAGATTTGGGGCGGCGGCCGGAGCTGGGGTGTCGGGGCGGCGGGGCAGACCTGGGGAGCCGGGGCGGCGGGGCGAAGCTGGGCTGTTGGGGCAGACCTGGGGAGGAGGGGCGGCGGGGCGGACCTGGGGCCGGCGGATCGGAGGAGGTGGGCGAGGGGATGGGGCAGAGGAGGCGGGCGAGGGGATGGGGCCGGCGGATCGGAGGAGGCGGTCGAGCGGATGGGGCGGAGGAGGCGGGCGAGGGGATGGGGCCGGCGGATCGGAGGCGCGCGGGCGAGCGGATGGGGCGGAGGAGGCGGGCGAGGGGATGCGGCCGGCGGATCGGAGGCGCGCGGGCCAGCGGATGGGGCGGAGGAGGGGGGCGAGCGGATGGGGCGGAGGAGGCGCGCGGGCGAGGGGATGGGGGCGCGCGGCGGAAAATTGGGGAATAGGGTTTTCAGTCCGCGCTAGCTGGATGAAATGTTTAGCGGGCGGGCTGGGCATTTAGCCTCACGGGCTGGAGAAGCCTCACGGGTTTATTTGCAATTATCCTCACGGTTCGATTAATACCGTCACAAAAATAGCGTGTTTTCTTGACGGCTTAAGGAGCCCGACAGGAAAATGTATTTTTGTGACGGTGATATGTGGGCCCGTCAGAAAAATTGATATCCCTCACGGTCTATGCGGCCCGTCAGGAAAATTAAAGCCCGTGAGGGATGATCCATTTTCTAGTAGTGATAGGAGGGTTGTTGCATCAATGCTGCTGCTGCTCGGGTTGGAGAGACGTGAAATAGATCAATACACTGCTGCTGTTGGAACAGATCAATCTACTGCTGCTGTTCGGCTGTAACAGGGAGTTGTGCGTGGCTACTGCTATTACTACTGCTGTTAAATTAGAAATTTATTATAATTTTCTCGGTCGAGATGAGTAGAAGATTAAGCTGTGGATTTTCTTGTACCGTGAAAGATCGGGACACTCGAGCACAAATTATGGTTCTCTAATTTGTGCCATATCACCTACTGTCCCATCATCTCCAATTACAAACAATACAACAATTACACAATGCTTATACATCTCCAAATACAATATGCATCACGAATCTTGACGCGTCTTGGACGGTGCAGATAGCTTAGGCAAATGCCTGGCCGGGCAGAACAGCATTTCCGCAATTGAACCCCTAAATTTTCACCAGAACTTACTTGTTCGGGAGGTCAAGAGGCTGCAATAACCGTAAATGACAAATCTTATCTAAGATATATGTCTCATGTATGTGCTATACAGGTTTGAAGACAAATCTAGATTTACCAATCCAGCAAGAGAACATACCTGTTCTTTATGACTTCAGCTTATGGCTGTAATTTACGGCTTTCAGGCTGTTCATGAGAGAGGGTACAGAGTAACAGAAACTTACGTGCGGTTTTGACCGATATAAATGAAGTCACTACAGTGTGTACTACGACCAACTTATAGACCCCCGCTTTGAAAATGTGCTCCGTTTGAAAGCTAATTACTATAGAAAAATCTTAAAATAACTTTTAGAAACTGAAAAGAAGAGGCCGTATATCATCGTGAATCTACCTTGTCAAAAAGTTGCTAGGTAGATCAGTGCATATCATCACACATACTCCATCCGTTTCTAAATAAAAGTCATATAGTTTTGGCAAATTTGTTTCAAAATATAAGTCCTGCATACGAATTTGTTGATGCTTTTTACTGTTTGCACTTGTTTATCTCATTATCTCTCCTCTATTTATTGTATGTTCTATTTGACTAGTGTGTTGTAAACTTTACTGTGTAGACTTATGTTCGATCACTATACGTATGCACTATCTTGTTTTAAATTTATCATAGACCTAGTATAGTAAACACATAGGGTAAGAAATGTAAATTCCGAATCCCGATATAATCACCAAAAAATTATGAACTCATCACGATTCTAATTTCTAACTCCAACTCATCATATCCGAATTTAGCTCACAAACTCTTTGGTATACTGATCAAAATAGTCCAAGTTCTAGATTATACTCCATTATGCTTATTCAATCCATAATATACACTTTAGGAATCTAATTTGAACATCCTTCCGACAACCTTTATGTCGTCCCCCTTCATACAATGTACCGTGCACTCTGCACCATCTCAATTAAAAAGACAAGTGCTGCAGAACAGAATAACACGTACATGTCAGCAACTTAGCCTGGTTAATTCTTCGTGTATGAACTTCTCTTTTGCTCTCGTAATATGGACTTAAATTTAATAAAATGCTGATATGCGTACCAAAATCCTAGGGAATAAGTATGACAGGAACTCCAATGTTCCAAATCCTTCTTACCACCAGCGATAGAAAACCCACTGGTAACTGACCGGTTACCGGCGATAACCGGATTTACCGGTGGAGACTGAGAGGAAATATTCGGTTTTTATTTTGTTTAAATTCAAATTTGAAAATTTGAATGTAGAAGTTAATTTCTATAATCATGTTTACATTGTTTAACATTAATAGAATGTATTAGGAAGATGCATGCACTTTTTGTGTTTGACTTGATGCTTTTGCTATGAATGTATTGGGAATTTTTAATTGTTAAATACCCATAACAGGTTTTTAGTGGGTTTTCTCCCTTTTTTTGGACGGTAACCGTCCGATTTTTCCGGTTACCGGTTTCAAAATAGTTCAAATTCAAATTTTGATATTCAAATTTTGGTCAGTTTTTTTGTTTTTCCAATAACTGGCCAATTACTATTACGGTATTACCGGCCTCCGGTGGGATTCCCTCCGGCCCGTTCCGGATTTTTAATCCCTGCTTACCTCTAAAACAGAATATCCACTTTTTGCCACATCACCGTTAAAATATAATAAACCGTTTGATTTTCCTTGGTTAGAAGGATAGCCGTCTAATCATGCACTACATTACGAAGGTCAGGCTTTTCGTATGTGTTGTTAGCTCTATTGTATGTAGACTACTTCCAATGTCTACATAATTTCTTTTTTCAGAGTACATTTTACAAAATTACATATAAGATATACAAACTATAAAAACTACAGATTTAAGATCTAATCCGCAAAACTACAGATTTTACAAGATATTGTATCACAAAGGTACAAGTTTTATACAAGACCGTCACTTGTAACAGCTCTAACACGAAGGGCCCACATGGCAGCCTCTTGCCACCGACGGGCATTTTGCACTGTGAACACCTCATGCGTCACCTGTTCGTTGAAAATGGCTTCCTTGTTCCCCTTTTGTGTCTTCATTCCTGTCCCCTACACATGTGTAGCCCTCCACTCCGTTAGATTACATTTCTGGGCCCACAGGAAAAAATGGAGAGCAGCTAGATGTGCGCCACGTGCCAGAGGAATATGATAAGGGAACAAGGAAGCCTTGTTCCTCTTCGCTAACTGTGAACACATCGAAGTCATTGCAAGTGATAACCTGTGCTAAAACTTGTATATTTGTGATACAACATTTCATAAAATGTGTAGTTTTGCAAAATAGATTCTTAAACCTATAATTTCTTGATAGTTTGTACAATTTATCTATAGTTTTGTGAAATTTTCTCTTTTTCAAATCGACAACATGAGCTCTACTCCATTGAATAAAGAGAGGACAGAGTTCACAAGGTAAAAGCCCATCCCGGGTGGATACATTGAGAGGCAACATACCAATTAACTCAACATCATACCAATCATAAACCTGGGGGGATTCCGGCCCCCCCAGGGCATCCACGTCGCCCCCGCCCGCGCGGCCGCCTGGCGCGTGGCGGGGGAAATTTTGGTACGGCCGGCTGAGGTGATTCCCTCATATTTTCCGAAAATTACGTAAAGGTCCTTTTTCCTCGCGAAAAGGTCCCTGGTAATTTTTTTTCACCCAAATTTTTATAGGATAGCGCCCCGCGGATTTCTAAATTACGTACGGGTCCTCGTTTATTACGTACAGGCCCTCAGTTTTTTACAAAAAATCCTTTTACTTTCCCATTTATTACGTACAGGCCCTCGGTTTTTCCGAAAAAACCCTTTGACTTTTTCAAAAATACACATGTGCCCTCGATTTTTTAATTTTTTTTTCAAACTCCTCACGGATTATCGCCTCTTTTACTTCGATACACACGGTGGTTGGCGCGGCGTGTCGCCGCGCCTATGAGGCTAGTACTGTTAACACACGGATAAAACAAAAGCACCCCAGATCTGGGACACACCACAATACGAATAACACACGGCTATTGAACCAAAGTATTGACATACCATGGCTGGGTTCGATACTGCGTTTGACTTATGCTCAGTGGCGGACCCAGGATTTTACCAAAGGGTATGCCGCACCAAAATTTTCATATGCAATTCGGTAAAACCATTTGCCAATTCGGTAAATAATTGTAAAATTTGCACCGTAATTTGGTATACAGACACTAAATAATATGATAAGTCTTAAATTCAAGGATTAAGTTAAAAACTTGCACAAATTACAATATAATGCAGGATCTGAATTGACTCAGCATTTTCTGACCAAGTTCATAATGCAGGATCTGAATTGACTCAGCATTTTCTGATCCCGAAACAAGCTAGCCACTTAGAGAATGCTCATGTAACTCAGAAAGGCAAATAAAGTCATGCAAATTACCTTCAGGAAGAAATGTCCAAGCAGTTACATGCTTTTCAATTCCAGCGACAATTCATCCTAGAATGGGTTAAAGAAAAGGAAACAGATTAGTGATCTTGGAATATTTCTAGTTGTTTGACGCATATATAGGGTATTGAAGAAACAACCAAAACATGTTTACATGGGTCATTTCATTGATTGCACTAGAGAAATATAAATGTACAAGTGCTAGATGATCAATTTATTCAGATTGGTTGAGTTCGCAAATACCAAGAATCACCAGCTACTTTATTTGTTCAGATCTTTTGAAAGGGAGGGTTTTTTGTCAGCGTTGTACTAAGTCACCAGTTTTATCACCATCCATCACAACTAATATTCTCTCAGTCACATTTTATCTCAAGAAATAAGGTGAAGATTACAATCACCGTGTAAAGTCGTCTCTTTTGCAATACCATAAGCCAGATCCAGCGAAATTTCTCGTGGACACAAGAAGCTAATTCAATGCTAAATTATCGGTCCGATACATTATTCAGCTATTCACCACAAGTACGAATTCTTTGCTGTCAGTGTGTGTGATCAATCGCGCTAATGCAGGTAGAATCAGCAACGCCAATGGGTAAACTAACACAATTGGAATGGCATGAACAAATCAACAGTGACATTGCGCAAGAAAGCAAGCGCATATTCAGACCTCATGCTTCGCCAAGAACGTGCCGGAGCTGGTGCGCACCTCGCTCATGACGCTCTTCCCCGAGTCATTGTCCGCCACCATCGACTTCTCCAGCCCCCCCCTTCGCCTAAACCCCACAACCCAGCAAGAGCATAAAGATCACAAGTTCACAACTCACAAGAACCTCTGCACAGCAGCACCGAAAAACCATAACGGCAGAAGCAGCTCACCAGCTTGACGAGGTGCTCGCACTCGCTATGCGAGAGGAAGCCGCTGTACAGGAACGTCCTGCAGGAGCACACAAGCCTCGCCTATCAGAGGCAAATCGCCAAACTGCCGGTGCCTTGCAACCAAGAAACACCTAGGTAGAAAAACCAAGAGCCTGCTGAGTGCTGACCTGGGGCACCAGGAGAGCTGGGTGACATGCCGCGGGTCGTAGAAGCCGCCGCCGCCGCCGTGGGACTTGGGGAGGGCCGGGGAGAGCGCGAGGGCGGCGAGGAGAAGGAGCGCGAGGGGCGGCGCCATGGGTCGAGGGGGACGGCGGAGGTAGGGTCATGGCTTGGGGCATCGGAGGTTTCGGGAAAATTGCTCCCATGCCACAAAGTTAAGTGGCATACTCTTATTTGCCACAAAGTTAAGTGGCTTTGTTATTATGCCACAAAGTTGGGCATTTTATCCTCTGTTTTGCCATTTTCTCCATTTTAATTTTATTTTGCATTTCAAAAGACGCTTTTGCCCTCATCCCCTCCCACTCCGGCGCTGCTCGGCCACCTCGCCGCCAGCGACGCGCGCGCCGCCGGCCGCGCGGGCAGCGCGACGCGGGGCTTGCCGTCGTCGGCGGCGCTGGAGACCTCCGGGTCGGAGGCGGAGCACGGGGCGGCCTCCCCCATTCCCCAGGGCAACTGCTCCCCCCTCGCCGCGCCGCCACCACCCGACGCCGCCGCCGCCCGAAGCCTCTCGTCCCCGCCTTTGCGCCGCACCGCCTCGAGCACGGCCGCCACCGCCACCACTGCTACCACCGTGTCCCCCTACGCCCTCGCCAGATCCACGGCACTTCACGCCCTCCGAGCTTCGGGCTTCGGGCGGCGGCGGCGCGGCGAGGGGGAGCAGTTGCCCTGGGGAATGGGGGAGGCCGCCCCGTGCTTCGCCTCTCCGCCTCCGACCCGGAGGTCTCCGGCGCCGCCGACGACGGCAAGCCCCGCGTCGCGCTGCCCGAGCGGCCGGCGGCGCGCGCGTCGCTGGCGGCGAGGTGGCCGAGCAGCGTTGGAGTGGGAGGGGATGAGGGCAAAAGCGTCTTTTGAAATGCAAAATAAAATTAAAATGGAGAAAATGGCAAAACAGAGGATAAAATGCTCAACTTTGTGGCATAATAACAAAGCCACTTAACTTTGTGGCAAATGAGAGTATGTCACTTAACTTTGTGGCATGGGAGCAATTTTCCCCGGTGGTTTCTAGCTTAATGCGGCAGGCGAACCAGCGGATTGATCGGATCGGCCGTGTGAGCACTAAGTTGGCTGGCCGGCATACCCTGTGGGTCCGCCCCTGCTTATGCTTATGTACAAATGAACCGTAACATACTGTTAAACGGTGTATTTTTTAAGACAAGGTCTACAAATAAATTGTAGTATAAACTATACCGAGTTTAGCTATACTGACCAAAATCGTATGCGACTATTTCTTTCTACGTACTGCCCCTCATAAACATGCTATAATTCAAAAACCACGGCTATAAACTATAAGTCTCAGCCCAAAAGAACCCACCGCATTTCTTATGTAGTGGAAGTGAGAACAAGAAAGATGGTTCCATAAGTTAGTGATATACCCTAGAGGCAATTATGAAGATAATTGTATCACTTCTATGTTTATGATCTTTTAAATAACATGCTATTTCATCCCTTAAATAAATAGCTTTCATATTAATCAACAAGTATGTGCACTATTACAGAGAAGACTATACTGAACGCCTCATCATATACGGTTCTATACAATCCATCAGTGTTATAGTTAGCACAGACAGTTTTACAAGTATGACCGTCTATGTTACTAGCGATGGTTAGAACCGTCTGTGATAACCTAATTATTATGTATGATTTTTAATAAGAATTGTCTGTGATAATTCATAGACGGTTCATAATAAAAATTATCCATGATGTCTCTGACCATTACAAACGGCTTTTAATAAGAATCGTCTGTGAATTATCACAAACGGTTTGTAATAAAATTCGTCTATGATGTCTCTGATTATCACAGACGATTTTTAATAAGAACCACCTGTAAATTATCACAGACAGTTATAAATAAAAATTATCTGTCATATTTTTTTTATTTTCACAGATAGTTTTTTCAATAAGAACCATTTATGATGTCTACATGAAAATTCAAATTAGCTGGGCGCGGGCTCTTGGAGGTTTAGCAGAATCACAGGTATGCCCTCCTCCGCTTCTTCTTCTTATCCCCTTCAACGCCCCGCCCCGCCTTGCCTCTGTCTCTGTCTTCTCCCCCTTTCCCTTTCTTCCTTCCCCCATCAGAGCTCTCTGTCTCCGCCTCGCTCCCCGTCCAAGTGAGCCCGATTCACCTCAATTCCTCGGCGTCTCACCTGATTCACCTAGCCTCTCGTTCCTCCTTGCGCGGATCTAACCGCCTCCATGCCTATTTCCATAGGAATCAGTCATAAAGGGGGCCAAATCCAAGGGCACCGCCAAGGCCAAAATAGTAAGAAACAATCTCGTACTTTCTTTTGTTGATTACTGCTTATAACTTGGCATTGTTCTTTACTGCAGTTCGGCAGAAAACTCACCCTAAATTAAGTAAGTTGCTTTCTAGTTCGTTTCGCTGGTTAGCTCTTTTGATGTAGCTTGGCTGAATTTACTGAACTTTTCATGTCTACGATTATATTAGCGGGAAGCTTAAAAAGGATCTGCAATATCAAGCTAATGTAGGCCTTGGATTGAAGCTTTTTAGGTCTGTTGCTGCTGTAAATATCCCCATCTGGCAGCGCATATCAATATGTAATATCATTGATATGCTCCAAAGATAGATAGCTGATATATCACAGATAGTGGGTAAAAAGGACCATCGGTGATAGCCATTATATCACACATGGTTTTTAGTCGCAGCTGTATGTGATAGTAGGCCTTCATAGATGGTTCTTAATACAAACGGTTTGTGTTGTGAATTATTACAGATGGTTCACAAATCATCTGTGATAACTGTCTGTTATCACAGACGCAAAAATTCAGATGGTTGAAAAACCGTATGTAATGAAGGTTTAGAACTATCTGTGATGACCCTTTGTGTGGTAGTGATGGCCATGCCGAATATAATTGAGGAGTCAATCACAACTGAGCAATCTACTATAGGTTCAAATGAATGATCGAGCTATCATAGGATGACATGCTTCTCACTTGAGTTTGATCTGGTATTATGAGACAAAGTGATTGGTACATAATCACTACATTTTTTGTTCGATATGATCTTTATGCGTATTTGAGAGTCGTTATATGTTGCTAGGGACCTCTATCGACTTACGGATCGAAAAGGAGTTTTTAGTCCATAATCAAATATACATAAATCTACAGGGTCACATACTTAAAGGGTTGGAATAACAAGGGTTTAGATGATAAACCCCGAATGGGATATGATCTCTGCTCAGGCTTTCTAAATTGGATACGATATCTAATCGTATCGGATAAGGATCCGATTGTAGACTATATAAAGGGAGGTACGGGGGCTGGGGATGTATCTCGAGACACACCTATTGAAACACTAGCTGCCACCTCTTATAACCCCTGTCGTGCGCGCTGGTGCTAGCACACCAAATACGGTGTTCTATCTCTGGACGTATGGATCTCGGTAGAGATGCTGCTGTGATTGCAACGCTGATCGAGATGATCGTGAGGAGACAATTAGTTAGAGGACGATCGACTACTTTCACTACACCGATGCGCGCTTCGTTGAACCAGCTGCTTCAACTCTATGTCCTCTGCACTACTCGTCTAGTGGTAACGATCTATGATTTCTTACTCTATGACTTCCTAATTTACACGGTAGAAACTTTAATCTGTGCTAGTGCAGTCTACCCGTATCCCAACATCATATATATCAAAAAAGAAGGAAAAAAAGAAAGATCAATCGATAGGTTAGGTGAAAATGAGAGAGTAAATGGCAGACTTGGCACGAGTTTGATTGGATTTCGAAAATCTGGTCCCCGGTTGTTTGAAATAGCAAATTTAGCACCGCGTAAAAGTTTTAGCTTTGGGTAAGAACTTTTAGTACTACAGAACTTCCTACAAAACTTTGGGTATGAGGCATCCATGATTTCTTTTAACTCTTTTCCTCCAACAAAGCAATCCCACCTTGCCTTCTCTCCTAAACCAATCTAAGCCATCCAAACGCCCACCTCAACGATCCATCGGCTAAAAAAATTAAGGTGATGTGGCCACTGCCTTGTTAGCTCCTTTTGCGCAAGTTTGATGAGTAGGATGGGGTTGTGAACAATGATATCAGCACAGCACTGTCTTGGGACAAGTAGTTAATTTTTGGGTTTCTTGCTCTTTTTGGAAGTTAATATTAACTTTCACATGGCCGCCGCAGCGCGCCGGTGTTCCATCCAGCAAATTTTCTTTGAAGGAAGACAGCTGGGGAGAGCCTTACTGTGTATATATAATTAATATATATAAAAAAGAAGTTACAAAGAGTTCCATCCAGCAATTTTTTTTAAATGAAGACAGCTGGGGAGAGCATTACTGTTTATATGTAATTAATTAATATATAAAAAATGGAGTTACAAAGTGTCCTCGTTCCTAACTGTCCAAATTCCAAAATGCTAGCAAGCAAGAATAACAATGTCCTTGAATCCTTCAATTTTCAGCACATTCCCGATGTGAACAGTGTATCAAGTACCGAACCATCTCGCAGAACTTGATTTCCCATTGAACCCCAACAAGTCTGGGGGATGGAACAAGAAAAAAATAAATAACTGTTCTGCAGTCTCCAAAACCGGTTGATGGCGAAGTACACAGATATTGCTATCCAAATGAATTCATTCTCTCTGAAGCATTCCCCTTGTATTCAGTCTGTCTCTCAACATAATCCAGAAGAGAACTTTATGATTCAAAGTACAAGATGACTTCCAGCACCATAAAGGCCACATGAATTTGGTCAAAACTTCTTTGAAATTCAAATTTTGTTTGAAATTTTTGGTCCAAAAAACTCTGAAATTTTTCTATTATCACTACTATCGGCCACCTCCGGTAAAAAATACAAACCAGATTTTAAAATTCCATTAATAATAAGGGGTAAACAATCATGAATCCTAGGCTAGCTTTTCGGTACTATTCAACCAATTAGGGTGGTGATCGGTTCGGCTGAAAGCCTCATGGCTTATGGCTGAAAATACTGTAGCTGGCTGAAAAAAGCACTGTAGCTGACAGAGATTTATTTACCATAATTAAATTTAAAAAATTTAAAAATAGAAAAAACATATTAGCCCATCACGTATAATATAAACAAATACGAGGAAAAAAGAACCGGTAAAAAAACTCAAAAAAAAGCCAAAAGTTCAGAAAAAGACGAAATTTACGAATAGTGCAAAAATAAGCTGAAGCCAGAAGCTGAAGCCATATCGATCAGGGCCTAGATCAGTAGCCTCTCTCTGGCGGCTTCTAAACTGCATTCTAAGGTTCTCTATGCTAAAGTTGCACAGTCATGCATATTCTCTTCTTTGATGGCATCTCCCTCGCCCAGCGACTTCAGGTAAGCCATCCAGTCCATCTCGTACCCGAAGAAGCTCTGACATGACACTTCGGGAGGGCACCGGTGGCAGTCAACGTCGCCGGGGATGACCAGAGCTAGCTGCACCTCCTTCTTGGCTAGGTCCAGCGCGTACACCGCACGTTGTTGAGCACCGAAATACGGGGCGGCCGCAAAGAAGACGACCCCGCTCTTCTCGCAGACACCACGCAGGCAGACCGCCCTCACGCCGACCGGCAAGAACTGTCCCAGCTGGACGGTCTCGCCCTGCGCCGAGTACCACCCGCCGGACAGCACGTCGTCGCCGCCGCCGCCGCCGTGGTTTCGGAACAAAAGTTATCTTGACGTCGCGCGGCAGGCTGCGTGGGCGCTCGACCTCCACGGCGCAGAGCCTACCGTCCTGCCAGCAGCCAGCAGGCGGTTCTCCATCGCGTAGCTGTTGGGTTAATCTTGTTGCATGTGTCTAGTTATGCATTAGTTTGTTGAGTCTTGCATACCTGCGTGCAAGTAGTAGTACTTGAGTCATTAATTAGTGGTTTGTTGATCAGGTCTTGCATATGAAAGGAACAAGTACTTGCATGTAGCTGCATGGTAGAGTGGCGAGATATCAGGAGGCGTGGAGCAAACTGATTGACCGTGTGTGCATGCATGGAGTTAGTGTTGGATTTAATTTGGGCTTGGTACATTTTTAATTCAACAATTAAATCAAATAAATCCTAAGGCCCATATTAAATGCTAAGTGCATGGATTGATGAAGGCATTAAGTGAGCAGTTTCCAGAATTAATTCTGTCGGTTTCAAGTAGTAATTGTGCGAGAGTTACTGTCCGTTACTTGCGATTACTCCCCTGTCCCAGTAACGCTTCCTGTCTCTTCATCTTCTCCACACCTCGAGCAAGACAGAAACCACACCTTCTCCTCTCTGTTGAGCTGCTCCTCCGAGTTTTTCCCCGTCCCAGCTCCTGCGCGCACAGGCGTTTGGGAGAGCAGGCCTTCGAAACCACGTCCAGCTGTGACATCTGCACGGATAGGCGGGCGATCAGGTTTTTGGGGAGTGCTCAGCACGACTGCTCGCTTCTGTACACGACGTGATCGGCTAATTCCCGGCGGCATTCCATTACACGGCAAGTACAACTACTTCCAGAAGGTCGTTCAAGGGACTGCACTGCGTACCTCGTCCTGCACCAACTGAGATCGACTACATCGAATAGCTGCTCATGTCAACTGAGCAGAACGGCGCATCCGGTGCCTCTGGCACTGGCCCCGCATCTGGGTATAACATTTTGTTCCTGATCTTTACAGTATTGTTCATAGAGTTAGTTACACTGTTTAGTGTTCTAAAAATGAATAGTACTAGCACAACTCTTGTCATGATTTTAATTGGTAATTTCTGGATTAAATTATGTCGTAATTTGCCTAAATTTCTAACAATCCAAAAACCTGATTTTAGGCACTTTTCGGTTAGTGGTTTTGCTGCTGCTCTTAAGCCGAATACATTTGATGGTTCAAATTACAAGCGGTGGCGTGCTAAGATGGTCCTGTGGTTGACGGCTATGAGCGTTTACCACGTCGTGCATTTACTCCAGAGGAGGAGAAAATGTTCAAGGTTGCTGATAACCTGTTTCGAGGCGCCGTGGTTAGCGTTCTCGCTGAAAACATAGTGGACGTCTACATGTTACTGTCGTCTGGCAAAGAGATGTGGGAAGCACTTGAGAAAAAGTTCGGTATTTCCGATGCTGGTAGTGAGCTGTACGTCATGGAGCAGCTGTATGACTACAAGATGGTTGATAACCGATCTGTAGTGGAACAGGCTCATGAGATACAGGCACTGGCAAAGGAACTCGAGCATTTTCCATGCGTGTTGCCCGACAAGTTTGTGGCTGGCGGTATTATCGCCAAGTTACCACCTTCTTGGAGGGATTTTGCCACTTCTCTAAAACACAAGAGACAAGAGTTCAGCGTCGCTACCTCATTGGGTCTCTTGATGTTGAGGAGAAGGCGAGGGCAAAAGACACTCGGGGGAAAGGAG
Source organism: Dendrocalamus latiflorus (assembly GCA_017311315.1). Classification (NCBI taxonomy): domain Eukaryota; kingdom Viridiplantae; phylum Streptophyta; class Magnoliopsida; order Poales; family Poaceae; genus Dendrocalamus; species Dendrocalamus latiflorus. The sequence goes on from CM029668.1 coordinate 14,537,677, forward strand.
TTGAGTCTTCTAGTGCCAATTTGGTGCAGAAGAAAAACTTCAATGTTTCTCGCAACAAGAAGAAGAAGAACAAACAAGAGAACAAACCAAAGACTAAGCAAACAACCACGTTTAAGAAGAAGAAGAAGAACAAAGGGAACTGCTTTGTTTGCGGGAGCGAGGATCACTGGGCAAGTGAGTGCCCAGACCGCAAATTTAAGCAGGACAAGAAGTCTGCAAACATGATTGTTAGCGAGACTGATGCAGGAACATCGGGGTATGGTAATTCTTTACCTACTGTTCTTTCAGTCTGTCATTCGCCTGAGTGGTGGATGGATACTGGAGCTAATATTCATGTGTGTGCGGATATTTCTTTGTTTTCTTCTTACCAGGTTGGCGGGACTGGAACCTTGCTGATGGGGAACGGATCGCATGCGCGTGTTCTTGGTGCTGGTACGGTCATTCTGAAGCTCACTTCGGGAAAGACCGTGCAATTGAAGAACGTGCAGCATGTCCCCTCTATCAAAAAGAATCTAGTTAGCGGCTCTCTACTATGTAGAGATGGTTTTAAATTAGTCTTTGAATCGAATAAATGTGTACTTTCTAAGTATGGGACATTTGTTGGAAAAGGTTATGATTGCGGAGGCTTGTTCCGCTTATCTTTGTCTGATGTGTGTAATAATGTTGCAAACAATGTTACTAATTCGAATGAATCGAATATTTGGCATTCACGGCTTTGTCATGTTAATTTTGGCTGTTTGACGCGGCTAGCAAATCTGAATTTAATCCCGAAATTTACTTTAGTCAAAGATTCTAAGTGCCATGTGTGTGTGCAATCTAAGCAACCTCGCAAGCCTCACAAGGCAGCAGAGGCGAGGAACTTGGCACCATTAGAACTAGTTCATTCTGATTTGTGCGTGATGAACGGCGAGTTGACTAAAGGTGGCAAAAGATATTTCATGACACTTATAGATGATTGTACTAGATTTTGCTACGTGTACTTGCTAAAATCAAAAGATGAAGCGTTAAATTATTTTAAGATCTATAAAGCTGAAGTAGAAAATCAACTTGAGAGGAAAATTAAACGGTTAAGATATGATCGCGGTGGAGAGTATTTTTCAAATGAATTTTCTAAATTCTGCATGGAACATGGAATTATTCATGAAAGGACACCGCCATACTCACCGCAATCAAATGGGATTGCCGAAAGAAAGAATCGCACTCTAACTGAGTTGGTTAATGCCATGTTAGAGACAGCGGGACTATCTAAGGAATGGTGGGGTGAGGCTATATTGACTGCTTGTCATGTCCTGAATAGAGTCCTACAAAGAATAAAGAAATTACACCACTCGAGGAATGGGAAAAGAAAAGATTGAATCTCTCCTACTTGCGCACTTGGGGTTGCTTGGCCAAGGTGAATGTGCCAATCAACAAAAAGCGCAAACTTGGACCTAAAACTGTTGATTGTGTTTTCCTTGGTTATGCTATACACAGCGTGGGATATAGGTTTTTAATAATAAACTCTGAAGTACCTGACATGCATGTTGGTACTATTATGGAGTCCAGAGATGCTACATTTTTTGAGAATGAATTTCCTATGAAAGAATCACCTAGCACGTCTAGTCATGAACCTATAATACCCCATGAGCAACATATTCGGATAAAACACTTTGAGGAAACCCGTGTGCAAAATCCTGAGGAGGATGACACTGTAGTCGCTCGAAAGAGTAAGAGACAAAGGACTGCAAAGTCTTTTGGTGATGACTACATTGTGTACCTTGTAGATAACACTCCAAGAACCATTGAAGAGGCATATTCTTCTCCTGATGCTGACTTTTGGAAGGAAGCAGTACGGAGTGAGATAAATTCTATTATGTCTAATGGAACTTGGGAAGTCGTTGATCGTCCTTATGGGTGCAAACCTGTAGATTGCAAATGGGTGTTCAAGAAAAAGCTTAGGCCTGATGGTACTATTGAAAAGTACAAGGCAAGGCTTGTGGCCAAGGGATACACCCAGAAAGAAGGCGAAGATTTCTTTGATACTTATTCATCTGTTGCTCGATTGACCACAATTCGAGTATTACTTTCCTTGGCAGCTTCTCATGGTCTTCTCGTTCATCAGATGGACGTTAAGACAGCTTTCCTAAATGGGGAGTTAGAGGAGGAGATCTATATGGATCAGCCAGATGGGTTTGTAGCAAATGGTCAAGAAGGCATGGTGTGTAAATTATTGAAGTCTTTGTATGGCCTGAAGCAAGCGCCTAAGCAATGGCATGAGAAGTTCGATAGAACATTAACGTCTGCTGGCTTTGTTGTAAATGAAGCTGATAAATGTGTGTACTATCGCTATGGCGGGGGTGAAGGTGTGATCTTGTGTTTGTATGTTGACGACATACTGATCTTTGGAACCAGCCTTAATGTGATTAAGGAGATTAAGGACTTTTTGTCCAATAATTTTGAGATGAAGGATTTGGGAGTAGCTGATGTTATTCTTAATATCAAGCTACTGAGAGAAGGCAATGGTGGGGTGACACTTCTGCAATCCCACTATGTGGAAAAGGTGTTGAGTCGCTTTGGGTATAGTGATTGCAAACCTGCTCCAACGCCTTATGATCCTAGTGTGCTATTAAGGAAAAATCGAAGAATAGCAAGGGATCAATTAAGATACTCCCAAATCATTGGCTCGCTTATGTATCTAGCTAGCGCAACGAGACCTGACATCTCATTTGTTGTGAGCAAACTAAGCCGGTTTGTATCAAATCCGGGAGATGATCACTGGTGTGCTCTTGAGAGAGTGATGCGCTATTTAAAAGGTACTATGAGCTATGGGATTCACTATGCTGGGTATCCAAGGGTACTTGAGGGTTATAGTGATTCCAATTGGATATCTGATGCTGATGAGATTTATGCCACAAGTGGATATGTGTTTACACTTGGAGGTGGCGCTGTTTCATGGAAGTCTTGCAAGCAGACCATCTTAACGAGGTCAACAATGGAAGCAGAACTCACAGCATTGGATACCGGCACTATTGAGGCTGAATGGCTTCGTGAACTCCTTATGGATTTACCGGTGGTTGAAAAACCTATATCGGCTATTTCTATGAACTGTGATAATCAGACGGTGATTGTCAAAGTGAATAGTTCTAAGGACAACATGAAGTCAACAAGGCATATAAAGAGGCGGTTGAAATCTGTCAGGAAATTGAGAAATTCCGGAGTGATAGCGTTGGACTATGTCCATACGTCTAAGAATCTGGCAGATCAATTCACTAAGGGTTTGTCACGTAATGTGATAGATAGTGCATCGAGTGAGATGGGCTTGAGACCCACGTGAAGTCTATCATAGTGGTAACCTGTCCTATGTGATCGGAGATCCCGTGAAGTAGGATGGTGAAACAAGCTAGTGGTAGACTGTGAGGAGAGACCCTTAACAAGGTCCATGTCGTATGAGATGCACTTCTCTCCTATCCTGTAAGGCAGGTTGGTTTATACCTTAATGTGATCCGAGTGGCTTGTTGAAGCAGAGATGTTGTCCTATAGAACATCTTATGAGGAACACACACCTATATGAGTTTGACTGCTGGTCACAGTCTATGAGATTTGGGTGATCTCTAGATACTCATGAAAGGCCAAGGAGTTTGGCTTATATGCTCCAACCAGAGGGGATGCTTTAGGCAGCCTAGTATCAGTAAAGGACTTAGGTGAAACTTATTTCGCACAAAACTGTCAATTCAAGGCATAGTCCATTGTTCAGTTGTGAAGAAGTGTAACCTTTGTTCTAGGTGGATGTTCAACTTAACAGTCTCCATCGAAACACTGGTATATCAAATAACAGAGAATTGAGAGTATTTCATATGTGCCCTAGAATTTGGTGGGGATTGTTGGATTTAATTTGGGCTTGGTCCATTTTTAATTCAACAATTAAATCAAATAAATCCTAAGGCCCATATTAAATGCTAAGTGCATGGATTGATGAAGGCATTAAGTGAGCAGTTACCGGAATTAATTCCGTCGGTTTCAAGTAGTAATTGTGCGAGAGTTACTGTCCGTTACTTGCGATTACTTCCCTGTCCCGGTAACGCTTCCTGTCTCTTCATCTTCTCCACACCTCGAGCGAGACAGAAACCACACCTTCTCCTCTCTGTTGAGCTGCTCCTCCGAGTTTTTCCCCGTCCCAGCTCCTGCGCGCACAGGCGTTTGGGAGAGCAGGCCTTCGAAACCACGTCCAGCTGTGACATCTGCACGGATAGGCGGGCGATCAGGTTTTTGGGGAGTGCTCAGCACGACTGCTCGCTTCTGTACACGACGTGATCGGCTAATTCCCGGCGGCATTCCATTACACGGCAAGTACAACTACTTCCAGAAGGCCGTTCAAGGGACTGCACTGCGTACCTCGTCCTGCACCAACTGAGATCGACTACATCGAATAGCTGCTCATGTCAACTGAGCAGAACGGCGCATCCGGTGCCTCTGGCACTGGCCCCGCATCTGGGTATAACATTTTGTTCCTGATCTTTACAGTATTGTTCATAGAGTTAGTTACACTGTTTAGTGTTCTAAAAATGAATAGTACTAGCACAACTCTTGTCATGATTTTAATTGGTAATTTTTGGATTAAATTATGTCGTAATTTGCCTAAATTTCTAACAGTTAGTACGTGCATGTCGTGCAGTTAGTGACGTAGGAATAGGTCGTCTGATCTTGTCCGAGTTCGGCGGCTTGCTGCGTGAGTTGCGAATGAGCTAACTAACTGCTGGTTGTGGCTCATACGTGTATTAAAGCGTGTGTGTTCTGCTGTAATAGGAAATAAAAGGAGAATGAGAAGAAAAGATGTAGTCTGCGCATGTGTTTTCTTTTTCCTCTCTACGATTCTCTTGTGTGTGTTCTTGTGAGAGATACTGAGAGAGATAAATCTATGATAGATTTCTAGAGAGTAGAGTTGTGTGATTCAACTTCAACAGTAGCCGAGGCAGAAGCAGGGTTCCTTGCTCCATGCAACGGTCTCAAGCTTCGTATCCAGCGTGTCAACGCGGAGGCCGAACACCACGTACTTGGCCCACCAGAACACGGCACCGCGGACCACGACTGCGCCGCTCATATCGTGCAGGCGCTTGCCGCTGATCTTGGCGCCGGTTACCTTGCCTTCTGGTTCCCAGCTGTTGGTGTCGGATGAGTAGGACCGGCAGGCCACGAAGCTGCGGGCGCTTGTAGACGAGGACTAGCTGGACGGCGGATCCCAAGCGCAGCGGATTGTTGGCGTGGTGGAAGTAATCAGCTGTGAACAACGCACTGGCGTAGCGCCCGGGCTTGTCCTTGCCGGAGAGGGTCGGGAGGATGGACACTTCTCCAGTCATGGGGTTGCAGACGGCGAGCCTGAGGACTGCGGCGCGCGACAACCGGCAGAGCTCGAAGACGAGGCGGCCCTTCCGGGACGCTATGAGGCGAGAGGACTTGAATAGCTCGTCGTCAAAGAGCGCGTCCAGGGAGGCCCGCCGGAAGCACGGGGCCAACGAGACGAAGCGCGGAACCGCGCTTGCGCTTCCGTCGTGCTTCTGGTGGAAGAAGCCGACGGCGAGGGCGCGGACGAAGCTGTCTGAGCACGGCGCGGAGCGGCAGATGTACTCCGCCTCGCTGGACAAGAGGCGTTGCCACAGCCTTCAGGTGGCAGCGCAGCGGACGAGGTCTGCCGTGTCCAAGAAAAAGGCGAAGATGTAGAGGAGGATCTCGACGGTAAGTGGCAGGCCCTCGTCATCGCCGCCGGCGCCGGCGCGCGGCGTCCGCATCAGGCGCTTGCTCCGTAAGGACTGCCATCCGCTGCCAAGCGGGGATACGGTGGCAGCATGCTTCTGACCGGTAGTGCATGCTCGCGGCGCCGACGGCATCTCCTCCCTTGAGGAGGACGCTGATATGGAGGTTGATATTGTGTTCAAGGGAATTTTTTTGTATGAATAATCTATTTTTTATTTAAAATTATAAAAATATACCTAATGAATTTTTTTTTACAAAAATAGGCTTTAGTCGTCTAATTGGAGGGGGACGACTGGAGCCAATCGCCCAATCGGGAGGCGACACATGGGCAATATGGTAACGGTGGGTGAATTATTGCTGTTGCCCGGCCGTTGGGAGGCTGGAGGTCCGTCGCCGTACGGTTGGGCGACTGGAGCTCCAGTTGCCCAACGCCCGGGCGACAGGGGGTTAAAAAGGCAGTGCGCTCGGCCGCCGCCACCCTGCCTCATTTTTTCCAATCGCTCGTTTCCGAGAGAAGAAAGGAGAGGAGAAGAGAAGAGGAGAGGAAGGAGGGGAAGAAGAGAAGGAGGAGGAGAAGAGGAGAGGGAGAGGAGGAGAGGGAGGAAGGAGGAATGGGAGCCATTCCATCCATTCAGATCCTCAGATCCAAGTATTTTTTTGTAGTATATTATATTTGCAGTATATTTTTATCAAATGTTAGTATTAGTAAAATTATAGATATAGAAAATTTAGTATAGAAAAATTTTTAGTATACATTTTTTAGTATGGAACATTTTTAGTATAGAAATTTTAGTACAATTTGTAGTATAGAAAATTTAGTTAACGTAGTTATAGGAAATTAGCAGGCGTAAAAACGGAGAGGAGACGAAGAAGCAACCGTAGGTGTAGATCTAGATAGAAATAGTTAAATATTTGTTATACTAAATTTATTAAACATGTAGTTTTACAAAATTAACAGCCGTAGAAGCGTGTAGTAATGTATAATTTAGGGAACATAGTTTTAGAAAATTAGCATCAATACGAAATATGCATGCATACAAAATTGTAGTTGTAGAAAATTCAGTCACCGTAATGTACAAATTAATCGTCCTTTGAAATTTATGCCTATTAGAAAATCAGTAAATATTTATGGTAGAATTTAATTAATTCGTATGTTGGAAGTTCATAGTACGAGGTTATTGCAGTAGGTTACAAGATGCGAACGATCAACAAAATATGAATTGTAGTATGTCGGTACTTTGGTATTGTGCGATGCTATTTGACATGTCGCAAAATTGAAATATATATGCAGGCCGACATTAGCAATGGCAATAGCCACTACATTGAGAGTGCATTACGGTGCTGGAACCGTTCGTGAAGGTCCGAATGGTGTGGATTTAAGCGGTTTTCCGCAAGTTACTATAGTACATCTGGATGGCGAGAATGCTCAGATCTCAGATGTATTGCATTGGCTGACCTAGAGTTTTTCATTGGACCTCGAGGTGTGCAGCGTCGTTGTGCAAGGGCTTTGGAGCCGGTCTCCCAAGGACATTAGATGGGAGTTGAAGACATTGCTGTGCACTGCTGCGTGGAAGGGCTTTGTGAAAGGGTGCCAGTGGTATGGATATGAGTGTGTTCTACTTGTGCAACCATGCTCATTAAAAGCTGTGCAAGGTCATATGTCCGCCCTTGCTCCGGGAGGCGCTAGCAGCTTGGGCAGGCTGCATGTTGGCGAAGATGATCAAGTTGCTCGTGATGAAGCTGAAGCGGTACATGGAGGAGAGTTACAATGGTCAAGCTATAGAGAGGGAACTGGACAAGCCAATGAAGGGGTGCATATTGAGTACATCGTGCAGCAGATGGACTATGATGACCAGAGGGCATGGGCTGAAGAGAAAGCTATACAAGACGACGACGAGGACAGTTCTGATGAGGATGAAGTTCCTATCCCGTAGGAATGGAATCGGTTTAATGCTGAGGGTGTTTCCATACATGATGAGCATGAATTAGTGTGGGAGTATCATGAGGCAGAGGTTTGGTTGCATTCTATGTTTGTTGACAAGGCAGCACTGCAGGATGCCATCAAGCTGTGAGCCCTTTCAATGCAGCGGATATTTCGTGTCGTGAAATCAAGCCAAGAGCAGTACACTGTGAAGTGCGAGCAGGCTGGTTGTCCTTGGAGGGTGCACACACGTAGACCCAAATATGAGACTCACTGGATTGTGTCAAAGGTGGAGCCGCACTGTTGCATTCTCAATAGTGTTTTGGCGAGGCATCATAACCTAACGTCCGCCTTTATAGCCAATTTGATGTACGGAGAGATAGTGGAGAAGAAAGACATGGAGGCAACGCATACCATGGTAGCTATCGAGAAGAAATTCAAGTACAAGATTAGCTACGCGAAGGCATGGCGTGCCAAGCAGAAGGCGTTGGAAAAATGTTTACTTACTAGTTCTATTTACTATAAGTTTACATGTGATATTTTTTGGTTCCTTATAAGTGCTAACTTAAACTCTTTTTGCAGGTACGACTCGTGTTGGTCGTGACTCGGACTAGCGGTACTCCATGTTGGACGAGCGTGTGGACCGCCTGCATCGCGCTTCCCATCGTGTGCCGCCACCAGGGAGCGCGGACGAGCCAGCTGAGCTGGGAGTGGTCCGGACACGCACACCTCGTGTGGCCTGGAGACTAGACCCCCGTTGGATAGTCAGGTTTGCACTCCGCCAGCGTTTTAGTGCTGCTGTAAAAACGTTTCGTGCTGGCCTTCACTTTGTTTGCAGGCTGCGGGATGCTAGGCTACTCTCTCTTGCCCGGATGGTGCAGGCCACGGATGAGGATAGACCTACGTGGCCGCGGGCAGGGACGACGTCGTGGAGCAATCATGATGCTTCCCGTTCGACCGTTCCCTATTGACGGATTTGGTGGACCGTTGGCGGCCCGAGACGCACACTTTCCACCTCCTATTCGGGGAGATGACACCGAACCTGCAGGATGTGTCCTTGGTGCTTGGCCTTCCTATCGCGGGAGGCGCTGCCTTCCTACCGTAGGCCTCGGCCGAGTGGCGCGCTGACCTGCTCGGCAGATTCGAGGGGGTCCTTCCACCGGGTAGCGTGGATGAGTATTACATCTTCCCGGCGAGTCAGACACACGAGTTGTCGCTGAGGTGGCTCGCACAATTCCAGGTACAAGGTCTTTACAATTGATTGTATCGTCGAAGCTCTTATTTGCGCTATTACATACTAATAACATCTTGTTTGCATTCAGGTGGAGCAAATGGATTTAGAAGTGGACGATCACCAGGTGTCACTCCACTTGGTGGCGTACTTGCTGTGGCTGTTTGGTTGGGTGCTCTTCACCACCACCCACGGCAACACCGTGGACACGCACCTCATATCTCATGCTAGGGTGATCGCGGACGACGAGGCCCCCCAGATCAGCTGGGGATCGGCCGCACTTGCCGTGACGTACCGCGGCTTGTGCGATGCGTGCTTGAGGACCAAGGCAAACTCGGTCCTCGCGGGCTGTCCCCTGCTGCTGCAGCTGTGGTCATTCGAACGCTTCAGCCTCGGACGACCTTTGCTTGGCAACATGGGTCCGTATGGGCTGGAGATGTATCTGGGGGAAGACATCGACTGGTCGACGAAGGGTTATCTTTGGTGTCGTCGACGGGTATGTAATATGTCAATTAGTTATTTCCTTTGTACTAACGACGGTCGTATGTAACACCTATTCATCCTTGCAGGTGCAGTTCGCACATGTGCAGGTCACGTGGGCGTATCTGCCCTTTGTTGAGCAGATCGACCGCCTCACGGCTGACGACGTGAGCTGGGAACCGTACTCACATGCGACACTGCTGGACTGTGCTCCCGATGGGTTGTCGACACTTTGTTGGCGCGACTAGGCATTCTGGTTGACACGTCGTAAGCTCGTCTACGACATCTTTGTAGAGGACTACTCGCCGTAGCAAGTGATGCGGTAGTTTGGTATATGGCAGGCTGTTCCGGTACCAGTCGGACCACCAGTGCCGCAGGCTGTGCATGCGTGAGTGCCTGTGTCTCATAAATTTGTATATACTTACTATTCCATTGGCAATTACTAACGAAGTGGTCCTAAAAGCAGGCACTCTAGAAAGGGAGTGAAACGAGGCACGGACTGGACGACGAAGATGCAGGGGTAGACTGCGCAGTGGGAAGGCGCGCTTGACAACCGGGTTGAGGAGGACCGCTCCTACGACAGCACGGAGTACATGGAGTACCTGCGTTGGTACCAGGGCCGGACACGTATGAGGCTCGTACATGTCGTTCACCTGCCCCCGCACACCTCGCCGCTCCAACAGACACGTATCCCACGCACCCGTGCACATCGCTGTACGTTACACGTATTTTTGAACATTCGCTAATGGCAATGCTAGCTTCGATGATTAACCATTTTATGTCTTTTCCTTCGGGCTGACATCGGTGTTTCAATCTTCATGGAGGGCCAGAGTATGCTGAATAGGCTCGCCACAGGTGCCGAGGTGAGCCACAAGGACAACTTCAGCGCGTGGCATCGTATCACGGACTGGGGTAGACATGTCATCACCTTGCTATCCTGCACGAGGCTCCCAGCAGCCTCCACGGCCACGCCCAACACACGGACGGTTCGACCACCGGTGCCGCCCCGACCGGCATGGCACTACTCCGGAGGTTCTACGTGGGCATGTCCTACAGCACCTCACCCGGACGAGGCTGGAGGATCTACCTGGGAATGGCCTCATACACCTCCAGGGCTGATGTTCTTGCGTCCTACGTACATCCCTGGCTTCCCCACACAGGGGGTGTACTCGACGTCGTACGCCCCTCCTCCAGGCGTGATGGCGCCAACTGAGGGTACGTATCATACGATCTCAGTTTTATCACAATGCTTTACATCAGAAACTAATTATATTACTTTTGCAGGTCTTTTCCTGCCTGAGTAGGGATTGGGCCCCTCCGCGAGCCCAAACGATTCGGACCAGTACTTCTCCGAGTGGGCCGGGTAGGCGTCTGGGTCTGCACCTTGCGGCACACCACCGAGGTTCTCTCCGGGAGTGCCCTCACCGGTGCACCGGAGGGCACACAGGCAGCGGTGCATCCGACTCTAGCAGCTCAGGGGCGGGTGCGACGGTCTCCTGATCGTCTTATGTTGTCAGGGTGTCATCACCCGTTGCAGTGGAGGACGGCCAAGCGGAGCCGTATGGGAGGACGCGAACGCGGAGACGGGGTAGGCTAGGGTGGCGACTGAGGGTAGTGCTGACTATACACCATTTGTTCATGTACTGTTTATATTTGTTATTTACGATGTGAACTTCTTAGTACTGTGCCGTGCTTACTTGTACTTCTCCTTATCTACTCGATGCACGCTCCAAACAAATAGTGAACTTCAATGATGGCAACCGAATGAAGATAACAACCAATCCATTACATGCTTAACAACATTGTACATTATTTCGAACAACAGTCCTACATACTACGGTACAACCATACACCTCGTTGCCTATTTGTCAAACAAGCCTCATGGCACCCACATGGAATATTGCTGAGGGGGCCGCCTCGGACGGGGCTGGTCGTCATTGTAGTGGCACGCACATATGCAGAAAAGGTTTGCACAGTAACATGTCGGATCATATGAGCTTCCTATGTTGACAACCTCCTCGTTGCCCCTCTCACGTTGCATCTGTTGGCGGATGTCGTTGTTCTCTTCATTGAGAGTGTCGAGTTGCTCCTCCAACTCAAAGATTTGATCCCATAATGTATCCACGTACCTGACAATATACGGTCATGAGGAGGGTCGATCCAGCGGGCGAAGTCGCATTTTGCCATCTGCGGGAAAGGACGGTAAACAAAGAGACTCTATAAGCAGTAATGAAAAATGTACCATTAGCAATTTGTACCTCGGAGTGTGGGCATCGGAAGAAATGTTGCTCGCCATCGAAATGGTCTTCGAGGACCTACACGACAACGTCCTCATTGTGTCTGCATTTTGGCCACACTGGTTGAGCACGCCTGCTGGGTATCAAGCGGTAGTTAGCACCGAAGTCCTCCCTCCACGGGAAGGTCTTTCTTTGGTGACCCCGCTACGACTGGCCCCTCAGCGTCCGCCATAGTATGTATCTGCACGACGGAGAAGGTGCTTCTTCGTTCGATTTATAGGGTTCTCTATTACTACCTTCACGAGACCACAACCGTGCTTTTTATATCGAATGAGAGAACTTAGTGCAATGACCACATGACAAAAGCAGGCAGCTTTGTGCAAAGACTTGATAAAAGAGGGCAGCTTTGTGAAGAGACATGACATAGGAGTGCAGCTTTGTGCAGTGACATGACAAAAGGGGGCAGCTTTGCGCAGTGACATGACAAAAGAGGCCAGCTTTGCGCAATGACATGCCAAAAGAGGCCAGCTTTGCACAGAGACATGACATAGGAGGGCAGCTTTGCATAATGACATGACAAAAGGGGGTAGCTTTGCGCAGCGGCATGACAAAAGGGGGCAGCTTTGCGTAGTGACATGATAAAAGGGGGCAGCTCTGCACAGAGACATGACAAAAGAGGACAGTTTTGCACAGAGACATGACAAAAGAGGCCAACTTTGCACAGTCACATGCCGTGTCAACACAGCTTTTCGCAGTGACATGACAGCACGGTCTAGCTTTACTCAGTGCTAGGACCACGCGCACCAGCTTTACACGTACGAGTAGAGAAAAAATGGACCCTATAAATTGGTGTGCGTTACATTTCGCAGGGAACACTACACGACCAAATCCCACACTACACTACACTTGCTTCACCGCACCGGGATGGACAAAAGGCAGAAGAAGCAATGGGAGGAGACCCGCGACCTAGCAAGGTCTGCTGCCGCCTGTGATGAGAAAATAAGGGCTATTGCGGCCCGGGAAGAATAAGCCCAGCATGCTACAAGGTCAGCTCCCCGCAATGAGGGGCCCTGTAGCAACAACTCCATCCCAACGTTCCCACCGAGCGTTCGTCGCAACTCCCACCAGAGGGAGAGACACCCCCTTTGTTGGTGCGGGGACGCGTGCAAGTTCTTTAAGTCTAAGCACCACATCAGTCTAGGTATGCGTTATTGGGGTTGCGCAAACTACTCCAGTGACTACCCCGACCGCCGTCTAGACACCGCAATCTATCGGCAGCTGGTAAGGACCAGGTGCACCATTTTTCCCTACCTTTTCTCTTTCACAGCATGCACTAACAATCTCTCCCTTGTATTTACAGTCCCCGGAACCCCTATGTGCCTACCGCAAATGGATCGATCTTGAGATCCATCCTAAGGACCAATGAGCCATTGACTTCGAGGAGTGGAATGTCGCAAGGTCATTGGAGATGCGGGAGGAGGAGCACCGCAAGAACGAGCAAACCCTGCGCGAGACGAAAGCTCATCTCGAAGCGTGCACGCGTAGGGAGCGGGAGGCTCACGAGAGGGAGCGCGAGAGAAAGAGGGAAATGGCGACGAAGGCAAAAGAGACCGCCGAGGAGTTCAATGCCGAGCGGGCAAGGAAGGAAAAATGGTCTCAGTCCACACAATAGGTTGTACAAGCAGTTAGGTGGGTTAGTCGCACATGATGCTATATGTTATGCATGTAATCAAAAAGTACGTGGCATGGTACTCCCAACTGTATTATGAAGTTTATTTAAATCCAAACAAGCCTATTATCTTGTCTTTTCGCATTCAATGATTTACATAGCAAGTCATCTAACAATATTAACATACCGGTTTTCTTCGTACACGAATTCTCAGTAACATCAAAATATCACTTACCATCGTATGTAGCGATCGTTCTACGGTCAATCGTTCCTAAAAATATTTTCCAAAATTTTTTATGCACCTACATCATACAATGAATATAAACTTTTATTACAACAACGGCAGATTTTTTCCCAATTAAAAACTACAAAATTGACAAAATTTAAAAAATTCATAGGGGCTGAGTGCAGTCACCCAATGGGGGGGCGATCGCACTGCAAGTCGCCCAATGGGGGGCGACTGGTTGCAGTCGCCCGAGAGTAGGGTGACTAGAACTCTGTCGCACCCCCTCCGGTTGGGCGATTGGCTCTAGTCGCCCCCCATTGGGCGACTGGAGTCTATTTTTGTAAAAACTTTTCCCGAGGGTATATTTTTGTAATTTCGAATAAAAATGGATTATTCGTACAAAAAATTTGTGTTCAAGGCTCCAGCTATTTTATAGGGGCAAGGACAAGAAGAGTTTATTTTTTTCCTTCTGTTGGGTTTATTGGGTTTATTTTTTCCTTCTGTTGAGCTTTTTTGGCTTAGGGTTACTCATTTGGTTTTTTATAGATTATGATTTATTTTACACTATATCTACTAGTGACTTTTCGCGTAATTAAATTTAAAATTTTAAAAATAGAAAAAAACAGATTAACCTATCATGTAAAATGCAAACGAATACATAAAAAAGACAAAAGATCTGAAATGCTAAAATGTTATAAAAAAATGAAATTAAAGAATAGTGAACTAGAAGCCAAGAATTAGAAACTGAAGTCGAAACGAGTGTGGATTTTTCCAGGATTTCCAGCCGTCGGACTTACATGTGATGTATCAGATCAATCCGAAAAACAGGTGTACGAGAGAGGTCCTTTTGACGTAGGCCCTTTCCAGAGAAAAGTCCACTCCCTCCCGAATTCCGCACTGGCGTGGGTGAAAGTGCCACGCGTCGGGCCCTGTTAAGTGGGTGTTCACGTATGCGATCTAATGCGGCCTGAGAGGTGAAGTCGAAAGTAGCTAACGAAGCGGTGTCACGAAGGACCAAGGATCATGTAAAAAGTGTGTAACATCAGCAGAGGAAAAGTTCGGAGTTCTCTTGATATATAGACGGAAGCCCTCATCTTTGACGTCCTTTCTAGCTTGCTTAGGTGACTTAATAAGTAACTAGTAGTGTGCCCGTGCTAACGCTACGATAAAATACAAAACAAGATAAAATTTGTAACCAGGATCATAAGTCCACTGTATTACGTGAACACCCAATGCTAACATATAAAAGCAAGGCACTTCTATCCTATTGTTTGATGATCCTATTTATACAGTACTACCTGCGCTTTCACACTCAGCTGGTTTAAGTATATTTATCTATTCCATTCCTAGCAATAATAATAATTTGTCCTTGGGAATATTCTGCAATGGAAATTTTGGCATGATATCACAGCAATACAAACAGAAATGGGTGGAATCTTGCCTGTGCCTAGGCTGACAGAAATCAGTTTTCCCTCTTTAGCCAGCATTTTTCTCAATTAATCTGACTGAACATTCTCTAGTACAACCTGCCAAATCATCTCATTGCCAGTTTTGCTATACTTAGATCCTTCATTCACTTTGGTAGCACCCGTTGATAATACATGGCTGTCTGGTGTATGATCCCCGGGTCTCCTTCCACCATGGTAAGTGCTTGCCATGTTGTTGCGGGAACCAACTCCCAGATTTGCATTTCTGTACTGCTGATTCCCCTGGTCAGATGCTCTTGGTAAACCATGGGGACCAGCATATATCTCATTATGATATATAGCAGAGTTCCTTGGTATGTCTCCCTCGGGGCAGGTAGGCAGACCCTGGTTAAAACTTGTGCTTGTGGATGAACTTGGTAGTATATACTGTTTATCAGGAGCAAGCTGAAGCAGAGCAGCTGTAAGCCAGGCCATCTTGTCATTAGATACCCTCAACTGTTTCTCAGCTTCAGAGAGCGTCTTCAAGGCCTGGCGTAGTTTTTCCATATCATCCTTTGATACTGTCATTATTATATCAAAATGTTAACGTTGTGTGGAAGCAGGATATTTACAGTATGAAAACTAACTACTAAGAAAGGAAATGCCAGGTATTCACAAAAGCAGTCCAACACTAATACTGTATTCTTTCTATAAAGGAAGGCTGTAAATAAAATAAGCAGTACTAATAGGAAGATTTGTACCCCAAAAAAGGCTTGAACAACCCTTTTATTAAAGAAAATGTGAGTACAATTTTGCTACAATAGATGGCTCAGGTACAAATCATCCCCTACTATAAATTCCTTTAAAGGGCGTCTCAAAAAAATTCCTTCGAAGGGAAAAACGAAAGTGGGTAATGTTGCTTACATGTTGGCCGTCTGAAGAATTTTCTTCGAACTTCTTCTTGTGTGAATGTGTAGGTGCCAGCAAGGATGTCAGTGATTATTGTGGCAAGTTGAGACATCAAAGCCAAAGGCTCAACACCTGTTTCGGTAATATCTCGTAAAGTTTTCACTGTGTTCACAGTGTCGGCAGAGAGTGCCAAATCAAGCAAATCAACCAATAAATCATCAGAAACCAAGCCAACCTGTCCACAAGCAAACAATTTTTTTGTTGTTACTGCCAGATAAATTTTCAAATGAATCATTCAACACAGAAATACTGGTTATTTCTCTTGTTAAGTGCATATCGAAACCTTCAGAAGCCATACATTCTTTAGAAAAGATCGAGTTTTTCAGTTTGTCCATATGTCAAACAGTGTCACATATTGAAGAGAAATTAAGTATGTGGGGGGCAATGTCATAGTATCATTAATTAACTTAAGAACATGCCTTAGAATTATATAAGCTACAATTGCCATAACTGAAGTATGGTACAGGTATAGGATAAGCTATTTTTACTTCCTAACGGTTACGATAGGAAGGTAGGGGCCAAATATCTCCCCCGTCATGAGTGCTGAATCAAGAGGAACATCTACCAACACCGTAGGAGCTATTTTTCTGCGATGCAAGAAACAAATGTTAAAAATCAATCAAACTCCTTTCACTAACCCAATAGTGAGTGCAAAGTTGACATTATATATTCTCACAATTGCTTCTCATCTGTCTGGCCACCATACACAATCTTGTCAGAAACTTTCTTGTCTTCCATCAAATTTGTCAATCTGTGGAAATGATTAGAATTCACAATACGAGACAAGTCTGCGGATTGCAAAGGATCCTTCCCATAGAACCTCTCCAAAACTCTTTTCAAAGAGTCCACCTGTAGAAAGTTTCATAGGTAAGCAAAATAGGAGTTTAGTTCGCACAAAAAAATTTAGCGGTAATGCTTATGGTTGTATGTACCAGCTCTGGAGCAAATGATTTCGTAGTTATGATGTAATCCGGAGCAATGCATGCTTGGCCATTGTTACAGCCCCATTTGCCAACAGCAATCCTCTTAACAGCAATCTTGAAGGAAAAAATACATTACGAAAAACCAAAAAACAAGATTTTTCCAAAAGGGTCTGACAATTTATGAGGAGATGGCTTACATGAAGATCAACATCAGAATCAACAATAACAGGGCATTTTCCACCGAGCTCCAGAGCCACTGGGGTTAGATGCTTTGCAGCTGCTGCCATCACTATGCGGCCTATATTTCCATTACCTGCAATTACACAGGAATATTCTTTAGAATCCTTATATTACTACATGCCTAACATATAGTCATACAGAATGGAAGAGCGATGTACAATTCAGTACAAGAACCAGCAAACAAGGAAAAACAATCAATGCATTACTACACAGGAAAAACATTTCAAGCATGAAGATTTCACAGGTAAGAACTTGACCTGTGTAGAAGATCTTGTCCCATTTTTGTTCCAAAAGTGCGGTTGTTTCTGGAATGCCTCCCTCCACAACTTTTATACAGGAGTTATCAACATACTCAGGTAGCAGCTTTGCAAACACTGATGAGGTGGCTGGCGCAATTTCTGATGGCTTCAGAACAACAGCATTCCCAGCAGCGATTGCTCCAATGACAGGGTCGATTGAGAGCACTACAATAAATAAGTAACCTTAGGATTTAGCTGAAATTTGAACTAAATCCCAAAAATTTCCCAAAGAAACCCCATTTTAACCGGTTTGAGAATCGCACCAGCATTTGGATGATTTAATCAAATTTTCTTTTGTCCCTTCTTTACAAGGCATGTAAAATTAATAAAACAGTTAACCATTTTAACTGTACTATTATTGTCTCCAACACTCCGTACCAAAAGTCTCTCTCAAAGCAACAGCCTGAAGACCAGATGGTCGGTATGAGAATAGCTCAATTGGGCTCTCCTCCTAGTCCTTCCATACCCACGAATTATTTAAGCTTTTGCAGGTCTCCTCATGCAACATGGGAACAGGGAACGATGAAACAAAAATGTAGACACAACAATCCTTTTGATTCCCCTAATACATCAAACATCCGCCCAAAAAGAAAACCATCACCTTCAGCTCAACGTTTGTAAGCACATTCAAAATTCTCTCGTGCAACTCATCTACTAACATGCTTATAGCTAAATCAGATTGCTTGATTGCTGTTATTCCCACTAAAGCAATGGCTTAGCAGCGCTGGGAGGTGCAAAATAGACACCAATCTCAGAGAACAATCTACTCAGCCAATAAAGCCAACTACAACCACCAGCTAATCGAACATAACAGCATGTCACTGTAAGCATTCTGACCAATTGGCCAACTATTCTAAACCTAGAGTTAGATTCTTCTAACAAAATCGCCCACTTCCCAATCACCAATCCAAACCAGTATCTAATCCCTCAACAACTAATAAGGCGCACTCAATCATGTTCTTACCATGGTGGCATCGCGGCCGGACTAATACGGAAACAAAATGCTCTCGTCAAGTTTGGGGCGCTTACCGTGAGCTCCGGAAGCGCAGCATCCTGCAACACACCAGCATCCTCCAGTTTTTCTCCCCCACTAACACATCCATCAGGCAGCACTCACACCCATTAGACACACCCCTTAACATCTCATTTCCTACCACCGTGTCAGCACAAATATCCAATCCTAAAATCTGCAGATATGTAGCAGAGTAGCAGACACGAGAGCTGATTAATAAACAAATATCCCATGAAAAACCATCCTTGTAGTGCTAGAATTAGATCCATAGCTAGCAGACTACTGTACCTTCAATATGTACTCCATAACAACACTGGATTCTTGTCCTGCCATAGCTGAGACCTACAAGAGTAAAATAAAGAATTAACTATCTGTTATTTTTCCAATAAAAAATACAGTACATCTGAGAAGTCCCCTTGAAATGTTTCTGTTCAGTGCTATGCTAGTTAGATAAATATGTCTAAGCAACATAGAGTGCTCTTATGTGATAGCGACTTAGTGTATCCTAATAACCACCAAAGCTGACTTCAAAAAGATGAGTGGGGCTTGAGCTTTCTAGTTATAAGTGGGCTTATGCTACCTGGAATAAGCTGTATCAGTCTCAAACCATCTGAAAGGTGTATAGTCTGCAGGCTTGAGTTCTAGAATTTAAACTCAAGCCCCTCCAACCTGTAGATACTTATTTAGCACTCCAGGTCTCCAGCAGGATTTAATTATCCTATCTTCAGATTTTTACTTGTCATAAACACAAGAAATCCAACATCCTACATCGGTTTCCACATTACCACATTCTATATTTGTTTCCACATTACTATGATAGAATAGTGCAGTTAAGTCGATGCATTTTGCTGGAAAAAAGGGATCAGCTCCAGTTCTTATATTTCTTTATCACAAATTTCTTATACTTGCAAAGATTGGTCAATGCTGACGAACATATATGTGTAGTAACCTTTACTAAAGCACTTCTTGTAATTTTTTGACAGATGCCATGAAGAATAACACGTATAGGAGGAACTTGCTCTTGTCTGAAACAGCCGAAAAATGCATCCTGATTTAAATAGAGGTCCTTTTTTAGGGATAAAAGGAAAGTTTTAGGTATTCTCAAGGTGAAGAAGCAAATCATGCATTAGAGTTTATCCTAAGAAGTAGGAATGGCTTGACAGAATTAAGGCAAGGACATCGAGGTCCTGACACATTCCTGTTTACCAGACAAGTGTGCACTGGCATTAGCATCCTCCAAGCTTATTTTTTATTTCATCGTTCATTGCCATTATCTCTCATTTACTCATATTCTGTGTGTTCTAAACACAAAAAAATCCCAATAAACACAAACTCATTTGGCAGACATGAACCTAACCTATGCTACAAAATTTAAAATAGAAATCATGTTATTAAATTAAGGATGTAAATATAGATTCAGATAACATACTTCTGAACAATTGGAAAGCCATAGTGAAGGGATAAGGGCAGAACACCAACAGCACTGCAAACTGCAATATTAGACTATGGTTATGACACAAAACATAAGCTGTATTGATAACATTTTATATAGAAAAACAGTTCTCACCACTATAGCGGCCGCCAACCCAGTCCCAAAATGCAAAAGCATTGTTAGGGTCAATTCCAAACTCCTTCACAAGCTTTAAAAACAGAAAAAGGTATAGTTGAAAATTTATCACATTAGAATTAGGGTTCTTGAGTAGTAATGTGACATTTGGAATATTCTAACAGATTAGCCAAACATGTTAAACATGCAGAATTTAACTCATCTCTAGCTCAAATGTACAGATGATGGAACTTCAAATGGGGATAAAAAGATCATGCGAGATTTGGCTGGAAAGTTAAAAGGTAGAGAAGTACCTTAAGATTAGTACTGACAGCAATCATATGTTTTGCAACAGCCTGAGGTCTGAATCAATGGAATTTACATAAATCACTCAACAAAGAGAGGAGAAGGGGGGAAGGGATGTTTCAGGTACTAATACACTAACCCAAGAGAAGAGATTATCCACTCCTTAAGAGTTCGAGCATTTAACATTGTTTCAGCTGTCGTGAAGGTCTTTGAGACAACAACAACTGCACGTTTGTTAGATGAGAACCATTAAAAACTTCAACAGATATTAGCAGCATCAGACAGAGCATCTGTGCTGAAAGTGGGTATTAAAGAGCGAAACATGGTGATTACCAAGGGTACTTTCAGGATCTAAATCTTTGAAGCTTCGTGCAACATCAACTGGATCCACATTTGCAACATCAACTGGATCCACATTTGCCCGGCTAGAGTCAGCCACGACATCTCAATAAACAACAGCTACAGCAAGCAGCAACACAGGCCGCAAGGGCGCGATTCGTCGTACGTACCGTGCGGGCTCTTGGAGTACTTGAAGGCGACGCCGCCGAGGTGCGCCGACGAGGGCCCCGCCGAGCGCGAAGTTCCTGGACTCCCTGAGGGCCTTGAGCTGCGGGCAGAAGCGAATTGGGAAGATGGCATCTCTAGTTAGTTAGAGACTTAGAGGGTGGGCAGGAAGGAAGCGGACGGCGAGCGGAAGGAATGATCGGGCTGGGGGAAGGATGGGAGAGGAGACCTGCGGGGTGGGGGGAGGAGGAGGTGCCGGCGGAGCAGAGGGGTGGGGGAGGAGAAGACGGCAGAGCGGAGGAGGCATACGGATTCGGTGGAGGGAGGGGAGGAGGCGGCGGAGGAGGAGGCGAGGAGCGCACGGTTCAGTTGGGGGAGGCAGGAGCGAGGTCGGGGGGCGTGTGCGTGGGCGTCGGGGTGGGTTTCAGGATCAATAATGTGTATGATCCAAATGATTTTGGTCTTAGGATTTTCAATGAGTAAGAGAAGAAGGCTTGAGGAGAGATCCAGGCCATTCATTTGTATGAAGTTGAAACTCTTTGGTACACAAATCTGGGTGGACTTAGATTATGTATGACTGTTGGGGTGGTTGAGGGGGTGGATTTAGTAAAGAAAATTTTGGTGTATTATAGAGTAGGGTAGAAGGGTAGATACTGATTACCATCAATTATAGGCTTGCTTTAAGTGGCCTATAAGTTAGAGTTTGTAACTTATTTTGTATTATGGCTATTGCTGGCTTATTCTGCTTAATTAAATATAAAAAATTCAAAAAAAGAATGATATATCAACATGAACAATGCAAAAAATAAAGGAAAAAAAATAAAAAAAACCTCTAAAAAACCAAAAAACTATAAAAAAATGAAAAATTATAAATCATAAATCAGAAACTAAAACCGTTTAAAGTGGATCTAGGTAGCAATGACAACATGAAGAGCAAGTCGCAATGACAACATGAAGAGCAAGATGACTTGCTCTGAACACCTCCCCTGTCGGTCCAGCTAGAATTTTTTTTTGCCGAGGCTTACTTTGCATAAACAAATGAAAGGCAGATCCAGGTGTGCCGATGTCTCTGTTTGTTGGTCACACAAAACACAAAGTGCATTGTGAGGCCATCCTTTCCTTGCCAGGTTATCTGCCATCTTCAATTTGTTTTGCAGTAACAGCCATGCAAACATGTTGCATTTGTTTTAACCTAGCTTTTCCAAACCTGATTCATCTTCAAACGACAAGAGGGTCCAGCAAATTGTACGCTGTAGGACCATGGATAACGTGGGTGCTTAGAGAGGCACTTATATGAAAAAACCGACTTTTTCCCACATAAGACGGTTTGGGCGCTTGTACGGAGGAAACCATGCCACATTTTGCTGGACGTGACTTGCACGTAACTTCCTTTGTTTTTTTTAATCGTTACTTCGATTGATGCTTCCCTCAAATGCTTGCTGCTGCTGGGGGAAAGGTGTCTTCAGGCTACTGATGGTAGCCCCAGACAAGTTTGGGGTGCGCTACGTACATTTCAACTAAAGTAATATATGAAATAGGTTCAGTAACAAGCAGTATGAATTTCTTGAATAGAACGATAAGATATTTGAACTGTCTTACGTTGTCATACTGCCGCGTAGCGCTGTGGGGATCGATGGAGCGTTTCAGACATTTCTTGTGCATAATGTGCTCGGGGCGATCTAGTGGAGGAATGGTCAATCTGCTGCGTGACTGGGGTACGTACCACTCCAGGTACTCGTTGTACATCTAGACGTTGTACGGACGCTGCTTCATGACGACATCGAGGTGTACCCTTTCCGTCCATGACATCGTCCACTGTCGTTGCATTGGCTACCAGTCCATACCATGCCGACCAGCCCTCGATTGCCAGCATTTCCAGAATCATCGACGTTATACAGCAAGACATACAAAGTGTACACAATAGTCGGATGGAGTTTGACTCACCGGTGTACGGCTTGCAGTAGGAACCAGCCGTCCAGAGGGGGCACAGCCTGGTGCAAACCCAATTGTCGCATCACGCGTTGTGGCATGTAAGCCTCCATTATGTACGAGAACACCAGATGGTGTGTCGTCGCCCATAACTCCCCGTCCTCTAGGCAATGCAGAGACAGCCTGTACGGCGATACAGGATGCACAAAATCTACCATCATGAAGTCCATATGACGTCGCTGTCGTGCAACGACTCGAACTCGTTGTGCCACAGCAAGTAGCACCTCGACGATTTGCCCTTCGCCCACCGCAGATAGGCAGAAGTCCACCGAATGCCCATAGTGGGATCGTCTATCAGGTCGGCGAACTTGTCGAACGGGTGCACTGGCGTCACGATGGTCAGACGCCCAATAGGGAAGTGCTCCCAGCTCCACAGCTGTAGGAGCACGTAGCAGATAGCCAGATTGGGGGTACTAGCAGTGGTGCGCTGGCAAGCGTCACATAACCCCCGATACATGGCGCACAGAACCGCTGATCCCTAACTGTATGGAGGCATCGCCTCGAACTCTGTGTCCACTAAAGACTTGACGAGGCCGATGAATTCAGCGTTGCAAATATCGCCGTGTGTGGCTGGAAACATGCTTCAACCAAAGAGCTGGATAAGGAACGCGACGAGATGCGTCCTGACGGCCTCCGGCGGTGCAACCTACAAGCACACACTAAAATTGTTAAGCCACGTACGGGGGATGCCACGTGCACTCTTCGGGATAGGCCGACCGAATCGGTCTGCCAGCCTCTCCTTCTAGTCGGCTGGTGCAGGGGCTGGAACAAGTGTGTCCCCCCGAGAGGGAGACCGGTCAAGAACACGACGTCCTTCAGAGTGATCGTCATCTCACCCCAACGAAAGTGGAATTGTGCGTCTCGGGCCTCGACCTGTCCACCAGTGCCGCGAGCAGACTACCGTCAATGGTGAACTCATGCCTGGTGGAGACCAGCCTCGCAAAGGGTAACAAGCTCGTGGTCCACAGGATTGGGACGTAGCGCTCGTCTAGTGCCCATGGATCCCTCCCTCTACGCAGCTTGAACGGCGAAGGGCCAGCTGTGTTACCCGTCATCCATGCGTGGCAACGATGTTTCTCATCGTACGAATGTTCCAGAAGCTCTGGTAAAGCCATATCTACCAATACATAGGACAAACGAAATATTAGTGTGAAGATTAATAATTACTTTATAATATAAACTACATTAATTATGACTAAATAAATAACAATAATTATGACTACGACTACGAGAATAATGTCGAAAGCATGCTATAAAAAATTACCAGTTTTTCGGAAGAAGTAATTAGCATTGCCGTGTCCTCAATGACTTATGCACTACCTTCTCTAAATAATTAGCTATGAACTATTAATTTTGAGAGTACCTTGCAACAAATGTGACAGATAAAATATTAGTGCAAAGATTGATAATGATAGCAACATACTATAAGTCAGTGATTACATACGTGTAACTACATACGAATACTTCACTACTTACCGATAATTTGATTACTCATCTGCAAAAATGACGAGCCATTCATTACCATCGTCTTTAGCACTAACTCATTACTTACCTCGAACTAACAAATTATGGGTACCGTACGTACACAAAATAGTACAAACTATGTCTAAATTACTACGATATACTTACTTCGTAATGCAAACTACATTAATCACGACTAACTAAATAACACTAATTGACTATGATTACAGAAATAACGTCAAAAGTATACGATCAAAAATTACCTATCTTTCTAGAGAAGAAATCAGCACTGCCAATTTTAAGCTACGCACTGGCTTCTTGAACTAATGAGCTACACACTCCTAATCATTAGCAACAACCACAACAATGACCTTCTGCGATGAGCGACTGGGATGAGCAACGACGAACTGCCAGAGGTGCGTATTTATGCCCGAGCGAAAGGTGAACCTAGTGCACTCACCCCGCACATTGAGGACCCATTATCACGAGCAGCGCTTCGGGTGAGGAGGGACGGCACCGTAACAATGATAAATGTGCAAACGAGAGAGCGGGCGAGGGGGACGATACGGAAATAATGACATTAGTGTGAACGAGAGAGCGTGCGAGAAGGGCACATACACAGAGAGTGACAATTGTGCGAACCAGATAGCAGCAAATAATATATATCACGATTGGCCGACACATGTCGCTTCAAAAGATACGTGACGATCGTTAATTTCATGATTAAGTTAACCTGAATAAACATGGCAAAGTCGGACCACATAAAATTTCTAAAACATTACACAATAATTATTACAGTATCAGGAGGCTTCACATAAAATTTCGTAATTTTTGTAGCTCGTTTGCTATATGTAAAAACTCATAAAAATATCAAAATTGTATGAATTTTTTAGCAACATTCACAGTGGATAGATTTACCCAAAAATTACACTATGAGATACGTTGTGTCGGGAGGCTATACATAAATTTTCGTAATTTTTTGAGCTCATTTGATATATTTAAAAATTCAAACAAACACTAAACGGAAAAATTATGGCAGATAATTAAACTAGCTTAATCACTGCCACCCCCTCACCAGATGGCAGGAAAGCCTGCCGTCTGGCCACCGTGCGGTAGGTTGCCTACCGTCTAGTGAGGGGGCGGTAGGCGCCTGTCGTCAGCGACAGTCCCGCGTGTCGCCTTGCGGGTGCTTCCGCCCGCCCACCGGACGGCAGAAACGACATTTTTGTCAATATGGTGCGCATATGGCTATTTTTATAAATACGATACGAAACAGTGCCAAAAGTGGCTTTAACTCGAAAGATTCCCATACCACCTATTGTAGCTCGAAGCGTGAGTTATATGCTAGCTGAAATTGCTTAATGCTTGAGAAAGCGTCTCTTCTTTTTAATTTCTAAAATTTATTTTTTTATCTTTTCTATAATACTAGTTTTTAAATAAAGTATTTTTTAAGACGAGATCTACAAATTGATTGTAGTACATATTATAATCACTTTGTTTATATCGGCCAAAACCGTGCACTAGTTTTTATTACTCTGTACTCTCTCTCATGAGTAACCAAAAATCATAAGCCGCAACCAAAAACAATATACCAAAACCAACTAAAACAGGCCAACACTTAGCTGAGCTCTTGAATGTGTATTTTTCACAAGGAGAGTCTTGTGATGCTGGGAGCCACACTGCTACAGACCAAAAGTTCAGAATGGAAGCCTTGCTAGCAAGGTTGTTCGTATCGCAACACGTATCATAGTATTATACGATCCTATGATTCTGCTAGAGATAGAAGATACGAATCACAATATGGATTACAATTAGATAGTATCGCAGTAGAATTGCGACCCTACTCGTAGAATCATTAGGATCGAGTAGGATCACAGTGGGACCGTGATCTTGACAATAAACTATATTAGCATATAAAATTCGATATTACCTTTTGCTAGTTTAAGTTGCACCAGTTTAATTTGCTTTGTTTTATTGTTTACATATTGTTCTAAGGTAAAAAAGTATTATCTTTGACATGTTGTATTTTTAGATTATTAGTTTGTTAAAAATAATTAAATAAGTTTCAAAAATCAACTTTAATTTCATATAACATGAATAAATGTATTGAAATTACAAAATTAAATTTAAAAAATCTACTGTAGATTTTATATATATTTTAATATATAATTTATTTTTTTAATATAAAATATATATGTTTTTAAAAAATTGATAGAATCATGATTCTGCGATCTGATCTTATCAGATGAAAAACTATGCTAACTGCTATCGCGATATGGACAACTTGCTTGCCGGTTCCGGTTTTTGTCTTCTCCGTTGGCGCCAAATTCACCTAAGAAACGGAAACCGGCCGAAAAATGGGGGCTTGCTAAGCAACCCCAACCTGCTAAAGCACTCACTCCCTCGGCCTCTCTCCTTCCAGATTTCGTCTCTCCTGCACATCACATTCTCTCTGTCTGCCCCATGTACGGCGACTGGGTCTGGGTGCGCGGGCCGACGGAGGCAGCGGGGTGGGCATGGACGGCGGCGGCGGCGGAGGAGGAGGAGCGGCCGCTGAAGGTGGTGTTCGCGTCCCCGGCGGAGCACTTCACGGACGCGGCGCCCATCGGGAACGGCAGCCTCGGCGCCATGGTATGGGGCGGCGTCGCCACCGAGAAGCTCCAGCTCAACCGTAAGTAACCGCCTTCCTCTGCTTACACTTCCCCCCGGTCTCTGAGTTCAATTCCGGTTTCTTGGTTCTTTTGATGCTTCCATCCTAGCATGGGGATCAGCTGATGAAGGGTAGTGAGTTTGCTCCAAGTCCAAGAATGGCGCCCTGAAGACGTTCGAAAAAATGCCCCAACCAACCCATGCATATGTACCTGCGTTTTCATTATGTTGGCTCAAGGCAAGTGAAGATAGTAGCCATAATGTGCCAAATGTTCTTGCAGATGATACCCTGTGGACCGGCGTGCCGGGAAATTACACAGACCCAAAAGCACCTGCTGCCCTTGCTGTGGTCAGGAAGCTAGTTGATGACGGACAGTTTGTTGATGCCACCAAGGCTGCCTCAGGTCTTTTCGGTGGGCCAACAGAGGTATGTGTGAACCGTGAACTTGCCATGGTGTTCTGTTTTGCATATCAGAGCATGTCATTGATTGTTGTGTTGCAGCGTTTCCACGACCTAGAATCATAGCATGTATGCTTGACCACTTGCAATCATTGTAGTGATTTAAACAATGATATGATATATCTCATTACAACTTAATAATGCCTTTTTCTGTGTAACAGGGGTTGCCTTCAAATTCTTCTGCACTGTAATTTGAACCTCCCATTAATTCTACCACTCATATGCAGCTTGTGTATGATAGATCCTTTAGTCAACGACATGCATTTTTTAGCCTTTATTCCATCATGATTAAATATAAATGTTTTATCCATCACCCAAAAAGTGTTGGAAGAAATATTTTTTTTCAATTTTTTTTACTTTTGCACAGAGTAAAACTCTAAAAGATGTTTCTTGATTTACTTGTTTCCTAGTTGAATGTAGCATGCTTATTTCTAAGAATAACATTGGAAAGCTGAAGAATTTCAAAAAAAAAAAAAAAAGAGAGAGGATAGCTGGAACTCAAACCACAATTGTTATTGACTTCTAAATTGAAGACTATTATGTCATGCAATGCTAGGCTAATGTGTTCCAAAAATGTACAATGATCCAGAGTTACCACCATCTGCAATAGAAGTTCATTTATATGAGAAGGAAACATATTTCTTATCTTTATTCCTTCTATGAAGGTCTACCAACCTCTTGGAGACATAAATCTAGAGTTTGACACATCTAATCATGAGTATACTTCCTACAAAAGAGAGCTTGATTTACATACTGCAACTGTGTACATCTCATACAATATTGGGGAAGTTCAGTACACTAGAAAGCACTTCTGCTCAAATCCACACCAGGTTGTTGTCACCAAGATCTCTGCAAATAAACCAGGAAATGTCTCCTTCACAATATCCTTAAACAGTCAATTAAACCACAATGTTCGTGTAATCAATGCATATGAGATGATCATGGAAGGTACCTGTCCAGGACAAAGACCTGCACTGCAGCAAAATAGAGCCAATGATGTTACTGGCATCAAGTTTGCAGCTGTTCTTAGCTTGCAGATGGGCGGTGCTGCTGCAAAAGCAGCTGTTCTGAATGATCAAAAGTTGAGAATTGATAATGCAGATTGGGTTCTTTTGCTAGTTACAGCTGCTTCCTCATTCGATGGGCCTTTCGTGAGTCCTTCAGACTCGAAATTGAATCCTGAATCAGCAGCTCTAAGGACAATGAACATAAGCAGGAATGTCACATTTGCTCAGCTCAGAGCTGCTCATTTGAAAGACTATCAGGGTCTTTTTCACCGTGTTACTTTGCAACTATCACAGGCATTAATGGTTGAAAAGGCAGACTTGGAAGAAGCTGGTGAAGCCATCAAGACTACAGCAGAAAGAGTGGATACTTTTAGAAGTGATGAGGACCCTTCTTTGGTTGAATTGTTATTTCAATATGGTCGCTATCTGCTCATTTCCTGCTCTCGTCCTGGGACCCAGGTATCTAATCTGCAAGGAATATGGAACCAAGATCTTGCACCGGCTTGGGAGTAAGTTTTTTATTAAGTTTTTTCATCAATGATTTCTTGTTTCCTATCCTTACCTGCTTGCTATATATCCAGGTAAGAACTAACTATTTTAATGCATGCATAAACCATAATATATTCCATTTGCAAATGTTGACTTAAAGTTGTGCTTTAAATTTGATGAAATTTGACAGTACATTATGCTTTTTTATTCAATTCATTTCTAATGGTCATTAACACATGAACTAAATTGCAGCCTTGCAGGGATATGCATTTGTGCATGAATGCAAAATAGTGTTTCTTTCAGTTTTATTAACACATCTTGTCAACTTTAGATAGCAGATTGTTTGTTTTCGTGTACAAAGACACTCTAGAGTTATATTACCTTGCAGTTGTTAGATCTTGCATCACAGAGATATAATTGAAAACTTCACATTTTTTATCATGTCATACAATCAGTTTTCAGTGTATTTAAACTTTTTTTGACTCCTTAGCAATCTTCTGTATTGCCATTGGGTTGACTTGAAATACATCATTACCAACGAAATATGCAGTAATTTAATACTGCTATTACTGAAACTAGCTTACACCTCACGTAATCGTGTGGCTAGATGCTACAATACATATATTCAGAAATAGTGTATTGTCGTATAACTCTTAACAACTGTAAGTTGTATTTTTTACAATACATATATCTTTATATTTGTAAATAGAGTTGTATTTGTGTATGGCAGCTATAACTTGTATCTGTTGTAATTGTAACGGCTCTTGTACATATACAATTTATCTGCATCATTATAATTAAGTCCCACCAAACAAGCAGTGTAGATCCATCTATTTTGTCTCTCAATTAATGAGAGAGTTCTGGGATTTGTCTTTTTTAGATTATTTTGGGAATCTCTAGCTCTTTGAAGGAGGCACCTTTAAGCTCACCGGTTGTTTATATAGATATAGATGTTCGGAGAAACCTAATTGCCTTTACTAAACAAGCACTATGATTGAGGAGCCTCCTGATGTCTTCATTTTCTCATGGTGACATATTTTCTTTTTTGTTGGTGATCCATTTTAAGGATCAAATATTCATGCTGCTTTGATTTCAGGGCTGCTCCTCATCTGAACATAAATCTTCAGATGAATTACTGGCCAACACTTCCTTGCAACCTTAGTGAATGCCAAGAACCACTATTTGACTTCATAGCATCTCTTGCAGTTAACGGAACTAAAACAGCAAAAGTAAGTTCTAGTCCTTTGTTTGTTTGATTTTACTGAAACACTAAGGCTATTGCAAATATGACAAGCACGAGAACAGGTGAACATTTGCTTGTTTTCGGTTCTGGATTATATCAGACCAACCTTGTAAACTGTGGTCATCATCTAAAAGGAACCAGTGGAATGTCCTAAACAGTTCAATCATTGTAGGTCTCACAACAGTTAATAGAATGTGTGATTGACAGTGAGCTGACCTAATTTAGGTGCATGACACAAAGATAGCCACCAAACTTCATACTTTATTCTGATTGTTAATACAAGAATGGTAAATGACTACAAAACATATAATATAACTTTTGCATTTTATGATGTACTTGGACACTGATGCAGGAAAACTCTGAAGCAAAGTTACCTAGAAGAAAACAGTGGCTTTTATGCAATTGTAAAGCATCATTGAATTACATCACAAGTAAATCATAAGAAATATCCTATCTGATTTATTTCTGCCCATTATTGGGGGAATCCTGTGTTTGTGACAGGTCAATTACCAAGCCAGTGGCTGGGTAGCTCACCATGACACAGACATATGGGCAAAATCATCGGCATATTATGTAGATGCTGTGTATGCAGTGTGGCCAATGGGGGGTGCCTGGCTTTGCACGCATCTTTGGGAACACTACCAGTATTCATTGGACAAAGTAAGAACCAGCCATGCTATCACATTATAGGCTTACAGTTGTACTGTAACTGCATCTTTGTCTTATTTTGCAAGGATGATCTCTGGTTACAAAATCTCATTCTTGCATTAGTTTTATGGTCTCGCATTCTTATGCTTATATTGTGCAACTTTTCTTTAATTCATTATATGGATATTCGCACAAAATATGTATGGCCCAGATTGCAATTTATTAGGTTAAGGAACACCTGAATAGCTGAATTTAAGTTGTGAATAAATTCTTTGAAACAAAACGTCTGACTAAAACTAATGGAATATATTGAGGATGTTATTTGACATTTTAAACTTATGAATTCTTAATGCTTTTCACTTTTTTGGACTTTTAGGACTTTTTGGAGAACACTGCATATCCATTGCTGGAAGGATGCGCCCTGTTTCTGGTTGATTGGTTGATCAAGGGACCTGGAGGCTACTTGGAAACAAACCCCTCTACTTCTCCAGAGCATTCTTTCATTGCTCCTGGCAGTGGTGGTCACCTTGCTAGTGTGAGCTATTCAACTACAATGGACATGTCAATTATCCGGGAGGTTTTCCTGGCAGTCATTTCTTCTGCAGAGGTAAAAGTTTCATGCACAACTAGTTAAGAGTGATATATGGTGTAATTAGAGATACATATATTCAGGCAGGTGTAAATTAGAACGTGTTCTGTGAATTCAGTGTTGACTCACTCATGAGTTATATTGCTTTAATGCTGCTATACAACAGGTTTTGGGAAAATCTAATACTACTATGGTGGAGAAGATCAAGAAAGTGCTCCCGATGCTGCCTCCGATTAGAATTGCTAAAGACTGCACAATCATGGAGTGGGTAAATGTTCAAGGATGCAGGCTACCTTATGTAGTTTCAATTTCTTTTGTTGTTCCATGATTTGCTATACATACTGATCTTGGTGTTTTGCATGGAGGCGCAACATTTTGAGGACCCAGAGGTCCATCATAGGCACCTGTCACATCTCTTCGGTCTTTACCCTGGTCATACCATAACCATGCAGAAAAATCCTGAGATTTGCGAAGCTGTTGCCAATAGCCTTCACAAACGAGGTTTGCAAAACAGAATTGAGTAACTGCATTTTATTATATTGTTTCATTTCCATACTTTGAATATATCATACATAAATAAAGCATGTGGATGCTTGGTATGAAGTCTAAGGGTTGTATGACTGTAAATTAAGAGTCAATGCATAGTCATAAACTTCTAAGAGCCATATATTACGGCTTGATAAATTAGGAGTATAATGATTTTTCTTGTTTCAAAGTAAAATAAATGCTAATATGAACTATACTACATCTGATATTGTGCGTTTGATATGCTGTGATTGTTTCTGACTGTCCAGTCTTTTTAATCAAAGCATGGCTCAATCTTGTGGGATCAGTCAAATAACAGCACCTGATTCCATAATACCATAAATATAAAAATATAACTAATAAAATATATAAAATAAATATATATGAACAATTAAACTTGATTTTTTGTGATGGTTCCTTACATAGGTATGACCAAGGATCGAAAAACCGGAACCGGGTCAAATCCCGTCCGCCGGGCGGTACCGGTAACCGGCCGGTAACCGGAAATCCCGGATAAAAACCGGATAAAATTTGCCAATTGAATTTTTTGGGCAGGGCGGGAGGAGACCGGTAACCGGTCGGTTACCGGAAAAATCAGTGAAAAAACCGGAAAAACCGATGGTGAAGACAGCAAGACGCACTGGTTTTTAGCTGCTTAACTTTGCTCTTTCCTTTTCCCTTTTTATAGCAAACAGCTTATAGACATTAACTACAACACAGTATACTAAGGGATACAATAATTGCAGTGCAGTATACTAAGGGACTGCATGCAGAATTAAAGTGGCATGCGCAGCACTTAAGAGGCATGCGGAATAGTAAAAGATACAGCAGAATACTAAGAGGCAGCATGCGCATGCAATGCATGCAGGAGACTGCATGCAGAATTAAAGTGGTATGCGCGGCACTTAAGAGGCATGCGGGATATTAAAAGATACAGCAGAATACTAAGAGGCATGCGCAGCATTTAAGAGGCATGCTCATGCAATGCATGCAGAATTAAAGTGGCATACGCAGCATTTAAGAGGCATGCGGAATACTAAAAGATACAGCAGAATACTAAGAGGCATGCGCAGCATTTAAGAGGCATGCGCATACAATGCATGCAGAATTAAAGTGGCATGCGCATCACTTAAGAGGCATGCATAATACTAAAAGATACAGCAGAATACTAAGAGACATGCGCAACATTTAAGAGGCATGCGCATGCAATGCATGCAGGATTAAAGCTAACACGCTGCATTTAAGAGGCATGCGCATGCAAAGCATGCATGAGACTACACACATGATTAAAGCTAACGGAAAGTGCATGCATCTTCCTAATACATTTTATTAGTGTTAATAATGTAAATATCATTAGGGAAATCAATTTTTACATTCAAAAGTTTAAATTTGAATTAAATAAAAAACCGGCGGTTTTTTTCTCCCGGTCGGCACCGGTAAAACCGGTTACCGCCGGTATTTGGAACCATGGGTATGACTATTGACTGCCAGGAGAAAAGCTAAGTTTGTATGTTTCTGGCAGTGCGGTTTTGTCAATAAAGGGCTCAAACATATTTTAAAGAAAATATTTTCCTTACACTGATAGGTTGCATCAATATTAGAAGGATAATTTTGTCCTCAACTGGTATTCTTATATCATGGTTACTTATCAGGGGAAGATGGCCCTGGATGGTCAACCACATGGAAGATGGCCCTGTGGGCCCGCCTTCTGAATAGTGAGAATGCATACAGAATGGTTCTAAAGTTGATTACTTTGGTTCCTCCTGGTGGCAAGGTTGACTTTGAGGGAGGACTGTATACGAATCTGTGGACAGCACACCCACCATTCCAGATTGATGCAAATTTTGGGTACAAAATATTATCACTTTTTAAGTGCATGACTACCATTTATGTTTCATTCTAATTTTTGTCTGATAAGTTTTGCTTGCTCACTAATTACCAATCCTGATATGTGCCTGTTATATAAAATATTGATATGATGTGTAGTAGTAAAATCTTCCTACTACCATTAATTGTATCTGAGTTGTAGTTATTAGCATATCTCTCATACTGTGCTCTTTCACAGATTCACAGCTGCCATTGCTGAAATGCTGCTTCAGAGCACCCAGGGTGACCTCTACTTGCTACCCGCGCTCCCTCCCGAAAAGTGGCCCAAAGGCTGTGTTAAAGGATTGAGGGCTCGGGGCAATGTGACTGTGAACATCAGATGGGAGGAAGGGGAACTTCAAGAAGCAATGCTGTGGTCTAACAATAGAAATTCGGTTTTAAGGCTGCATTATGATGGGCAAGTTACCATGGTCACAGTTGCAGCTGGTAATATTTACAAGTTCAATGGGGGTTTACGGTGCGTTGAGACATGCCCCGTCGACAAATGAACGTCTTGTGCATTTAATTTGTGTAGCTTGATCATTATGGACATATGAATGAGTTGGTGTATGGATAAAATATTTCTTCTCGTTGATCGCAAAAAAAAAAATCTTCTTGTTCAAAATAAAGGGTAATGGTAAATGTTAGCAGTTCTGTGTTGTGTTTGCATTGCTGCTGCTGCTCCTGCTTGTTGGAAATAGCTTGGAAGTCCAACTAGAATATGCGTACAACTGGAAACTTTAGGACACCTCAGCAGCTGTTGGATCTGTCTACGGACGGCCCAGATCAAGCGTACAATAGGTCATCGTTGAACTGAGCCATCCATTAAGTTGTCCAACATCTACAGAATCCTCCTTAAGGCTCCGCTTAAACACTTAAGAGATCTTTTTGTCAAAGGTAGGATCACGGTTTCAAAAGGATTTTACAGATTTATCACACGGGGATACTACGAGACAAATAACATCACAATGGTCTCTCAACATGTCAGACCCCGCAATTCCTGAATTCGGACCAGGTAGAAGCAGCAGCAGAGGAATAGATGGACGGTTGAGATGGGAAGATACTGGTTCGATTATGAAGATCTCATGGCTGCGGAAGACTCCAGCATGTTATGAATATCCACCCTTTCAAGAAGATCCAACGGCCACGAATCAGTTACGCTTTTTATTTTCCTTCACGGCTGTAATTCAGTGGCTATAAAAGCCCAGCACTTGTATCGAATCTAAGGCACTTTTATCGAATCTAAGGCATCAAGAATGAAATCAAAGTTATCTTTAGCTATTATCTTTTATTGTTCTTAGGAGTAGTATTGTAGCTTCCTTCCGCTTTTCCCAAATTCAAACTCTTCTCTTCCCTTCAATTTATTTAACCTTTTTTTCATTGCCATTAGTTTTTTTTGCATTGCCATCCAGATGGGTGGGTTCTTTTTTGTTACGGCTTATGGTTTTTGATCATAGCGCGAGCGCTTGTATAAACGAACCGAATGTCGATAAGCTGCTTCGAAAATGCTGTCTTGATAAGCCACTCCACCCCATTTATTTGTTTGAGAGAAGTTATCCTATTT
This sequence comes from Dendrocalamus latiflorus, assembly GCA_017311315.1. Classification (NCBI taxonomy): domain Eukaryota; kingdom Viridiplantae; phylum Streptophyta; class Magnoliopsida; order Poales; family Poaceae; genus Dendrocalamus; species Dendrocalamus latiflorus. The sequence continues at coordinate 14,572,863 of CM029668.1, forward strand.
ATTTGTTGGAGAAACGGCGATGGAGAAACCACCCCATTTATTTGTTTGAGAGAAGTTATCCTATTTATTTGTTGGAGAAACGGCGATGGAGAAGCCACAATCAGAGGGGGGATAAATGATTGCCTCTGCTTTTTTGGAACCTCTTAGAACTCGGTGAAGGTTTCGACCGCTTGTTCGACCCCCTTTGTATGTAGTCATAATCCTCCTCCGCTTAAATGCCTCGACACTGATGGTATTGGCGACGATCGGGTGATCGACTTTGCGCATGATCGAGGAAGATGAAGTCAATGGATGAATGCTATGCGCCACGCACTACGTACTCGTAACAAGATCAAGTTGAAGACGACGCCCAAAAAATAACGCAGCTGATGCCGACTAACTTTTCTTAGAATATATATAATATTTTATATCTAAATCATATTATTGCTACAAAGTGCCCTCACGGTATCCGTCAAGTCACCAAAAGCTGTGCCTCCACACTTAGCCTTTCCTTGCTTTTATATGCTAAAGCCCCAAACCGTGTCCTTATCAAACTAGACATGTAATCCTAACTGCCTTCGAAAATCAAAGGATCTGAAACCCTTCCAAACACAGGTTTCCTTATCTCTAATCCTTCCCAGTTATGGACCTGTCGTAGGGATGGCCCCCACCTAAGCCAGCAGGCCTGGTAGGAGATTATAAGGCCCAGAATAGGCCATGTGTAATGACATAACTGCCCCTAGAGGGGATAACCAGATGTAAGGGTATAACTGTAAAAGCACTCCTCAATGTGTAGGTATATATACGAGTAAGCCATGGGGAGAACCCAGGCCATCACACTTATCTTCATCACTCTCCACTACCATCTCTCTCTCTGTTTGGTCTGTAGCCACAACAGTTGGCGCCGTCCGTGGGGAGGACGGGGACAAGCCTGAAGACCGAAGAAGAAGGATGGCACCGAAAAAAGCTTCTTCAGCGGCGGCGAAGGGAAAGAAGGCGGCCGGGCCGGAGCGTCGTATGAGTACCAGGGCTTCGGCATCAGCAGCGGCGGACGCGGGCGCCGATGCAGGCGCGGTAGCCGGAGACGTCGACGTTCGCGCCGCGACGACCCACCCCGCCACCGGCGTTGCGGGGACGGGCCCCGCGGTCGAAGACGTCGGCACGGGTGCGGCGACAACCGACCCCACCGACGCAACGACAGCCGACCTCGCCGCCCCACTGCAACCCTCGCCGGCGGCGCGGACCAGGCGGTTCGGGGTAGCCACGACGGAGCGACCGGTAGCTCGGGACCTCGCGACGCGGTAGTCCCCGCGCCGACCCGCCCGTCGGGGGTACCGACGACCCCGCCTGCACCGGCGATGGAAAGTGCCCTGCTGGCGGCTCTCAATGCCTTCCAGCGGGAGCTAGGGGACCTTCGCGGAGCCGTCAGAGATATGCAAGAGGCTCGGAGTTAGCAGGCCGCGCCAGTGGTCGCGTCCGAGCCCACGCTGGAAAGGGCGGACAGTCGCGAAGCCCCCGCATCCAGCCGCGTGCCGCTGCGGCGCGTGGATCCGGAGTCCCCGCTTTCGGCGGGGCTGCAGCAGGCGGCATGGCCCGAAGACTTCAAATTTCCGAGTGCCATCGACTCGTACAAAGGCGACACGGCCCCCCGTGAGTTCGTGCGCGTGTACGAAACCGCGGGCGGCGACGACACCACGAAGGCGAAGGGACTCCCCCTCGCGCTACAAGGAGTGGCGCTCTCTTGGTTCTTTACCATAGAGCCGGGCTCCATCTACGCGTGGGAACAGCTTTGTGTCCGCCTTTACAACAACTTCCAAGGAAACTACGCTGACCGAGTCGACGCGGACCAGCTCTTCGCCGTGAAGCAAAAACCTTCGGAGAAGCTCCGGGACTACTTCAAACGCTTCGCCAAAATTCGATGTCAAGTGAAAGACGTCAACGAGACCACCATCGTCAATGCAGCCATACAGGGCCTTCGTCCGGGCCCGATGGCCGAGTACAATGCGCGAAAGCCAATCAAGACGGTGGCAAAGCTCTTCGACAAGATGGAAGAATATGCCAGGGCGGAGGAAGACGCGCGGCGCAGGCAAGGTGACGACTCCGACACCAACCAGGCCGAAGCCTCAGCAAAAGCCGAAGATCCGCCGAAGGGCAGTTCGTCGAAGGGAAAACGTAAGCAGGAGTCGTCCCGGAACGTGCCCGACCGTAGGGACAACCCGCATAAGGAGTCGTCCGATCAGCCCAAGCGCGGCCAGCAGAGGTCGAGGCGAAACCGGTACGTCCTCGACATCGAAGGCGGGTCCGACGAGGGTGCTCCAGCGGGCCGAGGCGGTAGGGGGCGCCGTGGCCGGGGCCGCGGCCGTGGCAGGGGCCGCGATGATAAGGGTCGTGGGGATTACGACGACCAGCATCAGGGACCTGCACCTCCATCGCGGCGCTCCGCGACAGCGTCACTAGGGACAGGAACCCGGAGGCGCGCCCGCCTGCGGTGGCCCATGTCCAATCCCATACGAGGCCCCCATGCAGGTACAGGCACAAGGGATGCAGGTACAGGCGCAAGGGATGCAACCCCAGGAAGGCGCCTTACGGATCCAAGCTCACGTACATCAGCCTCGGGAGGGCCTCCTGTCGTTGCAGGCCCTGGACGCAACCTACCGCAGGGTCATTAACGTCATATCCGGAGGCTCTGCACTGGAATTCACCTCGGCACGGCAACAGAAGGCCTATGCGCGAAGACTACATCACGTGGTGGCACACCCAGCGCAAGCACTGCCGGAGTGGGCGCAGCACGAAGTTACATTCACACCCGATGATGCCCAAGGTGTGGACTTCCCTCATCAGGACCCCCTCGTCATCCAGGTCACCATCGCGAGATGCGACGTGGGGCGCGCCTTGGTGGACGGTGGTAGCTCCGCGAACGTATTGTTTGCGGCGGCCTTCGACCAGATGGGGATCCCTCGAAGCCGCCTGGGGCCCTCGGGAATCCCACTGCAGGGCTTCGGGGGACAGCCCCTGCGGGCGCTGGGCCAAATCGGCCTTCAAGTCTCCTTCGGGCGAGATGACAATGTGCGAACCGAAGATGCCACCTTCGACGTGGTCGACATTCCGTACCCCTACAATGCCATTCTAGGGCGCCCAATCCTTAACTCCTTCGGCGTGGTACCACATCACGGCTATCTGTGCATGAAGATCCCGGGTCCCCGGACCATCATCACCGTCCGAGGCGACCAGGATATGGCCCGGCGCATCGAGCCAGGCACCAGGTGCTCGCGTCGCGAAGCCCAACGACGCTCTTAGAGCCGGCGTCACAGCGCGGAGGTCCGCGGGGTCACCCATAGGCGCCTGCGCGGGCCCTGCAGATGTCTAGCGACCAGAGGCTGCGGCCGCGCCAAGGGCAAACGGTCAGTATATCCACACTTTGTAGTTGCCCACCCGCGCAAACGGGGATGTAATGCAGATCGTCGTTTGCCGCTAATCTTTCTTCGTCACACGCAAGCACGCGGTGAGGGCGCACGCAGGCTTGGCCAACGCGCCCGTCCCCGCAGCGTAAACCAAAGACGCACGTTCGCGTGTGCACTCGCCGTCGCCAGGGAGGGCGGGACTGAGTATAAACCAAAGACGCACGTTCGCGTGTGCACTCGCCGTCGCCAGGGGGGCGGGACTGAGTATAAACCAAAGACGCACGTTCGCGTGTGCACTCGCCGTCGCCAGGGAGGGCGGGACTGAGTATAAACCAAAGACGCACGTTCGCGTGTGCACTCGCCGTCGCCAGGGGGGCGGGACTGAGTATAAACCAAAGACGCACGTTCGCGTGTGCACTCGCCGTCGCCAGGGAGGGCGGGACTGAGTATAAACCAAAGACGCACGTTCGCGTGTGCACTCGCCGTCGCCAGGGGGGCGGGACTGAGTATAAACCAAAGACGCACGTTCGCGTGTGCACTCGCCGTCGCCAGGGAGGGCGGGACTGAGTATAAACCAAAGACGCATGTTCGCGTGTGCACTCGCCGTCGCCAGGGGGGCGGGACTGAGTATAAACCAAAGACGCACGTTCGCGTGTGCACTCGCCGTCGCCAGGGAGGGCGGGACTGAGTATAAACCAAAGACGCACGTTCGCGTGTGCACTCGCCGTCGCCAGGGAGGGCGGGACTGAGTATAAACCAAAGACGCACGTTCGCGTGTGCACTCGCCGTCGCTAGGGAGGGCGGGACTGAGTATAAACCAAAGACGCACCGGGGGGACGCCCTCGCGTGCACAAGTCTCCGGACTATAAAGAAGACGTAGCGTCGAGCCTAGCTCCGCACGCACTAGTCCACGGACTTTAAATAAGACGTAGCGTCGAGCCTAGCTCCGCACGCACCAGTCCACGGACTTTAAATAAGACGTAGCGTCGAGCCTAGCTCCGCACGCACCAGTCCACGGACTTTAAATAAGACGTAGCGTCGAGCCTAGCTCCGCACGCGAGAGTCTGCGGACTATAAATAAGACGTAGCGTCGAGCCTAGCTCCGCACGCACCAGTCCACGGACTTTAAATAAGACGTAGCGTCGAGCCTAGCTCCGCACGCACCAGTCTGCAGACTTTAAATAAGACGTAGCGTCGAGCCTAGCTCCGCACGCGAGAGTCTGCAGACTATAAATAAGACGTAGCGTCGAGCCTAGCTCCGCACGCACAAGTCCACGGACTTTAAATAAGACGTAGCGTCGAGCCTAGCTCCGCACGCACCAGTCTGCGGACTTTAAATAAGACGTAGCGTCGAGCCTAGCTCCGCACGCGAGAGTCTGCGGACTATAAATAAGACGTAGCGTCGAGCCTAGCTCCGCACGCACTAGCCCACGGACTTTAAATAAGACGTAGCATCGAGGTCCGCACGCACTCTACGGAGTATAAATAAGACGTAGCGGGGGGACGCCTCCGCGCGCACTCTAAGGAGTATAAAGAAGACGTAGCGTCGAGCCTAGCTCCGCACGCACCAGTCCACGGACTTTAAACAAGACGTAGCGTCGAGGTCCGCCTCCGCACGCGCGAGTCTTCGGACTATATAGGAAGTCGTAGCGTCGAGGTCCGCCTCCGCACGCACTAGTCTACGGACTTTAAATAAGGCGTAGCGTTGAGGCTTGCCTCCGCACGCACTAGTCTACGGACTTTAAATAAGGCGTAGCGTCGAGCCTAGCTCCGCACGCACCAGTCCACGGACTCTAAATAAGACGTAGCGTCGAGGCCTGCCTCCGCACGCGCGAGTCTCCCGACTATAAAGCAAGGCAACCCGCGGCGGCATCAACACACAGCGCATATCTTAAAATGCCAGGACGTCTGCATACCGGAGGAATCACATGTACAAAGGCCCGGCAACATCCCGGCCGCTCTAAGCCGCTACCCCGCGGGTTCGTCCTTAACACGCGCTAAAGTTGGGGCCTCGCTCGAAGAAGGCCGGCTCGCCCAAAAGTCCAGCGACTCTTCGGCCCTTCGCCAGCGTCGCAGGCGTCGCCGGGTTGAAAGGTCGGCCGCGCAAAGCCGGTCCCAGCAAGGAAGCTGCCCGGGAGGTAGGTGAAGGTCAGAATACAAGTAGCAAGTGTGTACTTTATTCGCAAAGACAAGGAACAGTACAACACACGCCTACACCTAAGCACCACGGCGTCAGACCTGCGGGTTCCCGGCGCCTTCGGAGGGCCCAGCGCCACCATCGTCGCGTCGCGGGACCCCGTCCAGAAATTGGCCGAGGCTCCCCGTCCCGTAGAGCGACTTCTGCAGCTCGATCCGCGCAGCATCTGCCCCGACGTGGCTCCAGATCCGGTCGAAGAAGGGCCCGAGGGCGAGGCGAGCGGAGCGGACGGCGCCGGACATCATTCCGGCCCCGCCAGGCATCTCCAGCTGGGGATCATCCAGTGCGGCGACGTGCGTACAACCGCGGTGCTGCAGGAGCGCGCACACCAAGCATGCCGACGTATACGCGCAGTGGGTGCCGAAGGACGTCGCCGCGTCGCGTGCGACGTTGGCGGCATCCCCGACCCAGCGGAGCGTCCGAGACAGCTCCTCCGGACCGAAGGCGCGTCCCGGCACCTCCGCTACCAGCCCTTGAAGATGGCTCTCCAGCACTTGCATGGCGTCCCAGGCAACCACCGAGGTGTCGCCCAGCGTCCGGTTGCGCTCCGCTAGAGTCAAGGCGAGCTCGCCTTTTTCCTTCTCTAGCGCGGCGACCTGCTCCAAGAACCCGTCCCGCTCCGCCGCGAACTTTTGTTCGGCAGCTGCCACGGCTGACTCCTGCGCCGACGCAACAAGCCCCTCGGCGTGCGCCCTCGCGTCGGCGCATTCCGCTTCCAGCTGGCGGATGCGGGCGTCTTGGGCAGAGCGGGCGCCAGAGGCTTCGCGCAGCTCCTCCTCGGCGGCCCGCAGCCTATCCTCGAGCGCTTTTTGGCTACGAGCATAGGCCGTTTGCAAGGCCTGCCCCAGCACAAGTGTCTGTACAAGGGAAAAGACTTAGCAAACCCAGCTAAACTCAGGCGCGGTCGCAGGAGCACTTACCCTCACCCCAGACACCTCGAAAGCGTCCTCGAGGCGCCCCACGCCGTAGGCCTGCAGCACTTGCGGGTCGACGCTCGTGGCCGCGTCATTCACAATCCCGCGCCACGCCCTCAGCGTCTCCAGAGGCGGCGCGAAGTCCGCAGGGCTCACGTGCTCGGAGGCCCCGTGTTCCGCAGGATGCTCCCCCTCCGGAATGAGCAACGCTGTAAATAAGGATACAGGTGACCACCCCAAGGCATAAAAGCATACACCAGAGTAAGCTAAGTCACCATACCTTCAGTAGCAGAAGGAATGGTCCCGCCGCGAGCGGAGGCCTCCGCGTTCGGGGAGAACGACGGCTGTCCCTGCGCGGCGGGTGGTGTGGCCAGAGGGGCCGAAGGCGCATAGGCCACGGGGCCCCCGGCGCTTGCGCTGGAGTCCCACAAGCTTCTGATGCCCGTAGCCACGACGAACCCCCGCGGTGTCCGGTGGAACTCCGGCCGCACACATGGCCGTTTGGCCGGGGCAGCCAGCAGCGCCACCGCCCTCGCAGCCATCGTTGGGGAAGACCCCGCGGCTGCTGCGCCCGGGGGCGAAGGTTCCACGGTGGCAGTCGTTGAAGGGGGCACCTCAGTCCCCGCAGCTGTTGGTAAAGACAGCACGGCTACGTGCGCCCCCGCAGAGGGCACCTTCGGCACCACAGCGGCCGCGGTCGAGGGCTGCACCTCGGCATCGCCGGTCCGCACGGGGTCCGCCTCGACGACTTCGGCGGGCGGTGAGGCTTCCCCCCTCCGGCTGCCCGCGGCAAACCCGCCGTCCGGGACGCTGGCCGAAGACACCTCGCCTTCGGCGCCCGCACCACCCAAGCCCGAATCGGCGTACCTCGCCGAGTCTGACTCCGCGTCCCCCGCGCCCTCGGAAGCACTAGCAGCAGGCGCGGCAGGCGCCCCGCTGCGGCCCCTCTTCCGAGATGAGTTCTTCTTCTTCCTTGCTCCACCATCGTCTGGAGCGACACGGTCCGGCACGGCAAGGCCCAGGACCTCGCACACGCGGTTTATTCGCCCCAGCCCCGCCTTGGCGGTAGCAGACGCGCGCTGCTCGTGCTCCCTGGCGGTGTATGGCCCCAGGAATACGCGCGCGGCTTGCTCCGCCTCCTCCAAGGAAATCCCTGAAGCAAAGGAGAATAGCATCAGCATACAACGCATTTCGCGTCAACCAAGGAGGGACGCAATCGAGGCTTACGGGGGCCGGGCGGCGCCGGTAGCGAGCAAACCCACGGCGAAACATTGTCGTCTCGATGCCTCTCGGCGGCAAGACGCCAGTCGTAGGCAAGCAGTGCCACGCCGTACATCACGTACTCTTCGGCAAGGTCGCGCATGTTGAGGCGGGCGGCCACGCCCACGAGCTGCTTGACCCTCCGCTTGTCCTCATCATCGAGCGTTCGGCCGGGCGAGGGCTTGAACGCGATCGGTCGGCCTGTGCACTCAAGGCCGCTCCCGCTCTCCACACGGTGGTAGAACCACCGCTTCATCCAGTAAGACTCCCACTTCCCGCGAGTTGAGTTCGCAGGGAAGAGCTTCTTGCACGACGAGCGAAGAATAAAAGAGACGCTACCGAAGCTCGACAGCGTCCCGTCCTTCCGGCCCTTCGGTTGGCATCGCGCCTCGTGGAGATAGACGAACAGCGACGCGCTGGGCCAGCACGCCCCCGAGCGCAAGGCCCAGCTGTACACCACGAGCCGGGCCACGACGTTTGGAGTCAGTTGCGCCAGCTCCAGCCCGAAGGTCCGCAGCACGTCGCCCACCACGGTCGCCGCTGGGATCCGGAGCCCCGCGTCGAAAAAGGCAACGAATACGACCGCCTCCGACCTCTCGGGATGCGGTTCCGTCTCGTCGGTTGCACTCTTGGAGCGCGTATTTCACCTCCAACGGCGAGGATCGCCGGCGAATGGCAGGGCCACCGACCGCCTGGCCGCGCTCGCTACTGGAGGCCATCGCCTCCCACGACGAGACGGAAGTGGCGAAGATAGCGCGAAGGTGTGGAAGGCGGAGCGGACAGGAAAGAGGGCGTAAAGGTGCGGGGACGCTGGTATGGGGGGGCTATTTCAAGCCACCTCGCACGTACCGCCGCTACCGAAGCGTCGCAACGATACGCGTGCCGGACGCAACCGCAGCGGTGTAAAGGCCTGCCCCACACGATTCCTCATAATTGAAAACGAAGGGTCGCGGTGGTCCGGGCACGAGGCGCGGCCACGGTCGTACAAGCGCCCATCCAGCGCAACGCCCCACCCAGCGCTGGAAGGTCACGACCACAGGCGCCATTTACTGCCTGCCCCGTGTCCCCCTTCCCTAGGGAAGAGGCGAGCGGCTGCAAACACGCAACCGTCCACATCCCGCCGCCCACCAGTCATAGGCCGCCGCGTGCCCCGGGCACGTTGGGTCGCATGGTACGGGAACCTAACCCGGGCAGAGCAGGGGCCGGCGTGATTCCAGGAACCCGTACAGCGCAAGGCCGCATCAAAGGCCCCAAGTCACCACCCACGCGGCGGTGTTCGCAGGGCAAAGGCGCCAGCTTCGCCGCCACCCGTTCGAAGGGCAGGGGGCGGAGCACGCGCGCCTACTTCGACTTAGGCGCCAGCTTCGCTACCACCCGTTCGAAGGGCAGGGGGCGGAGTGCGCGCGTCTACTTCGACAAGGCGCCAGTTTCGCTGCCACCCGATCGAAGGGCGGGGGGCGGAGCACGCGCGCCTACTTCGACTTGGGCGCCAGCTTCGCGGCCACCTGTTCGGAGGGTAGGGGGCGGAGCGCGCGCGTCTACTTCGACTAGGCGCCAGCTTCGCTACCACTCGTTCGAAGGGCAGGGGGCGGAGCGCGCGCATCTACTTCGACTCGGCGCCAGCTTCCCGGCCACCCGTTCGAAGGGCAGGGGGCGGAGCGCGCGCGTCTACTTCGACTCGGCGCCAGCTTCGCTGCCACCCGTTCGAAGGGCAGGGGGCGGAGCGCACGCGTCTACTTCGACTAGGCGCCAGTTTCGCTGCCACCCGTTCGAAGGGTAGGGGACGGAGCGCGTGCGTCTACTTCGACTAGGCGCCAGCTTCGCCGCCACCCGTTCGAAGGGCAGGGGGCGGAGCATGCGCGCCTACTTCGACTTAGGCGCCAGCTTCGCTGCCACCCGTTCGAAGGGCAGGGGGCGGAGCGCGCGTGTCTACTTCTACTATGCGCCAGTTTCGCTGCCACCCGTTCGAAGGGCGGGGGGCGGAGCACGCGCGCCCACTTCGACTTGGGCGCCAGCTTCGCGGCCACCCGTTCGGAGGGTAGGGGACGGAGCGCGCGCGCCTACTTCGACTGGGCGCCAGATTCGCTGCCACCCGTTCGAAGGGCAGGGGGCGGAGCGCGCGCGTCTACTTTGACTAGGCACCAGTTTCGCTGCCACCCGTTCGAAGGGTAGGGGACGGAGCGCGCGCGTCTACTTCGACTAGGTGCCAGCTTCGCCGCCACCCGTTCGAAGGGCTGGGGGCGGAGCACGCGCGCCTACTTCGACTTAGGCGCCAGCTTCGCTGCCACCCGTTCGAAGGGCAGGGGGCAGAGCGCGCGCGTCTACTTCGACTAGGCGCCAGTTTCGCTGCCACCCGCTCGAAGGGCGGGGTGCGGAGCACGCGCGCCTGCTTCGACTTGGGCGCTAGCTTCGCAGCCACCCGTTCGGAGGGTAGGGGACGGAGCGCGCGCGTCTACTTCGACTAGGCGCCAGCTTCGCTACCACCCGTTCGAAGGGCAGGGGGCGGAGCGCGCGCGTCTACTTCGACTCGGCGCCAGCTTCGCTGCCACCCGTTCGAAGTGTAGGGGACGGAGTGCGCGCGTCTACTTCGACTAGGCGCCAGCTTCGCCGCCACCCGTTCGAAGGGTAGGGGACGGAGCGCGCGCGCCTACTTCGACTAGGCGCCAGCTTCGCTGCCACCCGTTCGAAGGGCAGGGGGCGGAGCACGCGCGCCTACTTCGACTTAGGCGCCAGCTTCGCTGCCACCCGTTCGAAGGGCAGGGGGCGGAGCGCGCGCGTCTACTTCGACTAGGCGCCAGCTTCGCGGCCACCCGTTCGAAGGGTAGGGGACGGAGCGCGCGCGTCTACTTCGACTAGGCGCCAGCTTCGCGGCCACCCGTTCGCAGGGTAGGGGACGGAGCGCGCGCGTCTACTTCGACTAGGCGCCAGCTTCGCCGCCACCCGTTCGAAGGGTAGGGGACGGAGCGCGCGCGCCTACTTCGACTAGGCGCCAGCTTCGCTGCCACCCGTTCGAAGGGCAGGGGGCGGAGCCCGCGCGCCTACTTCGACTTAGGCGCCAGCTTCGCTGCCACCCGTTCGAAGGGCAGGGGGCGGAGCGCGCGCGTCTACTTCGACTAGGCGCCAGTTTCGCTGTCACCCGTTCGAAGGGCAGGGGGCGGAGCGCGCGCGCGTCTACTTCGACTAGGCGCCAGCTTCGCTGCCACCCGTCCGAACGGTAGGGGACGGAGCGCGCGAGTCCACTTCACCGGGACGCAGCAAAGACGGGAGTCTTGTCCTGCGAAATCTACCTCGTTTTCCTTAACAGACCACCTACAGTGCATCAACATATAAGGTGGTGCCGGCGGGCTCCCTTAGGAACACCGACTGTATGTAGGCCTGTTAAGAAAAACAGGGCAGACCTCGCTGTCGCCCACGGAAGCGCGGTGCGGGGTCAGGAAGCGCGGCTGGCTGTCGATAACCGGCGCTGATCAAGCTCCCAGGAAAAATAGACCTCCTTCTGTGCATCAACATTCCCCAAGCCGCTCAGCGTCACCTAGGAATGTTGATGCACGGCAGGGGCCCATTTTAGGGGAACAGCTTCTATCACAATATACGCAGGAGCAACGCCCCACCAGCGCCATATATATACCCCCATCAGCAGGGGAACCAACCGGCGGAAGTCCAACCGCCGGAAGTCCGCCGCCATATTAATGGTCACGATGCCTCAACGCCCGCACCACACCAAGCACGCTGCACCATGTGGACGCCCGGAAGTCCGAGCGTCGCAGCAGCGCGCACGTCTGCTTCGGCTACAGCGCAGCTCCGGAAGCTTCGAAACGTTCACAGGCCGCGGGGACGGAGGGGGCCAAAAGACTCGGCAACATGGCTTCGGCCTTGTGAAGCCCTTTACCATGAGAGGCTCCTGTCGTAGGGATGGCCCCCACTTAAGCCAGCAGGCCTGGTAGGAGATTATAAGGCCCAGAATAGGCCATGTGTAATGACATAACTGCCCCTAGAGGGGATAACCAGATGTAAGGGTATAACTGTAAAAGCACTCCTCAATGTGTAGGTATATATACGAGTAAGCCATGGGGAGAACCCAGGCCATCACACTTATCTTCATCACTCTCCACTACCATCTCTCTCTCTGTTTGGTCTGTAGCCACAACAGGACCCCTTCCATAACTCTTTCAACTTAGCATGTATCGATGCCTCCAGGACCACACCTCCTATAGCTTCTCCATGCATCACCCTCATAGGTCGAAGCCTCCAGAATCGTACCTCCTGTAGTTTCTCCATGCATTATTCACCTTTGATCTTCACATTTCCAGCATGATCCTGACCACCTCGTGACATCTTCGATCGCTTGGACCTCCGATTTCCCCCTTCTAATCCCGGTCCTTCTCATCACCGACCATGACCGTCTCCACGCCCATCCTGCACATGCAAAGACCAAAGGACTTTTTTCCCCAGCACAAGTTCTTCTCAACTAGACCAACAATAGTCCAGACATACAAACAACACCCTTAACCATCAATAACTATGAACCAGATCATCCACGATCTCAATTTCCACGCTTTCCAAACATCAATCTTAGACCACTCAGTATGACCAGTATAACCGCCATGCATAGGCTGGTCAGACTGCTAGCTCAACAGATAAGAGTACTCGAGATACTCAAAGATCATAATAATTGAAGCACTCAAAGCCTACAAGTACCGACCGTGAAGCCTATGACAACCGATTGCAAAGCCTACAACTACCGATCGCATGATCTACGATAACTAATCGCAAAGCCTACGACTACCAACCACACAGTCAACGACAACAGATCACGAAGTCTACGACTACGACAACAGATCATGAAGTCTGCGACTACAACAGCAGATCACAAAGTCTACGACTACCGATCATAAAGTCTACGACAACAGGTCGTGAAGCTTACAACAACGGATCACAAAGACTACAGCTGCCGATCACCGAGTACTGACCAGATACTATAGCACTGACTACCGAGTACCGACCAGGCACTGTAGCATGGACTACCGATCACCAATCGGTTACTGTAGCAGACGAGCTTATGACCTCCAATCGGTTCACTGTTGCTACGACTGATTCACTGTTACTTATGACCAGTTCACTGTTACTTATATCATCCTTGGACGTTCTGTCACGGTAGTTCAACCGTGGTCATTCTGCCGTGCTCAATCTGTCATGGTCATTCTGCTGTGGTCGACATGCCGTTGTTGTTCTGCTGTGCTCGACCTACCTTGGTCGATCTACCGTGGTCGGTCTGCCGCGATCGACGCCTTTCGATTGGACCATCCATCACAAGGCTGATCGGACTACTGTCTGTGGTCGAAGCCTTCCGGTCAAACTGTCCAATACAAGGCGGCCAGACCATTCATCCTGAATATTCCTGCAATCCCAGTTTTACAAAAGAGCATCGATTGAAACTTTCACAAACGCAAATTTTAATGTAACCTAAATATCAATTATTCATCATCACTAAATTCACGACCTATCCACATATTCTAACACTAAAGCATCATTTATGCAAGAACAGAGAGAGTGTAACATAGGCATGACTTTGTTAATGGTTGAATCACCTTTAATATACAATGCCTAAGGTATATGTTATCGGAATTCATATGTTATATCCTCTATATATGTATTGGCGGCCATAGGCGGTCCTGCCCCTCCTCGATTGATTGCAGCTTTTTTTTAGTACCTAGGTATATGCATGAGTATGTAGGATAATTACAGGGTCTATAACTTCATTGATAGAGGACTTCGTTTGCTTGTTTACTTTGTTGGGCTTGTACCGAACATGCATTTTCTATTTTTTTATGACCATTAATATAAGGAATAATTGGATAAATGCCACTACAATCATCTCAACTTTAAAAAATACCACTGCAATTGTGTTTTTTTAAATACCACTCCAATCATCTAATACTCATATAACGCTAAATCTAGCATGCTCCTAGGCGCGTGCCGATTTTGATTCATTCCATAGCATCTCACTGCTCGCTCATCTCACTTCACAGGATACGACCAGGCATCCGGAGCTCACATGCAAGCCCTACCCCACGTTCCACTCTTCCAACTGGTCCGATGGATAGATGGGAGTCCCCTACCTTGCATAGATGCCCCTTAAGTTTTTTATTACTCTATACAATATTCTTTTCTCATCTAACTACAGACATTTATATAGTTATACCTTTCAAACAGTACTTTCCAACTTGTAATTCATATATATATTTTTGTATTCTACATGATGTGACCAACAAAATAAGATTAATATCAGATATGTTTAAAGCTACCTAGAAGTGTTACTTTTTGGGGGTAGTAATTTGTTCAAAATGTAGATGGCAACTTAGGGTAGTAAATTCTTAACTTACATGATAATTTGTTCAAGTTATAAATGATAAATTAGGGTACAAAAACTATTTTTGCACACTCACAAAAAACATGGTAAATTGTTAACTTAGGGTGGTAAATTGTTAAATCTGAATATGATAATTTATGGCACTACTGATGGCAAATTTGAACTTTTTTTACACATGCTCACAAAGTGATGGTAAATTCTAAAATTAATATGGTAATTTATTAAAGCTAGCAATGATACCTTAAGGTGCAAAGGAGCATAGACAAATTCTTGAAATTAGGGTGATAATTTGTTAAAGCTGACAATGGTAACTTATGGTGTAGCTAATAATAAATCTTGAATCTTTTCAAATTCACAAAATTGATGATGGTAATTTTCAAAACTCGGGGTGGTAATTTAAAAAAATGTAGATGATAACTTAGGGTGCAACTGATGATAATTTTGAACTTATTTCAAATTCACAAAAAATGTTGATAATTTTGAGTTTAGGGTGGTAATTTGTTAAAAAGCCTGCATTTTTAACAAAATCATCACCTAAAGTTATAAAATTACCCCATGCCATTTTGAAAAATTACCACATTAAACTCATAAGATATCACTGTATGAATTTGAGAAAAAAAAGTTAAAACTTACCGTCAGTTGAACCTTAGGTTACCATCTACGATTTTAGCTAATTACTATCCCATAGTTTAATAATTATCATGTTGGTTGTTGCCGTTCCAAACCAGCAAGTTGCCGCAGCACTCGTCCACCCTTGTTCCTAGCTTGCATCGACTAACCACCATCGTGTCAACCCCATCCACCAGGCCACATTGACACCGTTGTCCATGACTTGCTCCCTCCCACATCTTTCCCCATAGTTGTTAGCTCATCGTTTCCCTAGGTTGCTAGCTAGTAGTTGGTTGGATTGGCCATCTGTAACATCCTAGGAACCACATACCCTGGGATGCTACTAAACTACACTTACGACCGGTTGGATTACAAAGAAAATCCGACAGCACATCCCTAGAAAAAAGACTACACGGAAGCATGACAATATAACATATAATAGAAGATAGTAAAATATCATACGAACAAAAAAACTGCACACTAACATCCTTTATCAACCTAGCTTTGAATGCTCAAACCACACTAAAGCCAACCACGATCTAGCATCATTAAGTTACAGTACTTAACGACGAGGAGAAAGAAACGATTAAAAAAATCCTCTAACTTATTAAAGCAAAACTCATGAAGACTTGTGTAATGGTGCCATGCTGCTCTACCCTTTTCAAGCATGCTTAAGGATCACCTGGGAGAGAGAATACAGGGATGAGATGAAATCTCAGCAAGCAAACTGTTTAACAAGTTAATTAATCTGCGGATGATTAAGCATCAAATTAACGACTCGTGGTACAATGATAAAGCACTAAAAATTAATTCTTATCATCCATATTGTAACCTCACCAATATCCAAAACCATAACTCCTACCAATAGCAACCACAAGAAAATACCCCATGCCACAAGTGACTCTCATGAGCCAATACCTCTTAAGATCTCAGAACAAGGATTATCCTCATGAAATGCATATGTATACAAATGATCCACTGAACTCTTACCTGGCAACATAAGAGTGCGCATCATACTATGACAATGTATGAAGCCGCATCGATACGATCACGGCTAGATGCAGTGACATAGCTTCAATGCAAATGATATGCTATGACATGCATGATATGGCCACGATTGATTCATTAGAAATATAACCACATAGACAACAATATAAAAAATAAGGCACATAGCACAGCAGGGCATCTTTATTTAAAGTTGGATTAATTACCAAACATCAACAATTATGGTGAAGTTAGTAAATTTAACAAGTTAAACTGTAGTAACAATCACTATGTTTACTTGCCTCTACCGAAGAGGCAAAGGGCACAAGCACGGTTAGGAGCAAAGGCACCTGTTCACAAGTCACCACTTAGCACAAAACCTTAATATAACATTCATAACTAAAAGGTAAAGAGCCACTACGCCCGAAACCTGGCAACTCCCTCTCAACTACCATTCCGATGCTCAGCTTAGTACAGCAGCACTGCCTGTCTTTTTCGTATATTTTTATCCACTAAACAGACCACAAAAACAAATATAATTTTTGAAATCTACAAAATTAAAGCTACAACTTTCACAAAGACACCATAATTTTATTCTGTCGTTAAAAGGGCGTAATTCGTAATGGAAAACAGAGGACAGAAACTGCCTCTAAGTTCTGACCAGTGAACTTCTATAGACCACTACCGACAGTACACTGCTCCAAAAATTATAAACTTTTACCAGCAGCTATATTACAATATTATCTACCACTTCTGTTATTATGAGAAAATTCATAAAAAAACATTAGAGCCTCTGAACCTGCCCATGAACAGAAACTGAATCCTGAAACCAACTCTACTACCTAGCATACTTCCAACCTCTATTGCATCCAATCAACTCATCCAAAAATTATAGAAAGAATAGAAACTAGGTCTCGGAGTCCTCTATGACTTTCCTATTCATGGGTTCTGTAGGAAAAATTGTCTTGGTTGCCTAAACCACCCAAACAATAGCGCTGTCCAATCGAATTACATGCAGAACACTGATTAAGCGTAGAACGATGGTTTTTGATGATCCACCCCTGATGACGAGCCAAATGCCTATGATAATCCTAAAATAGAGTGAAAAGGTGGGGATTTCAAACCCAGGTCGTCCACGCAAGAAATCCTTTCCTCCTTCCTTCCTTTTTCCTCTCCTTCCTTCCCTTCTTCTTTCCAGCAGGGGGAGCAATAGGGCGCAGGGGAAAAAGGATATAGGGGAGAGAGGGGCACGGGGGGAAGGAGTGGTGGCCATAGGGGGCGGCCTAGGGTTGGGGGAAAAAGGGGGGATGGCTAGGCCTTTGGTTGGGCGGGCCTGGGCCCAATGTAGGAGATGGAAGATCCAGCCTCCCTCTCTAGACAATCCATCAACCCTCTTCTTTCTCTTTTTTCTTTTTAGACAAATCCGCAGCCCACACCTTTCCGCGATTCAAATAAAGAAAGAGAAATCTCCGCGAATCCGTTAAATACTTACAGAAACATCGAATCGACGTCTAGGGCATTACATTCTCCCCTCCTAAAAAGGATTCGTCCCCAAATCTAACACCTTAGAACCATGAAACAGGAGTACAACAAAGAAGGGAGTAAGAAAGATAAACAACAACTACGCATATTCACCAGCCTCGAAGAGCTCAGGGTACTTTTTCTGCATCTAATCCTCAAGCTCCCACATCGCCTTCCGCTTGGATTGATTCATCCAGAGGACCTTCACGTACCTGATGGTCCTCTTCCTCATGACCTACTCCGACGAGTCCAAGATACATGCTGGTTGACACTCTATAGTGAGATCCTGCTCCACCGTGATCAGCTCTAGGTCGATCTTGTGCTCGGGGTCCCGCAGATACTTCCTCAGCATAGGCACATGAAAGACATTCTGCACTCCACTCATCGAGCCTGACAGCTCCAGACGATAGGCCGGACTGCCCACACATGCAACCATTAGAAACAGGCCGATGTACCATGGGCTAAGCTTCCCAGTGGTACCAAAATGAATGATGCCCTTGGTCGGCGACACCCTGAGGAGCACAAGTTCACCAATAGCAAACTCCAACTTGCGACATTGAACATCCGAATAGCTCTTCTGTCAGCCAACAGGTCCTATCGAATCTCCTGCACCTTCTCTGTAGTCTGCTGAACAAAGTCTAGGCCAAGCAAAGACCTCTCGCCCACAACATCCCAGCATAGAGGAGAAACACATCTTCAGCCATACAAAGCCTCAAAAGTAGCCATCTTGATACTCGCCTGATAACTATTATTATATGCAAACTCCGCCAATACCAGATGGTCCTTTCAATTACCCTTTCAGGATAGAACACAAGCATGAAGCATATCCCCCAGAGTCTAAATGGTCTGCTCTGACTAACCATCCGTCTGAGGGTGAAAATCCATGCTAAGAGAAACTGTCGTGCCCAACGCAGCCTGAAGACTTTGCCAGAACTTGGAGACGAACATGGTGTCCTGGTCAGAAACAATGGACTTAGGCACACCATGTAATCTCACCACCTCTTTGATATACAACGAGGCCAGATCCTAAGCTGTGTTGGTCCTCTTCATCGGAATGTAATGTGTGGACTTCGTAATCCTGTCCACAACAATCCAAACAACATCCTGACCATGACACGAGTGCGGCAAACCAACCACGAAGTCCATAGTGACATGCTCCCACTTCCACTCAGGAATCTCCAAAGGCTGCAACAAACCAGTAGGCCACTTACATTCGGCCTTCACCTGCTAACATACGCCACAAGATGTGACATATTTAGCAATGTCCACCCTCACCCATTTCCACCAGAAGACCTGCTTTAGGTCATGATATATCTTGGTCTCACCCAGATGTACAGAATACGGAGTTCGGTGAGCCTCACGAAGGATATATGTCTTCACATCTGATTTCTGTGGTACACAGAGTCGGCCTCTAAAATGAGCCGCACCACTTTCATCTATGCTAAACTCTCGGGAATGACCCTCTAAGATCCTCTTCCGCACCTCCGAAAGAAGCCAATCGTGCTGCTGGGGCCTCATGAACATGCTCAGATATGGCAAGCTGGATGATCATATGCGTCTCTTCCTAAGCAACCCCAGCGAAACAGAAGGAGATACTCATCCGCTCAAACTCTGAGATCAAAGACATCACCATTCGAGGAACTCCTACCCTGCTCAAAGCATCAGTCACCACGTTAGCCTTACCAGCATGATACTGGATGATTAGATCATAATTTTTAATCAACTCCAACTACCTTCATTGCCTCAATTCAGCTCCTGCTGAGTAAAGATGTACTTAAGGCTCTTATGATTGGTAAAGATATCACACGGCTCTCCATACAGATAATGCCTCCATGACTTTAGAACAAAGATGACTGCTACCAACTCGAGATCATGAGTGGGATAGTTGTGCTCATGAGTCTTCAACTGTTTGGAAGCATAAGCAATAACTCGGCCCTCCTGCATTAGCGCACAACCAAGACCAATCCGAGAAGCATTCGTGTATACCGTGTAACGCTTGCCACACTCAGGCAGCAATAAGATAGGTGCATTAGCTAGTTTGTTCTTCAGAGTCTGAAAGCTGGCCTCACATTCATCTGTCCAAACAAAAGGAACCCATTTTTGTGTGAGCCTGGTCATAGGCTTGGCAATGATAGATAAATCATGCACAAAGCACCGATAATAGCCGGCAAGCCCAAGGAAACTCCGGATCTCCAACACACTAGTTGGCCTCTGCCAGTTCACCATCGTAGCCACATTCTTCGGATCCATTGTGATATCGTGTTGACTGATAGTATGACGAAGAAAACCCACCTCAGACAACAAAAAAGCACATTTCTTTAGTTTTTGCATAGAATTTATTATTCCGAAGGATATCAAGAACCAAGCTGAGATGCAACTCATGTTCCTCCTCTGTTTTGGAATACACCAAGATATCATAGATGAAAACCATCACAAAAACATTCAGGTACTCATGGAGCATCCTATTCATAGCTTCCATAAAGACAGCAGGGGCATTTGTTAATCCAAAATACATAACAACAAACTCAAAATGCCCATACCTTGTGCTGAAAGTCGTCTTCTCTATATCCTCATCTCTGATTCGCTGTTGATGATAACGAGGCTGTAAATCGATATTCGAGAATACCTTGGCACCTCTCAGCTGATCAAGAGATCATCAATACAAGGCAAAGGATACTTGTTCTTGATTGTCACTTGATTAAGCGCTCGATAATCCACACAAAGCCTCTTGGTGCCATCCTTCTTTTCCACGAACAAAATCGGAGTAGCCCAAGGCGACATGTCGGTCTGATAAACCCCTTAGCCAGGAGTTCGTCCAACTGCTTCTTCAACTCCACGTGCTCTACAGGGGCCATCTGTAGGACCCAGATTTTACAATCCAGAACCCTTTGTGATTCCACCGTACTATTCCCTGGATCAGTAGATAGTGCTCACAGATACAGTACTGGACATCAAATACATATCATGCGGAAGCATAAATATAATAGTAGACTTACTCATGGGCCGATCAGGCCAAAATCATTACATTACAGCAGCGGAAGAACGAAGCACACAGGTGGGACCCCCAGGACATGCCCACAGGTAGCCGACTGGGGGTTCGCAACTTAGTTCTTGACGTCTTCATTTTCTTCGCCATCATGACCAAGAGTATTGCTGAAGTATAGCGATCTGACACTTGATTCTGGATTAATTGTGAGAGCGAGGGTGAGCACAAACCACCGTGCTTTGCTAGCCAATACACAGGATGCAAGTAGATAATATGCATGGCTTATCAAGAGAAGGCTTGAGCTATTTTATTTGCCATAAATTGTATTTAAAATATAATACATAGAAATTTCCTGAGACCTAGCAGTTTGAACTAAAACATATTGTGTAAAAGAATGCAGTAATAATAGCGATCCAAATTACATCCACCATTACATGGCCTCTGCACCATATGCTAATCTTTCAGCGTTATAACCGCTTACCTTATCTCTGGGGCGACACCTAGGGCAACACAAATAAGGGCTTTCCACTGCCCTCCACATTTCTAATTCCACCCACAAAGTTGTTTTTGAAATAGAACTATATCTAGTTAAGTTCCCATGTCCGCCCTTGACCGTGGGCACGGCTATTCGAATAGTTTTGACTCTGCAGAGTTTGTACACTTTCACCACAAGAAACAATCAGCTCGTTGCCCCACACGACCTTAGTCATGTGGTTGAGTAGACCATCACAGTGACTTTTTAAAGTATCTGGTTCCTTTTGTCATCTCACCCTATGGGCTGCTCCCACTTGCAGTGGGTCCCATATGTTGCGCGGGATATTCGCCACGGATACTAGCGCATTGGACTCCACTCTCCACAGTGCTAGCACGACTGGAAAACTTCACCCTCCACCCAGTGTCTCTTTAGGCCTCCCCTTGCCCTTGCAATATCCACTCCTATCCACTACCGGTGAGATGAGTCCGAGAGTTTCGATAAATTTACTTAGCCAAGTTGTATTTTACAGACTTGTGGTTGTACTGTTTTACACAGGGTATCATGACAAGATTCGGTCTTTAGGATTACCTGAGCGGTTCTACCACATTCCATAATCTGTGCTTCCACTGCACCACATACCGGCCTCCATACCCTCCGCCCAGATATTGAAGCAAGTTGGGTTTTTGGGAGCATAAAATAATCATGTCAAAATACACCAGTCATTTTCACCATGACTTCCCAAATCAGTTATTCATGATTAAAAGTGATGCTTGGGGCATTTTGGTGCCCCCGAGTAACTAGGCAATACAAAGCAGTAGCATATGATTACAGACTTATTTTTTAAAGTCGTACCATTATAGTTTTTGCTAAGGTGACAAGGCTCAGATATTCAAATGTCTCAAATGAGTGTAATACTAACAAGTTCATTATTGGGCATATAACTAGAAGCTCAAAATCAAATATACATTTGCACATAATATAAACAGCATGCAATTTCATAATTTCAAAATGGAAATAACTTGCAGAAAAGGTAGGTTCAATATGATAAAAGTATTGACTCGCCTTACGCGGTTTACTGCGGTCTTGAGCTCACACAATGTTTTCTCTTGAGCTTCTGGTCCTTATCTTCACTTCGCTCTTGATCACGCTTGATCCCGTGATTCTTCAGGACTCTAATTTCTAATTACGCATTAAACAACTGAATCCAAATAAATGCAAATAACTCAAAAGATCCAAATAAATCCAGATAGACTCAATTTAGCTTTATTATTAGTTAATGGGTGATTCGGGTGATTTGAGGCAAGGTCGGTGGGAGAATACGATGACTCGATCTTTTTATTAATAACCTCTTTTATTATTATTTTTTGTATTTATCAAGGAAGTTCCATGAGTCAGGTTAGACCTATGAATCAGTGTACAAGTCTATCTGGGTATTATTTTATCGAGCGTTAATATTCAGGGCACATATTATATATGCGATGTATACAATTTTTAGCTTACCGAATTAATTTTTAAGTCCGGGTTTTTAGCATTTTGTGGTACGGCATTTTATGTACACCTAGTTATTACTAGACATAACTTATTTTGAATTAGGATTCGTTTGTTCGGGTCCTAACTTGCTATATTCAATCATGCTCAACATTATTATTTACTAAATCTAACGTTGAGATTTAATTACTGGCACTATTATCATTTTGTATACACCTTTGTTATTATTATTAAGCTTAGCTTTATTTTTAGTTTAAATTTATTTATCTAGCAAGGCTTGTCATACGGGTTCATATGTTAATATAGATACTTAATTAAATCTACCAAGGAGATTTGTTTAATGACGGTATGTTAAATGTTAGGGCATATATTATAATTAAGGGTAATCTTTATTAAATTTGAATATTTAACCAAAGTCATATTTCTTTATTATTGCTTTGAATTAATAATTAGCCTTTTTGATGATTGCTCAAACCATATTAATTATGCATAGATGAACTAGTCCAAATATAAATCTTAAATAATTTCATTTACACCCTAATTAAATTTTATTAGCTTCCCTAGATTATTTCCTAATTTTCCTAAATTTTTCCTAATTGAAATGGATTACAAAAATTAAAATAAAATGGTGGAAAAGGTACGGCCGGCTGGAGTCGAACTCAGGACCTGAGGCTTGGAATTCTTATGCGCGCTCGGATAGCCAAATGGGCCAAATGCCTGGGCTGACAGAGAAGGCGCAGGGAAATGAGAAGAGCCGTGGGTAGCGGGGGGGTCAAAACAGAGGATGCCGTGCCGGTCGGAGAGCAGCCCTGCTGGCGGCAAGCGGCGGCCGGAGAGGAAGCGGTGACCCACAAAATGGGTGGCTCAGAGCCTGGGGAAGCTATGACTGGGGGCGTGTTGGCTAGAGCGGTGGCGAGGCGGGCGGGCGGCAGCTCGAAGCTGCCGGCGGTGAGGTGAGCTCAGGGCGGCGGCAACGGAGAGGACAAGGAAGAAATTCGACAGGAGAATGAGCGGGAGGGAGGTGCTAGAAACCTTACCGCGCATTTGGCTGAGCTGGAAGGGTGCCGAGGTGGGCCGACGACGATGGCCATGGGCGGCGCGGGCGTGCTCACGGTGCCGGCGAGCTGGGGGTGAAAGAGGAGCTCCGGCGGCGATGGGAATGGAGGCGACGGCCTGTGCACGGGTGGAAGAGGAAGGAGGGAAGGGAGGAAAGGAAATGGCGCACGGGGGAGAAATGGAGGGGTGTCGGATGTGTGGGAGGAAGCAAAGGCCTCTTATAGCAATGGAGAGGGGGAGAAAATCTGTAGCCAGTGACCGTGGGAACTGTGGGCGGTGACAAAAATGTTGTGGGCGACTCACGGGCGTGGCCGGGAGAGGTGACAGGACGGCGCATGATGGCGATGGTGCAGGCGCGGCGTAGAGGGTGGAAGCGAGCAGCGCTGCGCATGGCTGCCACGGGGAGGCTGGGAGCTGAGCGTAGCAGAGAGAAGGTGGCGCAAGCGCACCGAGGGGAAGAAAGAAAGAAGAAAGAAGGGGTCAGGCCTTGTTGCCAGTGAGGAGAATCGGGAGAGAGGAGAGAGGAAAGGGAAGTGGCCCACATGCAGTGATAGCAAGAGGAGAAAGAGAGGAGAAAGAATGAGAGAAAAATGGGAAATTTTATCAAATCTTAAGTTTTGGATTTTCAATTCAAATATTGGTTCAAGTATCTAGATACAAATTTAATATTCCTCTATTCCCAATTTTATTTAGCTTGCCCTTGGATTTTGATTTTGAGTTTAGCATGACTTTTCAAGATTTCAAATTTTTAGTTTAATTATTTAAATGCGAGTTTTTAATATTTGTTCGGCCATTTCTTTTCTTTATCTAGTTAAATTGAAGTTCCAAATTTTATTTCCCTTATCTAATTTTTGAATTTTAATTTGCCTTCCGATTATTTTTTAGACTTAAGTTTGTAATTTTAAATTTTAAGTTTGGAAAACTCGAAATTGAATCCGAGTTTGAGTTCTCGGGTCAATTTGATTTTTAAGCTCACCTTTAATTAATTTTGTTTCTCTTATCGTTATAATTCTTATTTGTTATTTGAGAATTATTTCTATTTATTACTTTGTTTAACATGAAACTCAAAAAAGCCCAATTAAGATTTTGACAAAGACTCAAATACCACCAAGATGCACACAAAAGTTTTAAATTCTTCGCAAATTCAAATATTTGAAATTTAGGATGTTACACCATCCGATATGGGGACTTATAGAGAGGTCGCATGCCCAGAACAAGCTCAATGTGGAAGATCGGCTCCTGCTCTGGCGGCAACCCTAGGAGCTCATCAGGAAAAACATCAGGGTACCTACAAACCACCGGAATGCCCTCTACCCATAACACAACCTCGTGACCATCAACCATGGCCAACAGTAACCTAGACTTCTGCATCCGGTGATTAAGAAACAACCGACACAACAATGAGAGAGAAAATAGTGGGGCACCCCTTGGAAGATAACCTCACGCCCAGATGGAGACTGAAAGGTGACCATCTTCCATAAGCAGGAGATGACTGCCTGATATCGAGAAAGCCAATCTATGCCAAGGATCACATCGAAAGGCTCTAGAGGAAAAATCACCAGATTTGCAACGAACTCATCATCCTCAAGAACCATCGTACAACCAAGACAAACCCGAGAACTGGAGATAAGCCCACTAGGAGAGCTGACAACCACTGCCCTCCCAATCGTCTGCACAGCGAGACTTGCCCAACCGACGAAAACTTCTAAGACAAAAGTGAAACTAGCACCTGAATCAAAAAGAACATGGGCATCAAAAGAATCAATAGAGATAATACCTGTCACCATGTCTCCATGATCCCTATCACCAAGTCTCCATGATCCCTACCATTAGTCACGGACATAGAGTACACCTTAGGAATAGCTGAAGAAGAAGAACCTCCCACACCCGAGCAAGCCAGTGCAGAAGTCCACTGAGGTGTAGGCGCTGAAGGAGTAGCAGGCTGCTAAACCCAGTATCCTCCGGGTGGAGGCGCTGGAACAATCAACGAAGGTACTGAGGGTGTTGGTAGGTAATGCGGTGTAGGAGTCGTAGGCAAGTACTGCAGGATAGGAGCCACAGCCATCATCTGCACGGTGCCACTAGGACAGGTAGATCCAATTGGAGGTGC
Organism: Dendrocalamus latiflorus; assembly: GCA_017311315.1. Lineage (NCBI taxonomy): Eukaryota > Viridiplantae > Streptophyta > Magnoliopsida > Poales > Poaceae > Dendrocalamus > Dendrocalamus latiflorus. The sequence goes on from CM029668.1 coordinate 14,598,213, forward strand.
ATGTGCTAACTCCCACTGTAGCTTCTCCTTGGGATTATACCTGCACACCTGACCACAGATAGAACACAGCCCCTTCCAAGAGCAGCCACTCCGCTTATATGGATCACCACAACGGAAACACACCAAGCCCATCCCGGGCATCACCGTGGCATGGTACTTCTAAGAATTCCCTCTAGAAGAGCTGGACTGCCTAGAACTGCCACGGTAAGGCTAGTGGCAGTGACCCTTTCCCTTCTTGTGAACTGGGCCGCCATAGTGGCCCTTCCTCTCGCTCTGCCCTCTAAGCTGATCTCTACCGGAGGCTTTACGGATGTCGTTCGTGTAAGCCTGATGCATCTCAATCCCTAAGGCCTGCTCCACTATGGTACAGAAGTTCGTGATCGGAAAAGCACCCAGCAAGTGGCTGACAAAACTGCCTGGCCTTCTCTGCATCATCATGTGCCACGTGAGGGACGAAGTGAACTATCTGGTTGAAGCCCACCTCGTATTCTGCCATGGTCTTCCTATCATGAGCATACTTACTCAGATTGATCTTCATTTTATCGAGGAACGTCTCTGGATAGAACCTCCTCTTGATCTGCCAGACAAACTCAGCCCAGGACAATAGTCCATGTGTAGCCGTGCAAACTGACTGCACCCACTTCCACCAGATCTGCGCCTCACCCTTCAGGAGTTGTGCCATGTACCGCACACGATCCAGAGCAACCACCTTGAATACCTTCATCTTGTCCTCCATGAGTCGTGTCACTAGATTTAAGCCGTCGTATAGCGGAAAAGGGGGTCTTGGTGTGATGGATGTAACCTCACTAAGATGAAACCTTAGCGGGTGTAACTTACACTGGGTCATGCATTGTAAAGGCCTTGTGATGATCTTCTTGATTCACGTGTCTAAGAAAATATGTAAAACATTACAAGTTAATTATCTCTTGTGAATAAAGGGTAAAGTGTACAACTCTGTAGAATATGAACTATTGAACACCCGTGCCCATGTTCAAGGGTGGAGGGATGGATAGTAGTGAAACGGGGAGCTCAACATGGTGGCCTCGTGGATCTCGTATAAGCGAGCACAAGCCAAGCAAGCGGTGTCTTGAAGGGCGTCGGTGGAAATGCTTCTCAGGTGCTTCGTGTGGAAGATGTGGGGGTGTACTCATCTTCCCTTGCGTATAGGAATACTTCCATCATCCAGACCTCTCTGTCTCCTTCTTGAGTCTTTTGTCCCATGAAGATGGGACGTTGCTAGTAACACATGTATTGCATTAGTTTTGTGCAATGTGTCGATGAACTCTTCTTCATCCTCTCTATGGGTGAAGTAGTCCCATAGTCCAATGTCATCTGATCTGACCATCTATAGTTAAATAGGAGAATATTAGTAATAATTTAAAGATATAATGAATCTTCTGGTTTTTAATTTAGGAAAATAAGATAGGTCCTTGGATGATGACCATTCTGTAATCACTAGCTCCACAATGCTTTCAACTGTGAAAGATAGTAAATCATAGCTGTGCTGCTTCTCCGCGCTCTCGCTCGGTAGGAAATCTCTTTTTTCTTTTCTTCCCCTCCCTGGCTATGCTTTCTCTCACTCGGCAGCAATGCGACTGCAGGTCGTGTTTTATACGCGTGCGCCTGAATGTAGCATAATTTAATGTGTGAACAAAACGAATCTAACATCGCATCGCCACGTCGTGTTGTGTCATTAACACGATTCCCTCGCGCGTGCTGCCACTACCCGTGAGGAATTGGATTCCCTCCCGCGCCTTCTGCGTCTCCCGTTGCACTATGCCCGCCTGCCAAGCCAAGGTGGCTCGGCAACAACTTGCTGCGCAAGGGCGACTCGACAGCACCTGCCTGCCAAGCCGAGGTGGCTCGGCAACAACTTGCTGCGCAAGGGCGACTCGACAGCACCTGCCAGCTGTGCCTCGCTATCCGCTTGTCGCGCCATCTCGCCCAACCACACCGCTCCTCTCCTGCTGGGCTAGGGGAACGCGGCAGGTCACACGTGTCACCTGCTGCACCTTTTGAGTTTGGGGAGAGGTTCATTTTTGTTAAAAAAAGTGTTAGAGGGCCAAAATTAAAGAAAACGTCGCTACAAAGTCATGTGTGAACAGTTCTAGTTTTTTTTGCTAAAAAATAAATAGTATCGACAGAAAGAAATGGTTTTTAGAAGGAGGGCGCGAGTGGTAGGGAAAGAGAGGGATATATACGTGCGCAAGACGAGAGCAGGAGGAGTAGGGTGCTTGATATGCTCGTGACCTCTACCTTATCTCTGGAGTGAGATGACAATGAGAGGAATGGGAAAGCCGCTTCGAAAAATCGAGTGTTTATTTTAACTTCTAGTTTCTTTAAGCGGAAATATGAATAGACGCTTAGATTCATTTGAGTTCGAGAGAGAAGATTTTGGTGCAAAGAATTTGTTTCTATACATATACTATAACAATGTTTGATATTATAGATGCAATGCGTTCTGATTGTGATAGCTTGGTATGAGAGGTCTGACACAGTGTTTGTTTAAGCTCTATTGATAGCACGTTTCATCAGGCAAATTTTACGACGTGAGTTTAGATCACGATTTTAGTTACTTTTGTGGTCAGCAATTAGGGGCCTGTTTGGTTGCCTGCATCCGGTTGAACCAGACTGGCCGGATGCAGGGTCTCCTTGTTTGGTTGCCTGGTCGCTGGGTTCAGCTTGGCTCTGCTCATGCAAGATTCCCCCCGCAGCCAGGCTCTGGAGAAACGTGGGAATCGGGCGTTTCTGGGGAGCCAGGCTCGCGGGATGCAGGTGATTAGTCAGTTGATGATGTTATTAGTGTATATTAGTAAATATCAAGTATTATTAACGTGTTTTGAAGAAGTTTAAGATATAATAAGATACGAACATCTCATATAACATATCTTCATAATCATAATCATAATCTTATATTATTTTTATCTCATGCAACATATCTTCGTACAGGCAACCAAACAATATCTCTTCTCAGCCAGACTCTACTCGTACGTGAACCAAACACGACAGCGTTGCATGCGCTCAACCTGTCCCACAAGAGCCTATCTCTCAGATACGAGCCAGACTCTACTCGTACGTGAACCAAACATGCCCTAGACGTACGCGATGGCCACACGCGTAAGTTGTGCGTTCTTTTTCGTTCCTCACTGTACTAGCAATTGGGAAATGATGTGTACACTAAATCCTAAATCCGAAATGAGCTAACGAAAACTGAAGTACTACTATCCTTTTTTAAAATTCGGAGAAATTTTCAGTTTTATAGGAGAATGGAACTATTTAAACAACACGCAGCCCTCCAATTGCAACCCAAACGGATCGGACGCACTGGGTTTTTGGCGTTTTCTCAAGAGAGAGGAAGAGAGAGAGGGGAAGCTCTGCTCCGCATGGCCACCGAGGAGCACCCGCCGGCCTTCCCCTTCAGCATCTGGCCGCCGACGCAGCGCACGCGCGACGCCGTGGTCCGGCGCCTCGTCGGCATCCTCGCTGGCGACGGTGGCGACACAGCCCTCCGTAAGCGCTACGGCACCGTCCCCGCCGCCGACGCCGAGCCCGCCGCGCGCGCCATCGAGGCCGAGGCCTTCGATGCCGCGTCCTCCTCCGCCTCCGGCGGCGGCGCTTCCTCGTCCTCCGTGGAGGATGGCATCGACGCGCTGCAGCTCTACTCCAGGGAGGTGAGCAGCCGCCTCCTCGACTTCGTCAGGTCCCGCTCCGCCGCAAGCGCGACGCTCACCGCCGCCGGAGAGGTCACCTAGCTGCAGCCCGCCGCCTGAGCTGCTTGCTCGGCCGTCCATTCCATAGTATGAGGTAAGTTAATTGCTGCATCTAGTCTAGGGTGTCGCGCACAAGATGTGTTTGATTGGTGCATTCGGTTGCGGTGGTTTGGGTGTGTGCTCCGTACTTGTTCTTTGATGTGTAATTGTTACAATTTCTTCCATTTACTTAGTCATGTGTATGCTTTCAATTTACGTTTGCGAGGAAGGAATTGCTTCCCAATTGTTGGTAATGTTAAAGATTTGACCGAAATTGTGCTCGCAGATTATGTGTTAGCATGGATCTTTCCAGTAACAAATTGAGATTATGTTGATCGCGGTTAGAAAATATATGGGCTTGTGGTGTTAAAATTTTGCAAGGTAGTAGAGGTGGTCCAGGACTAGCATATTTGTAATTTTGTATAATTTCGGTGCTCTTGTATGTGAAGATTGATATGCCGTACTCACGACGCATTGAAGTTCAAGTTCTGATTTGCTTTACAGTAGATCATCAAAGGGCATAAAGTACTCAAAATTAGTTCCACGCCTTGTCTTAGGTCCTCTTCTTTTGAGATACAGCCGATGGATTTTGGTTGTGCCTTTTGAGACGGTAGCAGATGGCGCACATGATTTTATGCTCAGAAAGTCATATGGAGAATTCGCTTCGAGAAGTCATCCTGTTTGTTTCGACTTCTGAAGAAGTTGAAGCCAAAAACCATCCCAAAAACCTAAGAGAACACACCCTTATCCGTGTATAAATGTGATTGACAATTCGCAAGTGGTCATCTATCGTTTTTCGTGGCCTTGGAATGGTCTTTTGTTTGGAACATGGACAGTTTAACATTGGCTGTAATTGACTTGACGATGTGTAGGATTCTCAAGTTGGACTGGCAGAATAAAGAAGAAATAAAAAGAATAAAATTGGGGATTATTTTGGAAATGCTAATTTCGGTACCTGCACGTGATTGTACATATGCGTGAATGTGTTTTCATTTTTACATTTTTTCTCCCTTCTGTCCATTTTTCTTTTACCAACAAATCCATTTTATCTATGCTCCCAATCTCATCCATCGCGCCTCATCCGCTTTCCCTCCCGTATAGTGGACAACAGATGCTATTGTTTGGTGATTCAGCTTTACTTGGTAAGGAATTGTTAGTTAAATAGTACTCTTTTTGCAATAATTGAAGTTGTGGTTGGTTTGGTGCTATATGTTTGTTTTGGTGGTTGTTACCGTCAGTTGCTTGAACCTAATATCTCCAAGCTGGCTCAAATGTAACATATGTTTAAATCGACATGATTGATAAGTAACTTAGTTTCAATATGGAGACATCAAACCTAACGTTGTAGCCCCACTGCATACTCTGTAATACGAAATATTTTGCCAAAATTCTCATAATTCTGTACTGTACATTTATGTGAGCAAGCACAGCTAAGCAATCTTGCCTCATTGTTATTGATCATGGGACATTCTGAATTTTTTGTGTGCTAGTTATGCAACATGTTGCTGTCGTGTACCCAATGCCATTTGCAATCCATCTAGCTTATCAAACAGAGAATCTTACATAAATATTTTTCGGCATATCCAGTGGGTTCTTGGTTTCGGGGTGCCAATGGCGCTGCTGTACCATGGTATGTATGTACACCTCCAGGCGGCTGGAGGCTGCTGCAATCCTTGTCGTAATTGGATGGATGGCCCGGCCATACTTGATTGGCAGTGTGTGACTTGACCACCTGTTATGTTCTACCCTGAATGCAGTGTGAGATTTCATATCTCCACTGTCAGTCTCTTGCCCGCAAATTGGTATTTTTGGCTTATCTGATCAACCTTGCAAACTTGCAACAAAAACATCCAGCATTGCTCATTTGCAGTGAGGGCTCTCTTTTGAGTGGCTTTTACGTATCGTCAATTGCTTTATCTTTCCTATGATTGAGCTTGGAGTTACTGGTGTGTGGTGTTGCTATATTGCCGACTATAAGAACAGTATATATTTTTTAAAACCAAAGGACTTCATTCAATTTCTTGGCTACAGAGGCTGTACAAGCTATATATTGCCTTTGCAATCATAAAATACGTCTTATGACAGAAGGCCATCAAAGTTAGTATCAACTACTGTCGTTGACCAGCTTCATTGACCTTAGTCATGTCCATCATTTGGCTGTCCATCGCCACCTTTGTTTCCCGCTTCCGTCGTTGCTGATACAGTAACGGCAGAACCAATTCATAGAAAACGAGAGGTCTTAGGCATGTCCTTTTAGACTGTGGTTGATATTTTTAGCTATAGTTGATATTAAAGTTGATCTGAATTCGTATCGTATCTGTGTAGGATACTTCATCGTCTCATGCTAAACATGGCATGGTAGGTGCATGCATAGATTGTATCAGACGTGGTGTTAATCTGTAGTAACCGACTCAGTTTCCTCTCTATGTGGGACTCTTTCCCTCACACTATATATGTACCACATTAGTCTATAGGAAGAGCAAGCACTCTATGGTAATCTTTCCTCATTATATGTACCACAATAGCCTATAAGAAGAGAAAGCACTCCATTTTAATCTCTTCTTATTATAGTGATTTGTCTCTATTTTTTCTGTGCGTTATTTGCAACAAGTGGTATCAGAGCACAGGAGATTAGAGCGCAGGAGATTCGTGAGAAAAAAATTTCCGGTGTGTTTTTCGTCAGCGTCCGTGCATCTCACGGTTCGCTAGATCCGCATTGCATCCGAAGCGGTCGTCCTTCATCACCATCTGCCAAATCCGAGGCTAGTTCGATTTCGTCTCTGACTTCTTGCGTCCCAACGATAAAATCGAAGAAAGTCTCACGTATCATCGCGATAAAATCGAAGAAAGTCTCAGGTATCTTCACCGTAGTGCAAATAGCCTCGCGCGAGTCTTCGTCCGCAGCAGTTTGCAACAGCAACAACAGTAGGTCATCGCTTCCTCGATCACTGCACCTGCCCACGCGGAGACATGGCGTCACACTTCGTTCCATCGTCTGCGCGGCACCCCCATCATTGCTGCATCGGTTACCAGAAGAAAAGGCACTGAGAGAAGGATCGTACGCTCTTCACGAGGTATTCTTTCATGTCACCGAAAACATGGGATGTCTTTGTATGAATGAAGACAATGACCAAATTTCTAAAGGAAAGTGCGGCGAACAAGGCTATCTAGGCACAAAACACTCACCCCCTACAGACTTGGTACCACTGGGTACGCAGGTAAAATACCACAATGGAGGATGGGATCGCAATCCGACCGAAGTCCTCTCCACCATTTGTCGGGATTACAAATGAACGCGCCTAAAACTGGTTCAGAGTGATGTCATCAACCATGTCTTTAGGCATCGTCTCTTTCAAAAACCCCGCAGATAAGGAAGTGTCCCACGACTAGTAAGATATGTTAAACTATCTAGATGTTAATAAGACCATAACATCATGGGGTCTAAAATAAACATGATTGCCTCTTACAGCAAACATTGACTACTGAATCTTCCAAATGCTCCTTCCAAGCAGTCAAGGAGAGGGATATACTATCTACCGCCCTAGGAAACAAGGAGCACCCAAGTCGCACGCGAGGCCTAGAGGGTTTACATATCTTAGAGACACGGACTTTGAGGAAAGATAGATGCATTGAGGAAAGAACTGAGAGAAGTCCGCAACCAGTTGTAAGCCACCCCGTTATTATGGTACCAAGTCCCCCCAACGTTGGAGTAGCTACACGTCTGCACCACATTCTGAACATAGCGACACCTACTTATCTATCGATAACATCCAGGTAATGTACATCTATTAAATGCTACATAGATAGACTTGGCGGACGCCTTAGCTCATCGTGTATCATTATGTAGGATACCACGCCGTGCATCCTCAGAATAAGGGTTGTTGGCTCCATTCCCATTGATGCTAGGCGGACGTTGGCATACTTATGCCTACCAGGGACGCTGGTGCATGGTGCCCAGCTAGGGACCGGTTTCGCAAAGGTCCAAGTGGACATGATTAATGACTTTTTCAGGGCCGTCCCGCAAACAGAGAAATCATGACACTAGGTGATGCCGTCCACACATTCGTCTAGTGGCCCAAAAGGGACATCACCCTGGATCCTTCCATGCCGCGATCTCCACACGACCATGTCTATCAAACAAAACGCTTTATGACTCCACCTCAAGCTAATCTTTAGAAGGCCAGCGCACCAGCTCCTGTGAAGGCGACGCCGAAAATGTATCACAAGCGAGGTGCCAAGGCCGAATCATAGAATATTAAGGCATCTCCCAGGGAATGGAAGTTCATGCTCGGAGTGTCGTTGGTCTTCAAGTCACAATTACCCAGCCTTGGACTAGTTTGCGGAACTTTGCATGCTTGGTACATGCAGAGGTCCAACATGAAGCTAAACCAGCAGAGTGGATTCGCTATGAGATTCACAGAGGCACATTTCCTCCACGACTCGGGCTACTTTGTTGTGACCTTCGAAGACTTATTCTTACTAATCATCTTTGATGAACTTGACGCCTCACTTCTACGATGCTAGACACTGTAAGTGTACTGTACAATCAAGTTTTACATTCACGTAACACTGATAAATATCATAACTCATTGCTTATATATAGATCTATGATCCAACAAGTTCGGTGATAGCCAGAACCAGTGGGTTTCCTCGACCCCACTTGGTCTTTGAGCAATCCATCAATGATAAGAGATCCTTCATCCAAGATTACATAATGAGGGGATTACTTGCTCACAGTGACAAGGACTACATCATGGTACCCTTCAACAATGGATAAGTGCTTTACTAGTTTCCAAACAAGTTTCATTTGTACTTTATACATAATATAAACTTAGGATTAATCACTATGGCGATATACATGACTAGGAGTCACTGGATTCTGATTGTGATTGTACCAAAATAGAGCAAGGTAATATACCTTGATTCTCTACTTAGGAGCAACCGCAACTTCATTTGAAATGGTTGAGGCTAACTTTTTGGAATTACGTAGGTCGTTTAATGCTTACGTTGCCCAGGGAGGGAGACATAAGGAATCCAGTGCAACACTGCGACACAGGACACAATTTTCAATACCCGCTACAACACAACAATCCTATATCACACTTCGTTATAATGCCTCTCGAACTGACAATATCTATGTATGTAATTCTATTTTTGCAGTGCCACAACAGCTACAGGGTAACGTATGTGGATTTTACATGTGCCGCCATATGGAAGAAATCATGGATGCTAAGACGAATGATCCAGAGGTTTGTCAACCTGCCAATAAGTGTGTGTACACACAGACACACACACACACTATTGGACCGAAATGGCGACAGAGGGGGGTGAATGTCGTTTTCTAAAAATTAAATTCGCCCCTCAAGTATCCACACTTATGCTTCTTCTCCAATAGCTATGGAAGCTATGAAGATAGAAGATATGCACTTACTGGAGGTCACAGCAACAAGGATAAACCAGATCCAGAAAGAAACAGTCAAGAAAACTAATTTCAGAGCAGGTCTGACTGCAAGCGGTAGTACCGCTGAGACGAGCGGTAGTACCTTTGAGCGGTAGTACCTTTTGAGGAGAGGTAGTACCGCACGACAGCAAACAGAGCAGGCTGACAGAAGTTCTGAACTGCGGATTTTTGGCTAAATCAAGGAAACGAAAGGAAAACTTCTGATCTTTTCAGAGAGAGACATCAAGGGACTATTCTAAATACCTTTAGGGCCTTAAACAACATGGGAACTAAGCAAGAACACAAGAAATTCAGAGATTAGCCAAGAACTTGAAAAATACAGAGAGCTACCCAAAAACTCAAATTCCCATCTAACCATTGATCCTTTGGCCACGAAACTTTGAGGATAGCTAATTAATAGCCATAAGACTCTGCATGCCAAGTTTCACATTTTCTCATGAAGGGAAACACGAAAATCATCAAAACCCTAGAAGAGGAAATGAAGAACAGAGAAGTCCCAAACATGAAATCTGAGATTAAACGAAGTTTGCTCTTGGGAAACTTGATCAAATGATCTTGAGGCATCATCCCAACATAGAGCAACCCATTTTGGGCCTTCCCAGCAAGAAAGAACTTCAAATCACAAAAAGAGGAAAATCACTCAAAAGAAGAACGAAGAACAGAACAGGAGCACGAGAGGTAAAATTCAGATTTCCATTTCAAATCAAAGATGATTACAGAGGAGTCCACATACGCATGGACATTAGAACAAGAGGAATGATTACAAGACTCTCAATCCATCCTCTCCCTCTCAATCCTCAAGATCACCAAGAGCTTCACATGCTTCTTGGGAGGAACACAACACAGAGAAGGAACTACGAAGGAGACATGAGTACAAACACCTCTCTGCCTGTCCTACCAACCCTCAACAACTAAAGCCTAAAGCCAAAACAAACTCTCAAAAGCCTCTTTTGACTCTAGCAAACCCTAACTCTCTCCCAAAGCCACTGAATCCATCGAGCCCTCAAGGAGACACTCTCTCCTTATATAGGCCTTCGCTAACGGGTCTCCAACCCGTTACGCCCGCCAACTCGAACGGAACCCGCTTCCACGTATGCAGCTTTGCGTTTTTACCGAAACGCCCCTTCTGCACCTTCCTGGAAGCTTCCGCGTTCCTTGTCGTCCAAGCCTCGCAACCACCTCGAGTCCCCGCCGTCTTCGACACCTCCGACCGTTCTGACCTCAACGCCACCTGCGTCTAGTCCGGTCACCTCGTGTCTCACCACGACTCCGCCTCGACGTCCTGCAGCCAACACAGACAAGAGACACATCACATAGCACCGCACAACACAATGTGTACAAACATCTGCACCATAGCTCAAATAATAAACCACAAAGTCGAAAACTGCATTCCGATCGGTCGAAATGATGAACCATCCAATGCACGAGGTCTACAACTTCACCACAAAGCCATACGACCGATTCTCAGCTCAAACAATCAATCCTACAGATCAAACGACCACGTTCACGATTTTCGGACGCTTCCGACCACTTACGACCGCAACCGAGTGTGTTCGGACTCTTCCGATCACACCCGAGGACGTTCGGACCGTTCCGATTGCTCCCCGCACCCGTCCTACTGTATACGAGAACGTTCGGACCGCTCCGATCATTCCCGCATGCGTTCGGACCGAGCCGATCACTCCCCACGCCCGTCCGACCGCATATGAGAACATTCGGACCGCTCCGATCATTCCCGCGTGCGTTCGGACCAAGCCGATCATCCCTGCGCTCGTCCGACTGCATACGAGGAGAATGTTCGGACCGCGTCCGATCGTTCCCGCGCCCGTCTGATCCAACGACGCAGAGAATGCTCAAATCAAACTCAATTTTTCCCAAAAACAAAAATCAATTACTCATCACAAAAATGGAGATACCTCCACATGGTCTCTCACACACTTCTTGATGTCTCAGGTCATAAACAATGATTGGGAGTTCCATAATGTAGAATGAACTTGATTAGGATAAGATTGAACTTAAATGGTACATGTGTGTATTTGTTCATTAATGGTTAAGTTATTTCATTTGAGTTAATTGATTTGTGAAATGGATGTACTTGTTTCTGCAATGAATGAATTGGATGTATACATGTACTTGTTGTGTTTGTACTTGTTTCAAAGGATATGGTTAGCATTTCCTGAGACTAGGCAACAAACAGAAATATATTTAGGAATACAAAGAAATATCACAGACAGTCTTATCTACAAAATGTCTGCAATACATCAGATATCATAGATGGTTTCATTTATATATCACAAATGGTTTTAGCTACAAACCGTTTATTATAGCTTACTATCACAAATGGATTTTAGTTGAAACCATTTGTGATACATCAGCAATCACAGTACATCCAGGCTAGGGTGACTGAATTCCTCCATTCCTTCTCACATCATTTTCTTTCTCTCTGGTGAATCTATTTTGGATTTGTTAAGCTGTCGAACCTCGCCAGCCTATCTTCTCGATGTGCTTTGGGAGGAAGAGTGGCTATCTCCGAGCCATCGCTGAAAAGTTACTAGGGAGCATGTGAGCAATATAAAATAGGCATAGCCATATGAATAATTATGGCAAGTATTCAATTAACAAAACAACACTTTTAAACATTTGAATACTGTTCTATCATGCACTTGCCTTGTAGTTGTGAGGAACGGTTTGATTTGAAGCTGACAACAAACCCGACACCACTCCTACATTAAACATCCAATTGCAATACAAGCCATATGAATACAAGATAACAATTAAATGACAACTCTCCTATATGCTTCCGACATCCTCGATACCCCCCTTTACTTGACAGTCACCCCTACTGTCCCGGTACTAAAAAATGACATAACTTTCAGCTCTTAAGTCCTATCATAGCAAACCACATCAATTCTGAAAGCTACACAAAATTCCCTACAAGTTCTTATTTGGTCAAAAGTCCATATTAAATTGTTTATCCCCTATTTTTAAACTAAAAGGTAGATATACCATCTTCTAGACAGCAGGCTTAATGTTTTCATATCTATTAATCTACACAAGCAAATCCAGTAAACTATAACATTTTCAGAATCTAATAAAATTTTTCTACCTCTTTCTAGTTATTCCAAAATTTTAATTCTATCATTTACCAAGTCAATTTACTCCGTCCAGCAGCAACCGGTTTTAGAAGGCAATCTTCTAAAATTCACAACCTTTGTTCTACCTATCCAAAATTCATGTTCTTGAACTCTCTAGAATCTTGAGATAATTACCTATACTTTTCATATTGAGCAAATAACATAATTCATCCCTTTAATATTTTTAATCTACATATTACTAAGTGCTACCAAAAGACGATAATTTCCCACGCAGCAGGCTTATAAAAATCATAACTCAATATTTAATCATCCAATTGATGTGATTAAATTCTCTACAGAAAGCTAGAAAAATTCTCTACATTTATCTAGTAGATGACATTATCAAATGATGCCCATACAGTGGCCAAAACAGTAATAGAAAACTACCACATATAAACCAATCTATTAATCTAATGAATGCTTGCTATTTCACTCTCTAATCCCGACTCTAATCTCTACTGAAACTAAACAAATAGTAGAAATACTAATTACTAATTAGCATCATCAGAAGCATGCAGCAACGGCAGAACAGTACATCCGCATGCAGCCATGCATGGTACTTTCTAGTCGGCAGCTCGCATGCAGCCATGCAATGACTCGGCAGGCAACTATGCATTATCTAGTCGGCATGTAGCAGTTCAACGATTAACTAGTCAAGGCATGCAGTAGTAGTAGCTAGGGTGCAAACAGAGCGGATACGGATAGATATTGTTTATCTCGTATCTTTTTCCATATTTTTTATTAGAGTCGGAGTCAGACATGAATAGTGCCAGATACGAATACGAATACAGATATTCTCAGTCACGAATACAGAGCAAATACATACCGCTCCAAATACGGTTAGTCTCAGTCATGAATATTTAGTCGGATAATACGTGAAAGCAAATTTCACATGATGACAGGGACAAGTTAAGCAACTTGTAAATTCTAGCTAGCAAAGTAGCAAGTAAATGATAGAGCCTAGTCAAACAAGTAGTAGCTAACTAGCTACATGCCACATTGTTTAGGTTTGATTTCACATGCAAGTTCTGTTCCTAAGCACATTAGCATACTTCCCTTGAGCCATATGTGTTACATGCTTTTCTTTTTCTTTTTTTGTTTACAATCTAATTTTCAAATTTGCAGATTGCCAGTTATAAAGGTCAGGGGAGAATAGCTCAACCTGGATTCAAAACCCCCCCTGTGGGTGGATGGTGAGCTATTGGTGCTCAATGGCAAGGTAAAATAAAATATCCAACATTGTTGCTTTGTATCTGCAGCTGCATTGCTTCTGAAAGCAAACTAACATGCCATAGCGTACAACTTGGTTTGCACTGAAATACTTGTACTGATTTTGGAAACTTATATAATACCGAGCTATATCACCAAAAAGCAAGCTTACTACTGGCTGAGTGAAGAATATTTTGGTTTCAATTGCACCATTCGCTATGAACTGTCTTGAAATATATTGGGCTCTGGACCCATAGTTTTGTATTTCACTGGAGGAAAATAGTCACAAATCATAAGAAAACTTATAGCTTTAAAAAGAATAGTTCATGTTCATCTTTAGTTCACGCAAGCATTGTTTGTCTTGTCGGATCTTTAGGTAACATTTTAAAGTTAACTTCTCATTTCCATTTGGTGACAAACAATCATTTATGTATTGTCATATAATTTTGATTGTGTACTGTAGCAGCTAAATGTTATTGGAGTTTTTTAAAAAAGAAACTAAAAGGTATAAGAAAGTGGACATAGTATTAACTGTCCAGAAATGTGCCACTGAGAAGTTGTGTATCAATCTCACTGATAACACATGGCACATCTAAGTAATGGTCAAGTTTAATTGATTGTAGAGAAACAAATTAGGGACTATACCATTTGGATGTTGATAAAATCCTTTGTATCATCAATATACTACTTCATCTGGAAAAAGTGAATAGAAGTAGCAAAATTGTTAGCCAATGTAGTTCTTAAAATGAAAAAAAGAGGCTAACATAAATACAATTCAGGCTTTATACCAAAGTTAACATAAAGAAGGTAACATATAGATGGAAAAAATACTAAAACCAAAAGAGGGAAGGCGGGAGGGAGACCTTACCGGCGGCTTTCGGAGTCGGGGGCCTAGGAAAGGTGGGATGGGGGGGTCCCTAGCGGCAGCATGGGAGGGAAGGTGGGAGGGAGAGAGAGATCTTGTCGGTGGCCAGCTAGCGGCAATCTAGAGGGAGGAGAGGCGGCCAGGCGGGAGGTAATGGCGACGGCGTTCTATAGGGTGGGGAAGGACCAGAGGAGAGGCGGCCAGGCGGGAAGCGCCGATCTATGCCTCTGAGGAGGAGAGGCGGGCAGCGACGCCGCCGCTAGTCTATGGGGGCGGTGGCAGCGGCACTAGTCTGTAGGGGCGGAGGTGGGCGGCGACAGCATCAATTTATGGGGGAGGATTGAGAACAGGCGAGTGGGCGGCGGCGTCGGTCTATGGGGACAGAGAGGCGGGCTGCGGCGGCACCAGTCTGTGGGGTGGAGAGGCAGGCGGCGGCAACGCCGGTCTTTGGGGGCGGAGAGGCGGCCGACGCAGGTCTAATTTTCTTGGGTGCCGCAGCCGCCGCTCCTGCTCGCGCTAGGGTTAACTGGGCGAGTGGGTGTCGCTCGGTCGCTCCCGCTGTCCCGCAGTCCCACTCAGTGATCGCTAATCTGGATTCCGGATTGGCCATTGCTCGGCGTACGGCGTTTACCGGATAGTTACCGGATAATAATCTGGTAACTATTCGGAAAATACTCGAATAGCTTCCCGTCGGATAATGTTTTTTCTGAATTTGTTTCCGTATCCGACAAAAAAAAAATATTCGAAGCCATTTTTGTATTCAGCAAAACCTTTGGATGTTCGAGAATATACTCCGAATTATATCCGAATTAAAACGGATGGACTGTCGGTGGAATTAACTCCGTGCATGCATGATGAGCGTGACGTGCGCTGGAGCGGGCTGACGACGCGTGGGCACGGACGCTGGCGGGAGCACACTGGGCGACGCGGCAAGCGCGAGTCGCTGGCGCAGCCATGTGGCAAGCAACGCTTTGGCGATGGATGGCATTGGCGATGAAGCGAATGGGCAGACGGCCGTTTGTGCTACACGTCCTGGCTGGGGCGGTCGTGCGCTAGCACGTGCGTGTTGCTCGCCAATAAGAGCAAGTTTAATAGTACAGATAGCTGCTACCTCCAATACATTTTCATGTCATCAAAAGATAATGATGCAGTCAACTCATACAATAAGCTGGCTCTAAGTTGTCTCCACAAGAGCTCTCAATTATTTAATACATACATGGGTATTGATAATTTAATACATGCATAGGTATAGCAATTAGTTCTATAGGTACATGCATAGATAATGCATCTTTTCCTGTGCTATAGCCTGACTCTTGCATGGGAGTCGGCTTGGCTCTCTCTCCTTTTCTCTTCCCTCCACATAGGACTATGTTGACATGGATTCCCTTGTAGCTAGCACAGTCAGCCTTATTAAACTTGCTCTAAAGCTGTTGTAAGAGGAATTGAGACAAGTGTTGAGAGAAACTATTGCTTTATTTATCAGTGATTCTGAAGATTGTACAATGCTTTATAGATGATGATGGGGGTGGAAGAAAGGTGTCTATTTCCCAAAAGACATCTGTACATTAAGTAACTGCACATTGGTCAAGGGGGAGTGTTACAAACCAAAAGTAACCAATGTGCTCGTAATTGGATAATTTGACCAATTAACTTAGCAAATGCATGTGTGGATAAAAGACACGCGTGTGACCATCTAGTAGATGCGTCAATTAGAACCATGAAGTACCTGAACGGTCCACACAATGGTTGTATAGGACCACATATATCTCCTTGAATGCGTTCAAGGAATTTAAGTGGTTCAGCTCTGATTTTAAGATAAGAGGGTCTTAAAATCAATTTTCCGGTGGCACAGGAAGTGCACACAAAATCTGAGGATTCCGGAAATTTTGTCTTGAGATATGTATGACCAATTGAATTGCTAATAATTTTTCTCATCATTCCAATGCCTGGGTGGCCAAGGCGATCATGCCATGTTTGGAATGTGTTAATATTTTGGAAAATTACTTTGTACGCAATATGTTGAACGGATTTGATGTATGTATATCTATTTTAGAGGGAAAACTCATAAAGGGAAAGAGAGTACAATATCTGTATTAAACGGGTTAAGTCTTAGGAGATTTCTCCCCCTGACATCTGCAACTCACGTAGTCTTCGCATACCAATTCCATGAACACATTTTTGGAATGTGGAAGTTGGTAATGACTTGGTGGATAAGTCTGCGAGATTATCACAAAACTTAGTTTGCAGAATATTTATTTCCCCCACTCTCTTGCAATTCATGTGGGTAAAATAATTTAGGTGCAATATATTTTGTGATATTGCTCTTTATGTAACCCGTTTGCATTTGGACAACGCAAGCAGCATTATCTTCGTAGATAATGGTAGGTGATGCGATAGCACCTATACCACATGTATGTGGTTAATCATTCTGCGAAGCCATACACATTCACGTGATACTTCATATAATGCAATTATTTCAGAATGATTAGTGGATGTAGCCACTAGAGTCTGTTTCGAAGACTTCCAAGAGATGGTTGTTCCACCATGTAAAAATACAAAGCCTGTTTGAGATCTGCATTATAGGGATCTGATAAATAGCCAGTATCAGTATATCCTATTAAATCCATATTTTTATTCTTCTGGAAGAATAGACCGAGATCTTTAGTGCCATGAAGATATCTAAGGATATGCTTCACTCCTACCCAATGTCTTTTGGTTGGAGCGGCGCTATGTCTAGCAAGTAGATTTACCGCAAATGCAATATCCAGCCGGGTGCAGTTTGCAAGGTACATAAGCGCTCCGATGGCACTGAGATATGGAACCTCGGGTCCCAATACCTCTTCATTGTCATCTCGGGGTCTAAATGGATCTTTGTCCCTGTCGAGAGATCGAACAACCATGGGGGTTTTCGATGGATATGCTTTGTCCATATTGAATTTCTCCAATATTTTTGGGCATAGGCTGATTGATGCACTATGATGCATGTATGAAGGTGCTCAAGTTGTATACCTAAGCTAAATTTGGTTTTACCCAAATCCTTCATTTGAAATTCCGTCATAAGATGATTACGTGCTTCACCTATATCTTGTGTGTTACCAATGATATTAAGATCATCAACATATACAGATATAATGCAAAATCCTGTTGAGGATCTTTTAACGAACACGCATGGGCAACCATCATTGTTGGAGTATCCCTTTTTGGTTAGGAACTCACTTAGTCGGTTGTACCAAATTCTACCCGACTGTTTCAAGCCGTATAAAGACTTGTTTAATTTTACACAATACATATTGCGATTTGCGTTCGGATTCGGAATTGAAATTCCATCGGGAACTTTCATGTATATGTCCGAATCAAGTGACCCATAAAGATATGCGGTCACTACATCCATCAACTGAAAAGATAGATGATTTTGTACTGCCAATGAGATTAAGTATCGGAATGTTATTCCACTCATTACTGGAGAATAAGTTTCATTGAAATCAATGTCGGGTCTCTGCGTGAACCCTTGTGCTACAAGCCTTGCTTTGTATCTCACCACCTCATTGTTTTCATTCCGTTTGCGGACGAAAACCTATTTGAAACTGACAGGGAATACTTTGGGAGGTGTATGTATCACATTGGTGAATACATTTCTTTTCTTGAGCGAGGCTAACTCCTCTTGAATTGCATCCTTCCATTGAGTCCAGTCCGAGTGCTGTTTGCACTCTACCATGGTCTTGGGATCTGGATCATTTTGAAGGTTATTTGCAATTGTTGTGGAGAAATAAATGTCGACAATTGTAGTCTTACGATCGTATGATTCTCCAGAATCAGTATAGTTAGTGGAAATTTCTTGGACCCCTGATGACTCAATGTTATTTCCCAAAACATTTGAGTCGGGGTATTCTGATGTCCCAGGATCAGTAATTGAGTGCACTGTTGATCTGGGTTTAAGGATCCTTTGGTGTCTATCAACATGAGGTTGATCTGCATTTACATTCTTTTGTTTCCTTTGTCGCTTGTTAGAAGCTGCATCCGCCATTTGTACCGTACTTCTCCCCCTTTTATTTTGAACTGGGAGTTGAGTGGTATTTTGCGGTACCTCCACTCTTTCTGGTACATTTCTGGCAGGATTATAGGATTTTGTGACACCCTTATAATCAGTAAATGCATTTGGCAGGTTATTTGCAATGTTTTGCAAATGAATGAGTTTTTGAACTTGAAGTTCAGTCTCTCTGGTACGTGGGTCTGAGGCAGGAATGCCTTGAACATTCCAATTAATTTCCTGGCATTCAGTTTGGTACTTGTTGTCTCCCCCTAATGCCGGGAAATGTTCCTCATTGAATATGCAATCAGCGTACCGGGCCGTAAACAGGTCCCCTGTTAGGGGCTCGAGGTATTTTATGATTGACGGAGATTTATACCCAACATAGATCCCAAGTTTCCTGTGAGGTCCCATTAAGGTACGCTGCGGTGGTGAGATCGGTACGTATGCAGCGCAACCGAACTTTCGCAGATGGGAAATATCTGATGGATTTCCACGTAGTAATTGTAGCAGGGAAGTGCTATGATAAGCAGTTGGACGCAATTGGATTAAGTCAGCAGCGTGTAAAACTGCATGTCCCCAACATGATGTTGGTAAGTTGCAATTCTGGAGTAATGATCTTGCAATGAGCTTGATTCTCTTGATAAGAGATTCTGCTAAACCATTTTGTGTATGGACATATGGATCAGAGTGTTGAACTTGTATCCCAAGAGCCATACAATCGTCATTGAAGGCATGGTATGAAAATTCAGCAGCAATATCCATTCAAATTGATTGAAGTCTTTACTGTTCTGGTTTTCTCTGGTTCTTATCTGTTTGCACTTGTATGAATGTGTGCGTGTCGCTCGATTTGGAGAGCGCGTGGGGGACGTCACTACCGCCGCCTTGCCGGCCACGGGCGCTGCTCCAGGCCGCCGCTTTGTCACGCCGGCCGGGCACGCGCCGTGAGGATGCGCCGCGCCGGAGTGCCGGCCACGCGCCGTGAGGACGCCGCCACAAAAGCGAGAACATCCAGTAATAGTATCATTACCTTTGTGTTCTTCTCTGCTTGTCTTGTATTTTTTGTGTGGATGGTTGAGCGCGTGCTGATAACGTGTTGTAAGAGGAATTGAGACAAGTGTTGAGAGAAACTATTGCTTTATTTATCAGTGATTCTGAAGATTGTACAATGCTTTATAGATGATGATGGGGGTGGAAGAAAGGTGTCTGTTTCCCAAAAGACATCTGTACATTAAGTAACTGCACATTGGTTACTTTTGGTTTGTAACACGCTGCACACTGTGCATGGACATGTGCTGGTGCCGACGTAGCAACACGGCGCGTGGCGAGGCAGCACCGCTAATGGAATGACTGTTTTGACGTGCGGCCTACGCGGCACTGGAGTGCGGTGGCAGGGAATAAAAAGGCAAAGGTTGCTACGGTTTTTTCTGGGTTTTGTGTTCTGTCTCCCCACGTCTCCTTTTATCATGGCATAACTTCACTTCAGTTTTTAACTTTTCCGTTATGAATTGTTCCAAGAAAAAGACTGCTCTACAATTCCAATGCATTTTATCTTTATGTATTCTTTTTTCTCTATTTATATATAGGTCCACAAGAAAGGTATTTCTAAAATATTACAGCTCTACCATGAGAACTGCACATGGCTACGTGTTAGTGGAGCTGCGGAGTAGGCTGGGTATATTCAGACACGGGGAAGCACCAGCCATGGCCAGACATGCAATGGATTCACTGCTGCAGATGAATATGTGGCCTGTATCAACGCGCATCCAACCCTGGAGTACTTGGTGGGCCCATGGTGGCGTGGCCGCGGTGGCACGCGATGGTGACAGCGTGGTACTGCTCCTCGCTACGATGGGTAGATTAGAAGGCAACTCACTATTGCAAGAGATTGTAACAAGTGTTTGAGAATGAATTGTTTCTTCTTATTGTCATTCAGAATCTATACAATGATTTATAGATGATGAGAGGGTGGCATAAAAGATGTCTGTTTGGAAAAGACATCTGTACATTTGGGGTAACTGCACATTGGGCATTTTTTGGTTTGTAACTGGTTTGTAACACTCCCCCTTGACCAATGTGTCTTCATATGATCACCTTGATTCATCATCTTGGAAAAACTCCTCCAAAACCCTGTAGGAAAAAAATATGAGGAGAAATCGATATAATAGATATGCCATGAAAAACTCCTTTAAAACCAGTGGGAAAATTTAAGGAGAAAATAATATCTCCTTAAAACCCCTGTGGGGAAAATAGAGACATAATATATTTATGATTACGTTGTCATATTGCCTCATTAAAAACCTTGATGAGAAACCTTTGAGGGAAAACTCATAAAGGGAAAAAAAAAGTACAATATTTATATTTGAACGGGTTAAGTTTTAGGAGATTTCTCCCCTGACATATGCAAATCACGTAGTCTTCGCATACCAATTCCATGAATACATTTTTGGAATGTGGAAGTTGGTGATGAGGACATCCTTTCCATGCATACAACCATGCCGACTCCATATCAAACTGAAACTATGATACAAGGACCAATGACTAGAGCGCGAGCACGTCAGCTTAACCATCAGGTGAATGCGTTCCTAAGTTTGCATACAAATGTTTCAAAGAATGGAATACTACTTAATTCTTGTGATGATTTAATTGTCCTTAGGAACCATGGGGAAGAACCACATGAGCTCAAGTATAGAAGTGGAACCGTCAAGCGCAAACCAAGTCCTGTTCACGAGTTTGACTCGGATTCGGCCTTGTTGACAGCGCCTACTTCAAACGGCCGTAACTTTTGATCCAGAAGGTTTCTCAGGGCCCATGAGTACTTGTTGGAAAGATCTTGAAGTCTACTTTCAGATGGATCCGGCCTCACCTCCAAATTCCATCCGAGTCGACCAGAAACTGCAAAACAATTCACGTCGCTTTTCCAGTCCGAGTCAAAGTGGGCCTTGGGCCTTGTAATTCGAGTCCTATTCGGCTTCCTTGTGTTTTGGCCGACCCTTCACCTTCCGTGACCCTTAAATAGGCAGCCGCACCCTCTTCTAGGGTTTGGGTTTTGTTTAGACTAAGTTAGCTTTTGCTGCTTTGCCTTGTACTCGCGCGTGTCGGCTAGACCGCCCGAATACTTGTCTTCGGAACCCCACTGTTTTCCTGATTCAGATTGAATCTTACATCGTTATTTGCAATTGAGTTGCTGTTCATCTTGTTCTTGCTTGTTCTTCGATTGCTTGCAGGAACGAGAACCCTCGTGGTTAGGTTGATCGTGCGCCGACAAGGTCACGAACAATCTCTGGAGTTGGTGTATCGAT
Organism: Dendrocalamus latiflorus; assembly: GCA_017311315.1. Classification (NCBI taxonomy): domain Eukaryota; kingdom Viridiplantae; phylum Streptophyta; class Magnoliopsida; order Poales; family Poaceae; genus Dendrocalamus; species Dendrocalamus latiflorus. The sequence continues at coordinate 14,619,960 of CM029668.1, forward strand.
CGCTAAGGCGCAACGTCCTTGGATGGTTGTAGTCGGGTCGTCAACGTCACCTCCTTCCCCAATCGAATCTACCACTCTCATCGAAAGATCGGGACCCCTAGTCCTATCAGTTGGTAATGACTTGGTGAATAAGTCTGCGAGATTATCACAAGACTTAGTTTGCAGAATATTTATTTCCCCACTCTCTTGCAATTCATGTAGGTAAAATAGTTTTGGTGCAATATATTTTGTGATATTGCTCTTTATGTAACCCATTTGCATTTGAACAACGCAAGCAGCATTATCTTCGTAGATAATGGTAGGTGATGCAATAGCACCTATACCACATGATTGTTGTATGTGGTTAATCATTCTGCGAAGCCATACACATTCACGTGATGCTTCATATAATGCAATTATTTCAGAATGATTAGTGGATGTAGCCACTAGAGTTTGTTTCGAAGACTTCCAAGAGATGACTGTTCCACCGTGTAAAAATACAAAGCCTGCTTGAGATCTGGCATTATGGGGATCTGATAAATAGCCAGCATCTGTATATCCTATTAAATCCACATTTTTATTCTTCTGGAAGAATAGACTGAGATCTTTAGTGCCTTGAAGATATCTAAGGATATTTTTTACTCCTATCCAATGTCTTTTGGTTGGAGCAGCGCTATATCTAGAAAGTAGATTTACTGCAAATGCAATATCTGGCCAGGTGCAATTTGCAAGGTACATAAGCGCTCCAATGGCCCTGAGATATGGAACCTCGGGTCCCAATAGCTCTTCTTTGTCATCTCGGGGTCTAAATGGATCTTTATCCCTGTCTAGAGATCGAACAACCATAGGGGTTTTCGATGAATATGCTTTGTCCATATTGAATTTCTCCAATATTTTCTGGACATAGGCTGATTGATGCACTAGGATGCCTGTATGAAGGTGATCAAGTTGTATACCTAAGCAAAATTTGGTTTTACCCAAATCGTTCATTTCAAATTCCGTCATAAGATGATTACGTGCTTCATCTATATCATGTGTGTTACCAATGATATTAAGATCATCAACATACACAGATATAATACAAAATCCTGTTGAGGATCTTTTGATGAATACGCATGGGCAATCATCATTGTTGGAGTATCCCTTTTTGGTTAGGAACTCACTTAGTCAGTTGTACCACATTCTACCCGACTGTTTCAAGTCGTATAAAGACTTGTTCAATTTTACACAATACATATTGCGATTTGCGTTTGGATTCGGAATTGAAATTCCATCGGGAACTTTCATATATATTTCCGAATCAAGTGACTCATAAAGATATGCAGTCACTACATCCATCAATTGAAAAGATAGATGATTTTTTACTGCTAATGAGATTAAGTATCGGAATGTTATTCCACTCATTACTGAGAATAAGTTTCACTGAAGTCAATGCCGGGTCTCTGCGTGAACCCTTGTGCTACAAACCTTGCTTTGTATCCCACCACCTCATTGTTTTCATTTCGTTTGCGGACGAAAACCCATTTGAAACCGACAGGGAATACTTTGGGAGGTGTATGTATTACATTGGTGAATACATCTCTTTTCTTGAGCGAGGCTAACTCCGCTTGAATTGCATCCTTCCATTGATTCCAGTCCGAGCGTTGTTTGCACTCTGCCATGGTCTTAGGATCTGGATCATTTTGAAGGTTATTTGCAATTGTTGTGGAGAAATAAATGTCGACAAGTGTAGTCTTATGATCATATGATTCTCCAGAATCAATATAGTTAGTGGAAATTTCTTGGACACCTGGTGACTCAATGTTATTTTCGAAAACATTTGAGTCGGGGTATTCCGATGTCCCAGGATCAGAATTTGAGTGCACTGTTGATCTGGATTCAAGGATCCTTTGGTGTATATCAACTTGAGGTTGATCTGCATTTTCATTCTTTTGTTTCCTTTGTCGCTTGTTAGAAGCTGTATCCGCCATTTGTACCGTACTTCTCCCCCTCTTATTTTGAACAGAGAGTTGAGTGGTATTTTGCAGTACCTCCACTCTTTCAGGCATATTTTTGGCAGGATTATAGGATTTTGTGACACCCTTATAATCAGTAAATGCATCTGGCAGATTATTTGCAATGTTTTGCAAATGAATGATTTTCTGAACATGAAGTTCAGTCTCTCTGGTACGTGGGTCTGAGGCAGGAATGCCTTGTACATTCCAATCAATTTCCTGGAATTTAGTTTGGTACTTATTGTCTCCCCCTAATGCCGGGAAATGTTCCTAATTGAATATGCAATCAGCGTACCGGGTCGTAAACAGGTCCCCTGTTAGGGGCTCGAGGTATTTTATAATTGACAGAGATTTATACCCAACATAGATCCCAGGTTTCCTGTGCGGTCCCATTGAGGTACGCTGCGGTGGTGAGATCGGTACGTATGTAGCGCAACCGAACTTTCACAGATGGGAAATATCTGGTGGATTTCCACGTACTAATTGTAGCGGGGAAGTGCTATGATATGAAGTTGGACGCAATTGGATTAAGTTGGCAGCGTGTAAAACTGCATGACCCCAACATGATGTTGGTAAGTTGCAATTCTGTAGTAATGGTCTTGCAATGAGTTTGATTCTCTTGATAAGAGATTCTGCTAAACCATTTTGTGTATGGACATATGGAACAGAGTGTTGAACTTGTATCCCAAGAGCCATACAATAGTCATTGAAGGCATGGGATGAAAATTCAGCAGCATTGTCCATTCGAATTGATTGAATTCGATATTCAGGATAATTTGCTCGTAATTGGATAATTTGACCAATTAACTTAGCAAATGCATGGTTTCGTGTGGATAAAAGACACACATGTGACCATCTAGTAGATGCGTCAATGAGAACCATGAAATATCTAAACGGTCCACACAATAGTTATATAGGACCACATGTATCTCCTTGAATGCGTTGAAGGAATTTAAGTGGTTCAGCTCAGATTTTAAGATAAGAGGGTCTTAAAATCAATTTTCCAGTGGCACAGGAAGTGCACACAAAATCTGAGGATTCTGAAAATTTTGTTTTGAGGTATGTATGACCAATTGAATTGCTAATAATTTTCCTCATTATTCCAATGCCTGGGTGGCCAAGGCGATCATGCCATGTTTGGAATGTGTTAGTGTTTTGGAAAATTACTTTGTACGCAATATGTTGAACGGGTTTGATGTATGTATAGTACAATCCGGAGTTTAAAGATAGAATTTTTTTCTAGTACTTGTTTGCCATATCCGTTGTGTTTGGTTAAGAGTAGACATTCCTCTTTGTTGTCATTTTGGGTTTCAACATGGAAACCATTCTGACGGATATCTCTATAACTAAGTAGGGTACGTGTTGAATCGGGATACAAGAGTGCTCCTCAATTTCCAATTGTGTACCCATAGGGAGAGTGATAGAGCCACGACCAGAGCTGATGAGAACATGTACTCTATGGATACAACCATATTTGCTAAGCTTGTTGTTCCAATTACAAGAACTCCTACGCATCACTTAAATTATCAGGTGAGTTCGTTTCAAACAGGTTTCACTTTGTTTGATAAAGAACTTATGATATTACATAATTAGAGTTTGTTGCGTCTATTGTTATATACTGAGATTTATGATCAACATCATGCGATACATGAGGCTACACATTTGTTAAAACCGAGGATGATTTTCTGTCAAGAAGGGGAGGATGATATGACCACGCCACAAACACATACGACAATAACGCCCAATATCAAGATTGAACTAAAGGTGAATTCGTTTCTTCAGCCTCATCATATTTTAAATGAGAATATGATGTTATCTAATGATGAAAATATATATTTTTACAGCACCACGTCACTTTTACACCAATTCAAGCAAGAGTTCAAGATGGACACATTTTGGAATCCAATTCGGCCTCCAGATCAATTCGGATTCAGCCTGACAGGCCCAACTTCAAATGTGCATAACTTTCACATATGAAGTCCGTTTGAGGTCCACGAGTACTTGTTGGAAAGCTTTTCTCATAATCTTTCTAATGGATCTGGTATCACCTCTAAATTTCTTCTGTACGCACCGCAATCATCAAAAGAGTCCGTGTTGGGCACATACTGGAATCGGATTCGGACTGCTGCAATGGTGCAAGTTTAAATGGGCATAACTTCCTCATACGGACTCCGTTTGGGACGTTCGTGTACTTCATGGAAAGCTTATCAAGTCTACTTTCCAACGGATCCAACCTCACCTTCAAATTCCATCCGAGCCAGCCGTAATTATCAAAATAATCTATATTAGTTTCTGAATCCGAGTCAAAAAGGATGCTGCGCCACCTCCACTTGGGCCCATGGGCCTTGTAACCCTAGGGTGTGCACTTGGACGTCCCAAGGGGTTATATAAGCCTTTTATTCATAGCTTTTAGGGTTAGGTTTTGTTTAGATCAGTTTAGCCCCATGTGCAAACTCCACGTTGTCTCTTGTGTCGGCTAGACCAACAGATTCGTGTTACAGAACCTCAACTATCCTTGTGCGACTTTTATATCTAGCAAATTTCAGGTTGCTCACTATCCTTGTTCTTGCGTGTTCTTCGGTTGCATGCAGGAATAACCTTCATGGTCAGGTCAACCGCGTTCTTGGCACGGTTGATAACGACTTGGAGTGTGGTTCAGCGATTGCTAAGGCGCAAGCGACGTCGTACGGTTGTAGTCGGGTCGCAAAAGTCACCTCCGCCAAAATTGAAGTTATCATCCTATCGGAAGATCGGGACCCATCGCCTCATCAGTTGGTATCAGAGCTTCAGTTGACCGGTAGGAATTTCTTGTATTCCTAGTTAGTAGATTGGTTTTTATTTTCTATAGTCCAAAAAAAATTGCCCCACAAAAAGAGTTAATTTCCGCTGTCCAAACCCTGTTGTGCCTTTCAATCAGTTAGTTTTGGTTTGCTAAATTGAATTTGTGTCCGTTTTAGCTTTGTCTAGTTGCTGGTCATAGTTTTGATTCCATAAAAAAATCCAAACAAAAAAATCCCCATCCCAAACCCTAATTCCAATTCGGCTGATTTTTCCTTCCTCTGCAGCCGCCACAAAAAATGCCATAACTTTTGATTACGATATTATTTTTGAGTGAAACTACCGTCATTAGATTCAAAACTTCATTTTCCATCTATCTGTAAACTTTCACGTCATTCCAGCAAGGCAGTTAAGAGATATATGCGGTGAAAGTTGACCCAAATTTCTGAATTTAATCTGCAATAGTCGGCACTTGTGAATTTTGTGCGAATTTTTCGGTTGGTTTACAGACATTGGCCCCAAAACAAAAATTGTAGAAAAAGCCGTCAGGAAACTGAGACAAAAAGAATTATTGAAAAAAAGGCAACTGAAAAAAATTTACGGCCAAAATACCGACGTGCTATCCAGTGGACATAAATCTTCAGTTTCCAAGTTTTGGGTCAATCCTTGTGTTCTTCAATTCCAGATTGCATTCAATTGAATTATCTTATATTTACCACTCCTATACATTACCGTACACATATTTTAGCCTTCTTCCATCCTTGGTTGATCAGCAACATAGGCTAAGTGCTAGATACGAACTATAATTCAGTTCTGTGCAATTTTTGAAATTAATTGATTGTTTTCCTTTGCTACAAAATACATAGCCTATCCAAGCTCCACTTTTCTACTAACCGAACAGGCCTCGCTGTACCTTGCAATCGCTTTACTCATCACTTGAGTTAGATTTATTACGAACCAGCCACCGGTTGCACCACCTGTTTGCTTTGGTAAGAACTTGTAAGAATTTGGTAAGAGCTTGAGAGATGCGTGACTTGATTTGAGCCTCTATATCCTAGTAGTTGATAGGAACATTTACTTGTGATTTGTTTCCTTGTTTTCTACTAACAATGACAGGTTTGAGAAAATTGGTAGATTATGATGTCATCGCGGGCAGATTTGAACTTGAAGGGAAATAATTACCGGTATATATCTTGCCACTCACCGCTGAGAGTACATCGTCGGACTACTTCTTGTGGGTTACTATGATGGATAGCTACTTTGAAAGACAAGATCTTGATCCTTATGAGAAGATGAACATGGCAAGGACGGCGCTGATTGGTGATGTTCAACATTGGTGGTCGAATCTCGAGTTCCACTATATATACACATGGGAGGAGATGAAAAAGAAATTGCGATATCGTTTTGTACCTCCAGCACCCACGGTCACAAGCGAGGTGGAACCTGAGGTAATTGAAAATGTTGATATTGTTTTGGTTCCTACTCCATCTACAGATACCACCGAGATACTTGAAGAGGTGAAGGATGATCTGGTGCATCTTATGCCATTAGAGGAGAAGTTTGAGGTATCTACAGTATCTGATGAGGACGATAATGACAAAGGTACTGATTTGGTGTTACAACAAGACATAGATCAACCTTGTGAGTATATACCTGTTGTAGTGCAATCTTTTGATATTCCTTGTGTTGACTTGAACGAACCATGTGCTGATCTAAATTCTCATAATTTTACACATGTCGAATTAATTACACATAAGGAAGTATTTGATAGAATATCCCCTGCTGATGCATTGTGCTATATCAAGCTTAATGAGGCCGTTAGTTTGGATTGTGCTATGGAGAAAGTTTCTGAACTTGCATGTTCGAAATTCTTGTTTAGTGCCTACACCCCTGGGTATAAGTTTAATTTGATTGGAGATTATGGTGTAGAAAATCAATTTTTTGTATATCGAATATGCATAACTTGTGATCACATGGATGAATTGAAGCTTGCTGTTTTGGACAACAATTCTTGTGTGTTGAATCTTGTTCAATATGAGAGGGAAGTAAAATTTAGTACTCATCCAATACCTATGTGTTCATCTATTTTTGCACCATCTAGTATGGACAATTTGAATAAAGATGGTGAATTATGGAAGAACTTACAAATCTTTTCACCCTTGCTAGATAAATTTGCTATTGCTCAATTGAGATATGATTATATAGATGAACTTTGCTTGATTCCAAAAGTTGTAGCTTTGCCCATATGTGCCACCACTGCAAGTTTACAACTTCAGAGAGTTGAATTGCATAAATGCTTCACTTATATTTGCAAAACTAGTTGCAATAATTGCTGTGTGAGAAATTTTGATTTGCTCAATAACATATATAATTACTCTTGGGTTAATAATACAATGAGCTTTTATGATCACTGCTGTTTTATAACATTAATTGTGGAACAACGAAGAAATACTAAAACGGATGACATATACATATACCATGCATACACCTTGGCTTCTTTGTTACCCTATTTTCAGCTTATCAAAAGCCGAGGACAGCTTTGTTTGCAAGAAGGGGAGGATGATGAGAACATGTACTCTATGGATACAACCATATTTGCTATGCTTGTTGTTCCAATTACAAGAACTCCTACGCATCACTTAAATTATCAGGTGAGTTCGTTTCAAACAGGTTTCACTTTCTTTGATAAAGAACTTATGATATTACATAATAAGAGTTTGTTGCGTCTATTGTTATATACTGAGATTTATGATCAACATCATGCGATACGTGAGGCTACACATTTGTTAAAACCGAGGACGGTTTTTTGTCAAGAAGGGGAGGATGATGTGACAACGCCACAAACATATACGACAATAGCGCCCAATATCAAGATTGAACTAAAGGTGAATTCGTTTCTTCAGCCTCATCATATTTTAAATGAGAATATGATGCTATCTAATGATGAAAATATATATTTTTACAGCACCACGTCACTTTTACACCAATTCAAGCAAGAGTTCAAGATGAACACGTTTTGGAATCCAATTCGGCCTCCAGATTAATTCGGATTCAGCCTGACAGGCCCAATTTCAAATGTGCATAACTTTCACATATGAAGTCCGTTTGAGGTCCACGAGTATTTGTTGGAAAGCTTTTCTCATACTATTTCTAATGGATCTAGTATCACCTCTAAATTCTATCTGTACGCACCGCAATCATCAAAAGAGTCCGTGTTGGGCACGTACTGGAATCGGATTCGGACTGCTGCAATAGTGCAAGTTTAAACGGGCATAACTTCCTCATACGGACTCCGTTTGGGACGTTCTTGTACTTCATGGAAAGCTTATCAAGTCTACTTTCCAACAGATCCAACCTCATCTTCAAATTCCATTCGAGCCGGCCGTAATCATCAAAATAATCTACATTAGTTTCTGAAACCGAGTCAAAAAGGATGCTGCGCCACCTCCACTTGGGCCCATGGGCCTTGTAACCCTAGGGTGTGCACTTGGACGTCCCAAGGGGTTATATAAGCCTTTTATTCATAGCTTTTAGGGTTAGATTTTGTTTAGATCAGTTTAGCCCCATGGGCAAACTCCACGTTGTCTCTTGTGTCGGCTAGACCAACAGATTCGTGTTACAGAACCTCAACTATCCTTGTGCGACTTTTATATCTAGCAAATTTCAGGTTGCTCACTATCCTTGTTCTTGCGTGTTCTTCGGTTGCATGCAGGAATAACCTTCGTGGTCAGGTCAACCGCGTTCTTGGCACGGTTGATAACGACTTGGAGTGTGGTTCAGCGATTGCTAAGGCGCAAGCGACGTCGTACGGTTGTAGTCGGGTCACAAGAGTCACCTCCGCCAAAATCGAAGTTATCATCCTATCGGAAGATCGGGACCCATCGCCTCATCAAGAGCCTACTATCGTTGCATCGCGTCCAGCGTTGGTTAAAACATTTCCTTTCCTCCTAGTAAGAGTTAGGAAATATTTTGTGTTCCTAACTATAGAGTTTGTGGTACCACTATCCACAAGGCATAATTCCTCCTCCATTGGATTGACTCCAAAAATCTATATACACAAAAGAAGAATTTAATGAAATTCTTATAGTAGTATATATAGAATACATACAAACTTTATTTTACAATACCGAATATATTTGATATATGATTGCAGCATACAAGCTTACAATATAGATGACAACATTTTTTATATTACAACACTATAGTACTTATTAGCTATGGGACTAGGAGTCTAACTGAGATCTTCAAACATGTCTTGCGAATGAAATTCTTCAAGTGTGTTGTCAATGCACATGAGATCATCCTTCTTTGTAGAAGCACATGTGTCTTTGAGTTCTTGAAGGAACTTTTGAGAGCATCCGGCTTCATCATTGTTCGATGTGAGATTGAAGTGTGCTTCAAATCTCTTCTCTTGAGCATTCTTGCCTTGAGCCAAAGACTGGAGGTAGAGGTTCACAAGATGCTTCGGGTGCAGCATTTCTTGGTAGGATGGTTGTAGCAACCACACTTTTGACAAATTTCAGTTTTGTCAACTCTCTTACCAGAATTGCCTTTACCTTTTTTGAATCCACTTGGTTTTTGCTTCTTGATGCGTTTGTGTTTACCTTTAAAATTCTTTGAGTGGTCTTTTGAACCACTGAACTTGTTGTTATTTTGATTAGCATGAACTTCAGGAAGTGGAGCAGCCCCAATGGGACATTGCTGATTGTTCTTTAAAAGAAGTTCAGCATGCTTCTCTGCCTGAAGCATAGTATGCATAAGATCAAAATAAGTTTGGTAATTTGCAGCACGCCATTGCTGCTGTAGGACCCTGTTAGATGGGAGCATAGTTGAGAGAGTCTTCTCTATTTTGTCCGCATCTGTTGGTTCCTTTTCACAAAATCGCAATTTGGAGCAAATAGTATGAAGGGCATGGTTATAGTCTCCAACAGATTTGAAATCTTGGAGTCTAAGACGTGCCCATTCATGATTAGCCTCAGGTAAGATAACAGCTCGCTGCTGTTCATATCTATTTTTGAGGGCTAACCATAATGTAAGTGGATTCTCCTCATACAGATATTCAGCCTTCAAATCCGGTTGTATGTGATTCCGTATTATGCTCAAAACGGAATATTTCACAATATCCGGAGGAATTTGATCATCTAGAGGATCAAATATCACCCTTTGCAACCCACGTGTGGTTAGGTTGATTTTGAGGTCCATAGCCCATGTAGGGTAGTTGGTACCATCGAGAGCGAGGGGCTCAAAATCTTTAGTAGCCATTTAAAACCTACATGAAAAGTACATTATAAATAATTAATTTACATGAGGTAAATTAATGTGTATGGTAATGTTGTAATAAAATGCATAATATGTGGAAAACAATATGAGTATTGTAATTCGAATGAATATATATACCCAAATTAAATATAACATGTGGTTATATTTATAATACCGTGTAATCACAATATTGGTGGTGAACACCAACTTATTGTATGGCATAGCGTACAAATAAATGTAGCAACGTGCCACAAATTGTAATTATGGTATTTATTGTAGGTATAATATTTTGCAAAAATTCCAATTTATTAAATACAATGGTACTCATTAAACGGGAATTTTAAATTTAAATTTGCTAAAGATAGCAAATTTAAATATGGTCGCAATTTATATTGTAAGTAAATTGCAATAAAGAAGTAATTCTACATATGTAAAAATTATATAAATGCGGTTGCACATTTATTTAAATAATTACATAATTTTCAGGTCCTGTAGGGACTGAAATGCTAATTTATAACAGTACAAATTTACGGATACAATTATAAATAAGCAGAAGGACTATACTGCAAATACTATAATATAAATTTATTGAAAAGAAAATTCTGCATTTTCCATGAACTAGAGGGGAAATAATGCAAATTTTCGAAAACTTGGGCTGCAGCCCATTCGGCCTTTAGGCCCAAGTGGGGTGGTGGGACTTATTTGGGCCAAAAGCCCATTTGAGGGCAACACTATATAAATGAGGGGGGGAATTAGGATTTTCCCCCAAACCCTAGCCGTCGCCGCCATGGAGAACCGCCGCCGGCCGCCGGTGGGCACGCCGTCGGGGGCCGCCGCCGCCTCGCCACGGATGCTGCCGCCACCGTGGGTGCAAGGCGCCGCCGCCCACCGGCCACGCCACCACCGGCCTTTGGCGCCGCCGGCTCGGGCGCCACGCCGAGCCTAGCGCCGCGCTGGGCCGCGTGCCGATGCGCCGCGCCGTGCTGCGTGCCGCATCGGGCCTCGTGCCATGTCGCCACGCCTCGCGTCGGGTCGTGCCACGCCATGCCTCGCGCCGGGCCGGGCCGCACCGCGTCGGGCCCCTCCCCCTCCCCTCTTATTTTTGATTCATGTAGAGGAGAATGCCTCCTCTGCAGAGGAGGCCGGTGGAGGCGTTTGGGCCCGGATCCGAAAGCCGGGGCGGCAGTTAGCCACCGCGGAGGCGTGCGCCGGTAAGGGCCATAGCGTGGAGCCCTTGCTGGTGGGAATGCGCCGTGCGCCTCCCATGGACGACGACGAACCGGCCTAGAGCCATGGCCGGTGGCGATGAAGGTGGTGGCCGCCGGACGTGGTGGTGGAGGCTTCTCATGGAGAGGAGCAAGAAGAACGTGCAGCGATTCGCGCAAGGAATCGACTAATGCAAGAACATCAAGTAATGCATTGTGGTGTTTCTCACAAAGTGCCATACCTTGTGTTCTTCTCTGTTTGTCACTTGTGTGTGAATATGTGCTGATAACGTATTGCAAGAGATTGTAACAAGTGTTTGAGAATGAACTGTTTCTTCTTATTGTCATTCAGAATCTATACAATGATTTATAGATGATGAGAGGGTGGCATAAAAGATGTCTGTTTGGAAAAGACATCTGTACATTTGGGGTAACTGCACATTGGGCACTTTTTGGTTTGTAACTGGTTTGTAACACTCACAAACCCTTTCGGTCCAATGCCACCTCAGTTGTCTTCGGCCGCTACAGGCAGACTACTAGTGATATGGCTAGATTCAATCGCATAGATAATTGTAACACTTTTATATTTATGATAGTTTGAATAAATATTATTATATTTTTTGAATGAATTATTATTTTAAAGATTAGCAAGTATGTAACTTGTTGGTGAAACTCTTTATTTGTTATATAATATCATTCTAAAAAGATTCTTGGTCGAAAGTCACTGGTCAGAACACTAGTGACTTATAGAACAACACATGTATTGATTGATGACTATGCTTCACTGATCATAGATATGGCGATAATGAATCAATAATGTGGACATATGGTAGAGAATATAGTGTTGGATTGACCTACCTTGAGACACTGTTGAGATTATTATATTTTATGTGTTATCAGTTGATTTCAAGCAATTAGAATGTATAATCCTTGCACTTGAGATTAACATAGTTTCCTATATGTATAATAGTGCACTTATCAGTTGCTAAATGCTATACTGTAAATGTGTAATTATAAAGGTAGCTTTCAGGTATACTATGAAATATGCGGAGGAAAGTGACTGATCGGATATTGGATTTGGCCCTCCTACATAAAAGAAAAGATATCTCTGGACCCCTCGATGTGGTCAGATAAAGAAAATACATGGTCATACCACGAGTGATCGAAGAGTCGACCACATTCAGTTATCCATCACTAGATTGGGAAAAGACTGAATAGTCTATGGATGACACGTTCCTCACCTAGAGTATGATCGGATATCGTGAGGCAAAAGGAGAATACGTAAACAGGGTGGTAGATCTAACTGGATACGAATTGGTCATATAGAGATACTGACTGTCATGAGTTGGTCAAACATGTCACAAACTGGTCTATGAACTGGTCATATGGGGATATGAATCGTCGAAACCATATATGATTTGGTTGTAAAGAGTTATGAATTGATCATAAGTGATTAAGAACTGATTATAGATCATATTGCATAAAGTTCGTTCAAATTAATTTTTGTATATATTTGAAGGTCGATAAGTTCTGCTAGGGACTGCTACCGATCAGTGATGGGAAAATTGTTTTCGGATTAAAACCAAATGTACATGAACCTACAGGGTCACCGGGTTGGAATAGTAAGGGTTAAGATGACATACTCTGAGTGGGATACAATCTCTCCTCCCAAAACTACTCAATTTGATGAGGCAATGGATGTGGTGTGTTCCAGTGTTGGTTTCTGCCTTTAAATTTGGGTCTGTGCTATAGATAAGCTCAGGGCAAAAAGGTTTTTTTCACATGCCTTTTTTGGGATAAAAGAAAACAAAAATGGTAGAATACATAAAGGTTGGTAAATGCTGACTGTTTACTTGTTTGTACAGGCAAGTGACCAAATTACAAACTTAGAAGTGGCAAATCCTAAAATTTATCTTTCAGGTGTCACATACTCGAATTTCCTCTGTAATAATGCTTGTTCTATAGTATATATTTATGTCGATCTTGGTTGTTCATGCACTGAAAGAGCTTTGTTAATACTCATGGCTGAAAGATCTTCTGCTTTTGTGCTTCCCTGCTTCTAATTTTCTAATGCGATATTAGATGATTTATTCTAGACACAAACATAGGTGATTTCTTAAATATTATCTCTTTTCTTCGGAATAAGAATGTTACAGGTGATTAATCCTCACAGTCATATTTCATATTTGGTTCGATAGCTAAAGAAAGAATATGTTGATTATTTATTTAATTGTTTTATTTTAGAAATAATAGATTGAATGCCACGGGGGAGTGATCGATTTGACAAACTGCCATCAGTGAAGCATCTAACTATTATATGCCACTCAGTTCAACCAAAATTCTATTATATGCCATTGCCATCAGTTAGAGTATGTTTGCCCCTGGAAAATGACAATTTTGCCCTTAGTTCAAATGTCCCTATTATAAAAATTAAATATGGGGCAAATTGGCTTAGCAAAAAATACTAAAAACAATTTGGCGGGTCATTGGGGCAGTTTAGAACTCAAATATAAAATTTTGTGAACTGAATCTTCCATTTGTTTCCTTTTTGAAATTCAAAACAAAATCAACCTATTTGAGTTATTTTTTAAACTGGAACAAATTCACTGTATCAAAATGGAAAATAATATTTTTCGGGAGCTATGTCATATGTTAGGAGCATGTGAGAATTTTTTTTCAGAATTTTTAGGCCTCATTTTTCTCTGTTTGTAAATAGTAGCCTTTATTAGCATTTAAATTAAAAATCTGAAAACTTTCTTAAAACAGTGCCTTGAAATTTTTTGCATAGCTCACTGACATATTGAATAACACTTTTGTGAAGTTTTATAATTTTTGGAGGTTGTTTACTATTTTAAATAAATCATATCTACGGTCTTTTGGAGGGGCATTTTGATCTTTTTTACAGAAGATAACGGTCAACTAACGGCAATGACATATAGTGGAACTAATCTCAAGGTCAGTGGCATATAGTAGTTAGACCTATTGCCGATAACAGTTTGTTGAACCGACCACTCACCAGTGGCATAAAATATATTGCCTCTTTATTTTATTACATTTCTTAGATATGTGTGATCATGGTATTTTGTTGTACAGATGAAACAAGAAAATGTTGGCCACTGATATCCCTTTTGTTATTTCTTGACTTCATCACAAAATCAAAAAACAAAAAGTTGAAAATTGGAATTTTATGGTGTTTTTCTGAATTTTGGTTGAGGTTCCAAAATTTTGAATTTGAACACGTGTAGCCTTTGAATTATTTGGAATGAATTTTTCTTGAAATTTGGAATTTTATAGTGTTTTTCTGAATTTTGGTTGAGGTTCCAAAAATTGGAGAAATTCATGAAAGACAAAAACAAACATTAGTAATGCCATAAAAGGAAATATGCAAACAATAGAAAACTAAAATTTTAAATACGAATCTGAAAAGTTGATCCAGTATAAGGAGAGGGAAACCTGAGTTAAAATATAAAATCTCACTTTGGAAATAATAGCATAAATAGTAATAAAAGTAAAAGAATAAAATACAAACATAAACATACATACATATATATATATATATATATATATATATATATATATATATATATATATATATATATATATATATATATATATATATATATATATATATATATATATATATATATATGCAACTGTGCATGTGCAAGAAAAAGAGTCTAGTAATATGGGGAAAGGGAAATATGAAAATAAAGTAAGTCAGCAAAATGAAACAAATGTGAAAGTATACACACATACAAAATAAATAAATAAAGAAGAAAAGGGGAAATGAAGTCAGGCGGCCGAAACGGCCTGGCCCAACTCCACCTCTTCCCCCCTCCTTCTCTGTGCTCTGGCAGAGTGGGAGCTCAGCTCACCGTCGTCGCCACTGCTGCTCGCCGACTTCCCGCCCGACGAGTTGTCACATCATCCAGTTGGCACGCCCGCAAAACAGCCACCGCCCCCGGTATCGCCACCTCGCCCATAGTACGGCACCACCGTCCCTGGTTTCTTTCCTGGCCCGCTGCAACGCTCAGCCACGCGGCGCCCCTTCTCTGCCGCTCGACGTGCGCGGCTCAAAGCTGCCCCAACTGCCATGCCAAGTCACGTCCGAATCTTTCCCAAGATATTGCAGCATCGCCCGGTCATCTCCGCCCTGTCACCGCCGCCTGCCCCGACGCAACAGCTCGGGCAGTCGCCCGTTGCCAGCCCTGCCCGGTCGCTTAGAAAAGGCGCCGAGGCCCCCACAGCTCTCCCCACGCTCCACACTCCCTCCCTCAGCAAGCAATCGAACCCTCGTTCCCCAGAAGCTCGTCGGTGCCCCCTTCTTCCCCACGGCCGGCCGACGAGCTCACCGGCGATTCGCGCCAAGCTAGCCAAATTCCCCTCTCCCGAGCCATCCCCGAAGTGTCGTGAAGCTACTCCCGACCTCACCCGAGCTTCCCCTTGCCCGTACCTTGCCGGCGCCGAGCTCCTTCTCCAGCCCACCGCTGCCGCATGCCACCCCGGAGCTCCTCGGTCCCCGCCAGTGACACCTTCGGCATCCCCTCGGCGCCAGCAATCCATTTTGGCGGTCGCCTACTCCTCTCCGACAACCCCTCGCCGGCGACGCCACCGGCCGTACGCTGCCCCGAGTCTCCTCTGTTCCAGGCGCCTTTACCATCAGCTTTTCTGATTCCCCTGCCCTGGCTTCGATTCCCCCAGGCCACAGTATTTAGATGTTAGGTTTTTGCCCATTTTGCCAGCAACTCTAGTGAAGAAAAATCAAGGAAAAATCAGAAATAAATTCATAAAAGATGCTAAAATTTATTAGGATATAAATGAGCTTATTTAATGTTTAGTCATGGATTAAGCAATAAATGTTAATGACTAATGTGCCTTCAATCTTTATTTTAAAAGCTTAATTATTAATCAAAGGCATAGTGAGAAATTTAGACATAATCTTGTTTAGGTTATGCTCTCATGAAATGATGACTTAGCAAATGAGGATGGTCTAAAGAAATAAATCCTAAGCCATGGCATATTGGTAAATGTTATAGAATTAACCATTGCATGATTTAAACCATAATCATTATCTCTATGCCCTAAGCAATTAGGAGAACCCTTTTTACTATTAAATGATTTGAATATTAACCACTAATATTTAGACTATAACACCCAACTTAGATTAGAAGGTATGTTGTATATAATTGGCTTATGTTTAAGCTTCAAATAATTAGGATTAATTAAATCTAGCTCCAAAGATTGAGTGAAACACATTTCTAAATTTATCCAAAAATCAAAATTTATCCAATAGGACTGAAATCATAAACTTCGAGTTATTTAAATTTTCTTGCGAATGTTTATTTGATTTGCTGATTTTTATCCAAATATTCGCGCACGTAAAATTACCATACGAAGCCCAGGAGGAAGAAACCGAAGCCGAAGCAGAAGCCAACCTCGACAGTCAAGACCAAGACACCGGAGATCAAGGCGAGCCAATACTTTGATCATGTTGAACCTACCTTTTCTGTAAATTACTTTTGTTTAACTTATCAAATTGCATGCTGTTATTTTATGTGCAAATTTATGTTTGATTTCATGCTGCTAGCTATATATCCAATAATGAACTTGTTAGTACTACTCTCATTTGAAACCCTTGAATATTATAGCTTTCAAAAATAAGTCTACGGAATATCGCCCTACTTAGTATTGCTTAGATATCCAGGGTACCAAAAGTGCCCCAAGCATCACTTTATTCATGAGAAACTGGTTTCGGCAGTCATGGTGGTAATGACTGGTATATGTTAGAATGATTATTTTATGCTTCCAAAAACCCCAAATTTGCTTATCTATTTGGGCGGATGGATCGGGGGTATGGTGCAACGGTGTACGAGAGTGTGGTTAGTGGTAGAACCGCCCAGATAACCCTAAGGACTGAATCTTGTCATGACCTCCTGTGTAAAACAAGTACAACCACGAGTCTGTAAAATACAACTTGACTTAGTAGATTTACCGGACCCTGAAAGTCATCATCATAGGTGGAGGAGGTGAGGTAGTGCAAGTGGCTGATCTGCGGACGGTTTGAATGGGACACTCGTAGAGGGTGAAGTTTTCTGTGGCGTGCTAGTAGTGTGGGTAGACAGCTGCTAGATGTTTAGAAGAAGAACATCCCACACAACCTATGGGACCTGTCGCAAGCGGGCCAAGCCCATAGGGGTGAGATGATGGAAGGGGCGAGGTATTTTGAACAATTACTGTCATGGTCAACCCAACCGCACGACTAAGGAATCGTGTGGGGCAGCGGGCGGATTGTCTCTTGTGGGTAAAGTGTGCCAACTCTACATAGTCAAAACTATTCGAATAGCCGTGCCCACGGTCAAGGGTGGACATGGGAACTTAACTAGATATAGTTCTATTTCAAAAACAACTTTGTGGGTGGAAATGGAAAAGTGGATGGCAGTGTGAAGACCTGATTTGTGTTGCCTTGGGGTGTCGCCCCAGTGATAATGTAAGCGGTTATAACGCTGAAAGGTTAACATATGGTGCAGAAGTCATGTAACAGTGGTTGAAATCTGGACCACTATTACTATTGCATTCTTTTACACATTATGTTTTGGTTAAAACTGCTAGGTCTCCGGAAATTTCTATGTATCATATTTTAAATGCATTTTTGTGGCAAATAAAATAACCCGAGCCTTCCCTTGATAAGCCATGCATATTATTTATTTGCATCCTGTGTATTGGCTTGCGAAGCACGGTGGTTTGTGCTCACCCTCGCTTTCACAATTAATCTAGAATCAGAAATCAGATCACTACTCTTCAGCAATACATTGGAGAAGAGGATGAAGATGTCAAGAACTAGGTCGCGTACCCCCAGTTGGCTGCCTGTGGACACATCCTGAGGGTCCCACCTGTGTGCTTCGTTTCCGCTGCTACATTTATTGATTTCGGCCTGACCGGCCCATGTGTAAGTCTACTATTAAATTTACACTTCCGCATGATTTGTATTTTGATGACCAGAACTGTATCTGTGAGCACTATCTACTGATCCAGGAAATAGTGCGGTGGAATCACAGAGTATTTCGGATTGTAAAATCTGGGTCCAACGCTGACATGCTCCTTAGTCCTCGTCGGTGGCCAGTGGATGCTAAGGTCCAGCTAGAGGGGGCTGCCCGGCCTCGCTACATAGGATGGTCCGCCTCTAGTTAGGGCTATTAGTTTAAGCAAAATATGTATAAAAAACTACTCCCTTCGTGTGTTTTTTTGGCTCGACGTTCTAGAATTCATGGCATCAAACTTGTTTAAACATATCTAAATTGACTATACAAAAATTATATCTTTAAAGTTGTCTTTAAAATACTTTTACAACATTATAATTATATTAGTATATCTTAGTATAAAGTTATAAAAAGTAACGATCAAAGCTGTATCTTAAAAAATGGTAAAAAAAAATAAAAAGGTAAGTACAAAAGAACGGGGGGTATAACATAGTTAAGAAATTAGGATTTGGTTGGATAAACTGTGCATCAAAACAGAAAAATGTGGTCCTGCAAACCTAGCTGTGTTAGGGTTGCAGAAGACAACTGATAAACACTCAACCAGCTGGTTAAGAGTGGCCGAATTTGAAGTACACCGCATGCGCTACAGGAGACAACTGATAAACACTCAACGGCTCCTTTCTTTTAGGCTTAGCTTTCTTCGGTTAATAGATTTCATGTAGAATGTCTTTTTAAGACAAGATCAACAAATTAACTATAGTAAACACTATCCCAACTTTATATATATTGACTAAAATCACATAAGCATCTCTCCGTACCCTCTCTCATAAACAGCCATAATTCAAAATTTTAAATCAAAAGCCATAAACCACAACCCAGAACCCAGCCGTTATTTGTAGAATTCAAAATTTTAAACCAAAAGTCATGACCACATCCTAAAAGAACCCAACCGTCACTTGAAGTACATTTAGCCATAGATTGCTAGACATAAAGAGTATAAATCTGATTCTTTAAGTGAATAAATCAAAGGAAATAGCACCTAACTCCGAAACCCAAAATAAATCAAAGGAAATAGCACCTAACTCTGAAACCCAAAACTAGGCGATGTCTTAGCAACACTAGTTGGGAACCAATGCAACATCTCACAACATCTAACCAGCAACAGGTCAGTAAATCCTACTGCCCATTTACAACTAGCAGCACAGCATATCTTTAGCTAGGTCAACCTGGTGTTAGTAAGAAACACTTCGGACGATGGCATGCTCAGATCGGTTGCCATTTCTCGTCGACCAGAGTTAAGAATGACATTGGCCCAATTGGATGATCGGTGCACAATTCTTGAGGGGATGCGGTCACTGTCCTCGCCTCCTGATGCTTCATACCCGCCACTTGTCGATCTTGAAAGTGCAATGCTCTTCTGAGCAGTGGACTCTGAACCTGCAAGGGACATGAAGCTGCGAAGTTCATCGGCTCCAGATACTGACAAGTGGAAGGGGTGAATATCAGGAGAGTCCAAGCTACTCTCAGGTGATGAACCGAGGTTTCTGATGGACGACACGGTGCTCGGTTGGAAGACACTCCTTGCTTCATGCTGTAGTGGCGCTAAACTGCTAGACGTTTCCATGGCCATGTCACTGCAGTTGCTATCAGTGCCGCTAGTTGAAACCCTTGTAAGGGAACCAAGAGAAAGTTCAGATAGGAACTGCCCTCTTTTGTTGGTTCGCCAGTTGTCAGCCTTAGGAGCTTCAAGCCTTGCGATTGGTTGAAGAATTTTGGATTTCCTTTTTGCTTGTGCAGCTGCCTTTGAGACTTCCTCCGCGTTAAGGCGAGCCAGCGCCCAGGGACTGATTTTTACTGGTCCGGCAGGTTTTCTTTTGGTTCCTTCATCTTCCCTTGTCTTCTTGCTTGTGGAATTCTGTGGCATGTCTGGAGGAACGACATACTGCGAAAAATGGCACAAGCAATAAGTACACACAAGACATTGAAAATAAAGGAAATGCAGTTCATGCATGTACGTGCCAGCTGTGAAATAATTAAACATGTTAGTAATTTGACACATGATCTTCCTAATTTCGGAACACACGAGAGCCACTGGAATCAAGTCTAGCTACAGAAGTATATTCTAGAAGATAACATGAAACAAACAATGTTACTTGTTGAAAATCGAACATTAGAAACAAACTAATTCTAACAATTTTATAACTCAGTTTCATACGTTGCCATGTTTGGTTATATTAGCTCACCTCTCATAAACACGACTTTCATGTTACTTCACAAGAACAGTTCATCAGAAAACGGCAGCAATTCTATATTGTGCAGGTGCTTAATAGACGTCTGGCAAGCTACTTTTTTTTTTGGCAGTCTGAGTCTAGTGTTTTAGCACTTCCTAAATCTGCAGCCTTTCACTTCCACGTATGGTTCTTCATAGAGCTGTCACAGTAGCAGTTTACCTTTCACTTTTACATTGTTATGCTTGTATTCATCATACGGCCAATAGACCAATATATATACATGTATAGGTATGGTATATATATAGGAAACCCCTCACACAACGGGGTAAATATACAACTATATAATATATATCTAACACCCCCTCAAACTTATAGTGGATCAACAATATGAAGTTTAAAGAGGTAGAAGCTGTACTAGGCTCTGGTCTGTGCCTCTGTAAAGAAATTTGCCAACTAAAATTCTGCAGGCTCATACTAAAGAGCAATAACCTGGTACTACACCTATGTCGCATAGAAGAAGCATCAATACCAATATGCTTTGTAACCTCATGCTTCACTGGATCTTTAGCAATGCTAATAGCACGTGTACTGTCAAACAAAAGAAGAGTCGGTGTAGAAACACCAAAATTCTCAAGTAATCACCGTAGCCTAGTAACCTCTGCAGTTAACAAAGTCATGGCTCGCAACTCAGCCTTACCATTCGAATGAGAAACTGTTGTTTACTTCTTAGTCTTCCAAGCAATGAAAGAACCACCAAGAAAAACACAATAAACAGAGAGACCGGCGATCAGCAAAATCACAAGCCCAGGTGGCATCAAAATATGTCTGGAGCTGTAAAGAGCTGTAGCGAAGCAAAAAGAGACAACGAGAGAGAGTTTCACGAAGGTATCGCAAAACACGAAGATGACTATAATGGAGCTGAAAAGGAACAAAAACAAATTGACTCAAGATATGCACAGGATACGAAATGTCAGGACAAGTGACACCAAGATAAACAAGGTTGCCAACAAGATGACGATAGCAAGTAGGATTAGTAAGAGGCTCACCATCAGTGGGACGAAGATGAACATTAAGCTTTATGAGAGTCTTGACGGTGCACTGATCATTAAGAGAGGCATAATCAAGAAGATCTTGAATATACTTTTCTTGAAACAGATAGAAACCCTCAGAAGTACAAATAACCTCAATCCCAAAAAAGTAGCGAAAAGGACTCAGATCAGACATAAGAAACTGCTCATGAAGACGCTGCTTGACAAAAGTGATGTACTAAGAATCATCTCCAGTAATGATCATATCGTCAACATACAAAAAAACATCCGACCACGAGGTAATGTGTGAATACAAAGAGTAGGATCATGAGCATAGGTAGAGAAACTTGCTGCAATGGCAACGGAAGAGAAACCATCAAACCAGGCACGAGGAGCTTGCTTGAGGCGATAGAGAGAACGGCGAAGGCGACAAACCATACCCTCAAAAACAGAATACCTAGGGGCGGCTACATGTAGACCTCACGCAGCTCGCCATTAATAAAGGCATTCGTGACGTCCAACTGAGAGATAGACCACTGTCGAATAGAGGGCACAACAAGGAGAGTGAACGGTGGTCATGTGAACGACAGGAGCAGAAGTCTAATCGTAGTCACGGCTATTCTCCTGCTGAAAACCACGCGCTACAAAACAAGCCTTACAGCGCTCAAGAGAACCATTAGAGCGGGTCTTAACCTTATAGACCCACTTGCACGTGATAGGAGTAACACCCGCAGAAAGAGGAATAAGATCCCATGTGCCAGTACGCTCAAGGGCGACAATCTCCTCTGCTATCGCATGCCGCCACTCCTGATGAACAACAGCATCACGCTAAGAAGTCGGTTCGGCAAGAGCAGCGGCAGCAAAACCAAAATGCTTAGGCCTCAGGAGGCCGAATAGACTAGTGATCGAGAAGAGTATACTGAAGAGGCCGAAGAGGATGACCTATCAGAAGGAGAGGGCACATCAGAAGAACCCTCAACTCACGGACGACAAGTATGTAGAGAGGATAAGGAACAAGGTCAGGAGTAACTTCGAGAGAGGGTGCTAGTGGTGAAGGTGCCGATTGGGAAGGAGGCACCGAAGAGACTAAAAGCTGTGGTGAAATGGTGACTACGGGGGTGGAAGGAAAAGCCAGGAAAGAAAGTGGCTCAATAAGAAATGTTGAAGTGGAGGAAGGAGAAGGGCGAGGATAGAAAGGACGAAACTCATCAAAAGTAAAATCCCGAGAAATCCGCATCCGTCGGCCAACAGGATCCCAACAACGATATCTCTTGTGCTCAGAACTATAGCCCAGAAAACACAATTAACAGACTGAGCGGTTAGCTTGGTACGCTCACAAGGTGCAAGAAGAACATAACACACACTCACTCAAAGAGGCGAAGACTAGAATAATCAGGAGTCTTGTCACAGAGACGCTCAACTGGGATCCCACCCTGAAAAGCAAAAGAGGCCTAAATATTGATCAGAAAAGTGATAGTAAAAACAGCCTTATGTCTTCATTATTTCGTCGTGATCTTTTAAGATCTGTATTTGGTGATGCTTCTCTAAAGTGTCAAGGTTATAAACTTAGTAAACAACTTCAACTCCGCTATTTCTCTAGTGAGTCAATGTCTCATCATCCTTTTGATCTTGTTTACTCTGGTGTCTGGGGTTCAGCTCCTTTCGTTTCGACATGTCATCAATATTATATAATTTTTATTGATGATTTTTCTTGATATACATGGATATACTTTATGTCATCTCATAGTGAGGTTCTATCCATCTACAAGACTTTTGCCACTATGGTTCATACTTATTTTGACTCTTCTATTCGTATTTTTTATACAGATTCCGCTGGAGAGTACTTGTCGAGAGTTCTCTGTGGTTTTCTTGCCGAGCAGGGCACTCAGTTTTCTTGTCCCGGTGCTCATGCTCAAAATGGTGTGCTGAATGCAAGCTCCGTCATCTTCTTGAGACAGCTCGTGCTCTTATGTTTGCTTCTGTTGTTCCACCACACTTCTGCGCTAAGACTGTTTCTACTGCCACTGCTCTGATACCATGTTATGATAATACTTGTATTTATCATAAGATTAATAGGCCAGTATATATACATGCACAGGTATGGCATATATGCAGGAAACCCCTCACACAACAGGGTAAATACACTGTTATATAATACATATCTAACATACATATGGTTCTTTATAGAGCTTTCATTATAGCAGTTTATACCTGATCTTCAAGGAATAGTCGTGGTGGAGTACACCATGATCCACGGTGAAGCGGACCAAAAGAGCTAGCTGTGCTAAATCCTGTGACAGAGCTGATAATAGACATCTGCGGGCTTTGGTGCTCAGCAACCTCTTGCTGCTCTTCTTGCTCTCTCAAAGCTATAATGTAATCATACGTACTGATTCCCTGCATCCATGTGGATAAAAGTACAATATAAAATTTCAAGTTTTAGGTCAATAATTCAATTTTCAACTATAAGGTAACCTTCAAAAGTAAGCATATTAAGGCAATAACACAAGAATTGCATCCCACAGTAAGCTCTAGCATGTTCAGCCTGTTACATACTCCTCGTTCCAAGAATTTAACCTTAAAGGCAAAATATCAGGTGCAACCAACCCATATGCTGTAATTGTGCAACGTGGCTTCAGTTGGGGTACCAAATCAATATGAAAAATTACAATGTACTCTTTGGAGTGTTGCAGCACCTTTTAAAATTTCATCTGCAAACTTATATTTGTTAGAAGGAAAAAAGGATAAGTTGTGAAATTTCTCTTCTTTTTTTTGGTTACTCTTAACACAGTGAATGTGATATCAATATTTTCACATAGGTAGAGTAAATGGAGAAGTACAAGTAGAATTTTCTTTTGGAATATTTCATGTTGATTTGGTGACTCAACTGACCGGGTTGCATGATTACAGCCTAACGGTGTGTTGCACCTGATACGTTGCCAACTTTAAAAGCTATTATCCTTTCCAACAAACTAAACAAAGGAATTCTTTTTTTAGTTTGCGCGTTCAGATTGGTTTTTGTTGATGGCTCTTAGCTTTGACTTATGAATAGTAACACCTTATAGAGAAGCTTGTCGAGAGACACTCGCGTGCAATTTTGACTGATATAAATGAAATCACTAGTATGTACTATAATTGACTAATAAATCCCGTCTTAAAAAGACACTTCGTTTAAAAGTTAGGTACCGTAGAAAAACTATTCACTGTAGAAAAATGACTTTTAGAAGCTAAAGTGAACTGGGCCTAACTATTAAACAGTACACGAGATAGAGTTATGATCTTTTCAGATGTGGATGGGAAGAGAGAAACTGAGTTTCCTTACAACAGGTACGCACTATGTTAAGAAAACGAGGCAATGGTTACTAACAGCACCTAAATCTAAAAGTTGAGGAAATGAAAAAAATATTAAATAGCAAGGCCTTCTAGTTTCTGCCATATAGCATTTGCAGGTCAAATGGATGATTGGATGGTTAGTAAGTACTTACTTTCTTGATAAGAAGAACGTGAAAACACAAAAGTTGGGCAAGTGGTATTGTTGCAATCATAGCTAGTAAGGTACATGTTGCCTGCAAAAGTAATTTTGTATTAGCAAGCATTAATAAGCGTTCGCAGCTATAGTGCATAGCCAAACAACAATAACTATACACCGCATATTTTTTTCTACATACTTTAATGTAGTAATACATTGCACACCTTACACCGGAAAAATAACCCAACATGTTCCATAGCACCTAGTCCACATAAGCTTAGGTAACATTTTCCCAGCCGCTCATATCAGTGATTATTCTTTTTATTTTATTCATTGAGAATTTATGTTTCAATACAAAGCATCTAATCAACACAACAGTTTCAGTGCCAACCTATATATATATATATATATATATATATATATATATATATATATATATATATATATATATATATATATATATATATATATATATATATATATCCAGGCTAGGTTCTCAACTTCTCGCACCTAAATAGGAGGTACAAAATATAGACAGCACACCCGCATGGTTAATACAGGTAAACTGAGAACACGCTGAAAGATTGCATGTCATTTGCATTAAGATAGGAAAGAAGAGTACACTGTTGGATTACAACATAGTGCCTTCCACCACAACTGAAAACAGCATAGGAAGGCCAGAACTGGCGCTACTCGCCTACTACCTCTACCCAAACTTTGTTGGAGAAGAGATCCCAGAAGACTTATGGTTGTCTTTGGTAACTCCTGAGTTTATGTGAGTATTTTGACACTGCTATATAAAAGCTGAAGACATACAAAGAGTTGCGTGAAAACTTATTCCTTAATTACTGCAAAATGCACAAAAACTCACCACAACAATTACAAAAGCCACTGTCGAGAAGCTGCTTCCTAGCTTCAAGACAATCTGCCCAGAGAACTCCCCTTTCTTCATAAAGCAGAGAATCAGCACAAGAATCCCCACCAACAACTGCATTATAAGCTGGCCCAAGGTGTACAAATCATGGAGACCTGTCAATGATCATCTAGAATGAAAAGGACATGGAACAGCAATGCCAACTACATGTGTTGCCTACTTGATTGCAGATTTTTACTGCTACTGCTTGAGTATAAATGCATAGACACAAGGAACACTACATGGAGTAATTGACCCCAATGCTCATCAAGTTTGTATAATGGTTTGAACTTACCAAGAGAACTGCTGAAGCCAAAAGAATGAAGAATCTTTTGTAGTTTCTTTTTCCTATGCAGTTGTTGAGCCACTACATGACAAACCAATACAGAAAGAAAGCTAATAATAGCATTTCTTAAAAGGAAAGACAATTCATAAAATCAACATTTGGCCAAAAAAGAAAGAAAACTTACTCTGCAGTGGTGATCAAACCCATCAACACATTTGTCACAAGCTCTGCAATGCTTACTGTGCTGCAGCACCTGCATAATAGACGTACAATTTTTACTTACACCACAGAAAACTGCCTGCGTGAGAGCATTTTGTGGCTTTTAGAAGGTATATCATCTTTCTTCATTGAAGATATGTCATTTTTTTAATGCACATTCAAATTCTTGAAACAACAAATAAACTCTAGTAGAAGGAACATGTATTTGCCTGATACCCATGTGCTAAAAGAACAATATCAGATGATGTTTGTCAATATATGATGACAATATGACATACAGGCAATCATTTGTAATGTTGAATGTGTCAAAGCTTAACTAGACTTATAATTGTAGCTCCTATGTTTCTGATGTCAACTTAATTATGGCCACATAGCTTAACTAAATAGCTCACAACTGCACAAGTGAGTATTTTAAGAGGAAATTTTATGTTGAAGTGTGAATGTATTGCCCATTTTTCCTCAACAACTTAAGCTTTTTAGTGAATTGGTTGGTTCATGAAACATGGTATTAGAGCCAAAGATCGTAATATTGGACCTGGCTGGCATGATTGAAAGGAAAAAAATTGCAACCTCGCACTTCAAGTCCACATCATAGGCCTTACAGAGCCTAGATGTATGGGGAAGTGTTAAAGAATGATTATATTGCCCACCTTTCCTTAACAGCTTAAGCATTTTAGTAAACTTGTTGGTGTACGAAACTCAACAAGTTTAATGCACAAGATCCAACACTAAACTAGTTTGGGAACAAAATATAAAAGCAGATGCGAAGTTCAGTCTAGGCAGACAACAGCTTGTAAGTTGTATCATACCTCTACTTCACATAAGCTGCAGAAAAACATGCCTTCTTCACTCATGTGTTGTTCTGAAGATGGATCATTTGAGTGGAAGCATCTTTTACATAAGCAAGAAAACAGGGTGCATATCAAGCAAAGAACTCTGGAAAATGCAGGCTGAGAAGATGAATCCTTTCCTTCAAAAATATTGCTTAACTTCTCACTGTTATTAATAGCACTACAACCATCGCTCATTGACTTTCCTTTTGGGTATAATTCAAGATCAGAATTTGCTTGTGACTGTTTTCCATCTCTGTCTAATTTTGGGTGTTTCTTTGATTTAAAAATGCCTGGATCACCAGGATCTGTTGCAGCGCACCATACGTACAACAAGACAACACATGTAATCTGAGAAAAGAGCTTCTGTTATTCAACAAAAAAATGTTCTATCGATCACCACAAACAGTAGCTGATAGGATTGCATTGATAATATTAGAACACATCAAGTGCACAAAAAGGCCATTATCTCCAAGTATTGTTGCTTTTTAAGTATACAATATCAAGTGGAATGATAAATAATGCAGAAGCAAAGATAGGAAGTTTATGTTTTGACTAAATGCAAAATTTACATAATCCTATGGAATTTTTATCACAAGAGCAAGAAAAATCAACATTATCCTAATTAAGCTGTTTATCCTCAACAGGTTCACAGTGGATTCATCCAATTCGACATTGAAAGACATTGTTTTCTTAGCTTCTGACCATCCCTGCCACAGCACATATAGGATAGGAATCATTGCATCATAAGCATTGAGTGCTCAAGACTAACAAACGAAATTGATCTAATTCTCCTGTCATGTAAATAGCATTCGTAAAGCATCGGCACATTATAGTTACCACTAGTGCCATCAGAGATTAAGTTTCACCATGACCTGTTGTTAGTCTCGATATAAAATTGACACTGCTGAGCTTAGAGTAATAGAAATAATTCTTTACAGGAATTAAGATGACTCCAGGAAAGAAAACTCTTCTTGAAATCCTAAAGAAGGGGCCCGTCATTTTCCTTTCTTATTTGGCCCGGTGCTAACATTACATGCCAATTCCACGAAAACAAGATTTTGCAATTAATTCCATGATAGTACCATCAACACCAGATTATGCTGAGCTAAACTACCCTCATAGGTTAAAAATGAGCATTCATTACTCTGTATAATCTGAAGCACAAACTGTTCTGTTATGTATCCTTGTACTTTTCTATTCTGTAAACCTTACATGATATATTTCTCTGTAGTATTCTCCACATGCTACACTAACCAAAACACAGAAGGAAGCAGTGCGAAAGAGAGCCCCAAAAATACAAATGCAGATCTAACCACCATGAATGATTACACGGGAGGACTGAAATAAAAGGGGACAAAGATGCAGCAACTCACCAGTGGAGTATAGATACCCATGACCACATACTGGAACACACTCCTCCCCACAAATGGCACAAAGAAGACATAGAAGGCAAAACTCAGTGCCAAGAATACTGATATAGCCACCACCTGCACTTGCACACATAAACAAGAAAGCAATGCACACTAGCAACAGTAAGGAAAACACCAAGGAAAGGCATAGCAACAGTAAGGAAAACACCAAGGAAAGGCAGACCAAGAGGTGGACCTGGAGAGGATGGTAAGGTAGTTGCCACCCATGCTTCCTCATTGCCAAGAACCCCTCCCAAAAATCGACTCCAAGAAAGGAAGGAAATGGCAACGCTCAGCAATAAAGCTAACAAGAAGCACCAAACGGAAATGAATCAAGAACCATGGGGGTTTTTTTTCCTTCCTTTCCTTTTCCCCTTTCGGCTCTCAGGATCACAATGTGGGTGTTCTACCAACTAGTACTATTGAATTTGGAGCAATCTTCCTGTTCCTTTCTATTGGGCTGTCTTCGATCTCTCTTGCACTGCTGGAACTATTAAATGCTCAGAAGAAAAGCTGCATCAGTACTCAGCAGGAGCAGCAGCAAGCAGGCCACCATTGCACAGAGAGAGAGAGAGAGAGAGAGAGAGAGAGAGAGCGAGAGAGAGAGAGAGAGAGAGAGAGAGACGAATGCGGCTTGGAAGCATAACTGTAACAGTCTGGCGTTGGATTTGTTATTAGGGTGGAGGGCAGGTGGCGACGAAAGGTTTGTGCCATCTCTGTCTTTAGGAGATTGTTATTTTACTCGTCAATCTCCTCTGCCACACCGACAAACCATGTCAATAGATTTATTTGCGTGTCTTCGTATATTTTTCTATGATTTTCTTTGCTCAAAATCTAGTTTGATGTTTTTATTTGTCGCATTGTTGGGTTACTACGGTACGGGAGGTGTTGCATTCCGGTGCACGGATGTTGGAACACGAGAAGAAAGCACGAGGATAGACACCTTGCCATTTGGAATAGAAATTCTTTTTGTAGACCAATTTGGAACAAATATTGGAAGGCCTCACTTAAAGCACGGTTTTTTTTTCGAATCTTGCATGAATTGAACAGTTTTCTGTAAAACAAAATTTTTATAATATTCTTGCATTCCAAATTGGCCTTTTAGAGAGAATTTATATGAATTTAATAACAAACAATTCAATACCCATACGAATATTACGAAATCCACGTATTTCAAATGGACCTTAGTTCAATTGGTGATAGGTTCTTTATTTTCCTCGATTTGATCACGTTACTTTCTGGTGGTACATGTTTTAGGTATATGCTTTGGCAGGTTGACCAACTCTGAGGCGCATTTGGGGTGTTTATATTGGTTTTTATTGGTAGTTTTTTGTTTTGGTTTACGAATAGTAACAGTTTGTAGAAAAATTTGAAGAGATAGAGACACTCGTATACAATTTTGGCCGATATAAATGAAGTCACTATAATATGTACTACAATCAACTAGTAGATATCGTCTTAAAAAGACACTCCGTTTGAAAGCTAGGTACTATATAAAAACGGCTTATACAAACAAAGCGAACAAGTCCTTGTATGCACCTTAGCCTGCTTGCATTATGCTAGTACGTTGAGTATTTCTGGAGGAGGGACGAAGGTTATAGGGATGAGTCGCCAGAGCAACACGGTAGAAGGAGAAGAACTTAGGAATGGAAAAGTTGTATTGATAATTTTCCTTGTCCGCTGTTACAAACCTCGAACTCCCTTTTATATATGAGAGAGCTGAGTCCTAATTGAAAGAGTTGGAAACTGGGCCTGTTTGGTTGGTGCCTAAGTTTGTCATGCCTAAGCTTAGGCAATATGTGGCTGCCACAGAAAGTGTGGCTAACAAAATCGAAGCCACACTTGTGGCAAAGTTTGGCAAGAAACTGAGTCTATGACGTGTGGGGCCGGGTGCTAAGAAAGTGTGGCATACCACAGTTACGTCAGTGAACCAAACAGCTACCTAAAAACTGTAGCACGCCTAACTGTGGCTAGGCAACTTCTGGTCATGAACCAAACAGGCCCTAAAACTATTGCTAACTAAAATAGACATGGAATTGTAAACTATTGCTAACTTGAACCTTCCATGTGCGCTCACGATTTGTTACGGTGACTGTATTGCACTCCAACGAAATTGCCTGTAACATTTCCCACATCCTTTCGGAAAAGCTCGTCCACGAGTTGAAATTGAGGAAACTCACGGCAGAAAGCATCGCGTTGTACCCAAGTTTCGTCTGGATCTTGCATTGAATCTAGCTACCATTGCACACATATTTCCCAAACATTGCGATTGAAGCGAGCCCCAAAACACGTGTCAGTTGAAGCTGGACACGTCCATGGTGAATTGGAGGCAAAACTGGCAGTTGGTTAGGAGGAGTACCATGAAAAGGCTTGAGGCTAGAAACGTGGAAGACATCGTGAATTCCAGACTAAGCAGGGAGCTTGAGACGATAAGCAAACGGACTAACTTTTGCAAGCACCTTGTAAGGCCCAAAAAAACGTGGATGCAATTTGGTGTTAAGACCAGGAGCAATTGAAGCAAGTTGTCTCTGATGTAAACAGAGCCATATCCAATCACCTTCCTGAAAGTGTAGCTCCCTCCTCTTCGTATCAGCCAGGGTCTTCATGTGCTGTTGAAAATGAAGGAGGCGCAAACGAGTATCTTTGAGGAAATCATCCCGATGGCCAAGAGCTGCTGAACGTCAGGAACGACTTCAGAATTAGCATCATACTGGATCAATGGTGGAGGTTGGTGCCCATAAACCACTTCAAAAGGACAAGCTTTGAGAGCAGAATGGTATGACATATTATAGCAAAATTCAACCCAAGCCAACCATTGCGGCCATGTCCGCACCCTATGTCCACATAAACAACGAATGTACATCTCAACTATCTTGTTAACAACCTCGGTTTGCCCATCGAGCTGTGGATGATATGCGGTACTCATGTGCAACTTCACTCCGGCCAAGTGAAAAAGATCTTTTCAAAAGGAACTCATAAAGACTTTGTCCCAATCACTAACAATAGACTCAAGAAACCCAGGCAACTGCACAATATGATCAAAGAAAACCTAGGCGACCGAGTGAGCCGTAAAGGGATGACGTAGAGTGAGGAAGTGGGCATATTTAGAGAATCTGTCGACAACTGTTAGTATAACCAACTTGTGAGCAACCTAATGAAATCTCTCATTGAAATCCATGCTAATGTCAGCCCAGACACAATGAGGTACCAAAAGGGGTTGAAGCAGACCGGCTGGTTGCAAATGCTAGGATTTATACTTCTGACAAGTTAGACATCGGTGAATAAAAGACTGAAGCAATTTACGGCCCCCTGGTATATAGAAGCTAGCCTGAATATGATGCCACGTCTTTGTAATGCCATCATGGCCAACAGAGTGGGCGACCGAAAAAAGATGATGAACACCCAAAAAATTGGCGAACACAAAGTTGCGGCAAATGACAAAGTAACAAACCATCCACAAACTCCCATTCAGCTGTTAGAGCCCCAGAAGTCCACTCAGCATATTTGTCAATCTAGGATGCATGTGATTGGAGTTGACAACTTAAATCATCGTAACAAGCAAAGTCAGTGATTGAGATAGCATGTGAAGACATGTTCTCATGTTGCCATGAAAAGTGCATCCACCACAATGTTATCCTTGCCTGGTTTGAACTCCACGGTGAAGTCGTAACTGAGTAGCTTGGTAATCCACCGATGTTGTGGCACCGTCATCAGGCGTTGATCCAGCAAATGCTTTAGGCTATAGTGGTCTGTTCTTACTCAAAAACAGTGACCCTAGATATACAGATGCTAGTGTTAGACTGTGTACACAAGCCTGATAAGTTCACGCTCATAAGCGGGAAGTTGGACTTGATGTGGGGCAACTCCTTTGCTGAAAAAGCTATAGGGCGACCTCCCTGATGCAACACTACCCCAAACCCTAAACCGAACGCATCACAGTCAATGACAAAATCTTCGGAGAAATCCAAGAACTGCAGAACTGGCTCCGCCACGATGATCTATTTCAAGTTATCAAAGGCAGATGCGGCATCTGCAGTCCACTAAAACCCATCCTTGTAAAGGAGTTTGGTGAGAGGAGACGTGATCTGCTCAAAGTCTTGTATGAATTTGCGATAAGATCTGGCGAGTCCCAAGAATCCCCGCGGGCTTCAGATATTATGAGAACGTGGCCAATCAAGCACCGCCGACACCTTTGCTTAGTCCAGGCGACTCCAACAGCAAAAATGACATGTCCTAGATAGGCTAATTGCTACTGGCCAAAAACACATTTCTTCTTATGGAGGAACAATTGATGAGCAGTAAGAGTCTGTAATACTTGGCGGACGTGGCAAAGATGCTTTGCCCAAGTTCTGCTGTAGATTAAAATGTCGTCGAAGAAAACAAGGACAAACCGGCGAAGAAAGGGCTAGAGGACCGAGTTCATCATGGCCTGAAACGTAGAGGGCACATTGCATAATCCAAAAGGAAGTACCAAGAATTCTAAATGGCCATGGTGAGTCCAGAAGGCCATTTTCAACACGTCCTCGGGATGCATGTGAATTTGGTGATACCCCGACCGGTGATCCAATTTGGTGAAATAGCGGGAACTTTGAGTTCATCCAACAGTCTCATCCACTTGAGGGATCAGAAACTTGTCCTTGATGGTATGTTCATTGAGTGCCCTATAACCGGTGCAAAAATGCCACGATCCATCTTTCTTGCGGACAAGTAGCACTGGAGACGAAAACGGTGAGGAACTCAGCCGAATGATGCCCTATGCCATAGTAGTGGCTAAAAAAAGTGGCTTTTAGGAGGAGGGAACGAGCGGTGGAAAAAGTGAGGGAAAGATGCGTACGCATACTGGAGCGAGAGGAATGAAGTGCGTGATGCACCCGTGACCCTCTGCTTTACCCCCGAGCGAGATGGTAGCAAGAGAAGTATAAGAAGCCAGGTATTCGTGTTAACTTTTGGCTTTTCTAAGTAGAAGCCAATGCAAACAGAGCCTAAATACATGCTACTAAATGCGCCCTTATTGAACCTTGGAAAACAATATGGTGTTTCTGTGTACGTCCCCTTCCAAACTCATATATAAGGACAAGAAGGGTGCTAGGGTATTACAATTTCATATCACTGATGTGTCTTAACAATGTGTATCAAAATTTGGCATAACCAAAGTTTAGCCAACAAACCGGCGTCTATGAATCAGCGAAAGATATGCCAAACAAATTTGAATGCCATTGAACACTTGCCAAAAATTTGGCTGCAAACTGAAATACATACCAAATCTAATTAACAGTATCAACTTTAAGAACTGTTGGCTCCAAACAAAACTCAAGCGTCCCCTGTACCACTGTCGACACCATAAGATGAGAAAATCCCTTCTGGTGGAGCACACATGCCTACACAAGGAACCACTTCATGGCTGATGCATCATCTCCACAGAAGACTATGTCCATTTCAAAGAAGAGTTGACTGTCAAGAATAAATTGAGAAAAAAACCAAGAATTTGTAGCCTCCAAAATCTAACATAATTAACTAACAGGAGGCAAAAATAAGAGGAAGAGGCTCTAGTGAGTTTGATATGTGCCTAAGGAAGGATATATTGCCTAATTAAAATCATATGGAGAAATATGCAATTAGGAAAAGTAAAAGTTGTGTGGCATAATTTCATCAGCAAAAAATTTAAGGGGATTGCTAAATACAATATGAAGGTGGTCATGCTACAAACAAGTGTAGAAGCCAAAAACATTTTTCACCTTTTTTTCTTCCCCTTGTCACTGCCCTACTCTACTACTACCACTTGTATGATGAGTAATAGATGGTAAAAAAAAATAGACAAAATTGGCCACAACAGACTAATATTTTGTGGCATTTGCTCTAGGACACTAAGTTTATGTGCCTTTGCTGAAAACACTGCCAAATCGTGGTTATTTGCTGAAACACACTCTGCCCGTTAAAATATTACTTTCGGTTGAAATAGAGAGAGAAAATTTTCAAACTAACTTCCGGTGCCCCTGGAACTATCTGTGCGGTCAAACTGAGTAGGCTGGACTTGGATCCAACCGCACACACTGGTCTTTGTTCTTGTGCCCGAAGGAGGGAATGAGATGAAGTAGCCATGGGAGTCACAAGCTGAGCTCGGCACCGGCAAGCTTCTTTCCTTTGCCCTCGGTGAGTTCACCGGTGACCACCACTACCACTCGCCTCCACCTGCCCTTGCCGAGGTTTTGGGAGGTCGTAGGTTTCTAGATCGGGACCGCTAGTGTGAGGAGGCCGGTGGGCTGTGTGGTGGCGACGATGATGGGGTTAGCAACGAGGAGCGTGGAGGTGACTAGAATAGGGAGGAGGATGGCAGCAAGGACGATGGTGACGGGGAGGCGTTGGCGGGCACGTCGTTGTTGTCCATTACTATCGCACCACCATGTCGTCATCCCCAACGCCCGTTGTTGTGGATGACCACAATCATAGTACCTCACATCGAGTGAATGTTGCCCTTGGAAGCCCTATGCCCCTTAGAGGCTTGTAACATGCTTAATTTTTAGGATCAACCATCATTTAGCCATCGTCGTAGGCTATCTCCGTCCATGCTGCCTCACTTAGAGATTTTTCATGGCCACCGCATCTCATTTTAGTGCTCACCAGCCACCTCCGTAGTCCCCCTCACTGGCGTTGAGCTCATCCCGAGGCCATCCATGGCGTCGTCCCTTGTTCTCAGTTGGATATTATATTTCAATGCCTCAGTGTGTTTTAAGAAATAGCCATAGTTCTGCAGTGTGTTTTAGCAAAGTCACAAAAAAATCACTGTCCTAGAGTAAATGCCACGAAATATCAGTATCTTGTAGCTAATTTTTCCTAACAAAAATATGCAAAGTACATAAAGTACAATGATATGCATCATAGTAACTTATATCAAATATACCTGATTTCTTGATGAAAATCATGTACTTTTTCTGCACCCTTGGTCTACTTCGAGATTTATGATTTTGGTCTACTTAATTAGAGGTGACAATTTCCTCATGGGGCATACCATTCATGTACATTCCCATCTTGATAAGGTAGGCAGATTTTCCCTATGACAGAAGGAGACAGGGAGTTGGAATGAAAAGGTGGAAGTTTTGTTTTTTGCAAATGTTCAAGATAAGTGAATTGATGGGCTTTCACCGTGATTATAGATGTTGTTCCAGCTATCCTATGATATGCTCTCTCTAAAAGACCATTATTATTTTATATCTCTTTCTAAGGTTCCCACATGGATTGAAGCCGACATTCTCCCACTAACTTTAGATGGGTAGGTCTAGGGCAACTTAGCAGGGGTCGGGGTGGGGTAGTAGGCCACCCCGGAAACAACCACTGCGCTTTTAGTTTTACAGCTAGGCATGGGATGCGGAGGGCTAGGAGGACAACAGAAGACGAGCTTTGATCATGAGGACAACGGCCAATAAATTTTTTTAAATAATTTATTTTTTATTCTAAATTATAGTAATATACCTATATTTTTTTTATTTTACAGTAGTAGCCATCTATCACTTCACGGTTGGGCGATATGGCCAAGTCTCCCAACAGTTGAGCGACACATAGCCAAGTCTCCCAACAGTTGGGGAACTTGCACATGCCGCCCAACCGTAGAGCAACTAATGCCTAGTCGCTTAATTTGGTTGAGCGACTTAACTTTAGTCGTCCGATGGTTGAGTGATTTAAAATAATAATATTTTTATTTTTATTAAGATGATGGAAATAATTGTGGGGGAGTAAATGGTAGTTTTTGTAGGTAATACATTGAGCAAATCTTATTTCTAGGTTGTTATTTTTAAAAAAAGGGTAGACAATATCGGTTAGAGTATTCTTCACGTCCGGGTGTACCATACTAACTTACGGAAAACCACCCAGGTCAACATCGTATGGACCTTCACGAATGGTACCCACACCGTAATGCACTACTAATCTTGTGGGTTCGGACATGACTGATTTCTCACTGCAAATATTACTATTTGTCAATATGGATTCACTAAATAGATGCTAAACAAATACATAGCTACACATTGCCTATATTCGGATGAGAATAAGAATGGATAAGGCTATTATCTTCATGCGAAGATATTTTTTTTCTTATCAATGAGCTTCATTCGTCTTTCTCTCTACTCTCACAAGCTCCTCTCCTCCTCTTATCTCCGTCTCCCAAGCTCCTCTCCTCTCCTTCACTCCCTCTCCCGAGCTCCTCTACTTCTCCTTCTCTTCCTCTTCTGAGCTTCCTTGCTTATCCACCTCTTGCGACCTTCTCCCCCTCGTCACTTCCCATCTCCTTCTCTCCCTCTTTTTTCTCCTCTTTCAAGCTCCTCTCGTTCTCTTGCAAAAGAAATGATGAGAAAGCCTGTGAAAGGGTTGAGTCAAAGAGAAATGGACAAGCTGGCTATAAGTAGTCGCTCCACCGTTGGGCAACTAGTACTAGTTGCCCAATGGTTGTGTGACTTGCCTATGTCGTCCAACCGTGAAGCAACAGATAGCTATTACTATAAAATAAAAACGTAGGTACATTACTATAATTCAGAATAAAAATAGATTATTTTTTTAAAAAAATTCACAACCACTACTCTTTTAGTTCTAGCTTTAGACTAACCAAGTGAATGTTTGTGCTTTGCTATGAATAAAAAATATTATATTATTATTTGTATGTCAAATTGATGTCGTCAGGATCGGCCTACCCGTTCCAACCTTCGGCTCTTGGCTTTGTCTTCGCACTCAGTTGTGTTGAGCCTCCACACGCTCCGTAG
Organism: Dendrocalamus latiflorus; assembly: GCA_017311315.1. Classification (NCBI taxonomy): domain Eukaryota; kingdom Viridiplantae; phylum Streptophyta; class Magnoliopsida; order Poales; family Poaceae; genus Dendrocalamus; species Dendrocalamus latiflorus. The sequence continues at coordinate 14,657,287 of CM029668.1, forward strand.
AGCTTTGTTGGTTTTTTGCTAGTTAGAACATTTTTAGAGATGTGTAATTTGTTTGTTAGTAGATTGATTTTTTGTTCTTTACATATATTTTAGGGAGATGAAAGAGAGAGTTAGGAGACATAACATACCATCACTTCCACCACTACTTAATAGGTCTTTTTAAGTAGCAGAGATATGCACTTTTTTTTTGAAGAAATAGAGTCATCTATGTGCAACACTTTTGATATTTCTAGACAATTAGTACCCCAAGTCACTTGCACAGTACCCCTAGTCAGTTTGGTACACGTATACTGCGCGTTTAGTGGTACGGCGCGTGCTCGCGCCTCGAGGGTATTGAGCCTCTGCTTAGCCTTGCGTGTGTAGGAGATGTGTACGCGTGTATGTGCATGTGTGTGGTGTGAGTGGATGTACATGGGTTATATGCGTCGTCTTGTACCTCTCATAAAACAAATACCTCAAAGTCACTCGTTCAATGGCGTGGATATCGAAATACGATTTGTGTAAAACCCTAATATGCACACATTTGCTTATGCTAGGATATGTGTTGTCTACTTCTCTTGCTCAAAACGTAAAGAATATAGCTTGCTCAAAACGTAAAGAATCTATCATGGCAAGCAAGAAAACTAGAAAAGGACAACTAACGGGCCAGACAGAAGGTATACAGAGACAATGAAAATGCGAAAATTATCTGCCAAAATTATCTTGAGGATATGTGTGTAATATAATTAGAGAAAAATGCATACGAGAAAATAGGATATTTAGAATTTTTTTTTGGAATCGAATTAGAGCTCATAATAAAACGTAATATGGGACCCTAATCCCAAAACCCTAGCAGCGTTTTTCCTTCTCTCCCGATGCCGCCATCTACTATCGCCAGCAATTCATGTTATTTGCGTCGCCGGTCTCCCATCGATCGCCGCGCCAGAGCTTCGTCGCCACGCGCCCGAGTTCCTGCCGCGTGTTGCGTGCGCCGACAGTGCATGCCGTATCGCCACGCAAGCGAAGCCAGCGCACGCCATGTTCGCCCGTGCATCACCTGTTTCCATCGCCAGCAGCGTCCGCCTTTGCCGTGTCGCCGCTCGCCAGTCCTGCTGCCTCCGCTTTCGCGCCATGCATCGCCGTTTCGCTCGGCCGCTACGCATATCCGTTTCGCTCGGACGCTATGCGCCAAGCGCCAGCCAGAAGCTGTGCCGCCCGTCCATCCAGCGCGTGCCACGCCCACTCGCTAGCACTCGCACGCGAGCACCGCTGCACGCCACGTGCCAGCTGCTACGTGATCAGCAGCCGTCAGGTTTGCAGTGCGCCTGCCGAGGGGAGATTGAGAGGGGGAAGGAGTAGCAGCAGTGAGGATCGCGAGTTCGGCGCCCTTCACTAGGTGATGACCTGATTATTTTCCCTCTATTTTATTAAGTTAATTAGATATAGAATCTATATTAGAGGAAAAGGTAGCAAGTGTTCATCCGGAAAAATCGATTAGTAGATTGATTTAGTTTTCTGTAATTTTCTATTAGGTGTTATTTGAGCATAATTTGAGAATATCATCTACAAGATAATTATATATGTTGGATCAAAATCGGCAACAAAAGGGAGGTGCATGTTGCTTCTTCAAATTTCCCCCTAAGTACCCAATTAAAAAGTTCTTCTTCGATAGCAACAAGTGCTATGAAGAAAAAAGAATTAGGCTCACTGGAGACTCAGAAACTCAGAAGGAGAAAACCAGGAAATACCTCCTAAAACAAAGCATCAAGAAAACTCATCAATCATCGAGCATTAGCTGCAAAAGCCACCTGGCCGGTCTGACCGGTGTGCAACGGCCGGTCTGACCGCCTGCACACCGCCGGTCTAACCGCCGTGTGTGGGCCGGTCTGACCGGCCGGGTCCGGTCTGACCGCCTGCAAAGAGCCGGTCAGACTGGGCTTCGGGATTGAGCGCAGAAAGGGCAGATTTTCAGACAGTCAATTCTAAAAATTCCACACCGCAGACCAAATGAAGAGCTTTGACTATTTCTCTAAGACCAAATGAAATAGACTCTAATTCAAATAGCAAGAGCAACCAAGAACTGAGGCATTCAACCAAAAAGGGATGGGAATCAAGATTTGGGTAACATCTGAAAAATGAAATGGGATTGAGTCCAAATCTCAGATTTCTTGTAATTTATCCATCCTAAGCTCAAGAGCTTTTGCAACTCACTTAGCACTGTTCTCAAGACTTAACAACCCAAATTTTATGCCATCTTGAGAAGGGAAAAAGAAGATTTATGAATCCCCTGTCTCCAAAACCCTAGAATAGGAAACTACAGAGGAGACATGACGAGGACTAGAGAAATCACAGAAACCAACCAACCTTGATTTGCTCTTAAAAATGGAATGATCAAAGAGCCTTGAGATTTTTCCCTTCACAGACCATCTCTTTTGAGCATTCTTGATCAAGAACCAAAATCAAATCAAGGAGAAGGGAGGAAGAACAGAGAAAACAGTCAACGAGAAAGACATGGCTCATATCACAGAAAGACAATCCAAAGCACAAAATCTCTCAAATGGATATTGATACTGAGACATGAATGCTTACAAGGGATTGTTTTATAGCCATCTCAAGAACACATACTCAAAAACCAAAAACCCCATACATGATTGAGAGAGTGGAACACACGAGCACAGGAGACAGGCTCATTACCTGCTGCCCTTTCCTCACCTACTCCATACCAACTAAAACCTAAAGCAAAACAACCACTCCAAAGGTCATTTGATTAAAAGCAAAACCCTAAACCATCTCACAAGCACACGATGCACCTGGACACACCTCTCCTATTTATAGCCTTCGCCGACAAGAAACACATCACATAGCACCACTCGACACAAGTAATCACAATTAGCATCAATTAATCATACTCAAGCATAAAATGGCCCAAAAGCTCAAACGGGAAGAAGAATACGCCTCAAGTCCGATTAACCAAACTCGACTGGGCCAAATGCCGACATGGCACGAAATGCACAATCCAAACTCAATCTTTTCAGAACTCTCGTCAATTACTCATCACAAACATGGGGTCATAACCACATGGTCTCTCAATCTCAACCTTGATGAGTATATTGACAAACACAGAAAAAGTGTAAAGTTGAGTTTGAGAATGAAAAAGAGTCAAACATGGTACAGAAGAAATTAAAAAAGCTTATGACCATGTCGACAAAGGAACACTAGAGCAATAAAAGAAAGAGCAAATTGTTCTCCAAAGCTCCAGAAAGTTCCCAAATGGCTTTTTCTCCGCTATTCTCCCGCTTTTGGCAATAAAATCATCAAAGATGCAAAAGAGAGAATAAGGCATGATGTTGGATGAAATGGCTGAAGTTTGTTTATTTTAAGCATTTAGAGCCATGAAGATTATCCAAATGACTTTGAACCATTACACCAAGCCATAACCAATAAGAATGCTAACAAGATCATGACAAAACATGTATACTCAAGCTAAGCCAAATAAGTCACAATCTGAAATTTAGTCGAATTTCTTAACATGTCAAGTCAACCATGATTCTAGTCTAGCTAAAGGTATCCAAAGATGATGCAAACCATGTCAATAATCTAAGTGGAACCAAGAAGCTAGTATTGAGTCAATTTAGAGTGCTACAAGCTCAAGAATGAATCACTTGTTCAAGTACTTGATCTTTTTGTGTAATTAAGCAAATTGAGCACATTTGACATAAGTTTTTTTTCCTTTTAAAGCTTATGATTGTTTCCAACCAACATTTTTAGTCATGTGCTAGATCTCAAGCCTTATGCGACTACTCCAAGCTAGAAACTTAAGAAGATAGTCTTGGTCATCCAAAACTCCCCTTGAGTTCATGCCTAGTGTAATGGCAAGCAGTCTCATGAGAAAGAATTGGTGAGATTAGTTTTTTTCGCACAAAAGAGATCTTTTTGCTTTCTTAAAAGGTTGTACTAACTCATGCTTGATTAAGAGACTAGCATAGCTCAATCTAAAGCTCAACAAAGATTCAAGACTGTGACACCCCATTTTTGCATTCATAATTTTTGCCTGGTTTTTGGTGTGGGTTGTTGAAAGCTAATTTAAAATTTTCAAATTCAATCCTTGCTTCTCCCAAAAATCCTTTTCCCTTTTATTTTTCCCGGGTGGGCCAGCTTTCCTTTTCTTCTCCCCCAGCGCGGCCTGGTTCCTTTTCTTTTTCTCCCGGCCCAGCCGGCTCTCTTTTCTCCCCCGGGCCTGTTTTCCCCCGTCCCCTTCTGGGCTTCGCCCAGCCCAGCGCTGCGTTTTCCCCCCTCTCTTCTTCTTCTTCCCGCAGTGCTCGCGCTCCTCCTCTCTCCGCTCCGCGCGCGCCCTCGCCGGACCCAGCAGCAGCGGCCCGCCTCCGGGTTCCCCGCGCGCGCGTGCCCGGTGGCGGTCTCCCCGCGCTTCCCGGTGTCCCCGTCGGCCTAGGCCCCGGGCCCCTCGCCGTAGACCCTCCACGCGCCGGCTCCCCCGCTCGCCGCCGGGACAACCCGATGGAACTGCCCCGGTCTCGTCGTCCTTGCCACGTTGCCGCTCCCCAGCTCCGGCATGGTGGTCACCGCAAGAAATTAATGGGCGGCAGTGGAGCCGAGTCCTTCCCCCGCCTCCCCGGCGTTGCCGCCCGCCGTCCGCTCTGCCCTGTGGCCGCGCCGATGCACCGCCGTACCCAGGCCGTAATAGCCGGACAACCCCGCCCATACCCGCGCGCCATGCCCCCTCTGGACGGCCGAAGGGACGCGGTACCCCTCGCCCATGCCGGCCGTGCGCCCTAGCATGCCTAGCCCCCGTCACGCCTCCCTCCTCGCCGGGTACACTACAGGAGCGGGAGCTCCGTCGCCCATGCCCCCTCTGTCCTACACCCCCGCTTTTCGCCGCTATAAAACCCCCCAAGTGGCCAGTGGTTTTTCCCCCCTCCACCCCCGTTATTCGCCACGAAAATCACCGCCGGCGGCCGTTCTTCGGGCCGTCGCCGCCGCCAGCTCACCCCGAAGACCCCCGGCCGGCATTACTCTCCTCCCCGACTCCCTTTTGTCCCCGGGAGTCTTTTCCCCCATTTAATCGACCTCTCTCCCCCTCTGCAGCTCGCCGGCGCCCGTCTTCCCCAACTCCGGCCACCCTTCGCCGCCGCCGATTCGAGGGACCCCCGGCCGATTCCTTGTAGCCGGAGCTTCCTCGCCACCCCGCGAAGCCGACTGAGCCACCCGTTCGGAGCTTCGTCGACTCATCTCCCCCGGCGCCGATCGTCCACCTCCGTCGTCTGAGCTCGCCGTCGACAGCCTTCTCCAAGCCATCTCGGGCCTTCCCCTCCACTCGGGTGAGTTGCGTACCACCCCTAGTACCTTTCCCCTCGTTTAATTGAACCCCCCGTGGCCGAACTCGCCGCCGTGGCCAACCCCCTGGCTCCGCCACCGCTGGGCTCGCCGCCGGCGCCTCCCCGGTCCACCTCAGGCCGATTCACCCCACCATCGGGTGCGCGCGAGGTCGGGCGGTCCATTTTAGCCGTCTCCCCGAGCTCCCCTAGCCCACCCTCGCCGCCGGCTGGCTCCACCGCCGCTCGGTCGGGCGGAGCTCTGCTCCCGCGCGGTTAGCCCCCTCCCCCGCGTTTAACCGTTAACCGCGGTGATTAGGGAGATAATCGCCTCGCTGACAGTGGGCCTAAGCAACTTTAAAACCCCAATTAGGCTGACGCGTGGGCCCTCCGTGTAATTAAAACTGTTAAACCCAGGGAAAGTGGCTTAAGTCATTGACAGGTGGGCCCTTGCACAGTGCCTAGGCCCACATGTCAGTCCCTGGCTCATTTTCAGGAATAAGAAAATTAATTAAACCGTGGACCCCACCTGTCATACACAGTGTTTCCCAAATAAAAATTATTCTGGAATTAAAATTAAAAAACCCGCGGGACCCACATGTCAGAGAGTGAACTCTCTCTCTCCCTTTTCATTTTTGGGTTTTTCCTGGGAATGAAAATTCAAACAACTCGTTCTCTCTCATCGTAACTCCGATTTGGGCGAAACTTGTTTCTAAATTTTTCTCAAATCAAGCCCTTTCTGTTGGTTCTGGTTTGGCTTGTTTTTGAGCTCATTTGCTTGTTATTTTATGCTTATTTGTGCTCTATGTCTGTTTCCTGCTTTGTCGGTTTGCTTCGTTCGAGTAGAATTTGAAGGCACGCTAGAGCAGCAGGACAATCTACCTCAAGACCAGCAAGACCCTCAACCTTTAGACCCAGGCGAGTCAATATTCTTGATCATTTTGCTCCTATGTTTTCTTGCAAATTATCTTGGTTTAAAAATAGTCAAACTGCATGCGTTATTTCACGTATAAAGTATGTGAACTATAAGGTAGTTACCTCCCACTTGAAGATCTAAAAATGCATATAGCTATACCCTCCTTGAATTTTGATAGATCATGTACCTTGTCGCCGTAGGTATTACTGTTACTATCCTAAATAGGTATATGTCTAAATTAAATACCATGCGCGTTCTGTCCAGTCTAGGGCATTACCTGCCCTAATCATAGCTTTCAAAAACTTGAACACTAGTTTTGGGCTAGTCACGGGAGGTACGTGGCTGGATATTTTGTGGCAACCTATTTTAGACTTCTCGAAACCCTCAAAACTTGCTATACCTGTTTGGGCGGACGGTAAGAGTGGTGGGTGTGGAAGTAGCACATTGGCTTGTGGTTTGAACCGCCCGAACACACTAAGGACTTAATCCTGTGATGGCATCTCCGTGTACAACAGTACGACCACAAGTCTGCAAATTGCAACTTAGCTAAGTAATTCTATCGAACCCCCGAAACTCATCTCCCCGGTAGTGGAAAGGAGTGCTGTAAGGGCAAAGGAGGGCCTAAAGGGACACCAAGAGGAGGGTGACGTCACCAGCCGTGCTAGCGTTATGGAGAGTGGAGTCCGAAGGCGCTAGTTTCCGTGGTGACATCCCGTGCAAAGTATGGGACCCACCGCCAGTGGGAGCAGCCCATAAGGTGGGATGACGAAAGGGGCTAGGTAGTTTGAAAGGCTATCGTGGTGACCTACTCAACCACACGGCTACGGAATCGTGTGGGGGCAACGAGCGGGTCGTCTCTTGTGGGTAAAGTGTACGATCTCTGCAGAGAATAAACTATTCGAATAGCCGTGCCCACGGTCAGGGGCGGACATGGAAAACTTCCTTGAGTTAGTTCTATTTTCTAAAACTCTTGTGGGCGGGAAAGAAAAACAAATTGGAGGGAAGTACTCCAACCTTTGAAATTTTCCTGGAGGGAAGTACTCCAGTGTGAATATGAGCTAGTAAATCCAAAATCTTTAGCATCGAGGGATGTAGCCGACACCAATAAATACTTATTACATCACTCAAATTCAGAAAAACTCGCTTTGTTAAACGCTAAGTCATAGGGTTTGTACTTATATTATTTACAACTGTCGCAAATAAACCTGAGCCCTCTTTGTCAAGCTTTGCATATAATTACATGCATTTCTGTGAATGTTAGCTCGCGGAGCACGGTTGTGTGTGCTCACCTCGCTTTTCCCCCCTTTTCCCCCAGAGTTGGCAAACCAAGACCAATATGAGTACTACCAGGATCAGGAGGGCGAAGGAAATGAAGATGGTGGTAGTTAGGCTAGAATCTATTCTCTCCTTACAGTCTGGCCGACCAATCTAATTGGGAGGTGTCCTTAACGTTAACCAGGTCCCCTGGATGATATTAAGCACACCTAGGTTATCCCGGTCGCTTGCCTGTGGGGAGATGACCCTCCCTTTTGCTTCCGCCAATAATGCAATGGTACACTGAACTTATGTGGCCTGAAAGCCCCTTTTGTAATACTTGTCCTTATATGGGACCTGTGTACCCTGGTATTGTAATAATAATATGACCTGTATCGTGTATGAAATGAATCAGCAATGTATCTGTGAGCACTATCTACTGATCCAGGGAATAGTGCAATGAAATCACAGGGATTCTGGGTTGGTTCAAACCCGGGGTCCGACAGGGCTCAACTCAGCCTATTTGACATGGCATGAATCATAAAAGGATAACTAAAGAGAGACTAGTCTCAAGAGCTAACATGACATGAATTAGTTCAAGTTGAGCATTTTAATCAACCTATCATGACAAAGTCTTGACTACACATATAAAGTCATGATATATCTAGCAAGTAAGCTCAGATCATGGCAAGATGTAATTCATTGTAAACATGTCATAAAGGATAATAATCAAGACTCCATGTAGTTATATTACAATGTAAAATGCTAAGATGCAGGAAAATCCAGCCCCCCTCAACATATGATGCAGCTTTTAGTTCAACTTGAGTTATGACAAAATTAAGATCTAGAAGTTCCCAAATGAACTCCCCCTGAACCAAAGTAATAAATGCAAGAGGCTGGCAAAGAAAACAAACAAGGTAGTCCTTAAAGCATAGACAAGATATAGAGGACACTATGGCTTAGACTGACTCTTATCTATCCCATATGACTCTAGGACTATCAACTGATCATCTAACACACTAAGGAGCAAACACGTACCCCGTTTACCCGAGGGTGGCCCAACCCTCGCTAGAACCTATAAGAAGTGAGTGAGCTCAACCTAGTGAGAAGAGAAACAGCTAATAAGCAGTATCCTAAAATCACAAGATGAGAGGAAGAGTCTAAACAACCAGACAAGAGAAACGCTCTAATCTATGCTAGAAGGACTAAACCCATGCACCCATATGCAATGCAACAGAAAGGAATAAGAGCATAATAAACATGATAAAGCATGAAGCACAAAACTCCTCACAACAGTCCATAAGGACAAACCATCCCAAGCTCTCCCCGTAGAGCTAAAAACCTAGAGCTATCCAAAGGCTTGGTAAAAATATCAGCCAACTGGTGGTCACTCTCCACAAACTGGAGCACTATGTCACTCTTCTCCACATGGTCTCTAAGGAAGTGATATCTAATATCAATATGCTTGGTCCGAGAATGTTGCACTAGGTTCTTGGCAATGTTAATGGCATAAGTGTTATCACAGAAGAGTGGAACACTGTCTATGACTAACCCAAAATCTCGCAAGGTCGAAACCATCCAAAGCACCTGGCTGTAGCAACTGGCGGCAGCAATTTACTCAGCCTCTGCGGTGGACTGTTCAACACCGGACTGCTTCCTAGAAGACCAAGAAACAAGAGAAGTGCCAATAAATTGGTAGGTGCCAGACGTGCTATTCCTATCTATCCTACAGCCAGCAAAGTCTGCGTCCGAGTAGGCTCTCAAGGAAAGACAGGACGAGGAAGAGTACCAGATACCATAGTCAATGGTAGCTCGAAGGTACCGAAGGATGCGTTTCATCGCTTGGCGGTGAGATACGCGAGGAGAAGCCTGAAAGCGAGCGCACAAACGCACGGAGAAGTGTATGTCCGGCCTCGAGGCAGTGAGATACAAGAGGGAGCCAATCATGCTGCGATACTCCTTCTGATCAACTGGCTCGCCGTCCTCATCTGGGTCGAGTGAAGCTGTGGACGCCATGGGAGTTGACACGGGCTTACCATCACTCATGTCAAAGCGTCTCAGGAGATCACAAGTGTACTTGCCCTGATGCAAGAAAGTACCCTCCCGAGTCTGCTTGATCTGGAAGCCAAGGAAGAAGGTCAACTCGCCCATCATACTCATCTCAACTCGGTGCTTATGACATCCGAGAACTGTGAAACAAGAGTATGAGAAGAGCCGCCAAAGATGATATCATTCACATAAATCTGGACAAGCAGAAGGTCAGTGCCATACCGGCGAAAGAACAAGGTCTTATCCACCTTACCCATCTCAAAACCATGACTCAACAAATAGGACTTAAGCCTCTCATACCAAGCTCTAGGGCCTGCTTAAGTCCATACAAAGCTTTGGAAAGCTTGTAGACATGGTTGGGTATTTGAGGTTCTCGAAACCTGGAGGCTGTCTCACATAGACCTCTTCCTCAATAAACCCATTGAGGAAGGCACTCTTGACATCCATCTGGTAAAGCTTGAAACCCTTAGAAGCTGCGAAAGCAAGCAGGATTCTAATGGCCTCATGTCTAGCTACAGGGGCAAAGGTGTCCTCGAAATCAGACCTTCAACCTGCGAGAAACCCTGAGCTACCAGTCTAGCCTTGTTTCGAATGACTACCCCATCCTCACTCTGCTTGTTCTTGAACACCCACTTAGTCCCAATGACATTGTGACCTCGAGGGGGCTCAATAAGTGACCAGACCTTGCTTCTCTCAAAATTTTCCAATTCCTCGTGCATGGCATTGACCCAAGACTCATCAGATAGAGCATGACTCACATCTTTGGGCTCAAAGGTAGCAACAAAGGCAGAATGGAGACAAAAATGTGACATGCCAGAGTTTGAGCGAGTGACTCGCTCAAAGAGGTCTCCAATCATCTGCTCGGAAGGATGGTCTTTTTGGATATGTCGAGGAGGTCCTGGATGAGATGAAGAAGTGGCATCTACCTCACGAGCTGAAGAGGTAGGAACAGAGCCACTAGCTCCAGAGGAAGCAGAAGGCATGGGCTGATCACCTAGAGGTGCAGTGGAAGAAGGCACCTCAAGGGGAGGATGAGGAACTGGATTGGGTAGACAACCCTCATCTCCATCCTCCTCATCGTCCACAAAGATACGCTCAGACTGCTCTAATGAACCCGAGATATCGGGCCTAGTCCCCGGACTGGCCTCGTCGAAGGTCACCTCACAGGTCTCTACCAACTTACTAGACTCGCAGTTCCAAACCCTATATGCCCGCGAAGAAGTCGAGTAGCCTAGAAAGATACAATCACAAGAACGTGACTCGAACTTGTCTAGGTTTCCGGACTTCAAAATGAAACACTTGCAACCAAACACACAAAAATGAGAGACACCGCACCGGGCTTTCGCCCATATCTCAACTCATAGGAAGTGCGATGCAAGTGTGCTCGAAGAAAAACTCTGTTCGAAACATGGCACGCGGTCGCTATAGCCTCAGCCCAAAACTTCCTAGGTGTAGAATACTCATCAAGCATTATCCTGGCCATCTCGACCAAGGTACGGTTCTTCCTCTCCACAACGCCATTCTGCTGTGGGACGTGCGGAGAAGAGAACTGGTGCTCTACACCTGTCTCATCGCAAAACCTCTCAAAGTAGGAATTCTTGAACTCTGTGCCATTGTCACTGCGGATCGCTCGTAAGGCACTTGGGAGCTCAACAGAAAGCCTACTAAAAAGACCTCAGAAATGTGTAAACGTCTCATCCTTCGAAGCTAAGAAAAACACCCAAGAGTACCTCAAGAAGTCATCGACCACGACAAGAACATACTACTTCTCTCCTGCTGACTGCACTCGAGCTGGTCCAATTGTGTCCATATGGAGCAGCTGTCCTGGTGCATCGGTCATAGTCACTGTGACCGGAGGGTGAGAAGCGGCAACCATCTTGCCGTGCCGACAAGGAGAACAAACAATATCTTTGACCATCTTGAGTTTCGGCAGACCACGAATGAGATCGTGGCCGCTAACTTGGGTCAAATGGTCAAATCCAATATGACCAAGTCTCCTATGCCAGAAGGTAAGGTCACAGGACTCAGAAGCAACCAAACACCGGAGAGGATCACCAGAAGACTCAGAAAAATCAGCATGAAAGATCCTCCCATAACGAGAAATCCCGCAAACCAGACTACCCGAAGAATCAAGAATTTTACAAGCATTTTTCTTAAAGCTCACCTCAAAGCCGTCATCGGTAAGCTGAGAAACAGAAAGCAAATTATACTGCTTACTAACCAAGGCAACATCTTTTAAAATAAACGACTCATTAACGCGCACTGTACCTTTGGCGATGACGCGCCCAGACGAAGCTCTCTGAAGGTGATCATCTCATCACCTGGAGCACGAGCTAGGGAAGAGAACCAACGAGAGTCTCCGGTCATGTGTCGAGAACACCCGGAGTCAACAAGCCAAACCTCTCTCTTCCCCGCCCGGCGCACCTGAGTCAACGAGAGAGTAAAGTCTCAGTACTGGGGTAAATCAAGAGTGATTTTGGCACCCAATACTGAGTAACACGCAGAGCAGCAGAAGTAGTCAAACACGACTGACCTCTAATTACCCTACGCTCTCTGTCGCTCAAAGAAGCAGAAGGTCTATGTACAGACCTGAAGCTGTTGCTAGGTCCGACTACTACGGGAGAGCGAGTCAGAGCACCGGCAACATGCTGATCACGCCGCGGGTAGCCATCTCGACGGGGGAAACGAGATCTACCCTCAGAACAGCAGAAGTTACGACCAAAGGGAGCATGACGACGAAAATCAGAAAACTCAAAAAAACCAAGTCCTCGATGCTGCCCAAACCCATCAGAAACACCTGAAGCAAACCTAGACCTCGTGTTGGTCTCAGGTGCACTCAAGGTCCAGGGCTGACCCTGAATACGCCTAAGAGCCTCAACACGGGCTCTCCGCGTGATCTTGGCGCGCCTGAAGCATCGCTCGACCAAGTGTCCATCCTTCTGACGGAAGGTGCAATGATACTTCACCTTCTGAGAGGTAGAAGTAGCACGAAGAGGCTTCGCCTTTTGAGAGGCCGAAGCAACAGGTGGACTCACCTTACTGTCAGAAAATCCCTTGGACAAAGACCGCTGACTTGAATTGAACTTTCTCAGTCCTGGGCTTGACCTCGATCACACCTGCGGCTATGGGTCTGAGCACGGCAGGTGGATGCTTCCTAACATCCTCAAGAAAATCATATCCTAGACCTTGATTGAATTTGCAAATCTTGGACTGGTCTAGAATAAGATTTAGCTTCTTCTTGCCTCCTACAAACCTCTCGAGAGTGTTCATAAGATACTGACACTCCCGAAAGAGAGAGGTGCAAGAAGAGCAGGGGGAAGAAGAGACAACAGAAGGTAAGGGAGTAGAAGGAGAACCAATAGCAGAAGAGCGAATGGCTTGTGCATGCACAGCCAATTCAGAAGGGACAGTCCTACTGCTAGCCAATTGGTTCACGTCGCTAAGCGTCTCTACCTAACCCTTGGGCTTCTCCCCCACATCAGCACACACATTACAACCAACTAATAGTGGCTTCTCTAGAAGGTCCATAGTTAGCTTCACACATTTTTCATCCAATGCAATCAAGTTAGATTTTAGTTTGTCACAATTTTTGCATGGTGAGCTAACAGGGTCCTTAGAAGCATACTGAGCCATTTTCTTATTGTAGTCAATCATTTCTTGAAACTGTTTTGAGACAGATTCAAGTTCAGCAGTTAATTTAGGACAGTTCAAACATGAAACAATAGGCTCAAGTAATGAAGCTTGCAATTTAGCAATTTTGTGATCTGCTCTTTTTAGGTTCATCTTCAAATTATTGCAATTTTCACAAGTCTCGGGCAGATCAAGAAGCATGGTATAAAGACCTCTAAAGCATTGTCCTTATCCTCACATGAGGTGCAGGATGTAGTCTCAACAACAGGGGATGGAAGAGTAACTACCCTACTCATCTCTAGTTCAGCAAATAGACTAACATTCTCCACCTTAACCATGTCTAACTCAGAGGACACACTATCATGCAAGATCCTTAGCTTCTCCATGTCATCAAGCAAAGCAGTTCATACATCACAATCGTCACGGAAGGGAGCAGATCTAAGTGAAGTAAACTCCCGTGACAAGCTTTCTACTTCCTTCTCCAACTTGCTAACCCTAACTCTAGATCTAGCGTGGAATTTCCCTAGCTTAAGAAAAGCACCATTAAGCTGGTCGTAGGAAGGGTATACCTCATCGGAGTCGGAATAGAGCTCGCTGTCGCTGATCTCGCCCTCAAGGGCCATGAAGCACATGCTGGAGAAGTCGTCGATGCCCTTGGGGTCTTGCTCGTCCGTCCCATCGTCGTCGTTCCACCCCTCCACCTCGCTGAGGTCGAGGTCGTCGAAGGTGGTGAGGACACGATGGAAGGGCCTCTTGGCTTTGCCAAGGTCACATAACTTCTTCTTGCCTCGGGCATGAGCTGAGGGCTTTTTGTTGCGGTTCTTGTCGGTGTAGTCATTCTTGCTCATACCGCCGTAGTCGCCCTTTCCTTTCCCCAGCTTGGAGCAATTCGCCCGAATGCGGTTGGGGCCACCACACTCGAAGCAAATTATCGGACCACTCCTTTTCCGATCCCTCACCCTCTTGTATGCGTGGGAAAACTTTCGGTCTAGAAGGGCTAACTGATCCTCTGGTAGCTGCTCTAACTGATCATCAGTTACGTCACAGAGAGCAGCTAGAGAGAATCCGCAAACTGACTCGGAAGAAGGTCCAGAAATCAGACTGGGATCGGTGACTGAGGCCATCGACTGCGACTTCGACCTACGAGAGACTATGTCAATCTCGTGAGTCTTGAGGCGTGAGTACAACGCGTCAAGAGTCAAGGTCGAGAGATCGGTGGTGTCCTTGATGGTAGTCACCTTCATCTCCCACACACGCAAATCAAGAGCTGCGAGCATCTGTCGAGCATTGTCCGAGTCGGGGTATGTGAGACCGACCACTCGGATGTTGCTCAAAATCTTATGAAAACGCGCAAAGCACTTATCGAGGGACTCACCAGCGAGCATTTCAAACTTGTTGTAATCTCGCTTGAATTGGTCCTGTCGAACCGTCTTCATCTGAGTGGTGCCCTCATGGTATGCATCGAGGGTCACCTAGATGTCGAAGGCCGACGTCAGATGAGAGATGCGATCGAACTAGCTTCTGCTTAGACCCTGGATTATGATGTTCCTCGCCTTAGCGTTCGCCTCAACATCAAGCATATTTCCAGCGTTGATGTTCTCATCGGCAGGGACAACATAACGGGTCTTGACCTTCCGCCAGATGGCGTAGCCCTAAGCCTGGATGTAGGTCTCCATCCGGCTCTTCCAAAAGGGATAGTCGATCCCATCGAAGACCGGGGGCTTGGTCGAGTACTTATCTGTCGCCATGGCTCTAGAGACCGGTTAAGATCTATGAGGAAGAGCTAACCGACTCTGATACCAATTGTTGGATCGAAATCGACAACAGAGGGGGGGGTGAATGTTGCTTCTTCAAATTTCCCCCAAAGTACCCAATTAAAAGTTCTTCTTCGATAGCAACAAGTGCTATGAAGAAAAAGAATTAGGCTCACTGGAGACTCAGAAACTCAGAAGGAGAAAACCAGGAAATACCTCCTAAAACAAAGCATCAAGAAAACTCATCAATCATCGAGCATTAGCTGCAAAAGCCACCTGGCCGGTCTGCCCGGTGTGCAACGGCCGGTCTGACCGCCTGCACACCGCCGGTCTGACCGTCGTGTGTGGGCCGGTCTGACCGGCCGGGTCCGGTCAGACCGCCTGCAAAGAGCCGGTCAGACCGGGCTTTGGGATTGAGCGCAGAAAGGGCAGATTTTCAGACAGTCAATTCTGAAAATTCCACACTGCAGACCAAATGAAGAGCTTTGACTATTTCTCTAAGACCAAATGAAATAGACTCTAATTCAAATAGCAAGAGGAACCAAAGAACTGAGGCATTCAACCAAAAAGGGATGGGAATCAAGATTTGGGTATCATCTGAAAAATGAAATGGGATTGAGTCCAAATCTCAGATTTCTTGTAATTTATCCATCCTAAGCTCAAGAGCTTTTGCAACTCACTTAGCACTGTTCTCAAGACTTAACAACCCAAATTTTATGCCATCTTGAGAAGGGAAAAAGAAGATTTATGAATCCCCTGTCTCCAAAACCCTAGAATAGGAAACTACAGAGGAGACATGACGAGGACTAGAGAAATCACAGAAACCAACCAACCTTGATTTGCTCTTAAAAATGGAATGATCAAAGAGCCTTGAGACTTTTTTCCTTCACATACCATCTCTTTTGAGGATTCTTGATCAAGAACCAAAATCAAAACAAGGAGAAGGGAGGAAGAACAGAGAAAACAGTCAATGAGAAAGACATGGCTCATACCACAGAAAAACAATCCAAACCACAAAATCTCTCAAATGGATATTGATACTGAGACATGAATGCTTACAAGGGATTGTTTTACAGCCATCTCAAGAACACATACTCAAAAACCAAAAACCCCATACATGATTGAGTGAGTGGAACACACGAGCACAGGAGACAGGCTCATAACCTGCTGCCCTTTCCTTACCTACTCCATACCAACTAAAGCCTAAAGCAAAACAACCACTCCAAAGGTCATTTGACTAAAAGCAAAACGCTAAATCATCTCACAAGCACACGATGCACCTGGACACACCTCTCCTATTTATAGCCTTTGCTTAACGGGTTTCTCCCTCGCATTGCCCACTAATCAAAGACCCAAACCGCTTCCTCATGCAGCTTTGCGCTTTTACCGAAACGCCCCTCCTGCACCTTCCGGGAAGCTTCCACATTCCTTGTCGTCCAAGCCTCGCAACCACCTCGAGCCCTCGCCCTTCAGCACACCTCGACCGTTCTGACCTCGGCACTACCTGCGCCTAGTCCGGTCCTCCGTGCCTCGTCACGACTCCGCCTCGATGTCCTGCAGCCATCACCGACAAGAAACACATCACATAGCATTGCTCGACACAAGTAATCACAATTAGCATCAATTAATCATACTCAAGCATAAAATGGCCCAAAAAGCTCAAACGGGAAGAAGAATACACCTCAAGTCCGATTAACCAAACCCGACTAAGCCAAATGCCGACGTGGCACGAAATGCACAATCCAAACTCAATCTTTTCAGAACTCTCATCAATTATTCATCACAAACATGGGGTCATAACCACATGGTCTCTCAATATAGAATTTTGGTAGCCTACCCCAGAATATTTAATCATGTTGATTGAACAATTAAATTTCTAGTTATGAGTTTTTTGTAAGCTTGATGTCTGGGGAACTATAGTCAATTGGTAGCACTGCAATGAACAGTAGATTAAAAATAGTAAAAAAAGTAATTAAGGTATTTGGTCTACATGAAAAGTGTAGATATTATTTAAAGGGTTCTAGAGAGTCTAATAACATGATTTGTAGATGAGTATAACATAAGTTATGAATTTTGAAAGGTTGTTATCCAGAACTGGTCGTTGCTAGATGCAGTCGTGGGAAATTATTAGTTCGACTGATTTAATGGAAGAATTGAATTTTTGGCATAACTAGAAAGTGGTGGATAATTTCCTTTAGTTTATGAAAATATCATGGTTTACTATATTTGCATGAGTAGATTAATAGATGTGAAAATACTAGGTCTGCTATCCAGAAGATGATAGATTTATATCGGTATAAACAAAAGATGAGTTGAGACATGTGCATTGCATTGTAGTGCATTCATGGGAAGAGAGTTAAAGATATTTGAGACTTGAGATTGGTAGTTGATGACAATAAATATGTGAACTTGAGTAAATGGTGACTAGACATTAAATATTAATTAATGTTGTTGCCTCATTTATTATTCTATTATGTACTTACTGAGTCATCGATTCACCCTTGCTTTGTTGTTATTATTAGGTGCTCATTATTGACGACATGTATGGGCGGGAAGTAGCAGAAGTTCTCATTGCACTTAGTAGTTCTCTCTTTCACTTAATGATCACTTATCCATTGCTAAATTAAACTATGCTATCCATGAATTCCTTAGATGGATAATGATTTCCCTTTTAACACGTAAGGATTTTATATTGACGCTACTTGTTAATTTCTTTTGGTTAGATTTATTATTGATTCAGTTTATTGTCAATCGGTTCATTTTAATGTCAACCAATGATTTTCGTATTGTTGAAATTTATATGTTCATATTTATGTTTAGAAATTATACTTGAGATCTAACTGTTGGTAATGTATAAATAATGGTTTAAATTGGTAGTATTTATAGTTGTGGGTAATATTCTGAGCTTTTGTTAAGCCGGGGTGTTACAATACCGGCTTCGATACCAGTTAATACTGGCCATATCAGTTTCGATACCAGACAATACCGACCATACCGAAGGAGTTGGTAATATCGTCTATTGAACTATATTTTACATTTGATACAATTACCATGTATTTAGAGTAATATTACAAGTAAAATTTAGTGTGCATATAATTAAACGTGTATATACTTATAAATATGTATTACTCTCTGTCCAAATTTACAAGGCGTATTTCCTTTTGACATATAGACAAAGGAGATAGTGAAATAGCTAGATTACCCTTAATTATTGTCTCTAAGCACTATATTCAATACGTGCATGTAGAGAATAGCAAATAAAGCTGCATATTTATTAGGGGTATAAAGGAAACATCATACTAATTTTGCATTAGAATATGAAATACGCCATATAGTTATGGACAAGATCATTCAAAAAATATGTCTATAAACTTATACGGAGGAAGTATTATATTAAATCCAGAATGGTATATTGATATAGACCGGTACTGAAATATACTATTCTAGAAACAAAATTGGTATATACAGTATTGACAAGTGTGATCAGATTCTCTCTCTTTTGCAAGACATCACATTCTTACGACGAGGTTACATAGAACTAATCATTTGAGATGAACGACGAGTGAGACAACTCCTAGCATGTGCCTTTAGGGCCATGTTTTCCTTACAAAAACCACCAGCATGTGCCTAAGGGCATGTACAACGGTCTATCTTTTAAGGTTGTTTCTAAGGCTTTCACCTCATCTAAAGATAGCACTAAAGACAAGCTCTTCAACAGTAAATCATTTCTCTCACTATTTTATACTATTTTTACCATAACTTCCTGCCTCATACCTCTCACTATTTGCGTTGGTTTATAGACTCAAGTTCTCTCTTACATAAGAGACAACACATTATGTCTTCTCATCTTCTCTCTCCTCCACATAGGATTTTACTCATTTAATATAACTAAAAGACAGCTGAGATGATATTATTGGAGATGCCCTACGTACAAATTTTTTTAAATAATCTATTTTTTATTTCGAATTACAGTATTATACTTGTGTTTTTATTTTACAGTAATAGCCATCTCCAATGGCTCGGCCTTAATCCAATGGAAGAAGCATTTGATATTCCTGTAGGTCCTCCATGTAATGGTGCGAGGCGTTCGGACTGCGCCGCCCTATGAATGGGCGGACGCTTGTTCTCTTGATGACATGCTTCCTGGTGTGCTCCTCTAACATCTCCCATAGCGTATCAAATTTACACTATTGATTCTGTATAGCCAGTCTCTTGAACAACTTTATCAATGATTGTTGCGGGAACTACTTGAAGAATGGTGAATGCACTATTTGTTCCTCTTGTTTAGCCAAGGGAACGGCTCCTCCAAGTCTTGCTGAAGTTTTCTTATAGCTTACATCATCCCGGGGTGGTGATTATGGATTATACAGACATCAGGATGTTCTCCAACTACTCCCTCCTTCAGATATCAAAGGAACCACAACCAGCTGTTGAAATTATCACTTTCTTAGCCTGCATCATCCTGTAGTGATCTCTTGTCAGCAAACATTGCGTGAAGCCGAACCTTTGTACTGTGGTACTCCCATGGTGATTCATGCTCATCGTGCACAGAAAGACCCTCAACATCCACCCTATTCTATGCTTGCGGCATGGGTCCTTTGTTTTCATTGGAAGAGTCATTGCCATTTTCTTCTAAAGTTTCCTCCTCGGCCCAAGCCGTCCGGTCGTTGATCTCCATCTGACGCACTATGCTATCGACATACTTTCCTTCGTCCATCTGTCTAGTGGGCTTAGTTTACCTAGTGCGATCTTCCTGATCTGCCTTAGCAATATCTGCATCCGCCTGTTGGGTGGGCTCAGCTTGTGGTGTGCGATATTCTGGTTCTACCTCCGCAACATCGCCCATCATGTCCTCTTGATGAACCACGCGCTGCGTGCCCGAGCTGCTCCCACCAATTGGACCTCCTGTGACTGCCTTCGGACATGGTTGCATGAGTAGCACGCACTCATATCTATGTCGCTAGTAGCCTTTCACAAAGCTCTCCCATGTAATCATGTGCATCAGTTTCCTCAACTCCCACTGAATGTGTGTGATAGATCGACTCCAAAGCCCATGTAGGATGACACTGCACACCTTAGGGTCTAAGAAGAAGTTACGTGTGAGCCAATGTAGGATATCTCCGATTAGAACATTCTCCTCGTTTGGATGTACCAACCTCACTTGTGAGAAACCATTCAGGTCAACACTGTATGGACCTTCACGAAGGGTACCAACACTGTAATGCACTTTTAATATTGTGGGTTCTAACACGACTGATTTCTCACTATAAATATTACCATTTGTCAACATACATTCACTAAATACTTGCTAAACAAAGAAGTAGCTACATGTTACCTACATTTAGGTGAGAACAAGAACGGATGAGGACCTTACCTTTACGCAGAAACATTTTATTCTTATCAATGAACTTGCTTCGTCTTACTCTCTAACCTCACGAGTTCCTCTCCTGTTCTTCTCTCCTTCTCCCGAACTTTTCTCCTCTCCTTCACTCCCTCTCTTGAGCTCCTCTACTTCTCCCCCTCTTACAACCTTCTCCCCTCTCCCGAGCTTCTCTGCCTATCCTCCTCTTGCGACCTTCTCCCCCTCTTCACTTTCCCTCTTCTTCTCTCCCTCTTTTTTCTCCTCTCTCAAGCTACTCTCGTTCTCTTGCGAGAGAAATGGTGAAAGTCTACCGTAAAGGGGTTGGGTCAAACAAAAATGGACGAGCTGGCAGCAAGTAATCGCTCCGTCATTGGGTGATTAGTACTAGTCACCCAATGGTTGAGCGACTAGACGACCAAGTCGCTCCACAATTAGGTGACATGGGCTAGTCACCCAACTGTTGGGCGACTTGGCCACGTATCGTCCAACGGTTCGATAATTAGTCCATGTTGCCTAATTGTCGAGCGACAGATGCTATTACTTTAAAAAAATACATATATATTATTGTAATTTAGAATAGCAAATACATTATTTAAAAAAACTCCCCTAAGTACCACAGTTAAGTCAAGTAGAGGAGAATTTAGTAATGCGGAAGTGTCCATAAAAGGTTCCACGGGCCATGGCCATTTCGCATCTGTTACCACGCCGCCTGCGACTGTGAGCTCCATGCATCTTTTTGCTTGCCTCAAAAGAAGATGAGCCACTGTTTGACTACGGGAACGGTCAAAGAATGCGACGATTCTCTCTCTCTCTCTCTCGCTGCGCGCGTGTTTACTTTTGTCCGTAGTTTGTTGGAGGTGAGAGAGGATGGATGGAGCAGACGTTTAGCATCATGTGCCACTGCGAACAAGCTTTGCTTATGTCCATCTTGATTGGTTTTTTGTACTGTATGTATTGGTACAGTAGTTATGTTTCTTTGGTATGTACTTGTACACATGGAGCCTCACTTGGTCCTGGTCTTCTAATTTTTTTTATAGCTTTTGGGTTTAGTTTTTTCGAACGCTGAAGCAAACGGATCTACTTCTTCAAATAGTTTCTTAAAGCTGTTTTTTTCCAAAAAAAATGCAAACAAAACTATACGCTGTCCATGCTACTGTCTCAAAAAATGCAAACAAAAGTCATTCATCCTAACAAAAAGCCATCAGTCACAGTTTAAAAAAACATAGTTTTTTTTACGTGGACCACATGGACAAGTCACTATGCTTTCTGATGTGTACTTGAAACGTATAAATTTCTGCAGAAAACAATATGAATTCGTTGGAACTCTAGTAAATTTAGGGTGTGTATTGTTGGAGAGATGAGGTTGAATAGATTGTGATGGTTCTGAATGGGATGGTTCAAGTAAGGTATTTCATTGGTTGTATGGGATAGTATAAGATTGTGTTTAGCTGATTGTATGAAACGATACGGGATAAATCAAGTTGGTATTTGGTTGGAGGGATAAGGTTGATTTAGTAACCTCTCTCTTGTGGTGATGAAATTACCACCCAACATTATGTTTTTCTTTGTTCTTTTGTTCTTTCTTTTCTTTTGTTCTTTCTCTTTCTTATCTTGTCTTCTGGCCACAAGTTTCTTTCTTTTTCTCCACCTTCTTCCTCGGCCGCTCTTCCGCTTTCTTCTTTCATTGCCACCGGCCCACCATAGCAGCGCCTCACGCTTGGCTTCCTTTGGCCATCGCTACACCTCGCCCTGCTTCCTTTCTTTGGCCACCGCCGCACCTTGCCCTCGGCTTCCTCTAGCCACTATTGTGCCTCATCTCGCACCTTCTTTTCTTTGTCCTCGCTAGTCGATCCCATCAGCCGTCACTGCGCCGCCCTAGCTCTACCTCACCTTGGCATCGGGCGGTGTCGAGAGGCGAGGCAATGACATACGATAGCAAGGCGATGGCATTGGGGGGCAAGACGAAGGTGATGCAGTGGTGTCCAAAGGTGGTGGCATCGAGAATAAGAGGAGAGCGCGAGAGGGAGGTGAGCATATGTGAGCCAGCGGACAAGCTAGTCCCTGTATTGCTTGGTTCCATCGATTTTGCCAAACTAGTTGGCTTGAACCAACTCATCCTGTATGGTTTGGTTCCATTCGTCCAACCAAACACATAGATGATGACATATGCCAAACCATCATTTCTAGATACCACCTCTCGTACACCTATCCAAACACGAACCACTCACACATTTAGCACTACAGCACAATTTTTTTTTCAAATTTGGCCCTCAGATGGATGTTGTGCAAAAATAACCCCATCGCTGAGCTCGGTAGGCCAGCAAGAGTGCAGCAGGCATGGCAAGGCTTAGGTGCCAACGGGCCCCGCAGGGCTACCAAGGTCCCTAGGCTCGGCAGCTCCTGCCGAGCCAAGGTTGCTGAGCTCCCCTGGCTCGGTAGGAGCTACCCAGCTCCCCTGGCTCGGTTGTAGGAGATGACCCCCCGGTGGCCTTTGGCCATTTAACCATTTTTTTGTAATAGCGCTACGGACATAAAAACATCTGTTTTTGTTAGAATTTTTTTAGAGAGATGCAACGGGAAGTTTGGACAAGCAGATAAACCAACATCACCAACTCTATCTTTTAAGTAGTGCCTATACATTATTGCAAAAAATATAGCAATGGATTGTAACGTCCTAAAATTCGGGTCTTCAAAAAATATGAAAGTTTTAAAACTTTTTCTTGCATTTTGCTGGCATTTGAATTTTTTTAATATTGAAAATTTTTTCATTTTGTAACACATAAATTAATATATTGAGAAGTAAGATCCAGAGTAAAAATAATATTGATGTTAAAAAAAGATTAATGGACAATCCAAGGATCTATACACAAATTAAAAATTAAAGTATAAAATAATGGAAATAAAAATTTGAAATCCAATTTATTAATTTAATTTCCAGTTTTTCTTAAGCCTCTATTTCCTCATTCTTTTCCCTCTTTCTTGTTCTTACACATGGGCCCAGCCCCACCATCTCTCTCCTTTTCTTTCCCTTTTTTCTTCTTACTCCGTCTCTCCCCCGTCCTTTCTCCGCCCGACCAGCCCCCACGCCCACGCTGTCGCCCATACCGCTGCGCCACCTGCTCCCATCATCTCACCATCACCTCACCTTGATTCTGCTTCCACGCCCTGGCGCTAGCTCATGCCGCATCGCGTCAGCCTCGTCGTCTCCGCGTCGCCATCAGCCACGGCACCCCCCCCCCCCCGCGCTATAAAGCCGCCCTGGCCTCCCTATTACCGCTACCTTCTTCCCCGATTCGGTCTCCTTCTCCAAGGCCAGCAGCCGCTACCCTTCTCGTTGCCACCCCCTCCCCGGTGCCTCTCGATCCAATTCCTCGTTGCGGCACCACCCCCTTGGCGTCCCGGAGCTCCCCCAGTCGCCACCCAAGGCTCTTGACCATCCCAGGCGGCCGCCACCGCGAGCCCCTCTGTGCTGCCGTCGACACCCGACGCCGAATAGCTATGGACCACCGGCGGCCCCATCAACTCCTCGGTAAGCTTCTCCTCGACCCTCTAGAGCTCACGCTCACACCCTTTGCTGCTCCCATAGCTCCGGCCGCCGTCGCCCTGTTCAGCTCCATCTCCGGCCGCCGCAAGCCACCGTAGCTCAACCGTGGCGCCACCTCGGCCATGGCGACTCCTCCCCTAGTCTCCGCGACCCCACAATGTCCCATTTTGCCACCCGCCGGCTCCTTCCCCCCTCTCTAGTCACCTTGCCGTCGCCGATGCCACCCGGCCGGGTGCCTTGCCGCTTCCCCTGTTTCTTTCTTCCCCCTTTTTCCTGCATTAGCCGAATGGAATAGCTGCCCTCTATTCTCACCCCTTCTCCATGACAAGTGGGCCCAATGCCTTTTTGGTTAATGCATATTAGAATGTTTGTTCAATACCAACTTCTCCAAAACAAAAATACAAAAGTATATATATATACTGTACATAAGGATTTGATGACAATTCAGCAATGTAGATAAAGTTTTAATTATAAGATCGAAATTATGGATTTATGGGAATTCGATAAAAACATGTTCTTACAAATAAAATAAGGATAAATCTAATTGAGAAATTAGACTAAGATTATAAGTGAAACAAACATAAGTTTAACTTGCTTATATGCATGTTTCCACATATTGTTGCACAAGACTAAATTGTGAGTTCATGTTCAAGAAGTATTCACAGGAGCAAAAAGATAGAATATGGTTTATAGGTAAAATGGGAATAAGAATTTAAAATTTGTATATGAACATTAATTGAAAATTTACAATCAAACAAGAATAATAGTTATGCTAATCATGGATCCTAACATACCCTTACCTCGTGACCTAAGATTATTAGTTGCAAGACAAATATAATTTGTGTAACAAAATTTCACCGCATAAAATAATAAATATCATTTGCTTATCTCTGAATCATGAGACCCGTTCCCAAATAATACTTGAATAAGTTATGGTACATCATTCCAATTGTTAAACCCCTAATATCTATCTGGAGATACTAAGATCTAAATAAAGAGCACCTGGCATGACTAAGAAATTCTGGAATATGATCAAGAAAACGATAATCTATATCTCAAATCCCGTAGCTAATCAGTTGACTCCTAAAAATAATTGAATGCCATTAAATATGCACCCCAAGTTCAAACCTTGCAAAAAGGGTGCATAAACTAATATCATTTCATGCAAAAAGCATCTTTAATTAGCCAGTTATGCTAAAATGCAACCTCGCCTAAATACTAACCATATGGTCCTTACCTTAGGACTTAAATTTATGATATTTAAGAATATTTAATACATAGATGGCTTAGTTCAATCTTGAAGGAGAATCCAGATAAAGTATTAACTCCTCATCCAATAAAATGTGGATTGTTGGTCATTTTTAATAAATTTGTGAACCAAGCAGAATAATCAACCGTATTCATATTAATGAATTAGATTAAAATAACCAACCACATATTTAATTAGGTTATTGAGTTAATAGCTCAATTATCTGGCAAATACAATCTCAGATAATATTGCATCTCGAATTATCAAGATACCTCGACCAATTAAATTTATACACATCCCCCGTGGAGCTCATGTCCTAAAATCACTAAGCTAGTAACACTCGACAAATAATACTTAGTATCCCGGATGGTCTCGTCCATCTACCTATAGGTTTAACCTGACTCATGGAACTTTCTTAATAAATATACCTGGAGCTATTAAATGAAAGGGTCAATATATGGTATTCTAAAATCGGCTATGCCTAGCCATCCTCGAGTCCTAAGAAGAATATTCCCATGAATATTCCTTCATTATAAGCCTTCCTTGGATCTTCCCTAGCCATTTATCACTTCGCTCCAACCCCTTTGATTCCGTCCAATACTCTATGCCCGACCAACCTCAAATCACCCGTTTAATCATAATAAAAAGCAAGTCAAGTTCAATTGGATTTATCTGGATCTTTTGAGTTATTTGCCCTTATTTGGATTCAGTTGTTTAGCGCGTAATTAAAAATTGGAGTCCTGAAGATTCAATGGATCACATGTGATCAAGATCGAGGTGAAGATAAAGACCAACAATGAGAAAGCTTTGAGTGAGCTCAAGACCGCGGTAAACCGCGCAAGGCGAGTCAATATTTTGATCATGTTGAACGTACATTTTTTGCAAATTGCTTTTGTTGAAATTATCAAATTGCATGCTGTTATTTTATATGCAAATACATATTTAATTTAAGATTCTAGTTATATGCCCATTATTAACTTGATTAATATTACACCTCCTTTGGAATATTTGAATATGCGAACCTTGTCGCCCTAGCAAAATTATAATAGTAACCTTTCGAAAATAAGTCCGTAATTATACGCCATGCTTAGTACTGCATAGATACTCGGGTGCTGAAATGCCCCAAGCATCATTAACATTTTCAATTATGAGAAACTGGTTTGGGAAGTCATGGTGGTAATGACTGATATATGTTGGTATGATTATTTTTTCCCAAAACTCCCAACTTGCTTAAATATCTGGGCAGATGGTTCGAGAATGTGTGTGTGGTGCAGTGGAAGCACAAAGTGGGTAGTGGTACAACTGCCCAGATACAACTAAGGATTGAATCTTGTCATGACCTCCTGTGTAAAATAGTACAACCACAAGTCTGCAAAGTGCAACTTGGCTAAGTAAATTTATCGAAACTTCCGGACTCATCTCACTGGTAGTGGAAGGAAGTGGATACGCAAGGGCAAGGGGAGGCCTAAAGGGACACCGAGTGGAGGGTGAAGTAACTAGCCGTACTAGCATTGCAGGGAGTGGAGCCCGGCTGCGCTAGTAGACGTGGTTACATCCCGTGCATAGATGGGACCCACCACAAGTGGGAGCAGCCCATAAGGTGAGATGACAAAAGGGGCTAGATACTTAGAAAAGTCACTGTGACGGTCTACTCAACCACGTGACTAAGGAATCATGTGGGGCAACGAGCGGATTGTCTCTTGTGGTGAAAGTGTACAAACTCTGCAGAGTCAAAACTGTTCAAATAGTCGTGCCCATGGTCAAGGGCGGACATGGGAACATAACCAGATATAGTTCTATTTCAAAAACTTTATGGGTGGTATTGGTAAAGTGAAGGGCTGCAGATGGTCCTGGTTTGAATTGTCCTGGGTGTCGTCCCAGTGATAAGTTAAGCGGCTATAACGCTGAAAGATGCTATATGGTGCGGATGCCATGTAACGATGGATGGAATCTGGATCGCTATTATTATTGCATTCTCTTACACATTATGTTTTTGTTCAAAATTGCTAGGTCTCATGAAATTTCTATGTATTATATATTTAAATAATGATGATACTTCTCACAAAATAAAATGTCAGAAAGAATAAATAGAGTCGTAGGAAAAGAAGATGGTTGTTTGTGGTAAACGTGTAAAGAATTAGGTGGATTCCTGTCAATCATAAAAAGGGTAAACGATAGTGTGGATTCTAGGAGAAATAAATTGGTGGAGCTTAAATGAATATATAGGCTAGATAGATGATTTAAATGATTTTTGGAGAATTAGGGAGTGCAAAGGTAATTGCTGGATTACAACACTGATAACTAATATAAATTCTTGGAAGATGATGGCAATAATGGGATTAATAGGATTGGATCAAATACTAGATGGATGAATTGAATTTCTGGGAATATTGGGGAATGATAACAATTATTGGATTATAATCTTGATCACTGATATTCTTGGTGGATGTAAACTAGTGAATCATAGACTTGATCACTGATATTCTTGGTGGAGGTATACTAGTGAATTAGTTAGAGATAGATAATTGATTATTGGAAGAGCAAATTATGGATTTAGATCAATAACAAAAAGATTGAATTGTTAGAAAGTCCTGTTACGAATGATTTCGATGGATTTAAAAGCAATTATGTTGGATAATCATTAGAATTTAGAAATAAAGAGTTGTTGATTAGCAACCACGAGATTGGATTGATAGGAATCTAGAATACAAAAGATATCGGTGGATTAACTAAATGATATCACTCGATGTTTGGAGTTTTAGACAGCACTCAATATAGAAAGAGTATGTTCGGTGGATTCAGTAAAGATGGCACTCGCAGTTTGGAGTTTTAGACAACACTCAATATAGAAAGATCGTTGTTTGGAGTTTTAGACAGCAAACAATAAAGAAAAGTGTATTTTCGGTGGATTAAGTCAATTATGGCAATCGTTATGTGGAGTTTAGGTAGCAAAAATAACACAATAATTAAATAATAATAATGCTACTAAAGGCGATTTTTGCAAATAAAATAACCCGAGCCTCTCGTTTGATAAGCCATGTATATTATTTACTTGCATTCTGTGTATTGGCTCGCGGAGCACGGTGGTTTGTGCTCACACTCGCTTTCACAACAAATCCAGAGTCAGGAATCAGATCACCACGCTTCAGCAACACTATTGGTCATGGTGGCAAAGAAGATGAAGATATCAAGGGCTTGGTCGCGAACCCCTAGTCAGCTACCTGTGGGCATGTCCTGAGGGTCCCACCTGTGTGCTTCGTTCTTCCGCTGCTGCAATTTAATGATTTTGGCCTAATCGGCCCATGAGTAAGTCTACTATTATATTTACGCTTCCGCATGATATGTACTTTGATAATCAGAACTGTAATATGTGAGCACTATCTACTGATCTAGGGAATAGTGCAGTGGAATCACAGAGAAATTCGGATTGTAAAATCTGGGTCCCTACATGGATCATGTCTAGCTTGAGTTAGCTTTTCACAGTGAAGGTGCAAAATACAATGGTCCTAGGGCAAAAATGTGGAACTATATGGCAACCACATGGCATGGCAACCATTCGGCGGCGTGGATGTGGTTGGTTTTTGCGGTAGTGCTAGACGCATTGTAGCTTGGGTTGGCACAATAGTAATATGAGTGATAGTCCCCCTCTTGGGTTGTGCTTACATTGCGGCCATGACTGAAGGATGTGTGGGTAGTCATAGAGGGAATTTCTAGGGGTGTACGACTCCTTAATTTTGAAAGGTAGATCAAGGCTTGGGGGTCAGGGTCCAGGGGACTGTCTAATGCGATGTTCGGTGTCCTGATCTTTCACTAAGAATGATAACTCAATTTGAGGAGACGACTCTCACAATTCAGCTACCAACTACACAAGACCAATATGCCTAACAATCGTTGAACGATATCCAAGATTGTTATCAACCTTACTAGAAGCACAATTGACCTGATAACAAAGATCAATTCCTGCAAGCAATCGAAGAACAAGGTAGAACACAATAGATAAGCAATCTAAAATTATGAATAGGAATTAAGAGTTATATTGAAAAGTGAGATTCTGAAGAACAATGTCGCTATTGTACTCGTCAACAAGAGGACAATGTATAAAGTAGCAAAGGTTAAACTTTAATATAACAAAACTCAAAAAGTTCAAAAGGAATGACGACTGAATATATGGGAGGGAGAAGGGAGGGCGGCTGTACTATTCATGCATGAATAGTAACCGCATGAACAACATGGCTGCCTAGGGTTAGAAGGCTCATGGTGTGCCTAACTATGTTCCTGATTAAAGGAACATCACATGTATTAGGTAGTATCATATTCTTATTAGGAACAAAATGCTCTCCTAAAAATGAAGTTACATGATAGTTCAATTGACATGAGCGAGCTTTTGTGATTGGATCTTGCAAGTGCATATGTTCAAATCTATTATGAGGAATGTTGGTTGTATGCATGGAAGTGATGTCCTCATCATCCTCCCCTTCTTGCATTTGAGTTGTCCTTGACTCAAGCTCATTTTTTCCCCCAAATATGGCTTCAAATCTACAGCTTGGTCCCCAATTTTGCCTAAAGGGTGTGCCAAAAGTGACTCAAAAACTTCGCCTCCCAATCTGAAACAATGGTATTGGGCACTCCATGTAGTCGAACGATCTATTTAAAAAATAAATCAGCAACATTTGTAGCATCATTACTCTTATGACAAGGTATCAAATATGCTATTTTAGAAAATCTATCCATAACAAAAAAACACTATATCTCCCCATCTTTGTTCTAGGTAGTTCTAAAATAAAGTTCATTGAAATATCACCCCAAGGAACACTAGCTAGGCACAGGAAAAGGCATATGTAAACTATGTGGATTAAGTTGGGACTTAGCTTTTTTGCATGGAATGCAGTGAGACACGTAGCGCTTAATGTCGCGCCTCAATCAGGGCCAATAAAAGTGCTCAATCAGAATGTCCTCTGTCTTCTTGACACCGAAGTGTCCCATCAGTCCTCCGCCATGCGCCTTCTGTAATAACAAAAGACGAACGAAACTAATTGGAATGCATAGCTTGTTAGCACGTAACAAAAATCCATCATTCACAACAAATTTATTCTAACTTTTGCCTTCTTTACAATTTTAAAATATATCTTTAAATTAAACATCATGCACATATTGCTCTTTAATTGTCTCTAAACCAAATATTTTGAAATCAAGTTGATATAACATAGTATAACGATGAGATAAAGCATCAGCAATAACATTATCCTTTCCTTTCTTGTGCTTAATGACATATGGAAACAATTCAATGAACCCAACCCATTTAGCATGTCTACGGTTCAAATTTGATTGACTACGAATGTGCTTCAACGATTCATGATGAGAGAGTATAACAAATTCTTTGGGCCATAAATAATATTGCCATGTCTCTAATGTTCGAACTAAAGCATATAATTTCTTATCATAAGTAGAATAATTTAGACTAGGTCCACTCAATTTTTCACCAAAATAAGCAACATGTTTATCTTCTTGTAGTAACACACCTCCAGGTCCAATTCCACTAGTATCACATTCAAGCTCAAAGGTCTTATATTATTGATAGCTCTATAATCAACACACATACACCATGATCCATAGTTTTTAGGTACCAAAATCACAGGAACAACACGAAGAATAAGGCTTTCGCGTATGTACCCTTTGTCAAGCAAGTCTTGCACTTGATGCTGAATTTCCTTAGTCTCTTTAGGATTGGTCCTATATGGTGCACGCTTGGGAAGCAAGGCTTCTGGAATTAAATCAATTTGATGCTTAATCCCCCAATTAGAGGCAGCCCTAGGGGTACTTCACTTGGGAACACGTCAGCAAACTCTTGCAAAATGTTAGCAACAGTGGGAGGTAAAGAAGGAGACATATCCTCAAAAGAAAACAGTGTTTCTTTGCACACTAAAGCATAGCAATCAGATTTGCTATCTTCCATCTCACAAATATCAGATTTAGTAGCAAGTAAAACATAACCTTTCAATTTAATTTCACCTTTCCTAGCAATAGGTTCTTTCTTGTTCTGGTGCACATGTTTTTTAGTTACAATCTGATTTTCACTTGTACTACTCTTCTTTTCTCTATTAGCTCTCTCTAATTCATCCTTTAAAATAGCTTCAAGAGACATGGGCAGCAAGGTGATTTTCTTTTCTTTAAATATGACAGTATACTTATTAGTTCTACTATGATGCACCGTATCTCTATCATATTGACAAGGTTGACCTAACAACAAAGAGCATGCTTGCATAGCTACTACATCACAATCATCATAATGATGATACGGACTAATATAAAAATACACTCTCACAATGCGTGTTACCTCTGACTTACCAAAACTATTGAACCATTGAATGTAATATGGACGAGGGTGCTATTGTATGGTCAATGCAAGATTCTCAACCATATCCATACTCGCCAAATTGTTGCAACTTCCTCCATCAATGATCACACGACATGAATGCTCTTTGATGAAAAACTTTGTTTGGAACAGATTGTGGTGTTGATTCTGCTTGGCACGCTAATTTTTGCACTAAGTACATGCTTCACTATAAGGCTTTCATACTTATCTGAAATTTCATCACAATATTTTTCCTCTTCTTGCTCAGATTCGTGGTCATCACCGGCGGGGTCTGTTGCAAGCATACCATATTCTTCCTCAGTGTCACTAGCTGAACTATACTCACCATTATCCTTAATCAAGAGAACTAGCTTGCTAAGGCAATCCTGCATCATGTGTCTATAGCCCATGCTGCGATGACAATGTATTTCTCATGCTCTACTCGTTAAAGCAACCAAAGATAAACTTTGTGCGAGGGCTTGTACCATGCTCTTGCTCATTTCCGGTGTGTGTGATGGTGTAGTGGAAGTAGATGGATGCTGGCTGTTGGAAGAGTTCCTAGGTGCAAGTGTTCGATTGGAGGGAGTAAATGGTGCTATTGATTGCCCACGACCTACATAAGAACCTACAAAATTTCCTTTGTTCCTATATTGATGTCCCTGTATCTCTCTTTCAGCTTTACAAGCAAGATGAAACAAGCGAGTGATAGAATTGCATTATTTATAATCAAGTATATTCTAAATTTCATGGTTTAATCCTCCTTGAAATATAGCCATTTTAGCTTCCTCGGTTTCCTCTAACCCACAACGCAACAAACTAATTTGTATTTCTTGATAATAGTCCTCAACGGTTTTATTGCCTTATTTTGATTGTTGCAATTTATTAAGCAATTCTCGAGAATAATATAAAGGTACAAATCTATGTCTCATTGCTCTCTTCAATGGATTCTATGTTCTAGATATGCTCTGATTAGTACGATAAAATTCACTCTACCAAATAGATGCAAAATTAGAAAACTCACTAGTAGCAGCCCTAACTTTCTTATCTTTAGGGAATTCATGATAATCAATTTTTTGTTCTATGATCAACTCCCATGTGAGATAAACATCAGGATTATATTTTCCAGCAAAAGAAGGCATAGTGAATTTAACTTTACCAAACACATCATTATGGTCACGTATCTAACGAGGCGGATTTCTTCTCATACCTTGTCATTTGAAGCATCTCTGCTGATGATCATGATCATTGTTGGGGTTGAAACCTCCATCAGACTCCATATCAGCAACATATTGATTTACTTCATTATCGATCTCATCTTGTTTTTCTACCTCTTCGGCCCATAACTGAGCAATGAAAGGGGCATGGCGTTATCATGGGACACTAACGGCAGCAGAGGCAGTAGGTATAGGAACTTCAGCTTGTGGTGGTGGAGCTCTCTCCAAATGCTCCACATGTATGTGGATGGCGTCAATAGCCACCTTAGGACGTTCGGATTGTTGATTCATCAAGTGGTGAAGTGTTGTACGATTCTTTTCGTATGAGGTGTCAGAGGGTGTTCCTCCTCGGAGTGATCAGCGGAACCTGCCATTGTTAGTAGAGAACAAGGAACAAATCACGGTGTACATGTCCCTATCAACTACTAGGTGCTGGAGGTTCAAAAAAATCGCTCACACTCAAGCTTATACCATATTCTTACCGGTTCTTACTAAGCATAACAAGTGGTGACCAGCAACTAGTGTTGATATCAAACACTCTTCGAAGATTGACAAAGCGATTGCAAGCAATTGGTACCTGCATGATTGTAGAATGTGGAGCTAGGATAGGCTTCAATATGGTAGTAAGGATTAGCAATAATCAAATCAGTACTTGCAAGTTGAATAATTGTTCAAAGTACTAGTCAATGTTGTTGATCCTAGCCCAGAAAAAGCTAGGTAATGAAGCCCAGTGTATGAACACACATGCAAAGATTAATGTGATTTGATGTAAACAAAGAAAAATCTCACACCAAGTATTAGGAGAGATGCAAGCCCACTACTCAAACTTGTGTCTAAGGGCACAAGATTGTTCACACGATGTAGAGCACAGAGACAAAGTAATGGTGCAATATAAATAACCCTCTAGTTTGAGCAGAAAATAACAGCTAGTCTCAAAGATGAGATAAAAAAGTTTTATATGGCTTACATATACTCATTTGAAAAGTTTCGATGAGATCTATAACTTTGTAGTTGAGGTGAACTCCAAATTCTGAACCACCTGATGCGACGTTGGGTGTCCCAATCTTTTGATGAGAATGATAACTCGATTTGGAGGAGATGACTCTCACAATTCGGCTACCAATTACAAAAGATCAATATGCCCAACAATCACTGAACCAACTCCAACATTGTTATCAACCTTGCTAGATGCACGATCGACCTGATCACGAAGATCAATTCCTATAACTGAAGAACAAGCAAGAACAAGACAGATAAGTAATATGAAATTGCAAATAGGAATTAAGAATTATATTGAAAAGTGGGGTTCCGAAAAACAATGTCACTATTGTACTTGTCGAACAAGAGGACAATGCATAAAGTAGTGAAGGCTAAACTTCAATCTAACAAAACCCAAAAAGTTCAAAGCAGGTGATGATTGAATATATGAGGGAGAAGGGAGGGTGGTGGTACTATTCACATGTGAATAGTAATTGCATGAGCAGTTGTAGGATCGAAAACGGCAACAGAGGGGGGGTGAATGGTGCCTTGAAAAACCGCCCCAAGTATTCACATTATCTTTTTCTCCGATAGCTATAGGAGCTATGAAGTGAGAGGAAGAAAGCTCACAGAAAAACAGGATGCAGAACAGAAAGGAAAACCATCAAGAACACTGAAGCAGTTCAGTAAATAAGCTTGCATTGAGGCCGGTCTGACCAGTGTAGGAAACTAGTTTGATCGCCCAAACACCGCCGGTCTGACCGCCAGTGTTGCTCTGGTCTGACCACCGGCGCAGATCCGGTCTGACCACCGGCCACAGAGTGGTCTGACCACAGTAAACCCTAGCGGTTAGACCGGAGGCTGGGAAACAGAGCAGGAACCAGCGAGCGGCCGACTGGAAACTATTACACAGTAAATATTGAAAACAGCAGAACATAGGGAAATTTGTCGAATGTTTGCTATTCTTGTCTGGTCACTTGAACAGAACTTCATCCTAAACAACAAACCGACCTTAATGAGAAGAAGCAGACAAATAGCAAGAGAAACCAGTGATTGCTCAATTTGTCGAGAAGAAATCAACTGGTGAGACAAAATCCTATTTGCTTGAGAATCTTGAATCCTTAACCAGGAGACTCTTGAGGACATCAGAGAAAGATCTCACAACTGAAAAACACAAGGCTAGAGTCAACTTTTTGCAGATAACTCAAGCACACAGAGACACTCTGCCTCCAAACCCTAGAAAAGGCATGAGCAGAGGAAGTCATGCAGCAGACAAAATCTTGGAAAGGAAGCAGTGATTTGAAACATTTGCTCTCGGATATAAGCTGGCCAAGGGGCCTTGAGGAGATATCCAGTCCAGAGCAGAAAAGATTTTGCAGCTACTTCAAAGACACTTCAATCAACTGAAGAGAAGAAGGAAAGAACAGGGGATAGACAACACTGAACTGAAAACAAGAAACCAAATCATCTCAGGCACAAGATTTCTCATAGTGATTAAGAGACATGAATGATTACATAATATCAATGTCTCCAGCCATTACAACATCCTCTCATCACCCAGAGCATTACACACGAGAGGATTCTCAAGGTGCAAGAACTGAGAACACACACTTTCATTACTGGACTCAGGACTCACATCCTAAGAAAACATCCACACAAAAGGCAAATCAAGAAGTGGCAGCCAACTCCCACTACAAGACTCACACACCAAAGAGACAAGAACCAAAAGCACTCATCAGAATGGTGGAGGGAACAAGCACACCGTCCAAACCCTAAACCTCCTCTATTTATAGCCTTCTACTATCGGGTCTCCAACCCATTTGCTACAACACTTTACCGCTTTTATTTTGCAGCCTTGCGCATTTTACCGAAATGCCCCTGCTGCACCTTCCTGGAAGCTTCCTCTTTTCTTGCTGTCCACGTCGTGCAACCACTTCGAGCCCTCGCCGTCTTCGGCATCTCCTGACCGCTTTGACCTCAGCACTGCCTGTGCCTAGTCCAGCCATCCATGCCTTGCCATGACCTAGCCTCAAAGTCCTGCAACCATCACAGATAAAAAAACATCACATAGCACTGCTCGAAACAATATAATCATACACTAGCATTAGTGAAAGGTACTCAAGCATGAAATACCCAAAACAAACTCAAACTCTCTAACTCAAGCGTCAATTACTCATCACAAACATTGAGTTACCTCCACATGGTCTCTCGGCAGTATGGCTGTCTAAGGTTACAAGGCCCATGGGCCCAAGTGGACTCAGAAATAGCACCTGATTGTTTTGGTAATTGTGTTGTGCTTAGAAGGAATTTTCAGGTGAGGCTAGATACATTAGAATAAGCTTTCAATTAAGTACTCGTGGAGCTCAAACGGAGTCTGTATGTGAAAGTTATGCTCGCTTGAAGTCGGTGCTATTTCCAGAGGCCGAATTGAATTGTGCATGCTTTCCTTCATGATCAACTCCTACGTTTATGATTAAAAGAATATCACATGCATTAGGTAGTAGCATATTCTTGTTAGGAACAAAATACTCTCCTAGAAACCAAGTTACCTGATAGTTCAATTGACATGTGCAAGCTCTTGCGATTGGGACCTTGCAAGTGCATATGTTCAGATCTATTATGAGGAATGTTGGTTATATGTATGAAAGTGATGTCCTCATCACTATAGGTACTCGTGTATTTGTGGTAAGGGTCACAGCCTCGAAACCAAGGTCATGCCTATCATCCCCTCCCACGCCTTGAGCCTCCAACCCTATCACAATGCTTTGGTTGCCATAATGTGATTCCCTGTAAAACAAAAAAGGATGTGTGAGTGTTCGTACAAAATGTACCTTAAAAGCATGTGTTAGTGTCCACACAAAATTCACATTAAAAGTTGCAAAAAAAATAACATGGCAACATTATGACTGAACTTAATTTAAAATGTACAAAATTTCCATTGCAGAACATTATTTCGTTAAGAGTTACATAGAAGAAAATGTCAGTCTTACAAACAATGAACAAGAGTACACATGTGTAGGTGCAACAAATCACCATGTCTATGGGGCAGCCTGGGCCTATTTGAGTAGTTCCTCATGGAGTGCCCCACTGTCTTGCATAGCCTGCACTTCTGTGGTCTCGCCCATTGGCCACGTTGATTGTTATCCACGTCATTACGGATATGGCCGGACTAACGTCTTCAACACACGAGGCTACTTCAGTGCATCGTTCAGCACCTACTTCACTTCCCCGCCAAAGGTCCCTATAATGCATGTCCACCCTGTAGAACTGCACAAATGATAGATGTCGTAGTACTTCAAAATGTACTGCATGGAGAACTACTACCATGTAGTGCACGCTGCATAGAAATGTGAGCAAGTCTTGTGAAGGAGCATCGACTTATTGCATGTGCAGGTCGCAATTTCGTTGATGGTGCATGCATAACCTGGCCCATGACATACTTCTCCCTTAAACAGATCTCGAGTTTGTATATGAATTTGAACAAATTAAAATCAAAATTCGATAGTCTAAAATGACTAGAATGTGAATAACAAAATAAAATTTTCTCAATAGTGATTTGCACAATTTTTAAAGAACAATAAATGGTGGATAGATGTTACTTACCTCTTCATGTGCTTTGAGATTAGTGTTACTCTTGTTAGAGATGAAAGCACTTCTCAATTAGCAATTTGATTTCCTTACAATTTCAAAGCAAATTCCCTAAATAACTAAAATATGGAATAAAATAAACTAAAATTAACAATTGAATTTCAATATGGTTTACAAAGTAAAATCCAAAAATAAGAAAAAAAATCAGATAAAAATAATACCTATACTAATTATAGACTCGAGGAAATTCCCTTGTTAATAATGAAACAGATCTACCCTTCTATTTGACGAAACTGGATTATAATTTATTTGATTAAATGAAGACCCCATGTCAAATACAACAAAATAGCTGAAGTTTGAAAAAAAAAAGAAAATTAGCAATTTTATTGAAATACAAATTCCTGGAAGAATCCATGTCAAGTACAGCACCAATAGAACTAAAATTTAGAATAAAAAAATAAATTACAATTAGCAATCTAGTTTCCATATGAACCCCAAAGTAAAATACCGAAAGCTAAAATTTGGAATAAAATTAAAAGAAAATTAGCAATTGGATTTGTATACTAACTCTAATCCAAAAGTATGCAAATATAGAATAAATTTATTTTGTATATAAATTCCAAACCAAAATTAATTTCAAATAAGTACTTATGTGTAACATTCTGTAATCTGGGCCGTGCGAATGCATTGATTGAGAGCAACTCCAGCAGGGCCCCTACTTGAGCCCTCATCCTACTTTTGAGGACCGAGGGGCAAAAAACTCACTCCAGCAGGGCCCCTACTTGAGCCCTCAAAAGTAGGGGGCTCTCAAATCTCCCCCTCGAGCCCTCATTCCTAGGAGGTCTGGAGGGAGCCCCTACTTTTGAGGGCTCAAGTAGGGGCCCTGCTGGAGTGAGTTTTTTGCCCCTCGGCCCTCAAAAGTAGGATGAGGATGAGGGTGGGTCCTATGTGTCATCCCCTCTAAGAATGAATTTGAGGGTCCTGTTTTGAGGGCTCCTGCTGGAGTGTAGCTCAAAAAACAGAGCCCTCAAAAGTAGGGAGATCCCTCAAATAAAAAGTAGGGGCCCTGTTTTGAGGGCTACTGCTGGAGTTGCTCTGATGACTAGTATCATTTAGTCCCTAATTGGAAACGTAGTGAGCAGGCAAGGGAAGGATAAAATAAGAGATGGTACATGTTTAAGCCAGAAGCTTCTTATTTTGGCTTATTTTAGTTTTCAACTTATTTAAGTTAGAAGTCACTTGAAAAACGTCGATTTTTAATTTCGGCTTATTTTAGCTTTTTTGGTTTTTTTCCTTTTCTTTTTTCTATATTCTTTTATATTGTCCATGATGATATAATGGTTTTTTTCCTTTTTGTATTTTTTATTTTTTCTCAGAAAAAGCTAACAGTCACTGCAGTGTAATTTCAACCAAAAGCTTAACCCATGAGCCAGTTGAAGCGGAGCCTCCTTGTATTAAGAGTGTGTTTCTAATAAGCATTCCAAGACCTTGCACTCGGTAAGCAGAAGACGCAGAGTAGATGCCAGCAGGTGTGAAGCGCCACTTGATTTTATCCTGCACACCATTGATTAGGCATGTTGTTTATTGCTTCGGCTTATAACTTTTAGTTGTTTATGAGTACCAAGTATGGATTAAAAGAAGCTCGTATATGGTTTTTGCCGATATAAATAAAGTCACTGTAGTGTGTATTGCAATAAATTTATAGACATTTTGAAAAGATACTTTGTTTTAGTTAGTTAATGTAGAAAAACAGTTTTAGAAGCTGAAAAGAAGAGCCTAATTAGCATAGGTTTGAATACAATGTTGATAGACTTCACTTGCTGACTTATCAGCAGCCTGGTTGTGAACTCTTTGAATATGTCAAAAGGTAGCTGTCAGATATTTCTACCAATGTGATTGGACACAAAAAAGAGACTAAATCATACTCCATATATAATTGACTTCTACGAGCGTTAGCAAGTAAATTGGTCGTAGCAACCATATAGAACTTGCAATGGGTTTTTAATAAAATTTGAGATATATGTGTTTTTGACAAACCCCCACTTACAAGTCGGTTTATGTAAAATTCTCCAAAAATTTATTGTCAGACCCGGATTTTTCAATCTAGAATCTCCTGTGAAACCACCGCACTATTCCCTGGATCAGTAGATAGTGCTCACAGCTACATTGCTGCATCATTTCATACATCGCATGGTTACTCACAACTAACATCAATATTACATAACAGGGGTTTGAATTATGCCACGTCGGGCAATAAGTTTACATAAGGGCCAACCAGGCCAAATGTTTACATTACAGAAGTTCACCAGCGGAAGCAAAAGTTAAGTAGAGCCAATAATCCACAAGCAACGACTGGGGTAAAATATGTGACGTATGATTATTACCTAAGTTAAGATAATAATTACAGGCACACTATACCTTAGTCTAACTACTCCAGACCAAAAAGCGTAAAAGACGCCCTAAGT
The DNA here is from genome assembly GCA_017311315.1 of Dendrocalamus latiflorus. Taxonomy (NCBI): domain Eukaryota; kingdom Viridiplantae; phylum Streptophyta; class Magnoliopsida; order Poales; family Poaceae; genus Dendrocalamus; species Dendrocalamus latiflorus. The sequence goes on from CM029668.1 coordinate 14,696,951, forward strand.
CTCAGCATTGTTCCCTTCCTCTGCAGCAGGGGCATCTTCATAAGCGTAGTGATCCTGGACTCCAGAATCTGGTTTGGTAATGCGAGTGTGAGCACAACCACCGTGCTCCGCGAGCCAACACACAGAATGCAATTAAGTAGCATGCAAGGCTTATCAAGTGAAGGCTGGGGTTATTTTATTTGCTAGAAATTTGCTCTTTGGAAATGTAGTATACTTAGAAAGTCCCTATGACCTAGCAATTTAACAAAAGCGTAACAGTGTGTATCAGAATGCTTTAGTAACAGTGATCTAGAGACCATCCACCATTACATGGTCTTCAATCCATATGCTATACTTTCAGCGTTATAGCCGCTTACATTACCACTGGGACGACGCCCAGGACAACACCATAGAGGGCTTCCCAATGCCCTCCCTCTGCCATTTCAGTTGACAATATTTTTGGAATAGAACTATATCTAGTTAAGTTTCCATGTCCGCCATTGACCGTGGGCACGGCTATTCGAATAGTTTTGACTCTTCAGAGTTTGCACACTTTACCCACAAGAGTCAGTTTACTCGTTGCCCCGCACAATTCCTTAGTTGTGCAGTTGAGCGAACCATCACAATAACCGTTCAAAGTACCTCGCCCCTTCCGTTATCTCACCCCTATGAGCTTGGCCCGCTTGCGGCAGGTCTCATAGGTTGTGCGGGATGTTCTCCTTCTGAACGCCTAGCAGCTGGCTACCCACACTGCTAGCACGCCACAGCAGAACTTCACCCTTCACAGACCGCCACTTGCACTACCTCACCTCCTCCACCTATGACGATGACTTTCAGGGTCCGGTAATTCTACTGAGCCAAGTTGTACCTTACAGACTTGTGGTTGTACTTGTTATACAGGGGAGGTCATGACAAGATTCGGTCCTTAGGGTTATCTGGGCGGTTCTACCACAACCCACACTCTCGTGCATACCTGCACCATACCCCCGATCCATCCGCCCAGATAAATAAGCAGTTTGAGATTTTTGGGAGTATAAAATAACCATATCCAACATACACCAGTCATTACCACCATGATTGTCCCACCACATTTTCTCATGATTAAAATGATGCTTGGACATTCTTACGCCCATGAGTATCTAAGCAATACTAAGCATGGCATATAATTACGGACTTACTTTCGAAAGGTTACCATTATAATTTATTTTTGCTAGGGCGACAAGGTTCTCAAATTTAAATGTTCCAAAGGAGGCGTAATATTAATCAAGTTAGATAATAGGCATTTAAATAGAATTCTAAATTAAACATGTATTTTCATATAAAATACAGCATGCGATTTGATAATCTAAACAAAAGTAATTTGCAGAAAATGTAAGTTCAACATGATCAAAGTATTGACTCACCTTGGTCACAGGGGGTGTTTTTTGGGTTGTCTGAAGCTTCTAGCGCTGCTGCCTCTGCCTCCTCCTCTTGAGCCTCGTAAGCTATTTTTATCGCGCGCGAAAATTTGGATAAAAAGGAAAAAGGCAATGAACAAACCAGTAAACATTTACCAAAAGACCCAAATAACTTCAATACCAAATTTCTAGTTTCATTTGTTTTGGTGCTATAGTAATCCCATTTTGAGTAGCTAAGTTTAATCATACTCATTTTAATATACTGCATTCTATAATTATATTTGGATGTCATGACCTAGGTTATTGATAATATCTTATAGCCTATATTGTTAACAGTTTGTTTCTACACCCTTTTGTTTAATAAGTTATTGTTTTATGTGAGCAATCACCCTAATCACCCTATTATTAACTCTTTCACTTGACAAAAAGGGTTATAAGAATTACTCATGCTATACCTACATCTAAGTATTATCTTCTAACACATGATAAATATCCATGCTCAAAAGTCCCTAAATACCCTTAGTTGTAATTTGTAGGGATTAATACACAAGGTTAATATACAAGATGCTTGCTATTACATGTGCCATTTTAATTTACATTCAATCATTCATTCTATTTATTTGCTAAAGATTAAACAAAGTTATTTATTATATATGCTCATATGTGCACACATGGATATGTGTATACATATATATGTATATATACACAACATTTCATGGCCCAAGCTAGCTGTTCATGCTAAAGGATTTAGTATACACCCCTACCGCACTATCTCCCACTTCCCTGCACTGTCGGCTGGGTCACTTGCGCACAGTGAAATGGCAAAAAAAAATAGCCAGAAACCCACCAGGCGCGGCGGAGCGAGGCTCGAACGCGCGCTGCCTCGGTGCGTTATTATCATCGACGCTGCTAGCCAGGAGGACTTCTCAGATGTTGCTTACTTATACAGGGGACTATTACCTCTTAAGGTAGGCAGTAGTAGAGGCCGGGGCAGAGGAGTTCAGGACCGAGGATGGGCGGCAGTGCAGTCGGCGGCGGGCTGCCGGAGGGTTGAGGGTGACGGGCAAAATGGAATGCCCTGACGCCGGGGAACCCGATGGTGGAGTCGGCAACGGGTGGGGGTCGCCGGAGTAGGGCCGGCAGCGTGCGGTGGCGGCGGTCCAGGGAGGAGGTCGACGCCGGCGAGCTACAGGGCTAGAGAGGCTCGGCCGAGGGTGGGATCAGCTTCGTTGGGGGCCTAGGAAGGCGTGGGAGGAAGTAATTGGACGGAGGTGGCTGGATGCGGCGGCGTGCCCGGCCGCCGGAGTTTGGGAAGAAGGGGGGTGCGACGGCGATTTGGGAGGCGCAATCTCAATTCCTTTCTTCGGGAGGGAGTAGGTGAGGTGAGAAGTCCATGGAAGCCCTCAGTGGCTGTTATAACGTGCGAGGAGGGCCGGCATCGGAATCATGCCCTTGCGATCACATCTGAGAGCAGTGGAGCAGGTGGCGGGCAGGGCAGAGCAATCTCGTAGAATATTTGGCATCATGCCACTGTGCTGCGCCTCCTGGGTGGCAAGGAGCTCGAGCCACGTGCATGGAGGGACGGCTCGGGCAGCGCGGGGAGGAAAAAGAGAGTGGTGGCAGAATGGGGAGAAAAAGAGAGCGGGGCAGGGTCATGGCGCGGCGAGTTGGCTGGCGGGTGGGGGGTTAGGCGCGCGCGGGTGTTGAGCTGGGCCGTCTGGCCTGGTCTGACCCCCCTTCTCTATGAATATTTTTTTTCTATTATCAACACTTGTGCATGGATGTATACACATATACTTAGGGGTATATTTGTTGGTAAATATAGTTTCTTTTATTCCCTCTTTACTGGTTTATTTGTTGGGTACATTTATGAATATATATATATATATATATATATATATATATATATATATATATATATATATATATATATATATATATATATATGTTCATAAATGTTGACCTTCTTAATTGTTTGCTCCTTGCTATTCATATCATCCTCCTTTTTAAACATGTTGATTCTTCTTGCTCCTTTGAGCCTTTGAAGTCTTCACCAAATTTTTCCAGGAAAACTTTATGACCCCAAACTCAAATGAGATACATTGCAAGATTAACTCAAAAGCTTTACATGTTTCTGATTTAAATTTCAGGATGTTACATTTATGCAACTAGCAAGATATATAAAACTATCCCTTGGAAAAAAGGTAGTTACCAAAACTCACCGATAAGTCGGGGGTTTGTCAAAAATCACCCGCATATTGACTTTTGTTGGTTACACATCCACAAATTTTGTATGGCTTCAAATGCCAACCATAAGGCCAACTGACCAACTTAACGTTCGACGTGGCGGTTGCACGGTATTCCAGCATTGACCCTTTTATAATAGCACTCCCACAATGCTACCACTATACATTAATAATCTAAGTTTGACACTCCTATTAAAAATTTTGGTAGCACCTTCCATATTTATCATCATCAGATAAGCAACATCATATAATGTAAACATTGAATATTACATAACATTTACCGTCTACTACTCTACCATGCATTTGCCTATCAACACTACTACAGAAAGGCTAATAGTAGACGCCAAATCACAGATGGTTTTGTGAAACCGTCTGTAATGTACACTATTACAGACGGTTTTAATTAGAAGGCCGTCTGTGGTATTTGTGGCGGGAAAAAGGAGTCTCACAGACGGTTCTTACCGCTGAACCGTCTGTGATACTGGAATATCATAGACGGTTTGTATTAAAAACCGTCTGTGATAATCTGGGATTATCACAGACGGTTTTTTATTAAAAAACCGTCTGTGTTGTGTCGACTATCACAGACAGTTGTTGTTAAGAACCGTCTGTGAATGTTCACAGACGGTTTTTAACAAGAACCGTTTGTGATGTCCCTTTGTCTGTCATATTCTAGATCAGAGGTTAATATATAAGTACACATTGCTTCTAATAACTTAACTACAGAACTACTGAGACAAGAGATCACAAATTAAAGGCAAATTTATTAATTTCAATTAGAGGCAAATTTATTACAATAGTCGCACAGGTAAAGAGTTTCCCAGATTATAATCTTTTGGGCTTCGTACGCTTCTTCTTCGACTTGGGGACTTGGAGGATCAGCCGCTAAATTCTCGAACGCCGTTAAGATTGCCCTTGTCCTCAGCACTTCCTCCTGCAGCCTGGGCAAATGATCAGCAGCATCCATAATGTCGTAGAGGATAGCATGAAAAGATTCCTCAGAATCTGCCGTATTTGCTTGATTGGCAAGGCTATCCATCAGTCTCTGTAATGCGTGTAGAGCTTCTTCCGCTTTGCGCACATTGTGGAGAAGAACCAGGGTGAGGGTTGTTTCCCTTTCTTGAGCGGCAGCGAGACGCCTCCGTGGACGGCGGAGGATCAGGTCAAGCTGACGGATGCAAGAAAGTCGGGGAAGGAGAGCAGGGCGGGTGCGGAGAAGCTGCTGCAGATGCAAATTGCTGGCCGCCTGTGTAAGGTTCCGGCCGAACAATTCTTGATGAACAGATGAGAGGAAGGAGATGATCACAAGAACAGTAGAAGCCATGTTGTATTGTATATTGTATTGTACGTACGTAGAAGAGACCTGGATTAGGCGCGCATATTTAACCTTTAGCACAGACGGTTCGTATACCCAAACATTAATGATATAGATGCTTCGTATAACGATCGAGAGACGTTAATTAGACGATCGAAACACGAAGCGTTCTGGTATCGAAACACGCGCGAAGCGTTCTGGTATGAAGCTTATGACAGACGGTTTTTTATTAAAAACCGGCTATGATAATTCACAGACGGTTTTAGTTAAAAACCGTCTGTGATAATGACTAAGGCATTTATTGCGCTGCTCAGACCGCATCTGTCTTCATTTCGATCCAGATCTAGCCACTGCTGCGCACTTTTTCACTCGGGAGGAAGCTAGGCGATTTCAGGCCAGTTAATTTGGTGGGAAGAGGCAGAGATTGAGCTTTGAATTAAGATTCAGACTTTCCTGGTTGCTGTAGATATGGTTAGTAATGAAATTTATTTTTTTTAATTGCATTACAATTTAGGTGTAAGTAATCCATGAGTGGTTATTGAAGATGGTTAATTTGCAAAATTGTTGGTTATATAATAGCTATTGTGTTTGTAATACCAATTGAGCTAGGAAATTAAGTCTCAATATAATAAATGTGGTCGGTATATATGTAGTTATAATTAGTTATTCTAGATTTTAATACTAAGTTGTTATATATGTACGTAACGTAGGACCGAAGCTTGATGTATGCCGCGAGGCATGTGAGTGAAGAGTACATTAATGGCATTTCTGCTTTTATAAGAGCCGCTGAGGAGGATATGTTGAATAAGGGGGTGGAATATATGTCCTGTCCATGCACTGACTGCGAGAATTTGAAGATGTTTAAGAACCGAGGGCAAATTGAAGCGCACTTGATTCGAAGGGGTTTCAAAAAGGATTATACGTGTTGGACCAGTCATGGCGAAGTGAATGATCATATGCCGCCGGATGACATCGCCGGTGAAGTGAATGATATGCCCCCGGATGACATCGCCGGTGAAGTGAATGACATGCCGCCGGCTGATGTCGATTGTGGCTCGGATTCGGATAGGTTGCACGATGATAATCTGGATCAGATGCTTCACGATGTAGAAGAGAACTATGATGAGAGAGAGTATGTTAAATTCCGTGGCTTGATGGATGACTCAGAGAAACCTTTGTACACGGGCTGCAAGTACACGAGGTTGTCGGCCGTGCTTGAACTGTTGAAATTGAAGGCAAGCAACGGTTGGTCCGACAAGAGTTTCACGGCGCTGCTAGGTCTTTTAGCGGACATGCTTCCGGAGGGAAATGAGTTGCCTAAAACCACGTATAAAGCCAAGAAGGTTCTTTGTCCGTTGGGAATGGAAGTAGAAAGAATACATGCATGCCCGAACGACTGTATCCTCTACCGTAAAGAGTATGCAAACATGCATGTATGTCCGGTGTGCAACACATCCCGATACAAACGTAACAATCAATCAGATGATGGCGAGGGAACAGAGGCGAAGAAAGGACCTCCTACTAAGTTGGCATGGTATTGTCCTATAATTCCCCGTTTGAAAGGGTTTTTTGCAAATCCAAAGGAGGCAAAACTGCTGCGTTGGCACTCGGAGGAGCGCAAGAAGGATGGAATGCTAAGACACCTTGCTGATTCCGCGCAGTGGAGAAACATCGATAGGAGTTTTGCAGAGTTCGGTGCAGAACCAAGGAATATAAGGTTTGGACTGAGTACAGATGGAATGAATCCTTTCAATAGCATGAGCAGCCGACATAGCACATGGCCCGTGACTCTCTGCATCTATAACCTTCCTCCTTGGTTGTGTATGAAGCGAAAGTACATTTTGCTATCGATACTTATCCAAGGGCCAAAACAACCTGGGAATGATATCGATGTGTTCCTAGCACCGTTGGTGGAAGATCTAAAAGTACTGTGGAACGAAGGGGTACAGGTATGGGATGCATACAAACGAGAGAACTTCACTCTGCGCTCCTTATTGTTCTGCACCATAAATGATTATCCTGCCCTTGGTAACCTATCGGGCCATAGTATAAAAGGTGCCAAAGCTTGTACTCACTGTTTAGATGGTACCGAGAGTGTGTGGCTGAGACACTCACGCAAAACCGTCTACATGCGTCACCGCCGGTTCCTTCGGAGGGCTCACCCATACCGCAAGATGAAGAAACAATTTGACGGAGAGAAGGAAGACGGTTCAGCTCCAAGGCATTTAAGGGGACACGAGGTTTATGATATGGTTAAGGATTTAGATATTGTCCTCGGAAAGGGACGTAAATTGAGGGCTCATGAGAAGAACACCTGGAAGAAGAGATCAATATTTTGGGACTTACCTTATTGGGAGTACCTAGATGTTCGGCACTGCATCGACGTCATGCACGTAGAAAAGAATGTGTGCGACAGCTTGATTGGTCTCTTACTGAACATCCGTGATAAAACAAAGGACGGTGTCAACGCACGGCTTGACTTGGCTGACATGGACATCAGGCCTGAGTTAGCACCGACAAGCACTGATAATGGACGAGCGTACCTTCCCCCTGCGTGTTACACTCTGTCCAAGGCGAAGAAAACAGAACTGTGTCAGTGCTTGCATGGTGTCAAAGTTCCGTCTGGTTACTCCGGCAACGTGAACAAATTTGTTTTGATGCAAGATTTGAAGTTAAATGGCATGAAGTCTCATGATTGTCATGTGCTGATGACACAAGTACGGTGTCACGACCGTGGACCTCCAACGTGTCGGGTACAAAGACGAACCATTCGTACTCGCCAATCAAGTTGTTCAAGTTTTCTATGTAACCGACCCGACAAATAAGAAACGCCATGTAGTTCTTCATGGAAAAAGGAGAATTGTCGGAGTGGAGAATGTAGTGGACGAGGAGAAATACAATCAATTTGACGAGTTACCTCCTTTTGGAAATGGCATAAGGGTTGACGATGAACAACATGACGAAACTAGTTACGTACGCATTGATCATGATGAAGGGCTAATTTTTAAAGGAAATAAGCAAGTACAATAAGAATGTATATGTGAAAATGTGTGACAATTTTGAGATGTATATGTGAAAATGTGTGATGTAGTCAATTTTGAGATGTATATGTGAAAATGTGTGATGTAGTCAATTTTGAGATGTATATGTGAAAATGTATATGTGTGATGTATTTGAGAATGACAAAATGTATTGGCATTTATGTATATGTGTGATGTATTTGAGAATGACAAAATGTATCAAGAAATACACTGTGTGAATGCAGCTGGTTGGTGTTGTATATGAATGCAGCTGTTTGGTGGTTGATATGAATGCAGCTGTGTAGTTATTGGTGTTGTCTTAATTGCAACAGCCGGCAAAGGCTTATCACAGACGGTTCTAAACTTAGAACCGTCTGTGATATCATATCACAGACGGTTCTAAGTTTAGAACCGTCTGTGATAATCTCCCTATTTATGCCTTCTCGCTAGGGTTTTCCGTGTGCGCTGCAGTTATTCGATTAGATCTAAATCCCGAGCCCGTCGTCGCCGCCGCCACCCCGAGCCCTCGCCGGCTGCCTCCCCGAGCCCTCGCCGGCTGCCTCCCCCAGCCCTCGCCGGCCGCCTCCCCGGACGAAGACATCGCCGCAGCCTCCTCCTCCTCCGTCGCCGCCGCCTCCTCCTCCTCCGTCGCCGCCGCCTCCTCCTCCTGCGTCGTCGCCGCCTCCTCCTCCTCCGCCGTCCCTAAGGTCACCAAAACCCTAAGGTCATCACATCCCTCCCCGAGCTTCATGCTTACTGTTAGTGTTTAGGGTTGATGCTTGATGCTTCATACTGTTATGGTTAGTTGCTTAGTACATATTTAGGGTTGATGCTTCATGCTTACTGTTAGTGTTTAGGGTTGATGCTTGATGCTTGGTACATATTACATTGGTACATTGTTTACTGCAGTAGCTTAATTAGTTTGCTATTTGATACATATTACATTGGTACATTGTTTACTGCAGTAGCTTAGTTTAATTTGCTATTTGGTACATACTACATTGGTACATTATTTACTGCAGTTGCTTAGTTTACATTGGTACATATTACATTGCTTGTTGTGTTAGTATATAGTATATAGTATAGGCACATAACCCCTCTCTGTCCACATCACCCCGTCCCTTCTCCCCCTTCCCTCTACTCCTCTCCTCTCTTCCTAACATTGAGCATCATGTATCACTTTTCTTGCTTCCTCATCTTATCATGTGCAACCCTACAATTTGAGAGCACAAATTAACCAATCAAGGAAGAGTATATGATCAAAGGGCATGAAGCAAGTAACATATTCTAGTGTATCCGGATAAAGAAATCTTGCGATTATTGCAAAAGATACATTGACCATTTGGGTGGAAAGAAATACATTGTGTCGTCAGGCTCATGACTGCCAATTCGAAGCATAGCATAGCATCCGAGGCACATCCGAGGCCTGCAGCTGTGTCTTGAAGAATGCCAAGAGCTGGTCTTCAGATGTGGCATTCCTCAAACTATAAATTATGAATCTTATTCTCATAACCCATCTGAAGATCAGCTCTTGGCATTCCTCAAGACACAGCAGCAGGCCTCGGATGTGCCTCGGATGCTATGCTATGCTTCGAATTGGCAGTCATGCGCCTGACGAAACAGTTGATCTTTCCACCCAAATGCTCCATGTATCTAGACAAAAAACAGCAAATGAAGCAAGTGACATACTATAGTGTTCCCGTTCAATGAACCGGATACACTAGTTTGTGTCATTTGCTTCAAAGACCTTTGTTTAGGGACTTTGCTATTTGGTTTATAGTATTAGCAACTAAAGTAGGTGCTAGGATAGGCACTTTGTTTAGAGACCTTGTAGTAATAGTATTACAAAATTCAAGGAAATTTTAGTACAGAAGTTCAAAAAAAAAAGAAATTCCCAGATTCTTCAGTGAGCAGCCGACATAGCCGACTTCTTCGGTGAGCGACTATCCATCTGCTTCTTCCCACTCCTTCTCTTCATCTCTGATCTCTGGATCACGTACGCCAGTAGCGATGATTCAGTTAGATGAATCATCGCTACTGGCGTACGTGATCCAGAGACCAGAGATGAAGAAAAGGAGTGGGAAGAAGCAGATGGATAGTCGCTCACCGAAGAAGTCGGCCATGTCGGCTGCTCACCGAAGAATCTGGAATGTCTTTTTTGTGCACTTTTGTAATAAAATTGACTTGAATTTTGCAGGAAAAAGAAGGACTTGATACATTGGTACATTGGTAAGATAGGCACATCACCCCCTCTCTATGTCCATATCACCCCCTCCCTTCTCCCCCTCCCCTCTACTCCTCTCTTGTCTTGCAATTCAATATGATTACTTTCTCATCTTATCTTAATAGACCCACAAAATGAGCAACATATCACTCGTGCATTCTTCAACATCATCGCCGGAGGCGTCCGCTCCAACATCAAGACGCCAAGGAAGAGGGCTATCAAAGAAGCCTGAGGGCCGACAGATCATCACAGCGGTGAATGCATCTCGGGTCCCTATCCTTCCTCAAAAAGCAGTAAACGCATTCCGAACCATGGTCGGAGTAGTTGCACGAGAACGAATTGAGATCACATACAATTCGTGGAAGAACGTGCCTGACACTCGGAAACGTGAGCTGTGGACCGAAATTTTGGCATCGTTCGAGTTCCCAGAAGAACACCTGGACGTTGTGCAACAACAAACCTACAAAGCGGCGTGCAAAGCATGGAAGAACTTCAAGAGCACGCTTGTCAGGAAATACGTGGAGACGGACGAAACGCCTGTTCATAAATACCCATTCCTGGAACCACAATGGGAAGAGTTCAAGGCAATGAAAATGACCGAATATTTCAAAAGTACAAGTGTGGCGCACAAGGCCCTCCAGGCAAAAAATACACACCCTCACAGACTTGGCACAGTTGGGTATGCGGGTAAAATCCCGCAGTGGAGGAAGGAGGATGAGCTGGCAGCTGCACAGGACATCGCCCCGCCGTTTTCCAATATCCCGGATGACCGCGCTCGAAATTGGATTAGAGCAAGGTCATCTACAACGACATCAGGGGATGTCACCTTTTGAAACCCTGTAGACCAGCAAGTGACCGAGCGCCTGGTAAGATATCGATCGAACTACGTAGCTTGTAATTACTCCACAACTTCGTACGAATTGAAATGACATGTCATGCTCTTGCAGGAAGAGCTGAGTTTTGAATCTACCCTGGGATCATTCCAGGGAACAGGGGAGAATGATATGCTCTCCGTGGCCCTGGGAAACAAGGAGTACCCGAGCCGTACGAGAGGCCTTGGGCTTTACGTTCCTTGGAAACATGGTTTCCAAGATGACTCCGACATGTATCGGGGCAGGAAGAGAAACAAAGCCGAGCGTGACGCACAGCTACGAGAAGAGATCAAGGAATCTCTTAGAGAGGAGCTATTAGCTCAAATGGCTGATGTAATCAGAGATGAGGTGCGGAAACAGACAGAAAGTCAGCAGGCCACCACCGCCGCTCCTGTGCTAGCTAGCCCGCACAACCGTCCGAGTAGCTGCGCGTCCAATCCGACGCAAACCCAGTCCAAATTTCCTGTGGACGACATCCTGGTAATAATTATTACCTCTCGAATGCTTGCTCCATTGGTAGGCCTATTCGAGTAGCTAATTTTGTATCGTTATGTAGGAGCCTACGACGTGCAGGCTCCAAGTGAGATATGGCTCCATTCCCTTGTACGCTGCTTGGGGCCAGGCATATTCGTCTGGTATCGGGGCCATGGTGCACAGTCAAGCTTTAGCGCCAGGCTTCGCAAAAGTTAATGTGGATGGTGTGTATGCCAATTTTGATGTGGTCCCGCTACCGAAGCCCCCCAACGACGAGATCGTGAATCTAGGACAGGCCATTGGAACATTCATCCAGTGGCCCAAAACCGACATATCCCTGGAGGCTTCTTCACCGGTGGCAGGACCAGAAGTGCAGTGCGAACCACAGCAACTTGCACTGGTGCCATCTCCACACGGGCAGTGCGAACCACAGCTACCTGCACCGGTGCTATCTCGACGGGTGCTATTCTCGCCAGAGCAACTTGCACCGTCTATACCATTACAGTCGACTAGCATAAAGTCGACCGACAATCGAGGCAGTGGCCAGAGCAAATCAAAGACGAAGGATGATGACAATATCCCGTCCATGCCATTGGCCCGCAAATTCGTGCTAGCTGAGCCGATGGTATTCCAGGAAGAGCTCCAAAAACTAGGACTTGGTTGCCAAAGATTCCACCTTTGGTATATGGAACAGTCCAATAAGCCAGAGGCAGAACGGCGCTCAGGTATCACTGTCAAATTCAAGCTGGAACATTTCTTGCACGAAGCTCAGGACTGTGTCTTCGCGGTGACCTTTGACGATATATTTGAACTTTTCACGCTCAACGCTCTCGACACCTCACTCGTTCGATGCTGGACGCTGTAAGTCTGTACAATCACAGTCTCTGTTCACGTAATACCGATATATGTCACAATTTGTTGCTTTTCTGTGTTATATATAGATTCATGCTGACCGAAGCTAGATCATCGAAATCACGAATTGGTTTCCTGGACCCACGCTTGGTCGCCATTGATACCATCATCGAGAATGCATCCTTCGTTGAGGACTATATTACAAAACCACTGCTGGCTCACCAAGATAAGGAATTTGTTCTTATGCCATACAATGAGGATTTCCATTGGATTTTAATTGTAATTATACCAAAATGGAACAAGGCTATATACCTTGATTCTCTAAGTAAGAACAAATCCAAGTACACACCTATCGCCCAAATACTCGATAGGTACGTACATTGTACATTGTACTCTTTCTTTCCTTCCGAATGGCTAATCTAACTTTTTCGAATAACGAAGGTCGTTCGCCACATACGTTCAACAAACACGTGACTCGACGACAGGGGCCAAGGCCTTGAAACATGATCGCAAGTTTCGGGTATTCGCTAGCTACACATTAATTAATCATATACAACACATAGTAGTAATGGCACTTGATTTAACACATTATATTTTTTGCAGTGCCACCAGCAGCAGCCGGGCAACACGTGTGGATACTACGTGTGCCACCATATGAGACTGCTCCACCAAGATCACTAATTCTAAGGTTTGTCAATCTTCCCACATTTATTTCATACATGTCAAGTTTTATATATGCGCGCGTTGATATTCCTATCGACAGGCTGCGTCCATCTCTACATCTGCATTGAAACAGCCGGATTTTGCAAAAATTCGAGGAGAGCTCATTTGGTTTTTGTGGACAAAAGTCGTAAGATCAGATGGAGAGTTCCACTGCCCAGAATGATTTTTTATTGTAATTCTAAGTGCAAATGCAGTGTACATCTTTTACAATTGTGTATTTGTTAATGGATATTTTATTTCAATTCAATGAATTGATTTGCGAAATGGATGCTTTATGTTTGAGAAATGAAGTGTGTTGTCAATTGGATGTTTTATGTCTGTGAAATGAATTGAGATGTGAAATGTATCTGAAATGAAATGAGATGTGTCAATTGTATATGTTTTATGTCTGTCATTATCTGCTTGTTTCAGAGGGCATGGCTAGCATTTCCTGAGGCTAGCCAATAAACAGAAATATATTTAGGGGTAGAAAAGAATATCACAGACGGTTTTGCGTTAAAAACCGTCTGTGATAGCTGATAATCACAGACGGTTTTACGTTAAAAACTGTCTGTGATGATCAGTATCAAAGACGGTTTTTAACTAAAAATCGTCTGTGATTATCAGCTATCACAGACGGTTTTTAACGCAAAAACCGTCTGTGATTATCAGCTATCACAGACGGGTTTTAACGTAAAAACCGTCTGTAATAGCTGATAATCACAGATAGTTCAAAAACCGTCTGTGATGACCTTCGATTATCACTGACCCATAAATACAGACGGTTCACAAAACCGTCTGTGATGACGATTTCGAACCGTCTGTGATGACCTTTTCTGTAGTAGTGCAACCACAAGTAGCAGGTGATTGTAACATCCTAAAAATTGGGATGTTCGAAATTGTGAAAGTTTAAAAACTTTTTGTTGCATTTTGTTGGTATTTGAATTTTTTTTAGGATTTTATTTGGAATTTTCAATTTTTAGGCAATGCAAATTAATCACAGGGAATAATTTCCAAATGCAAACGGTGATTGTAATAACAAAAGATATGAAATAAATTAAAACAATGAACTATGAATTAAAAATATGTAAACTTAAATTCAAATTTAAGTCGCTAACACAAAACCTGAAATTAACTAAAGATTTAAGGAAGGAAATCCTGTGCGCTATAGTTTGGCCGCTGGCCCCAGTGTCACATAGTGCCTCCACCGCTGCTATAAATAGCCCTCCAAGCATACCATTGCCGTTACATCTTCTTCCCCTTCCCTCCATTCTCCCTTCTCAAAGCCAAGCTTAAGCTAGCGCCGAACCCACGCACTAGCCACCGCTGGTCCTCGGCGTTTCGACTGCCCGGCAATTCTTTACCAAATGTGAGCATGTCATAACATATTCCCATGCCCCTCCTTCTCTCCCTCCGATGGAATCAAAGCTCCATGCACTGAAACCGTCGCACCTCCTTCCCCCATTCCGGCCGAGCACGACCTCCATCTCCGTTGTTTCTCTTCCAAAGCATCGCGTCTCAATTCCTTCCATCAGAAGCAACATCGAGGCATCCCCAAACTTCCCCATGCGCCGTCAGGCCCTCTCCCTCCGTAACATCCCAAAATTTTGAATTTGAACACGTATAGCCTTCGAATTATTTGGAATGAATTTTCTTGAAATTTAAAATTTTATGGTGTTTTTCTGAATTTTGGTTGAGGTTCCAAAATTGAAGAAATTCAAGAACGACAAAAACAAACTTTAGTAATGCCATAAAAGGAAATATGCAAATAATAGAAAACTAAAATTTTAAATACGAATCTGAAAAGATGATCCAGCATAAGGAGGGAAGAACCTGAGTTAAAATATAAGATTTCATTTCGGAATAATAGCATAAATAATAGTAAAAGTAAAAGAATAAAACACAACATAAACATACATATGTGTGTGTCTATATATATATATATATATATATATATATATATATATATATATATATATATATATATATATATATATATATATATATATATATATATATATATATATATATATATATATATATATATATATATATATATATATATATATATATATATGCAAATTGTGCATGTGCAAGAAAAGGGGTCTAGTAATATAGGGAATAGAAATATTAAAATTTAGTGAGCAAGCAAAATGAACAAACATAAAAATGTATACACACAAATACATACCAAATATATATAAAAAAGAAAAAGAAAAGGGGGGGGGGATGAAGTCAGGCCGGCCAAAACGGCCCAGCCCAACTCCACCTCTTCCCCCCTCCTTCTCTGTGCTTCAGCAGAGCGGGAGCTTAGGTCGCCGTCGTTGCCACTGCTGCTCGCCGGCTTCCCACCCAACGAGCCGTCCCATCACCGGCCAGCACGCCAGCAAAAACCGCTAGCGCCCCCAGCATTGCCCCCGTCGCCCACAGCTCAGCGCCTCACCCACCGCTTTTCTCCCTGCTTCGTCACCTCGCTCGGCCACGCGGCACAAGTCTTCTGCCGCTCGGCGTGCGCGGCGTAAAGCTGCACCCCTACCCTGCAATGTCATGCCCGAATCCTTCCCAGGATCTTGCCGCAGCTGCCCGGTCATCTCCGCCCTGTCACCACTGCCTGCCACCGCGGCCTGCCCCGACGCGACCTCTCAAGCAGTCGCCCGTTGCCAGCCCCACCCGGTCGCCTATAAAAGGCACTGGGGCCCCCACGGATCTCCCCACACCCCACACTCCCTCCATGTCCAAGCAATCGAGCTTTCGTGCTTTCTCTGCTCGCCGGCGCTCGTTCTTCCCCACGGCCGACCGACGAGCTCACCGGTGATTCACGCCAAACTAGCCTAATTCCCCTCACCCGAACCATCCTTGGAGCATCGCGAAGCCACTTCTGACCTCACCCGAGCTCCCCTTTGCCCGTACGTCGCCAGCGCCGAGCTCCTTTCCCAGCTCACCGCCTCCGCACGCCGTCGGCCCGCCCCGGAGCTCCTCGGTCCCCGCCAGCGCCACCCTCGGCATCACCTCGGCGCCAGTGTCCCATTTTTGCCGTCGCCTGCTCCTCTCCGGCCACCCCTCGCCAGCGACACCACCGGCCTTATGCTGCCCCGAGCCTCCTCTGTTCCAGGCGCTGCACCCTCGACTTATCTGATTTCCCTGCCTCTGTTCGTCAGGTAACACCCGTGCCCGAATGGTTAACCGAGCGCGCGCTCAGCCCCGCGACCCAGCTTCGATTCCCCTCTCCGCAACATTTAGTAGTTAGGTTTTGAATAATTTTTGGTTAGCAATTCCAGTGCAGAAACACAGTGGATTCTGGATTGAAAAATCCGGGTCCTACACCCTCCTTGCAGCATGTTGGCACCATAAAGGTCACCGCGCCGCCATAGGCTTCCACCGCCAGGCCACCCAGGTCCCTCCCAACCTTAACTGAATGCACTGGTAAGTTCCTTGTGGTCACCTCTAGCTCATGCCCCCTTCTTTCATCCCCTCCCACTCCAGTGCTACCGCTTCCCGGGTTGGCCCCACCGCTAGCCGCTCCAAGCACCGTTGGCCTGCCTATGGCACCGCCCAACCTGAACCACCACCTCCCTTGGCCTCCTCCTTCTCTGGGTATTCTATTTTGCCAGTTGTGTAACACTCCAGCTTAACAAAAGTCCAAGATATCACCTACCACTACTATCACTACCAATTTTAAATAGAAATCAAGCACTACTAACAACTAGATTTCAAGAATAATCATTCATCCAACTAGTAAAAACAAATTTCAGCAGCACTGTTAACCAAAAACTGAATTTGATATGAACCAATAAATTCCAAAATGAAACATAACCTAGAAGACAAATCTGTCATCTTCTGGATAGCAGATTAATAATTTCATATCTTTTAACTTACACATACAAATATATTGAACTATGATATTTTCAACACCTACATAAAATTATCTATCACTTTTTGGTTATTCCTATAATTTAATTCTAGCATTAAATTAGTCAAATTAATATTTTACCCACAACTGTGTCCAGCAGCAACCCCGTACTGTACAGTAGTCTTCCAAAATTCATAACTTCTATTATACTTATCTAACAATTGTGTTCTTAGACTTTCTGAAAACCTTAAGGAATTTTCTACAATGTTCATGTTGACCAAATCCCCAAATTAGTTTGTTTACTATTTTTAATCTACTGATTACTCTATGCTGCAAAAACATGATAAATATACCCATAGCAGGATTATAAAATTCATATATCAAAATCTACTCATCCGATCGAGGTGAATAAAAATTCCGCAGAAAGCTATTGAAATCCTCTACAACTTCTTAGTAGATAAAATTCCCATAATATACCCATACGCTACAAATAGAAACAATACAACAAAACACTAAACCAAACCGATCTACTACTTGATTTTCGCCCGATGAGCACTTATTATCTTTCTCTAATATGTATTGTAATCTCTAATTAAAAATTATCAAAATAGTGAGAAAATAATAAATCATTACCCAAACGACAAACTCCTAGATCACAATCTCGTTCTCACCCAACGCTGGTCCTTAATTTTCCCTTGTCTTTTTGTTTGGCGCGCTGCAGCAATTCATGTCACGGCAGGCAAAAACCAATAGGTATGTAGCCACGCATGCGTGCTCAAGCCACTTTCTAGTTAGCAGGCAGCCATGCATGCATGCTCAAGCCACTTTCTAGTCGACAACACGCGCGTCTTGCCTCGGACGATGTGGCGATGGGTGGAAGATCATGCAGTAGTGGCAGCTGGTGCCGAGCACGGAGGACGACGTGTGGTCAGACTAGCCAGGAACAACTAACAAGCATGGGAATCGACGACAACACCTCCGGCCCTGGCGCATGGCGAGCGGCCGGTTGAATACGCGTTGCAGTCAGGCGTCTCTCGCACCCTGATGCAGCGATGGCAAGTGCTAGTGCCGACGCGTGCACAGTGAGGGGGAAGGATTGGGCTGGCGGCGCGTGGCACGTGGAAAGCACCAGCGAAAGATGAGGGCAATGGGATCCTCTGGCGGCGCTCGGGAGAAAAAGAAATAAATAGGTAGGGTTTTTGGGTTTCTTTTCTTCCCTCTTCCAAATGTTCTCTATTTAACAAGGCTCATGACCCTGATCTATTTCTAACTCTCTCATACCACTCAGTCTAGGAAACCAACCCCACTTCAAAATTTCAGCAACCCATTTTTTTGTATTTCTTTTTCACTAATTATACACAGATCTTTTATACAAAGATAATTTACTAAGGAATAATTCATATATCATGACAATAGTTCAATATTCCTACAAGTATGAAATGGTGCTCCCCTCAGTTAGCTTTGGTGACTCCTTGAGCGACTTCCATGGCGCCCTCCGTGGTTTCTAATCCTCCATACTGGTTCCTTGCTTGCTTGGTCCTGGTTAGAGATGGCAATGGGTACCCGAAACCCGATACCCGGTGGATTTTTACTCTATTAGGGTATGTGTTTGAGTCAATTTCCTAACCCATGGGTCTCTTAATGGGCAAAAAGCTCAACCCATCGGGTCTGCCGGGTTCGGGTACATTCCTATAGTACCCAAACCCGTAAACCCATGGGTAATATAAACCCGATCCATAGGAGTTATAAACCCAGGCTCCCAGCCTCCCAGGCAAACCAGCCCAGCCCATAGCTCATTAGCCATTTAGCCCCAAGCCCCCAAATCAAATGCGGCAATGCCCCATTACCCATACGGCTAACCCTAGCTAGCACTCGCCATGGTCACTACTCACTCCTCCCCAGTCCCCACCCCGATTCAACAGCTGCCGCATCGGCGGCGCATCTGGCGCTTCGCGCTCGGTCTCCGGTAGTCAACACGCTCGCCCTCCCGTCCCGCAGCTCCCACTCCTGCTCCCGCCACTCTCGCCGCACGCTCGTCCTCCCGCACGCCCTCGCCGTCGCCTCGCCTTCCAGTTCAGCCCGCCACCCCCACGCCGCAGCCAACGTGCAGGCCCGTGGCCATGGCGCTGCCCTCCTGCTCCAACGAAGATGGCCGATGAACTTATTCCTCCTCTCCATTAACCATTGTTGCAGCTCGCATTACTGACCCGACGGGTGACCCATGGGTATGGGTTTTTTAGCGGGCTCGTCCAACTTTCATGGGTACGGGTTTGGGATAGCAAAACCCAGCGGGTTTATGCCCGTTGCCATCTCTAGTCCTGGTGTGTTGGGCCTCTTCTTATTCCCAGGTGGTAGCCAATGGCTATTGGGAACCTCTTCTTGAATTGGGATTTCTCTCTTGGCAAAAGGTGCTTCAGTATTTCCTTGGAGGAGAGGATCGGGGTTTTCAAACTAAGGGGCCATATGATTATGGTTTTCACTTCTCATTTTTTCTAAGCAAGTGAGTCTGCTAGTTTGTGCTTTGAAGAGCTGTGCCACCAAGCATTTTGCAGTTCAGTTTCACCTCTGGAAAGATGGTAGCACTAATTTTTGCAAAGAGTATCGCCTGTGGCTTTGAGAGCATCAGAACGAATGGACGCTAGTCTCTTCCCTCAGGAAGAATCATGCTGGTTCCCCTCTCAAAGGTTAGAAGAGGGTTTTCTTTGTTGATAAACCCTTGATCAAACTCCTAGATCAGCAATGTTTCATCGACATTGCAGACATCACTATGCAATTTCTCCCTTCAATTGTCGTCAAGCCGTTCTCCCTAGTTCCAAACATCCCTAAGCTGGAAGGTTTGAATTTCAAACAGGCCTCTCCCTTGCAGTCTGCGCCCTCCTTGAGGCATGGTGATCCCTATGCTAGCTTCTGCTCCTATTGTTTTAGCTGTGGGTCACACTGCTCCATTCTGCAATTCCCAAATACGATGCCAGCACTGTTTCAATTATGGCAACAAGGTGTCATCCTGCTTGGTGTGTCTCTCCCTGGCTCACAAGAAGTGGGTTCCCATTCCCGCACTTTGCATCCAATATGCTCCTTGTTGGAAATGAGGGCAATATTTTAATTCCAAATTTTACTAGGAGGCAAACACAATAAACTAGTGATGCAAAGCTTACTACTAACAACAGACTACTTATCATATTTCAGAATATACTCAAGAAAATAGAGTAACAAAGTCGAATGTGCACACGAATGACTTACTTTTCCGCCTGATGAAGAACGGGAAGCCGCGCAGGCTTGATGCAGTGCAGAACGCAGATGACACAATACAGTGAGCGGTCGTGCAGATGCGTTGCCCAGAAATATTATTGCCGCCCCATGCAGGTACTCTCTGCAGCAACAGTTCGGAGATAGCCGCTCTCCCTCCTTCCAGGTGCACGCCGGAAAGAAAGGTCAACGAGGTTCAGACGGCACAGCACAACAGCACAAGAGCAGAAAGTAGAGGAAGAATGGAGGTGCGAAATTCTCTCTTTTTTTCCTGGACGTCTCCAGGCCCTTTTAAGGGCACTGCAGTTACTCACTAGTAACTGCTGTGTTTTAAACAGAATTATGCACTAGCAACTGCCTCATCAAATCACAAATTAAGCAGTGTAAATTTACTTGTAACTGCCTCATTCAAATGTTTGAATCTCATTCAAACAGAGAGAGAGAGTGAGGTGCATGGTTCAGCAAAAATAAAAGATAGACTTGGTCTGCCAAGTGGCGCGCCACGTCACGGCACGATCGCGTGTCGCAAGTCACAAGTCACGCGAAAATACGCGAATACGCGTGCGCATGCGCGCGCGCGCGTGTGACTAGACAGAACCCTCCTCATACCATCTCTATCCATATTCAAGGAGTGATGAGAACTCTACCTTATAAATCGGTCTTCCTCACCTTGCCTTAGCAATATGGTACTAAACCATAATGCTTTGGAATTAAGGAAATGAGCCATAATTAAATGGGTCAATTTCTAACAATCCCCCACCAATTCCAAAGCAAGAACTAAATATATGACAAAGATATTGTGCTGAAGTACTGTTAATATACCAGTCTTTTAGTGTAAGTCCCGTACGGGTTGAACTTGCACCTAGAATGACAAGATTCATCTTCTCACAGCTGATGAATGGACTATGCCTTGAATTCACATCTTTTCGTGATCAGATTTCACTTGAAATCTCAACTAGTACTAGGCTGCCAATGAACCACGCCTAAACGGAGCGTTAAATGGTCATGCTCCCTTATCTTCTCATGATCTTTCTAGAGAATGCCCCGTTCTCTTGAACTGCGACCACACAGTTAAGCTCAAATAGGTGTATTCTTTCTAAGTATCCTGCAGGCTAATACATTTTCCTCATTTGGACAACAAAATACATTAAGGCTTTATGCCAACCTTCCATACAGTCGAAAGTACTTTGTTTATTAGGACATGGGTATACTAAATATATACTCTCTTGTTACAACATCAATTTGTTTTTCCCATTCCCTAAGTCACGGGATCTCCGATCAAGAAGGTATGTGTTACCATTGTGATGTTACTTAAATAGGCCTCATTCCCATATCCATAGATGCAACAGAAATCGCTTTCCGTGCTAACCCCTTTGTAAAAGGGTCTGCCAGATTTTTCTCGGTGTGAATATAGTTCACAGCGATCACTCTGGAGTTTCTCAGTTTTCTGACAGATTTAAGTCTACGCTTCACATGTCTAGAGAACTTCATATTATCCTTTGCACTTGTGACTTTGGCCAACACTGTTTGATTATCACAGTACATCAGGATTGCATGTATTGGTTTCTCAACCAATAGCAAGTCCAATAGAAGCTCTCTTAGCCATTCAGCCTCAACTGTGGCTGTGTCAAGTGCTACAAGTTCTACTTCCATGGTTGACCTCGTCAATATGGTTTGTTTGCAATATCTCCATGAAACTATAGCACCAGCTAAAGTGAATAAATAACCACTTGTAGTTTTGATCTCATTCGCATCAGAGATCCAATTAGAGTCACTGTATCCTTCTAATACAGAAGAGTGTCCAGTATAATGTATTCCAAAAGATGTTGTGCCTCTCAAGTAACGCAACACTCTTTCAAGTGCCTCCCAGTGATCATCTCCTGGGTTAGAAGTAAACCGATTTAATTTGCTCAGAGCAAATGAAATGTCAGGTCTTGTGGCACCAGCTAAATACATAAATGACCCAATAATTTGTGAATATCTTAATGGATCTTTTCCTAGCCCCTGGTTCTTTCGAAGCTTAATGCTCGCATCATAGAGTGTTGGTGAAACTTTACAGTTTTCAAAACCAAACTGGCTTAATATTTTCTCAGCATAATGGGATTGTTTTGGTGCTTGTTTTAGGCCATACAAAGATTTCAATAATCTGCATACTTTATTTTCCTGTCCAGAAATCACAAAACCATCTGGTTGATCCATATAGATTTCTTCCTCCAACTCTCCATTAAGGAATGTTGTCTTCACGTCCATTTGATGAACATGTAGACCATAGGAAGAAGCTAATGCAAGGAGCACTCTGATGGTAGTTAGTCTGGCGACAGGAGAATAGGTATCAAAGAAATCTTCTCCCTCTCTCTGGGTGTAACCCTTGGCCATAAGTCTTATCTTGTACTTCTCAATAGTTTCATCAGGCCTTAGTTTCTTTTTAAAGATCCACTTACATCCTACAGATTTACACCCGACAGAACGATCTGTGATCTCCCAAGTCCCATTAGCCATGATAGAGTCTATCTCGCTATGGACTGCCTCTTTCTAATACGCAGCATCAAAAGATGCATAAGCCTTCGAAAGAGACTTTGGCACATCATCCACGAAGTATACAATAAAGTCGTCACCAAAGGTTTTCTCAACTCTTTGTCTCTTGCTCCCGCGAGGAGCTTCTGCGACTAGATTGTTATCCTCCTTAGGGATATCACATATTGGTTCAGAAATGGTGGGAAGTTCAGAAGTTTGATTATTCTCATTTTCAATATTATTAGTTTGAACATTCTCTGTTTGTGAAGTACTGCCTGCTGTTCTCATAGGAAAGATATTCTCAAAGAATGAAGCATCTCTAGACTCCATTATTGTATTAGCAATAATCTCAGGAGTTTCTGATTTAACTACTAAAAATCTATAGGCCGTGCTATTTTGAGCATATGCTAAAAAAATACAATCGACTGTTTTTGGTCCAAGTTTTCTTTTTTCTGCAATGGTATATTGACTTTTGCCAAACACCCCCAAGTTCGCAGAAAATTAACATTAGGTTTTCTCCCCTTTCATCCCTCATACAGAGTAATCTCACTCTTTTTAGTGATTGCTCTGTTTAGGACGAAAGTTGCTGTTAGAATAGCTTCCCCCCACCATGCCTTAGGCATACCGGCACTCTCTAACATGGCATTAACCAAATCTGTTAGTGTCCGGTTTTTCCTCTCAGCTACCCCGTTTGATTGGGGTGAATATGGTGGTGTAAATTCATAGACTATACCATGCTCAGAATAGAATTGAGAGAATTCATGAGAGACATACTCTCCTCCACAATCAGACCTCAATCTTTTTATTTTCTTCTCTAGTTGGTTCTCAACCTCGGTCTTATAAGTTTTAAAGTAGTTTAAAGCTTCATCTTTAGTTTTCAGCAAATACACGTAGCAGTAGCATGTTGCATCATCAATAAAAGTTAGAAAATATCTTTTGCCTCCTTTTGTCAATAATCCATTCATTTCACACAAATCTGAATGAATAAGATCTAAAGGTGCCAAGTTCTTTTCATCCACTAATCCCTTAAAGGGTTTTCAAGGTTGCTTTGCTTGCACACATGACTAGCACTTTGATCCTTTGACAATTTCACATTTTGGAATTAAATCTAATCTGGACATTCTAGCAATACTATCAAAACCAATATGACAGAAACGAGAATGCCAAATATTTGCTTCACATTTATTTAAACAAGTTGCAACATTCAGATTATAACACGACTCTAAAATACTTAGGCGGAACAAGCCTTCGCTCTCATAGCCTTTACCAACAAATTTTCTGAATTTAGACATTACAATGTTATTTGACTCAAAAACTAGCTTATAACCATCCCTGCATAGGAGATAACCACTAGCGAGGTTCTTCTTTATTGTAGGAGCATGCTGCACATTCTTCAAGTGGACAACCTTCCCTGAAGTAAACTTCAGATCCACCGTGCCAACACCAAGAACAGAAGCATGCGACCCATTTCCCATTAGGACGGAGGAAGCCCCTGCTGCCCGATAAGAAGAAAACAAGGAGATATCAGAACATAAGTGAACATTAGCTCCAGTATCAACCCACCAATCAGTGGATTGACAAGCTGAAAAGACAATAGGTGAATTACCATACCCTCCTGAAGTTGAGGCCTCGCCTATGGTCACGTTACAGCCTTCTTCTTAGGCTGTTCACCATCTCTGATCTTGCGGAAACGACAGTCCTTCGCCGCAAACGACAGTCCTTCGCCATATGACCATCTTTTCCGCACACAAAGCAGGTGATGTCCTACAAATCCTTTTTCTCAGTTTTCTTCTTAAAGCTAGTTGTCTTGTTCGGTTTGTTGGATTTGTACTTCTTAGCAACAGTCTTTTTCTGTATGATATTTGCATTGTTCTGGCCAGATGTGCTGGGTGCATCTTTTGCTCTTGCTTTTTCTTCCACATCGAGGGCTGCAATAAGATCCTCAACAAAAATCTCTTCCCTCTTATGTTTCAAGCTAGGAGCAAAATCCCGCCAACAGGCAGGGAGTTTAGCAACAATGCCTGCAATCACAAACTTTGGAGGTAACACACAGCTCAGGTGCACAATCTCACTGACTAGTAGCTGGAGATCATGAGCCTGTCCAACTATGGACTTAGCCTCATCCATGCTAAAGTCAAAAAATTGCTCACATATATAGAGCCAGCGACCTGCCTCTGCCTCTACATATTTGTGCTCTAGTACATCCCACAACTCTGTGGCGGACTTGTAGTCCATGTACACATCATAGAGCTGATCTGCCAGAATAGTCAGAATGCAGCCAAGAGCAGTATTGTTCGCATTTTCAAACTATATGTACTGCTCAATCGTAAATGGATACTGCGGGTGAATAACCCACCACAGCCCCAAAGACATGAGCCAAAACTTGGCTCTAGTCTGCCATCTACGAAAGTTCTGACCAGAAAACCTCTCAGGTTTCATCGCATCAGAAGCACTAGCCATTGTTGTATTGCAACAAAATTCACAATAAGGTTTCTGGAATGTTGGAAATGAGGGCAATATTTTAATTCCAAATTTTACTAAGAGACAAACACAATAAACTAGTGACGCAAAGCTTACTACTAACAACAGGTTACTCATCATATTTCAGAATATACTCAAGAAAATACAGTAACAAAGTCGAACGTGCACATGAATGACTTACTTTTTCGCTTGATGAAGAACAAGAAGCCGTGAAGGCTTGACGCAGTGCAGAACGCAGATGACGCAGTGTAGTGAGCGGTCGCACAGATGCGCCGCCCAGAAACCTTATTGCCGCCCCATGCAGGTACTCTCTGCAGCAACGGTTCGGAGATAGCCGCTCTCCCTTCTTCCAAGTGCACGCCGGGAAGAAAGGTCGACGAGGTTCAAACAGCACAGCACAACAGCACAAGAGCAGAAAGTAGAGGAAGAATGGAGGTGCAAAATTCTCTCTTTTTTCCAGGATGTCTCCAGGCCCTTTTAAGGGCACTGCAGTTACTCACTAGTAACTGCTGCGTTTTAAACAGAATTATGCACTGGTAACTGCCTCATCAAATCACAAATTAAGCAGTGTAAATTTACTTGTAACTGTCTCATTCAAATGTTTGAATCTCATTCAAACAGCGAGAGTGAGGTGCATGGTTCAGCAAAAATAAAAGATGGACTTGGTCTGCCAAGTGGTGCGCCACATCACGGCACGGTTGCACGTCGCAAGTCATACGATTTTCACGCGAAAATACGCGAATACGCGCGCGCATGCGTGCGCGCGCGTGTGACTAGATAGAACCCTCCTCATACAATCTCTATCCATATTCAAGGAGTGGTGAGGACTCTACCTTATAAATCGGTCTTTCTCACCTTGCCTTAGCAATATGGTACTAAATCATAATGCTTTGGAATTAAGGAAATGGGGCATAATTAAATGGGTCAATTTCTAACACTTCTTAGGCCCAGAAGAGAGGTGGGAAACCCATCGTCCCAACTTGTGGCTTGGGCACTTCTCTCCTAGCAACCACCGATTCATCTCCCCTTGATACTAGTTGCCTGAACTCCCAAACCACCGCACAAACTCCCCAACAAGACAACTGCCCTCTCCCTTCTCCCCCTACAATGGCCAGCTTTCAGGTGCTCAATCTAAGCTGCTTTATCTCGATGGGTATCTTTATTGAAGATGGTGGCCAGTTCCGACTGCTAAGAGCTGATCTGGTCCTCCAAGAGTCACCGCAAGCCCAACAGAGGACTTCGCCATTGCATCCAAGGTCCCTCCCCCAGGAAGACGATATAGCCCAGGCGGTCATGGACATTAGAGACTACATTCGAGGAGCTCTGGATATTCATGTGGTAAGGTGCTCCCCTTATCCTCTAGGAGATGGAATTTTTCAACTAAACTCGGCCATTTGGAGAGATATGCTGATCTTCGGTAATCCCCACCACCTGGATGATCCTCATGAGATCAAATTCCATAGGCATAAGGAGGCTATTAACTAGAAAGGGACAAACTTTGCTAGGGTGGGCTAAATCATGCTCTTAGGCTTTCCACTGGACTTGTTAAATCACCATTCTATTGCTCGTGCAGTATCTTCTTTCGGTAAACTTCTAGACTGGCATTCAGGAGATAGAATTAAGGGACAAGTTCCTGTTAAAGTTCTTTACCCCATCGGTTGAAGCAGTCCCTCGGAATCTAGTTTTGAAATAGAGTGCGGATTTCGGGGGTTGGAGAGTCCTAGACAGTCCCGATCTTTGTGCTTAATTCAAAATTTCCAGATGTGGGGTTGGGGGATGAAGATCTTCCTAAGAATTTCATCAACCTCCCTCAAGTTGAAGAACATAATCCTCCAAATGACCCAGGCCTTCTCGCCCCCCTCCCCTAGGATGATCAGTGGGGGCAATGGGGGCCTCAGTAGCAGCCTCAGGATGCCCTGGGTGAATGGAACCATTTACCAATTAGTCAAGAACCTCAACCCTAGGAATCTACCCTGGTTTCTTCCAACCAAATCCCTCTCTTGGATTTGTCGGATACAAGTTCCCAACAACCAAACAAAGAAGCCATGCAACCTAAGAAGTCCGGCACTACTCTGTTCAAGTCAAGCACTTGTTTGGATTTAATCCCAATGGGTTCCCAGTCTCCAGCAGCTATCACCTATGGCAATGTTCCTTGGGCTATTCAACTCTCTAATCCGGCATTCTTCCATTTTGTTGGTCAAGCTATAGCAAGTTTCCTTGGCTATGTCAACCTACCCCTTCAAAGATCACCACAAGCTCATTAGAGATGGCTGATTATCCCTCATCTATGCATTGCACAACTGTCTGAATTCAACATGAAAAGAACCTGGTGTATTGCTTTTAATCATAATTCTCTCTTTTTGAGGTTGCCCTGGAGGCACCAAACTGGATTTAAGCTACTGCTGGGGCCCTTCAATTCTGGAGTTTGATCATAATGGCTCCTCCTCAGTCAGAATTGAGGAAATTCATGATCACCCTCCATTGAATTCAAATATGACCTCAGTTCGATCAGTTTCAATGCTACTAGATTCTACCTCTAAACGCAAATATCTCATGCCTCTCTCGGTGCAAAATTTGTGTAGGATCCCAAGTTGAACAAGCTCTTGGCTAGATCTCAGCACTCTAAAGCTTCCAATAGCAAAAGGCACAAATCCACCATTCCACCTATCTCCCTATAGTTGCAGAACATAGACCCACCTTCCCAGTCAAATATTGCTTGGGTTGAACCAACCACGGTGGAGCAACTTCACCAGTAGGTGCGCATGTCGCTCTTGGATTCAGAAGACACCACTTT
This sequence comes from Dendrocalamus latiflorus, assembly GCA_017311315.1. Lineage (NCBI taxonomy): Eukaryota > Viridiplantae > Streptophyta > Magnoliopsida > Poales > Poaceae > Dendrocalamus > Dendrocalamus latiflorus. Next base: position 14,724,917 of record CM029668.1, read on the forward strand.
GAGGCTACCTAGGTTGCCAGTGCAACTAATGTAGTATTTGGGCAGCAACCACTGCATTGTCCCCCTGGAGACTTGACGAACGACAACCTCTTTGCAACCGACAAGAATGGTGATGAAGTCTAAAGAACAGAGCAAAAGTGGGTTGGGCATGCTTCTAAAGCTAATTTTACTTTTGTGTAGTTCCTGCTCACTTGTCTTGTGTAGTTTTTGTCAAACTTACTATCGTACGTTGGCAGTCTCTCAATCAGCAATGTTGTATGTCGGTAATGCTTCGCATTCGGCCTGGCTTCTACCTACACACTTCTCTTAATGAATTTGCCTCAAAATTTTAGAAGTTGGAAGGTTCTTTGTTGGAATGTAAGATGTTTCTCCAGACAAATGGAGAACCGTTGGAGATAAGATTTTGGAGAGTGCTTGTCATATTGTATGTCTTCAAGAAACAAAGAAGGAGAGCTTTGATCACTCCATCCGCAACTTTGCCCCTCGGAATCTAGACAAGTTTTCCAATTCCCCCTTCTCAGGTGCTTCTAAGAGATTGATTGTACTTTGGAACAACTTAGTTTTCAGTGGAACCTCCTTATTTAATAGTCACTTTGCCCAAATAATTGAATTTCCCTAGTTCAGCACATCGATAAATGGACTCTAGTTAATATTTATGGTCCATGTGAGGTGCAAAGGAGGATTGATTTCGTCCAGTGGCTCTTTCATCTGGATATCCCTTCACAACAAAACTGGACCTCATGGGTAATTTCAACTTCATTCGCTCATTTCACAATAGGAATAAATCGGGAGGAAACTTACATGAAGTTTTCACTTTCAATAGTATCATCAGTATTCTTGGTCTTATGGAGATTCCTCTCAAGGGCAGATCCTACACTTGGAGCAACATGCAAGAGGATCCTCTGTTGGAGCAATTGGATTGGTTCTTCACAACTAATCAATGGACTATCTCCTCGCACACTGAGGTTCAGGTTCTCACTAAAAATACTTTGGATCACACTCCCTATGCAGTACATATAGGTATGGTCATACCTAAATCCAAACTATTTCGCTTTGAGTCCTACTAGCTGGAACATCCTGGTTTTTTGGAGGTGGTCACTCTATACTGGAACTTTCCAGTGTGCCAACAAAACTATGCTACTAAGATCACAACGAAACTCAAAAACCTTCGCAAGGTTCTTAAAATATGGAGAAAATCAATTTCTCATATTTCACTCATTTAAAACAGCCAGCCGGTAATTCTTTTCATGGATAACCTAGAAGAGCAGCGGTGTCTTTTTTTGGAAGAAAGAAATTTTAGATCCATAATCAGGAAGCATTACTCTACACTATTGAGATATCAACATATGTATTGGCAGAAGAGATGCACCTCCAGATGGGCTAAACTAGGAGATGAAAACACCAAATACTTTCATACTCTGGCTACTGAGTGCCATAGAAGGAACTCGGTTAATTCACTGATGATGGTTCTAGTATTCATACTCATCAAGACAAAGCAGCAGCTGTTTGGAATGCATTCAAACAAAGAATGGGAACTTCTTCTAACACCACCATGTATTTTGAACTAAATGAATTAATGTCAACTCATGATAATCTCCAAGATCTAATTATGGATTGGTCCTAAAAAGAGGTGGATGACATCGTCAAAATGTTGCCGTAGAGCAAAGCTCCAAGACCAGACAAATTAGATGGGCTTTTTATTAGGACATGTTGGAATATAATTAAAAATGATATCTACATGCTCTGTCAATACTTCTTCAATGAGCCTTCTAGCTTCTCAAGTATCAATGGATCTTTCATCACTCTAATCCCCAAGACGTCTATCCCTGAGTGTTTAAATGACTATAGATCGATTTCCCTGCTTAACTTGGTTTTAAAGCTAATCACAAAGATTCTAGCAAACAAGCTTCAGAAGGTAATTGTCAACCTAGTTCATAGGAATCAGTATGGCTTTATAAAAACAAGAATAATCTAGGACTGCCTTGCCTGGGCTTTTGAGTATATTCATCAATGCAAATAGAGCAAAAAGGATATTTTAGTTCTTAAGCTAGATTTTGATAATGCTTTTGACACAATAGAGCATGCTGCCATCATAGTGGTTATGATTGCAAAAGGACTTCCTAACGAATGGATTTCTTGGATGGACTACATTCTTTCTTCATGACATTCCTCGGTTCTCGTTAATGAGATTCCTGGTAGCTCTTTTTGATGCAAAAGAGGTGTAAGACAAGGTGACCCGCTTTCACCACTGCTATTTGTACTAGGGGCTAACCTTCTTAAATCGATTATCAATGAGGCAGCAAGAAGCAACCTGCTTAAGCATCCAATACCACCCCGAGGCAATGAAGACTTCATGGTGGTTCAGTATGCAAACGATACCATAATCATCCTCCTGGCCTATTCTGACAACTCCTTTGTCTTAGAGGTCTCTTGCAGACTTTTTCAATGTCCACTGGACTAAAAGTCAATCATAAAAAATCGATTATGGTTCCAATTAGTGTTCCTCTAAACAAAATGGACAATCTTACAGGAGTGTTTGATTGTAAAATTAGAACTTTGCCTTTTTACCTATCTAGGACTCCCAGTTGGAATGACCAAACCTAGAGTAAAAGACTTCCTTCCATTGGTGGACATAGTTGAAAGACGTCTGGTGAGTTCAACGAGCTTTCTACCCTATGGAGGAAGACTCACGGTTGTTAATGCTGTCATCTCCCTTCAATCAATCTACCATCTATGCATGCTTAGAATGCCAAAAAAATAATGGATCACATTGATAAAGCATGAAGGCATTGTCTATGAAGGGGATTCACAACCCTTCAGTCTAGTTGCAACTCCCTCGCTTCCTAGGACAAAGTGTGCAAATTGAAAAACATAGGTGGGTTGGGGGTCTTGAATCTCCGAGTCGTTAATGAGGGTCTTTTACTAAAACACCTGCATACATTCTATAGGAGAAGTGATACTCCTTGGGTCCAGTTTGCTTGGCAAAAATATTACTCTGTCTTGGTGCCTCATGCTTCGAAAGCATGTGAATCCTTCTGGTGGAAAGATGTAATGAAGGGCATCATGCAATTTCGAGGCATAGCTATGGGAAAGATTGGGAATGGCCAAGATATATTGTTTTGGAAGGACTGTAGGGAAGATCTCCTCCTTTGTGCAAAATTCTCGAGACTTTATTCGTTTGCCATCAATCAGGACACTTCGATCAAGAGTTATATGAACTCATTGGAGCATCAACCTTATATCACCTACCACTATCTGAAGAAGCCTATCAGGAACTCTCTCAATTGTTAAAAATACTCAATGGAGTTACTCTAAACCTACATACCTCGGATCTAGTGGACGTACATCTGGGGTGATTCCCTTTAGTCCTTAAGATAGAAATGATAATTAAGTGATAGTGCTAGCCGCCATCGGTGACTAGTGAATGATAAAATGAATTCCATGTTAACATATAAACTAGAAGTGCTTGATCCATAAATGCAGTACGGCACCCCAAAGTCCCAAACCAGCTCCTGTTGTCTTTGCCCGGCGATGGAGAGCACACGGTGGCTCCGGCTGCTTGCTCTTCTCATCGTCATTGTGCTCCTATTGCTCGCTCCCACTTCTCACTCCATCAACATCTTGAATGATCTCGACACTCTTCTATCATTCAAATCCTTCATAACAAATGACCCCTTTGGTGCACTGTCTTCCTGGAGTGCCATCAGCAACAGCACTTCCAACGGCACCCATGGCTTCTGCCACTGGAACGGCGTGACCTGCAGTGGTCACCTGCACCGCGGTCGTGTGACTGCCTTGCGCTTGCGAGGCCTTGGCCTCGCCGGTGCCATCTCACCTCTCCTTGGAAACCTCACCGGTCTTCGTGTGCTCGATCTGTCCGACAACAAGCTTTCAGGCGAGATCCCTCCTAGCCTTGGCGACTGCTTTGCACTCGGCTCCCTAAACTTGAGTGTCAACTTCCTGTCCGGCACCATTCCTCTGGCCATGGGCCATCTGTCAAAGCTTGTTATTCTGAATATCAGTCACAATGATATCATAGGCAGTATTCCCTCTTCACTCCAAAACCTCACAATCCTCACAGTGTTTAGTATTGGTACGAACTCCATGCATGGGCAAATCCCACCATGGGTCGGCAACTTCACCACTGTGACAGATTTAGATTTTGCAAAGAATGACTTCAGAGGCCATATCCCGCAATCTCTAGCTAAACTAACCAACCTTGTTTCCTTGACGATGGAAGTAAATAAACTAGAAGGTGTAATCCCCCCTTCGCTGTTTAATATATCATCCATTGAAACATTCAACCTCGGCTCAAACCAGCTTTTAGGTTCTCTACCGCTTGATATCGGCTTTGCACTTCCCAACTTAAAAGAGTTTGCTGTATTCTACAACCAAATCGAAGGTCCGATTCCACCCTCCTTCTCAAATATATCTCTACTTGAAAAACTCTTCCTCCATGGAAATAGATTTCGAGGTCGAATTCCACCAAATAGTGGTAGCAATGGTCTTCTGAAAGTGTTTGAATTAGGTAAAAATGAGCTACAAGCCACAGAGCCTAGTGATTGGGATTTTCTTACTTCCTTGGCTAACTGCAGCAACCTAATAATCTTAAATCTCCAACTAAATAACCTTTCAGGCATTTTGCCAAATATTGTTGCTAATCTCTCTCAAGAGCTCCAAGGGTTTCTTATCGGAGGAAATAAAATATCTGGGTCCATTCCTTCAGGAATAGGAAGGCTTCACAAAGTCACACTTCTCGAGTTGGCAGATAACCTCTTCACAGGCACAATACCTTCGGATATAGGAAAGCTGTCCAGCCTCCACCTGCTCCACCTATTTCAGAATAAATTTCATGGGGCGATTCCCTCATCACTAGCTAATCTTACACAACTAAACGAGCTACTCTTGTTTTCCAACGATCTTGAAGGGAGCATTCCGGCAAGCCTTGGCAACGTAAGCACCTTAACTTCCATTGACCTTTCCTATAACCGCTTGAGTGGTGAAATCCCACAAGAGATCTTGAGCATGACCTCACTGGCCAAACTGCTCAATCTCTCCAACAATATACTGAGTGGCCCTATTTCTCCACAAATTGGGCACTTTGTCACAGTTGATCTGTCAGCAAATAAGCTATCTGGTGAAATTCCACACACACTTGGTAGTTGCGTCGAATTGCAATTTCTTTACTTGCAAGGGAATCTCCTACAAGGGCAAATCCCAGCAGACCTCAATGCAGTCAGAGGCCTAGAAGTCTTGGATCTCTCAAGCAACAATTTGTCAGGACCCATCCCCGAATTCCTCGGAAATTTCCAGGTTCTGAATCAGCTGAACCTGTCAGTCAACCATCTATCTGGTCCAGTGCCAGATAAGGGTATTTTCCGTAACGCAAGCGCTGTATCACTCGCAAGTAATAGCATGTTATGTGGAGGCCCTCTATTCTTTCAGTTGCCGGCATGCCCATCTCAAGCACCGCATAGACCTTTACAATGTCAACCACAATATATCTTTATTTTTAGCACTGTTGGAGCACTGGTCATCGTTGCTTGCATCTTTACATTCTACTTTGTTAAGAAGCTAAGAACAAAGACGAGTGATGCTGATCAAGAGGACACAACAAATCTTATTGAGATACATCAGAAGATATCTTATGCTGAATTATATGCGGGGACTGATTCGTTTTCTTCAGAAAACTTGATCGGACGTGGAAGTTTTGGAAGTGTATATAAAGGGACTTTAACTGGTGGTATGAATCTTGTTACAGTAGCAGTGAAGGTACTCAATCTTCAGCAGCGAGGAGCCACTAGGAGCTTCATAACTGAATGCAATGCCCTCAAAAGAATTCAAAACCGAAAGCTTGTCAAGGTTATCACCGTGTGTGATAGCTGCAACCACAACGGTGATGAATTTAAGGCAATTGTGCTGGAATTTATTTCCAACGGAAACCTGGACGATTGGTTACATCCAAGCATTGTTGCCACCAACAACATACATGGGATGCTAAACTTGACGCAGAGGTTAAACATTGCTCTTGATATTGCAGAGGCTCTAGAATATCTTCACTATCACATTGAGCAACCTATTGTTCACCGTGATATCAAACCAAGCAACGTTCTTCTCGACGAAGACATGGTTGCACATGTAAGTGACTTCGGACTTGCAAAGATAATGGAGGTTGAAGCATCTGGGCAATATTTGGGTGAAACTAGTTCGGTTGGAGTTAAAGGCACAATTGGGTACCTTGCACCAGGTAAACAATGCTTAGTTATAAACTATGATGCATCTTAAATTCTTAACGCCTTCACCTCGGTCTTTTTTATTGTAAAATTCCAATGAGAAACTGATGCATAGTAATGTAGTCTTATCCTCGTGGTCACCACTTTGCATAATGGCTAGTCTCAGTTATTTATCAGCTGACCAAACCAACTAGTGCATATACAACAATCCATCATGTAGCTATTTCGTGGCAATTAGTTCATTTCGTAACTAACCCAACCCCATTGTTTTGTTAGAGTACGGTGCTGGAGCCGAAGTTTCTGTTGAAGGGGATGTGTATAGCTACGGAGTGCTGTTGCTTGAAATTCTTACTGGAAGAAGGCCAACAGACGCATTGTTTGATGGAACTACAAGTCTTCCCAAGTTCGTTGAGATGGCCTATCCTGACAAGCTATTGGGAATAGTCGATGCCACCATAGCACAAAGTGGAGTCACCAAAGAGATGGTAGATTTGTTCATTGCTCCGGCTGCAAAGCTTGGTCTAGCTTGTTGCAGGGACTCCGCAACCCAGAGAATGAGGATGGATGAAGTAGTGAACGAACTGGTTGCCGTGAAGAAGGCATGGGAAGCTCATTTGTCCATCATTCATTAGGTCATTACGAAAACAATGGCACCATCATATGTATATCCCCATTATTATTTATTAACTATAGGATACCGACAGCGCCGCCCGGAAGGAATAAATATATTTTGAAATGTCTAGCTCGTGCAATTGTACGAGTTGACGACTAGTAAGATATATCTGTTTTTCTGCATCATGCTAGATTCAAATGAAAAATTGACCATAACATACATTTATTCCCACGGTAATTAACCTCTGAGTGTGGCAAAAAAGCTAAGATATTGCTCTCTTTATTTTACAACAACATGTCCTATTAGCTTACATGCAGTTAAGCTTTTCAAACTTTGGCTATCGATATCTTTTTAAATATTTAGATTAGATACATGAAAATCATATATGTAGATTCATCTTGAAAAGTACTTCCATAAAATTATAATTTTGTTAGATTTTATAAATATATTACAATAGAAATTAGTAGTTAAAGTTATGTTTTAAGAACGTGTCAACGTCTAAAACGATATGTTTTTATGACCTGGAAGGAGTGCATGACTATGAAGCCCAAGTTATTTATTTGATTAAGTCAAATGATGGAAAATTTGGGAAAACACCCTCGAGGGGTGGTAGATTTGTGAATGTATGACTCTTGGTGCTTACCTTTATATACAAGTGACTGCGTCTCAGTATAAACTTTGTAAAGTCATAAGTACACCCCCGGCGTATGCTTAGAGGACACACACCTGTGTGATGGTGTATGTACGTGCGGCTACCTTGTAATTGCAAAACTAATGGTGAAAAAAATTTCATTAGAAACCTATGTCATTTAGCTCAGTAACTATGTAGCTAATGCGGGTATGGCATGGTGCAGAAGAGTTTATTTACAAGGCGATGTATACAGCTATGGAGTACTGCTGCTGGAGGTTCTTACCGGAAGAAAGACGCACATTGTTTGACGGGACCATAAGCCTTCCAAAGTATGTCGAGTTGGCCACTTGGCCTATCCCGATAATCCACATTACCAAACAATCAATGGAAGCAACCCAAGAGATAATAGATTTGTTCATTGCTCCGGGGGCTCTGCAGGCCAGGAAGCGAGGACGGATGAAGAAGTGAAAGATCTGGTTGACATAAACCAGGCACGGGCAGCTTATTTGTCCAGTATTCCGTAGGACAAGAGCACACGAGCCATGGCTAGCCGCGGACAGGCGCGACCACACCGTGCATATCTCCGTCCAGCCACAAGGCCACCAGCTCATGCACGGTTAATTCCGAGCTGTACTAGGCATTTCGCCGAGCACCTTGCAGGCGGCAGGGCAGTCGGTGCCAACGCTCAGTTGGCCTCCATGTGACCGAGTGGCAGTTCCCCATGGAGGCGAGGCCCACGCGGAATATCTCCGCAGGAGGTGGGGGCGAGGATTGATCTCTCCGCGTGTGAAACAGGGTGGGACCCACTATGTTAGCAAGGTGGAGACGGGATCATCCTCCCCCGTAAGGTCCTGTAGGGACCTGATAAAAATAAAAAAATATTTTTAATAATAGATTATAGTTTTTTAATATGAAAGATTATATTTTTCTTTGTATATTTAGACTAAAACTAATATTTATATATTAGAATATATATTTTAAAGCTATATTTGTTTTAAAAAATGTGATTAAGTAATTATAAATTAATAAATAAAGTCAAATTATTATTTTTAAAAATAAATTTAGTCTTTTTTATCCCTACGGGGACCGGGGACGGGCCCATCTCCCCTAGGAGGCTTAGCAAGATGAGGTGGGGGCGGGACGGGGCTGCGGAGGTTTCCCTTGCGATCCTCTACCAGTTGTCATCCCTAGTCTAATGCAGTTGTTGTCTTAAACCTTGTTAAAAAAAACTCCCTTATGTGGAGCTAGCTAGTAACATCATGATCTCCACTAAGGCATAAGAGAGTAGTGAAGACTGTGCTCAGTACCGCGGATGCGCGGAACCAAGAATCAGTTGAGGACATCGCGCCACACCTCAATCCAAGAGCGACCTCCCGGTGGCGGCAATGCAAATGATAAAATGATAGGTAGGGCCGTCTTGCTTTGCTCGGCAAATGGACTCCACTCCTGGACATTGTCCGACTCTGAGCTTTCTTGGCTTAGCCTGTCTCTCTAATGGCTAGAACCAAGTCTAAGTGAAGGACTATGTAAGAAGGTCTAGAATAATATTGTGATGAACCATTAAAAGTTTCGTTGAGTGGTTAAGTGATTTTGTAAAGATCGCACTTTGTTTGGCTGTTTTCTGGAATTTTTAGGAAAAACGGAAGTACTGCAGAGCGGTAGTATTGACCTTGTGAGTGCAGTCCTACCGCAAGAATGGCAATTCCGGTTTGAGTTGCAATATGTTTTTCCAGAGGGGTCCAGTACGAGGTGTGAAGGTGTGGTAGTACTAGCTTAGGGCAAGGTAGTACCGTAATGCGGTAGTATCTGCATTGTAGGTGCGGTACTACTGATCTTCCTAGAAAAATAAGACTTTGGAATTTGAGTCATGGATCAAGTTGTTGGAATGTGGTCATGATATGGATATTGTTACTTGTGTGCATATATGTTTATTGTTTGGTCCTAGGTTTATGATCAGTATTTTGGTTGCATACATTTGGGATGGTGTACTGTATGGATTAGTTGTGTCAATTGATGACTTTGTGTATTGTGCGGTGCTACTTGACAATTTGTTTGTTGTTTTTGGTTGTAGAACTTCGAAACTAGTTCATAGTGAGGTGTAGGAGGGCCGGGACTAGGCACAGGGTGGTGCTAAGGTCCAGAACGGTCAAGGAGACACCGAAGATAACCGAAGCTTGCGGGGTGATTGCAAGCCAGGACGACAAGGAACTAGAGCGGGAGCTACTGGTAGTGGACATGACGGGTGATAGTAAGGTGGACCGGCACTAGGCTCAGGGAGGAGTCGAGGTCTATGCAGTCAAGGAAGCTAGGTGTCGTCATGAGCGAGGAGAAGCATGTGGTGCGTCAAGTGACTTGGGTCATTTGCAAACGAGGACAGTTCGGTGGGATCCGAACACGTAAGAGACTTGACAGCAAGTCATTGGGGCCACATGGAAGATGGCAAAGCATTGGTGATGTTTCATGATAAAGGAAGTAGGAAGCTTCATGGAAGACGGTAGAGAGGCATTGTGGTAAATTGCATAATACCGAAAAAGTGGCGGTGTGTGAAACCGCGGTGTTGGCCTAAGTGATTTATGTCTTGTATATGCTAAAAATGTGAAGTGGATCGAGTGTTGATTTACTAATAGGTTGATGGTTGTAAGCTGCTTTGAGAAGAGCGTAAGAGAGTAAAATCTGGTATTAGGTGGGGTTAGCGGGTTATCCCCGGTTTGGCCTAATGGGTGAGTTGACTGAGCTCAAACATCGTACAAGAAAAGCAGGAAATGTTGAAAGGAAATTCGAGTGACGGATTATATCATATGGCTTAGTCAGTCCAATGATGCGTGATCTGGTGGAACCGAAGCAGGAGAGATTTGTTGACGGATGGCAAACCAATGGTGCATCTACACGTAGTAAGCGTGTTGATTGTTTGCAAGAGAAGATGAAGATCAGGTCAAGAAAGAGTATTGGCAAGTTGACAAAAATACTGGAAACTAGTTTGAATCAAAACTATAGTGCTTAAGAAGGCAGTTTTGGTCAAGGAGGATCTGAGATAAATAAGTGGATCAAAGGCTAAAAACTTAGCGGGTTCAGGTTTATATACTTTGAAAAGCATGCATAGGCATAGTGTGTGAGTAATACCCATATTGTGTGGAGTTAACAGGTTTCTCACATTTGTGCTAGCAGATAATATCCATTAGAGTTAGATTAGACTGGTTACTTTATCTATTTAATGAGTTAGGATGAAGACTTACAAATGAACCATCTAACTATCCTACTTTTACTCTTTGAAGCCAAGTATTCTATGGTTAGAGTTTAGAAAGTGTAAGTACTAGGGTGTGCTCTTTTATCCTTCAGATAGAGTGACGATAAAATCTTTATTCTTAAATAATAATATATCAACTTTATTAATCTCTCGTAGATCTTTTTTATGTTTGATCGATCTACTCTTATTTTGATTTCTCTTCTTTTTGACATCACATTACACATATGCTTGGTCTCCAAGCATTCCCGCCATAGGGTAGTCAAAATGGCTTGTGCTGATAATTTTTATCTACAACTTTTAATTTCGGCTGCTATTTTTACTTTTCAGTGGAGAAGCCGCCTAATTTAAAATAGTGTTTGGCACGAGTTGCTGGGCCACGGGCAGATGTGCCACATGGATCGCCGTGGCGCTGGGAATCATTTCTACAAGCAAATTGTGCTGGTGCACTTCAACTGACAGGACAAATCACTTCCACATATCAAAATCGAACAAAGGACATCATCCAAGATGAAGTTGTACTTTTAGATTTTCTTTTCATAGCACCGTATTAAATTATTGTAGGTCCAACAACTCCTGGATTTCCAGGGTCTTCTTTGCAAAGCATCTGACCATCTCGAAGAAATGACAAGCAGAGCCACTACAATAGTAAAATGCGTAAAATATCAGCTGCAAGGTTTTGGTTACTATCATGAATATGCAGAAAATATTGATCTCATTAATCATCCAGAGGGAGAGAGATTTGTGCACCTGTCTACAGTGTGCGCCTAGATTTTCTTCTGAACTATTCAAGTGATTGGAGGCGACTTACACAATTAGAGATGAAACAGATCAAATAAAATCGAATAGTCTCAAATACTAATACAAATTCATATTTTTTAAATAAATATAGATACGAATATAAATTCATATTTTTAAAATGAATACGAATCCAAATATTCTCGAATACAAATATAAATTGAATGTCGTAACGAATACGAATTCAAATCAAATATGCACTTAATTCAATCGAATGCGAATATCCTAAAACTTTTGTAACAAATCTTGGTAGAATCAATTTATGTAACATGACTACACGTCTACACGAGCTAGCAGAGTAGCACATAGTGTTGAAAATTATGCAAAGTAATTTTCACTACTTGTGAATTTTAGTTCATAAAAAAATTACTTCCTACAATCATCCCTAGAAAGGTCGCTTGGCATGGAAACGAATCGAATACGAATACAAATATTCTCGAATACAAATACGAATATTTTTAAATACAAATTTTACTTATCATATTTATATTTTTTCAAATAAAAATATTACATAAAACAGACTATCCTTTAGCGTTTCAATCCCTGTACACAACGCAGCAAGCCCCCGTTTTATAGGCGAAGCGAAGGGCCGAAAGAGTTCGTGCTGGCTCGCGGCCCTTCAGCCTTGGGTATGTACTTGACCGAGGGGGGGGGGACGCAGCGTGGGTGGCGCGCTCGGCTGCTGCTCTCGTGGTATGGGTATACAGTGGCCTACATGAACCGGCTGCCAGACCGATGAATCGGCATGGGCTCGTTCTGCAAGTCTGTAAATGCAGTAAATGAGATTTGCATCATACCTGTATTACTTCCCGGGGATTCCCCGCGCGGAGAGCCCCGCCATGTTGCCCCTGCGCGCGCTCCGGCCGGCGCGTGGCGGGGAATCTTCGCACGGTCGGCCGACCTCTTATGCGAAAAAGCCCCTCTATGTTTCTGAAATTACGTAAAGGTCCTTGATTCTCGCGAAAAGGCCCCTGCCGATTTTTTTGGAAGCGCTTTTTCTGAAAACACCCCTCCACTTTTGTATACTTTGCAAGATAGCGCCCCACGATTTTCTAAATTACGTTCGGGTCCTCGTTTAGTTACGTACAGGTCCTCGATTTTTTACGAAAAAAACCTTTGACTTTTTCGAAAATACACATGCGGCCTCGATTTTTTTTAAAAGCTCCTCACGCGGTTTTCTAAATTAGACATTTGGCTTTTTCGAAAAGGCCCCTGCCGGAGCGCTTTTTCTGAAAACACCTCTCCACTTTTGTATACTTTGCATGATAGCGCCCCACGGTTTTCTAGATTACGTTCGGGTCCTCGTTTAGTTACGTACAAGTCCTCGATTTTTTACGAAAAAAACCTTTGACTTTTTCGAAAATACACATGCGCCCTCGATTTTTTTAAAAAAGCTCCTCACGCAGTTTTCTAAATTAGACATTTGGCTTTTCCGAAAATACACATGTGCCCTCGATTTTTTTAAAAAACTTCTCACGAATTATCGCCTCTTTTACTTCGGTACACACGGTGGCTGGCGCGGCGTGACGCCGCGCCTATGAGGCTAGTTAAACTGTCAAACTGAACCGTTCTGAAACTTGTGTGCTTCTTTAACATCAAGGCACAAAGTAGTGAAAACTGCACAGAAATTTTGAGATTTGCTTGGCATAACATTTCAGCATCTCGTCTCATCTGCCATTTTTTCTTACACAGGCTACCAATTCACTCGATCTTTTCTCCCAAACCTGATCGAACAAGGTAAACCAATCCGACCCAACCAGCCAAATAATATGTATAAACCACTGAAGAGAGAAGCTAGACCAAATCAACGCGAAACCGACACAACTCTTCATGGTAGTGTTAATACCAATGTTAGCAGCTCTACAGTCAAATATGTTCATTGCCACATTCCAACACGCACAGTACTAACAGGCACAATGTAACAGAATGTTCGACCAAGCAGGTCAGCTCAGGCGCCCTCGATGGTATTCTTTTTTGCGCAAGGCATTGATGGTGAAACAACGAAAGATCAATGGTAGAATGTAACCAACTGTGCGACAAAGATTGTGCTCCCTGGAAAGAACAGAAGGAATTGGGAGTAATTGATGTGAAAAGAATTCGTCGTCTCAGGAGGCGTCCTTGTATGGTAACTCGCAAGCAGCCATGTGATTCTTCGACTTCACCTGCCCGAGCATCTCAGCTACTGTCCTGCAGCGACATTGCTTGCCAGGACGGATGACATCCCCATAGACAGCCATCTCAATTATATCAAGCTCCTTATCTGGCCAACAGGGAAGAAACACTATAGCAAATGAGACTAAATTTACAATATGAAACTGCAAGAGAATTTTCTGGTAAATAGTGTGGATAGGGACAGCTATATTTGATTGGATTTTCGGTTTTAGCTCCCGATCTAGGTATTAATGATTTAGATCATAGATGAAATAAGAATAGTCCATGGATATTATAATATGCTGGAACCTCGACTCTCCTCTGGCCAAAGCAGCAGGTATTTGCCAACAACAAATCATCAATAGAAACTATCTGAAACGATTCATCTACTTCTTTTATAGGGCCCTGATTGTCAAAGAAATTTTTAGACCACACAAGTACACTTTTACAATACCATGCTTTTGGATGCTTGTAAATATCATTAAAAATAAGTTTGTAGAAACCACTGTTGACACTGAAATGGAAAAAAATAAAAATAAAGCTATCACAACTGGATTATACATGTCTGGTGCCTGTTAGTTTGAAGTCAGGACAAGGCATTGCAATCTTAAGTTCATAACTCTGGAATAGAAGAAAAATTCGTAGAAACAAAAGCCAGAATTTTTGTCCATCTATGTTAGAAGAAAGTGGTCACATAGTCTAATTCTCAAGTACCACGACCTGGTTTTCTACCTTTTCATGCATGCATCATATGATAAATTCAGTCTGTACTGATATGTTCGAACAAAATAATGCCTAGGAGGAACAAGTTTGGTGCTTCCACTCCAATTGACTTGTTTTCCAAAAACAAGGGACAAGTCAAGCACCTCCTAGACTTAACTTAAATCAAAACAATAAAAAACAAAACTTCCAAGATGGTTCAAAGGCAACATGCTATTCAATAATCACACCAATGCTGCTTTCCCACTGCTCCTAATTCCCTTTCTTAATCAGGGTCCGAACTATACACAATACTTTTCGCAACCATTGATAAGTCTCTAATACAAAATAAAAATAGAAAAAAAAATACACATCAGTATACCCTTTATCTCCTAAGGGAACATACATGGCAGATTTCATATAAGTATGTTTGTATTACAATTGTTACGCAAGTCATGTATCAAAAGCTGTTCTTTTGAAAATGACAAATCAGAGGAGCTGCTTTCTAGACCATTTGTTGGAATGATAGAATCAAAATGTTGATTAACTCACCAGTGAACTTGATATCACAGGAAAAGCCTCGCATCTCTGCCTGCTCTATCCATGCTTTATCAGATTTGGACCGGTTCACCCTAGTCTGAAGGATCTGGCAATTCTCAACAGTGGACTCCCCTCCTAAAAACAATGATCAGAACTTAAATTTGAGCACCAGAATTTCCTAAAAACAATCCGAAAGTCCAAAATAGCGAGTGGCATAGACCAAAATTGTCCAATAACATAAGGATTGTGAAAGAACAGAACCAACAAATGATGAAAGATGACTTTGTTAAGAACAAAGCACCAACTAAAGAAGTAAAAGAGGGGCAACATTTAATCAGCATATGTACTAACAACAAGTTTCAAGTTACAAGAATGGACACCAATGCTCACACAAGGTAATTCTAACCTAAAATTTCCACAGCTGGAATCCTTAGCAAAAAGAATCAGCATAAAGCTGGGAATCCTAATATTATGTAATACAGTATTCCCAGATCGGAATTTATTACCAAATTTATCCTCGATGATAAATAGTATACGCCAATGTAAAAAAAAGAGAGCAAAAGAATTCATTTGACTTGCAATTGTGCAGGCATAACTTTGGAAACCATTAAAAAAAACTCGACCTGCGGGGGGAGGAAACCCCCCGAGCATCATGCTTAAGAAGAAGGTCTTCTCACGCAGACCGAGAAAACCCTCGAACCCCTGCTCCACCCTTACACAGCGGCACCACGCCCGACCTTTGTGAGACGACCGGCGGATCCTTTTGGATCAACGCCCTGGCGGGTCCTTAGACCTGTGCTTTGGTGTGGTAGCAGGCGAGGGGATTTTTTCCCCCAAGCCTGAAATTCGCTCCCACTGGGAGTCGAACCCAGGACCTGGGGGGTGCTACTTTGGAAACCATTCAAGCTCTCATCAGGTTAACAATTCCATATCAAGATAGATGTGCAAAGGCCTGTTTGGAACCCAGGAATTTTCGCTTGATCAAAATGTAATTCTGCTCCCATCGAATGTAACTATACAAGTAAACCCAAACAAGTTTCACCTCCATCTACCAGCTTTTCACCTCCATCTACCAGCTATGCACCCTTGACTAATTAGTTCAGCCATTATAACAAGTTAACAACTGATTGGCAAAAGTTTCAGTTTACTTATTCAACATTGTTGACATCAATATTCACTTCTCATTTTGATCCATCATCCAAAGAAAGAGATATTTACTTATAATTCATGGATTGAGTTCTACCAATACAAAGCCTGAGAACCAATTCCAGGCACCAAACGTTCTGAGATTTGAGATCTTTGAAAAAACAATAAAAAAATTCCCCAAGGAATGAAATCTTATATGATACTGTGTGCACAAGTAATCTATATATGGATTGGAGAAGACACCTCCCCTTAGTTTAACTCTATATAAATGATTTACTGGGCTATCACCAAAATCCTACCTATCCAAATATGTTCTCACATTTACCTGTACCTATACTTTTCCAAGGCGAGTAGGCCAAATCCTCTCCATCTAAACTAAACCGGACCCCCATTTCTAACTCTAAAGTCCAACCTAAATCTTAGGCCAAATCGAAAGCATTGATGTCAAAAATCAGTTCTATCTGGAACGAAACCTAAATCTTATTCGAAAACAAACTAAATGCGCAATATCTTAAGACGAAGGAGTCTAAAAATCAAAGATTCATCCATAAAAATCAGCTCATCTGCAGACGAACTCAACCCTGACGCGTCCAAAACGAAATCGAACGAACTAATCCGAGTTCCCAACCAGCATACGGCCAACCAACACATCACATCACTACTAGTACGCACTAGACGGATCGATCTCCACTCTCTCTTCCAGCAAGAAACGAAGATATGGGGTTTACCTTTGGAGAATGGGACGATGTGGTCATACTCGTAGCAGAGGCAGCCGTGGCAGCTCCAGAAGCGGCGGCACACGACGTTGCCGGCGGCGTCCTGCCGCCACCGCTCCGGGTGCCGCCCCGCCAACACCGCCGCCTTCCGCCAGCACGCCGCCCGTGTCTTCTCGTCGAAGGACCTTGGCCGCTCCTTCTCCCTAGGCGCCGAGCCCCCTCCGCTGCCGCTCGCCTCGCCGTTGTGCTCGCGCCGGGGAGAGGAAGGCCCCATTCACATCAACCCCTCGCTAGGTTTCTCTCACCTCCGCAGGGGAAGTGTTGAGAGGCATAGGAGTCTCAAAAGGCTGTGTTTGGAAGAATTTTGGACACATTTGGACCCTAAACACCCGAAATTCCATTTTGGCCCCCAAACCAAAAAAAACTCCGTTTCTGGACCCTCCCGACCGCGCGTTCACGAGATGGCACCATGTGTCCCGGTCGTGCGGTCTGGTACCGCACGACCGCACTGTTCACGGGTCGTGCGGTACCAGACCGCACGACGCGCCTGCCCCGAGCGCCGCCGCACGAGTGAACGCTGGAGAGCACAGACGCGCGGTCGGGTGGGCGGTCGCGCGGTCGGTGCGGGTGGACGCGCGGTCGGGCGGGCGGTCGCGCGGTCGGTGCGGGCAGTCGCGCGGCCGGCGCTGAGGGCAGGCAGGTCGTGCGGTCTGGTACCGCACGACCCATGAACAGTGCGGTCGTGCGGTACCAGACCGCACGACCGGGACACGTGGCGCCATCTCGCGAACGCGCGGTCGGGAGGGGTCCAGAAACGGAATTTTTTTGGTCTGAGGGTCAAAAACGGAATTTCGGGTGTTTAGGGGTCCACATGTGTCCAAAATTCTGTTTGGAATAGGTACCAAATAAGGCACTATAGTTTCTGTAGTAAGCCAGACAAACTTTGACTTTTTCCATTTTCTAATGGTAATTGTGTGGAAAGATTAAGGGAAAATTGACTTCATATGACTGTGATATTGGTACTTTGTTAAAATACCACTCGTTCATTTGCCTTCCCCAAAATAACATCCAACTCATGGTCAGCTACTTCAAGTATTATTGTAACGCCCTGCCTCAAAATCTGAGCAAAGCCTAGACCACCATGGGTGGAGCCACGCATGTAAAGCAGGTTGTTTATATTTTTATCCTCGTTGTGGAAAAGAGTAGAGTTAACTCAAAAGATACTATGTTTAGATAATACATATTACATGTTACTGTAACTTATTTTAGATAACTAATATAGGACTAATTCCACCGTATAACTCTACATGGGCTAACAAACTAATAGGCCAGATAATTACGCTCGTTATTGACTAACATCATTTCCTTCTGACCACCGTGCCTATAGTGGATGCTGTAATACACAGACACGTCCCCTCTGCTCAATTTGCTATTCGGCATCTTTATTCCCATTCGGCATTCTAGCTATTGCCCCTCGTGTCCTCGGCTCAATTTGCTCTCCTTCACAGGTGAAATGAAGTCAATAGGAAGAAAGGTAATCAAGGGTGCAGCCGACAAGGTGACACCTGTTGGTCCAGCCGAGGGAACTGACTCATCGGCTTCGATTGCTACTCTCTAAGAGAAAACGTACACATATTTTCTTCCTTAAACGATACACGCATATGAGTAGAGAGAACGAGTAAACATATGAATGACTTCTTTTTTCTGGTGACGCACGCCTTTTTTCTTTCCTTTTTTATTCACTCAATTTTCTCAATTGCTCTACATATTTACATGGCTTAAATAGATACAATTGGGCTGCACATGTAGACCACTCAACCACGATCCCCACGACTCGGTACACACCGCGCATTACCCGTAAGACTAGCTCAACTCATTTACTCAGCTGTTACTCGGACTCATTTACACAGCCGTTACTCACAACAACGATTTACGACCACTGTGTCTCAACCACGGCTGCTACTCGACTTACGAGTATTCCAACAACACTAAAATCGTCGGGCACAGCTTGAGCACTATCTTGTTGGACTAAGAGTCGATGAATTTGAGGCGGAAGAGACACTGACACAATCAAGGCATCAAAGATAAATTCTGAGCAACTTAACATCCAACAAAACCAGTACATTTTGTGCTGCAACTTAACCATACAAACCCACCTGTTCATTTATCACACGAAGTACTAAATCACAAATTTTTGAGAGGATAAATCACAAAAATGGTTCTTGTACCGAAAGGTTTTAGTGTGATAGGTACTACACTAAAGACTGTTCATATTATTTTTTTGCTTCTGGCTTTTACTTAGAGAAGACAGAAATCAATATGAATACCCAACTTCCCGAAGCGACTTTTATACTCCTCTCGCACCAAGGATAAAGGAGAGGATCATGGGCACATCACACATCCCATTCTTTTCGCTCTCTCACGTATGTATCTCTCTCTCTCTCTCTCTCACTTTCCTCACCATCACCTCCACCTTCTAAAAACTATTTCTTTCAATCACTACTATTCATTTTTAGCTAAAAGCCATCAGTTGCAGTCAAAAGCTATCAGCTGTGGCTAATACGAATATGCCATAAGAGATTGTTAAACTCTGATAACCTTCTTATGTGCAATAGCTCCTAGATTGCATAAGAGTTTGTGAGATATGGTACGAGCGTGTGTGGTATTAAGAACAAAGTAGATGCAATATCGTGGTCCAACATCTCAGCCCATAATGCTATCACTACTCTATATCACTCTAAATTATATCAATCATTAATAAATTTCAGTAATGTTCCCCTAGTTATACTACTACGAAAATATGAATTACCTACGTTGAATGACCTGTATAAGAAAACAAATGAAGGACCATGTGAGAATATTCAGAATTATATTGTGATAAACCATTATAATTTGAAAATGTTGGAAATTTGAAATTGCAAATCGTCGGTTTTTTGGAACGGTTTACAATCTGGGTAGTCAAACCAGTTTTGAGGGTCGGTCTGACCAGAATTCCCCGGCGATCAGACCGGTGCCCATTTGCAGTTCAAACTGCTGGCCATCAACGGTTTGACCAGTGATGAGGTTTGGTCAAACCGACTGAGCAAGGAGGCCTTGGCCAATTTTTGTTTCTTGTGGTTTGAGTCACGGGAAGGGTTTGAGTGACCTAGGTTGGGGTTTATAGGTTGCATGAGACATGTTAAAGCTAATGTGGGTCAAATTATGAAGAAACTTGTGCCCAAAATAATTTCTTTATCTTTGGATGTGCAAGGTCACTTAGAATCAAAATGTGGTCAATGACGAGGATCGGGGCTACGCTCATAGAGGAACCGAGATCCAAAGGATTGAAGATGTTGGGTGAGATGGTTGAGCTCAAGCATAGCATGAGAAAGGTGGGAAATATCGAAGGAAAGTTCAAATGGTGGGTTGCACCATGTGGCTTGGATGGAACGAATGAGGCGTGGTCCGATGAAACCAAAACGAGAGAGAATTGCTAACACGTGGCAAGCCAGTGGTACACCAACAAGTGGAAAGAATGGCGACTGCTTGTAATAGAAGATGAAGACCGGGTCAAGAAAGAGTATTTTGGTAAGTTGACCAAAATATTGAAAACTACCTTGAATCAAAACCGTAGTGCTTAAGCGACACTAGGGAGAGTGATTTAGGTCAAGGAGAAGTTAAGAAGATCAAGTTGGATTAAGACTATAAACTTAGCAGATTCGAGCTTATGCACTTTGAAAACCGTGCATAATTGTAGTGTGTGAGTTAAAACCCATGTGTGGAGATCAAGTTTTTTTCTATATGTGCTAAGTGGATAATATCCACTAATGGTTAAATGGGCTAACAAGCCTATCTATTTAACAGGTAGGGATGGAGACTTGTAGTTATCCCTACAACCATCCTCTTTTGAGACTAAGTGTACATGTGTTAGGGTTAGGATTTGAAAGAAGTTGAGTGCTGTGATGTGCTCTCTTATCCTTCAGGTGGAGTGGCTTGTTCATCTCCATGATTATCTCTTGTGTAGATTGATTTGCTCTTAACTTGGTTAGTTTTTCCTCTTCTTTTCTTTCCTCTTGATCTTGTTATGCCAAACACGTATAAGAGATGAAGATAATCCATAGAAATCAATCTCTATCCATCTAGGTACTTTGATGGCAAGTTCATGAAGAAATCCGATTTTGTTTGATTTTGGCCTCTCTGAGTGATTTCACATTCCAAGGTTTTTGGCTTGATTTCTTTAGTGTTCTTGCTTGTTGTGACATGTGGGAATACATCTGGGGCCATCTTTACCATCTTCTATCCACAACTAAGTCATATTTACTATTTTCATATTTTGCTTGATTTTTGTGCAATCTTGCTTCAATCTGAAAAATATCTGAACTTTGTCATGATTTTTTTGCAATCGATGGATGGAATAAATTTCTAAGACCTTAAGCAAGGTATGTGCAAAGTTTTATAGTAATTGATCTTGTAATTTAGGAGTTACACCAAAAGAGAGTCCCATCGGTTTGTTCTAGAGCAGGGTGGTGGTTCAATCGCACCCACCAGTCAGACCGGCCTAGTGCCAGTGGTCTGACCACCAGCAGTGAGCTTGTTCGACCTCTAGGGTTTGGTGTTTTTCAGAATTTGATCCATTGAGCTATTCGTTTTGGGATTTTGGCTGAGGATTCTATTCTTTATAATTCTATAGTTATTTGAGAATAGGAACAAGAATACTTAAGGAAAATTTTGGACAGCACCATTCACCCCTCTGTTGTCATTTGGTCCTACAAGTGGTACCAAAACCCGGTTAGCTCTTCTCATAGATCTTAACAGTCTTAAGAGCTATGGTATCAGACAAGTTTTTTATCAAGCGACCTATTTTTTGATGAAGTCAATTTTTCTTATTGAAAGGCTTGCATGCATTCCTACATTGAGGTTCAAGGGCATGTAATTTGGCTCAAAGTCAATAATCATTATGCCATGCCGGCCAATGACGAGGTGATCACACCCGATATTGAGGCAAACAACAAAGCTTAGAATTCCTTGATTCAAGGGTTCAATCGATCTGAGTTTGGGTGTGTCGCTCACTTGAGGTCTGCTCACAATCTCTAGAAGACTCTCACTTATTACCATGAGGGCTCTATCGCTATCATGGAAGTGAGACAGAACCAACTAAAGAAATAATACTCAAAGATCGAGCAAAAGCCCGGTGAATCTTTGGATGAGTTGTGGAAATCTTTTGTAGGATTATTCATTATTTGCATGTTGTTGGCATTGTATTTTCTATGTACGCTAACTGTTGGGTGCACTTGGTGTGAGAGTTTGGGAGATGAAGATCACTTCTATCAATGACAACACTGTCATGAGTTAGCTTGCAATGGATAAGCTCTACTCGATGTTGAAGAGGCATGAAATTGACTTCATCTCGTGTCTCCTCAAGACAGAGTTGATGGTACTTGTGGTTAACCCTTCTCAGAGTACCTCTTCTGATTCCTTGGACTTTGGCTCTTCTAGATTTTTATTGTCTGTCTTGCACTCCTTGAGCGACGAGTAGCTAAAGAGCCTACCTGAGGATGACTTAGCCTTTCTATCCACAAGCCGTGTCACTTGCTTCAAGTGTGGTGAGCTAAACTATATTTGGTCCAAGTGCTGTAAGCTGAAGGGCAAGGAGTAGAAGGACGTCTGGAGGCGTCTTCAAACTCGCGACATGAAGGCCAAGAAGTCTAACTATCATAAGTTAACCAATCGAGTACTTGCCACTCTTGAGAACATCAATATGAGCGATGTGGACTCAGAGGCGGAGGATGATGAGGATGACTCCCATTGCAAGAAGAAGGTCCAGGACTTCGCTGACATGTGCTCCATGGTCAAGGGTAGTCACGATGTCGATTCCTCCTCTGATGAGTTCTACAGCGATCCCAATGAGGTATGCCTCTCCTCTAAAGAGATGAAATGTGCTCTTGTTGCTGTTGAACAAAAACTAAAGAATCAATCTAGAATGATTAAGAATCAGGACATAATGATTAACAACTTACACCTGGAAGTTGTTAGGCCCATTGCTCAATTGCCAGCCAGCCTAAAGATACTCTAGATAAACTTGATTCTCTTAAGTCAAGTAGTGATCATGACTATATGGATGCTATTGCATTAGATATGATTCCTTTACATGCTATTCCTTCATCTTGCTCAAATTGTGCTATACTTAAATTGAAATTGGATAGTGCTATTAAGGAATGACATAAATTTAATCTTGATCATACTTGCTTTCATTGTGAATAGCAAAATTAAAACAAAAGAAATAACTGAAATGCTTCTTCATTTTAGAATTGAATCATGTGAAAATTATCCTAAACTCATAATCGAGATTGATGCTATTAACTAGACACTTGGGAAAATTATCCATGGCTGCATCTAAGAAAGTTATTGATTCTATTTCTTGTGTATTTTGTGCTGAAATTAGGACTGATTTAGATAAGATACATGAGGCTTTTAGAGTCAAATATTGAGAGACCATGTGGAGGTATCCTCATGTTTGTGATGAGTAATTGACGATTGTGTTAGAGAGTTTGAGTTTGTTTTGGGTATTCTAGGGTTGAGTACCTTTCATTAGTGTTATTGATGATTATGCTGTTTCGTGCGATGCTATGTGATGGTTTTCTTGTCTGTGTGGCTGCAGGACTTCAGAGCTAGGTCATGGTGACACGTGGGAGGACCGGGACTAGGCATAGGAGGTGTTGAGGTCCAGACGGTCGGGTACGCCGAGGATGATCGAGGCTGGTGAGGTGGTTGCGAGCTGGGAGACGAGGAACCGGAGCTTGAGCTATCGGTGGTAGACACGACAGGCAACGACGAGTGGACTGGGACTATGCTCAGGGAGGAGTCGGAGGTCCAGACGGTTGGATGTCAGTTTCGGCCATGTGCGACGGAACAGACCAGGACTAGACTCAGTTGGAGTCGGAGGTCCAGACGGTCAGGATGCCGGGTGCGGTCGTGTGCACCGAAGCGGACCAGGACTAGACTTAGGGAGGAGTCGAGGTCTAGACGGTCAAGGTACTGGTTGCGGGAAGCTTCCGGGAAGGTGCTTGAGGGCAATTTGGAGAATTGACTCAAGTTTGGGTGAAATGGCTGGTTCCCTCCACTTCTCTACATGTGTTTGACTTTTGCCTTATATGGATGTGAGGTGAGGGAGTGGATTGCAGCTGACCTTTCTTGATTTGCTATTAGAGGGTGAGCTCTTGCCTTCATATGTGGTATGGAGGAGGCTCTGGATAAGTAAGCAATCTGCAGAGGCAGTGTGTGTGTTCTCCTGCATGTGTTCTTCCCAGTGGAAGCATGTAGTGAGGGGTAGAAACACTTCTCTATTTCCAACTGCGTATAGGGACGTAGTTGGTGGTTGTAAACCTCATTTAATCATTCATCTCCTTGATATGCTTTTTATTTGAGATGAACTGCTTCATTCCTCTCTATGCTTTGCTCTGGATGGTGTTCTCTGCTTCTGTGATGTTTGATTCGATTTCTATTTGAAGTAGCTGCAAATTCTTGTTGCTCTGTGATGGGAACTAACCTCAAAGACCATTTGGTCAGCTTTTCCCAAGAGCAAAAGAACTCTAGTACAGATCTCTTCCAAATAATCTCAACTGCAAGGTTCCTCTGTTTTTCACTGTGCTAGGGTTTGATGTCAGGGGAACATGAGATTTCTTTAGATAACCTGAGAGAAGTGATTCTAGCTTCACATTTACACCTCTGAGAATGCCTCTCTATTGTTTGTCAAAGTTTCTTGAGCAAAGAATCCAAGAATCTTGAGATACTTTAGTTTTTGTGCAGTCCTGCTGTATCTTCTTGACAAATGCAGTGTTCTCTGTTCTCATTTGATCTCTTCCTGCAAAATCTCTCTTCTAAGGTTGAGGATGTTATTTAGGTAAGAGACCTACCCTCCTGGCATGGGAAAAGCAGAAATTATTCAGCCTTTGTTCTCTTCTTTTACTCTTGCCAGTATTTACTATATGGGCTGATTTCTCTTTGCCTTTCGGCTGCTCTAATCAAGTCATTATTTTCAGTCTCATTTCTCTGTTATATGGTTCGGCTAGTGCAGCCATTGAGGATTCCTTTAGTTCGATTCAGATTTTCTACTCGGTCTGCATTTTCTGCAGAAAACAACATTTCGGTCACAGGTTTTCAGGTTGCAGAATTCATGCTGTTCTAGTTTCGGTTTTCAGCAGCAGGAGCATTTACTGTTTGTGACTATTTTCAGTTTGGTTTGCCTTTTGCTCCCGTTCAATCGCTTGATCAATCTCAAGTCAATAAAACTGAAATCTGTGTTATTTAGTTTGTTCTCTCAGTAAAGAAGTTTACCTTCCAATTCCTTTGATCTTGGCTCGGTTTTTCTATCGGGGCTCAGTCAGTTTTCGGTCTGTATTTCAGACCATCGGCTTCCTGTCAGTTTGCTCTCAAAGTGCTGGCCCCTGTGCATCCGGTCAGACTGGGATCAACCCGGCGGTCTGACCGCCCTCTCTCTTGCGGTCAGACCGCCCCTGTGTCGGTTTTGGCTATAGTTTTCTCAGCTGCTTTCTTTCCTATTTTCTGGTTCCCATTTTGTTGTTGTTGCTCTGTTCTCTGTAGTTCTCGGTCAAATAAATTGTTTTGGGCTGGCTTTATTACTTTCAGTGAGCATTTCTTTTGGGGGTCAAGGCTAGTATTCACAAACCTCGGCAAGATTGATCTCCTCAGTTTTTCGCTGAGTCAGTTAAGTCCTTTGAGCCATTTTTCAGCCGAGTATATCTCAGCCAATCTTTACTGTCGACTTTTGTCGGTTTGCTGTTTGATTTTCAAGAGAACATAAATTGTCTTCTCCATAGCTTTTATAGCTATCGGAGAGATGAGATCAATGTGGATACTTTGGGGCGTGTTTTAAAAGGCACCATTCACCCCCCTCTATTGCCATTTCCGATCCTACAAATATAAGGAACAGTTGGCTAGAGTTAAATTCCCCTTGTGTGTCATGTGAGACCTTGAAGTTTAAAGTAGCTGTCCATAAAGAGATATATGCTAGGACAACCAAGACAAATGAGTGTGCTACATGTGAGAACCTAGCACAAGAAAATGACTACCTCAACAAGGCACTTGAGAGATTCTCTAGTGGAAAGAAGAAGCTTAACATGATTCTTGACCAATTTGAGGTGAGTATGAAGAAGAGAGACTTATGATTTAATTTCCTTGAGCATTCCAAGACCATCCACCTAAGGTTGTGAGAGTTGTTGAGAGTGATAAGTTTGAGGTAAAAGCACCTGATCCTTCTAAGACTGTCTTTAGGTCTGCAGATTTTGTCCAAATCCTTTCTATCAAGACAAGTGCTTCTACTTCAGCAGGTCAGACCCCTCAAAAGGTCAAGTACTATTGCACCTTCTACAAGAAGGATGGTCATATAGTTAAGTTCTGCTTCCTTAGAACCAAAGTTGAGAGAAAAGAGAGTGCGTGCTTTGAGATCCATTAGAGGAATTTCTAAACCTGTGAGTGTCTCTAGAGCCAGGCAGTCTATCTTTCCTACTAGACATAGGTCTAGCTTTGTAGATGATTTCTTTGATTCCTTTGGTGGCTCTAGACAGTGTTTTGGGTTAGAATATCATGAGGGTAAACCACAAGTAGCACTAGACAGGGGAGTACCGGCCTTTTAGTAGGTCGATTCAGAGAGGTCTAGGTGGTTCTCGTGTGCATTCTTATGATTATCTTTCTAACCATTTTATTCCTGCTTCTGCTGCTGTTTTTAGACATCATGTGGCTTAGTATTGGATTCCCAAGAATCTATCTGTAATCCCAGTACTGAGGCATAGATGTTTCCTACTTATGCCCTGTAGGTTCGGTGTGCGAGGAAGGAGGATGTGTGGCTTGTTGACTCCAGGTGTTCTCAACACATGACCGTAAATTCTAAATGGTTTTTTATGGAAAGCAGTAGGAGAGACTTCTATTGTGCTATATTAAAAGACAAAAAGTAATACAGAAATACGAGAGGAAAAGAGGAGAGAGAGGGGAGGGGTGGTGGGGGAGAAGAATAAGGGAACACAAAGAGAGTTCAGAGGGAACGAATCCAAGTAGAAAGTAAAATGCATGTGGGTGTCTGTTTTAATCCTGTTCAACAACAAAGAAGCTTCAAATCTTAGCCTGACTTTCCAGTCATTGAAGGAATTGAGTTGATGCTGAAACATGAACTCATTTCTAATCTTCCAGATAATCCAAGCAGACAAAATAAACTTCTCCATGAAGAGGTTTCCCGAGAAAGCTTGCTTGGCCATAAAAACCTTTAAAGGAGTATATGTATGCAGTGGCCACTGTATGCCAATTTCATTCCAGCATCGAGCAGAGAAGGAGCAGTCAAAGAAGAAATAAGTGGCAGTTTGTCGCTTTGAGAGGTGCATAACACACAATAAGCATCCCCAGAAAAACTAAAGTTTCTCCTTCTTAGCATATCTTCAGTATTGAGCCTGTCCATTAAAAGCAGCTAAACAAAGACCTTTTGCTTCATGAGGCACCTGCTTTTCCATATCAGTGGATAAACCGGAGGAGTGGGTAAGAATTTGAACTGATGAGCATACCATTTCTGCGAGGAATATGTAGAATTGCCCCAGATGTAAGTCCAATGATCCCACATATCATTATTTAGAGAGACTGTGTTTGTGAGAGCAAGCAATTACAAGAATTCCTGGTGTGCTTCTTGCGATAGGGGAAGTTGGAATTGGTCATGAGGTCCCAGGGATAAAATGAAGTTTTTGACTGAGATGTCCTGATGGGAGGCAAAGGAGAATAATCTTGGAAATTTGATGCAGAGCATATTTGCATCCCAACAGTCCTTCCAGAAGAGAATGTCTTGACTATTGCCTAGCTTCCCTATTGCTATGCCATGACTTTGGGTACTACATTTCATGATATCTTTCCACCAAAAGGATCCATAGGGACCATATGCATGAGGAAACACATTTGAGTAGTATTTGGCCCAAAGCAACCTAACCCAGGGAGTCTCCATTCTTGCATAAAATTTGTGCAAGGATTTTATGAGAAGTCCTTCATTGAGGATCCTTAGGTTAAGAACACCAAGCCTTCCTTTGTTTTTTTGGCTTGCAAACGTTGTTCCAGGCTACCAGGGATTCTAGATGGTTTTCCTCCCTCACACATGAATCTGGCAATGAGTTGACCATGTTGGGGATGTTTCCATTAGGACCATGACAGAAAAGGGTACAGTGCGCGTCAACAACAACTTCATGCTGAAGTAGTGTGCGTCGACAACAACTTCATGCTCAAGGACGTTGATTTAGTAAGTAAGCTGAGATATAATTTGCTATCTATTTTCCAGCTTCTTGATGTGGGTCCAGTTTCTAGACTTCTCGAGTGAGTATATCTTTGGGATCTCTAGGTTTGAGAGGATCTTTAGTGCTGATTTAAGTATCTATTTTACCTCTAGCCCTACGTGACTTATGGCTTCTGACTCTCATGACTTAGTGTTGTGGCATCTAGGGGTGTCAATTAGATCTAGATTATCCATTTATCTGGTATACGTATCCAGACTATTCGATTCGTATTCAATACATTAAGACTCAAAGAGTGTTAATCATATCTTTATTATCTTTTTTATTTGGCATTTGTATCCAGACTATTCCATTCGTATTCAATCTGTTGACACCCGTAGTGGCATCGTTTCAACCACTTGACTAGAGTTAGTAGCAAGAATCTTATTAGAGGATTGCCTAGGCTTAAGAGTTCTAGAAACCTAGTGTACACATTCTATATAAATGGTAAGATGGTTTCAACTTTTCATCTACCTCTTACTATAGTGATGACATATGGCCCTGGGTAGGATCTTGCATTTAGACACAGTTGGCCTTTCTATAGTCCAATCTACAGGAGGGAAATGGTATGTGCTTGTTATTGTAGATGATTACTCTAGGTATTCGTGGGTGTATTTTCTGGTTTCTAAGGATAAGGCGTTGGCTGCTTTAGAGTGTTGGCCTTTAGAGAACCATTAGAAGTGACAATGACACAAAATTCAAGAACTCATCCTTTGCCACTTTCTGCACCGAGTGAGTATTAGAGCATCGGTTCTCCTCACTTAGAGTTATCCAACAGAATGGGGTTATAGAAAGAAAGAATAGAACCCTTATAGAGATGGTTAGGACCATGCTAGATGAGCATAACACCCCTAAGAGATTTTGGGCTAAGACAATTTCTACTGCTTGCTATGTGTCCAATAGGGTTTTCTTGAGATCGTCCACAGGAAAGACTTCTTTTAAGCTTAGATTTGGTCATATGCCTAGCGTATCTCATTTCAAGATATTTGGTTGTAAGCGTTTTATTTTTAAACATGACAACTTAGATAAATTTGAATCTAGATGTTTTCATGATATTTTCCTTAAATATCCTGCTTATTCTCATGATTTTCCTTAGATATCCTTGGATACTAAAAAAACTATTGAAACTTGTGGAGTCACTTTCAATGAGACTAGTCCTGGTACTAGACCCGATAGGCAGGTACATAAGTACACTATAATCGGGAGAGCATCTTCATCAACGATGACTCTAATGTAGAGGATGAGGACCCAATCCATTATCTAGTCACTCCTAAGTTGGTTGGAGCACCTACTTTTACTTCTCTAGTTTCAGTAGAGAAGCCTCCTCCCAGCTCACCAGTGCTTCAATTGGCTTTGCTCCTACTACCACAGCCTATGTGGTAGATACAAAGTCTGTAGGAGGACCTCCTCTTTATATTCAACGACGACACCTTTAGGAACAGAAGATTGGGGATTTCCATAAGTGAGTTATTGCTTCAGATTTATCTCTCCAGATTCTCATGCACATTATGCTTTTATTGCATCTTTTGAACCGTAAGATGCCACTCATCATTATCTGATTCCTCTTGTGTCAATGCCATATATGAAGAGCTTGAGAACTTTGAAAGAAATCAAGTATGGATTTTAGTTGAACCTCTTCCTAATCATAATGTAATTGGAACAAAATGGGTTTTAAAAAAAATAAGCAAAGTGATAATGGGTTGGAAGTTCGCAACAAGGCTAGGCTTGTAGTTCAAAGTTTTTTCCAAGTAGAGGGCTTAGACTTTGAAGAAACCTTTGCACATCTAGCTAGATTTGAAGCTATTTGCATATTGCTAGCATTCACGGCGTCTAAGGACTTTAAGTTTTTTTCAAATCGGTGGTTCTTCTCATACTTTGGTATCCAGATTTTCAGATTCTATGAGGAGAGAATTTGAGATGAGCATTATGGATGAGCTAGCTTTCTTCCTTGGTCTTCAAATCAAGCAATTGAAAGAAGAAACTTTCATTCCTCAAAGCAAGTACACAAAGAAGCTTCTTTGGAGCTTCGATATGGGAAGCAGTAAACCTATGTTTACTCCCATTGCCACTTCTACCGTGCTAGATCCTACTGGGGATAGAGGTCCTGTGGATCAGAATGAGTACCACAACATGATTAGCTCCTCTACCTCACGGCGTTGAGATCGAACATACAGTTTGTTGTTTGTCTATGTGTTCATTTTCAGACTTTCCCCTCGTGCCTCACATGGCCAAGCAGTGCATCGCATTTTCAGGTATCTCCAGGACACTTTTAACTTTCAACTCCAGTATTCCTCTGATTCTACAATCACTATTCGTTTTTTCTAATGCAGATTTTATGAGATGTAGAATAGATAGGAAAAGTACTTCTAGTACTTGTCATTTCCTAGGTACATCTCTTGTCTCTTGATCATCTAGAAAGTAGTCCTCTATTGCAGAGTCCACTAACGAGGTGGAATATGTAGCTGTAGCTAGTAGTTGCTCCCAGGTTCTCTGGATCTTTTCTTCTTTACAGGACTATGGGTTGGTCTTAGATAGTGTTCCTATTTTCTATTACAACACTTGTCCAATAAATATTGCCAAAACACTGGTGCAATACTCTAGGATCAAGCACATTGACATTAGATACCATTTTCTTGGAGACCATGTTGAGAAGGGTGATGTTGTACTTCACTTTGTCGACTCCGAGTAGCAGGTTGTAGATATTTTCACTAAAGCTATTGATTTTTCTTGTTTTTGCTTCTTTGTGGGGAGTGTTAGGGGTTATTAGTCCTTTTGGCCTATTTTGAGGGGGGAGTTTGACTTCTTTTATATCTATTGTATCATATTGTATAATTAATTCAGTTAGTTGCATTGAAATATAACTACATGGAGCTTTGACTATTATCCTTGTGTGACATATATTACTTTACATCTTATCATGTTTATGCTAGTTTGCTAGATTTATCATGTCGTTTTATGTTTATCTTAGCTTTCGCCATACTAGCTCTATTAAATACAAAACTTGAATTAAATCATATCTTGTTGGATCTTGTAACTAGTTTTGCTCTAGTAATCCTCTTATGATTTATGCTGTCCCAAATAGGCTAACTTGAGTCTTGAACCTAAATTAAGTTTTAGATTAAGCTATACTAGTTCTTCATTGAAATATGAGTTTACTTCTTTTAGACTTTTGCGGCTCGGGTCCAGTATAGCTTACAGACTAAGGAGTAACTCATTATTTTTGAACTAAAAATGATCTCTTTTTGTGTCAAAAAATTGATCTCACCAATTCTTGCTCATAAGACGATTTGCCATTACACTAGATATGAACTCAAGGAGAGTTTTGGATGACATAGACTACTCTTTTAACTTTCTAACTTGAAATAATCGTAGTAAGGCTTGAGATTTAGCACATGGCTAAGAAAGCCAAAAATAAAGTTAAACCTTAGAAGGCAGTTGTGAATGGCTCTTAGTCTAAGACTTACTTTTGTAAGATAAAACTAAAAATAATTTTCAACAAGTGCTAAATATGATAATCATGCGCAATTCCAAGGGCTTGAACAAAATGATTCTACATTGAACTTGTTGCACATTAAATTGACTTAATTGTAGTTTCTTGGTTTCATTTAGTTTATTGACATAGCTTATTTTTGGATACCTTTGGTTAAATTATGATCTTGAGCATCTTGATATGCTAAAAATCTATTTAATTTTAGATTATTACTCTTTTAGATTTAGCTTTGCTATATATGGTTTGTCATGATGCAAAATAGCCACTTCACTTAATATGGCTTGGTATAATACTTGTAGTGTCACTTTGGATAAATTTTATGTCTCCTAATGCTAAAAATAAATAAATTATAGCTACTTCATTTCATTTATGCTTGTTGGACCGAACTGACGACAGAGGGGGGGGGGGGGTGAATGTCGTTTCTTTAAAACTTTACCCCTCAAAGAGTACTCACTAAAGAGCTGAATCTCCAGTAGCTATAGAGCTACGAAGAGTTCATAAACCTCGAGAAAATCTGAACCATGCAAAGAAGAGCACTCACAAGTAAATTCTTTCCAATAGCTATAGTGAGCTATGAAGAGGAGATCATGTGTGAGGCCATGTCCTTACTGGAAGACCAAGAGGAGCAGAGGACCAAGGCAATAAAAAAACTTTGAAGACAAACTCTAAAAACCAAAAGCAGCAAAACCTGCAAAAACTTCAGCAGCCGGTCAGACCGCTACTTGTTGGGCGGTCTGACCGCAGGCCGGTCTGACCGCACGCTCAATGCCGGTCTGACCGCCTCAGGAGGAGCGGTCTGACCGCCAAGGGAAGGCCGGTCTGACCGCTCCCCTGGTTCCAGCAGCCCGAGAACAGCCTGAAAATCTGAACTTCGGGCAAAAACTTCAAATCTTCCAAAACCAAGGAGAAGAGGGTTTTGCTCCCAATCTTTTTGGGCCAGACCAGCACAGCAACAAACTAAATAGTAAGGAGGCTCTAAGAAACAGAGAAATCAAACTGAAAAGCAAGAATTTCAGATTATGACAAAATCTGAAATTTTGCACGACCTAACCCAAAAATCAAATTACTTCCCAATCTTTGATCCTTTGGCCATGAAACTTTGGGAAAAGCTATTCAATAGCCTCTGGACTCAACATGCCAAGTTTCATGTCATCACAACAAGAAAAATCGCGAATCTCTCCAAAACCCTAGAAATGCTTGGAAACTTCAGAGAGGTGCAAAAGAACCCAAATTACTCAAGATTCATAAGTCCTTTGCACATGAGATTTTGCAATCAAGTTAGCAACAACCTCAGGGCTTTCCAGACCAAAACTCAAGCCTTCTTTCAAAGAAAATCAGAGGGGGCCAAGAAACCCTAGAAAGCAAGAACAGGAACAGAGAAGCCCAAAGTGCCAAATCTGAAATTAAATTCTATTTGCTCTTGGGAAAATTGATCAAATGACCTTGAGGCACTATCCCATCATAGAGCAACCCATTTTGGCACTCCCCAGCAAGAAACGAGCAAAAACTCAAAAACTCAAAAATCACACATAGGAAACATCGAAGGCAAAAACCAACAGAGAGCCAGAGACTTGATCTAATTCAGCCAGAACCATCTCATATTGATATTGAGGAAATGAGATACATGATTACAAAGGACAAACAACTCACATCCTCTCTACCTCCCCATACATGCTTGAGTGGACATCAAAACCATCCTCTCCCTCAAGAACACACCCAAGAAGAAGCTACGAAGAGGACACACACAGAGGGGACACAACCCTGCCCTTCTCAACCACTTCCAACCACTAAAGAGCAAAGGCAAAACCACCTCCTAAAGACTCTTTTGACCAATGGAAACCCTAATTCTCTCCCAAAGCCATGAGGGGCATGCAGCCACTCCCTCCTATTTATAGCCCTTGGCTAACGGGTCTCCAACCCGTTACGCCCGCTAAACCCGAACGGAACCTGCTCCCGCTTTTGCAGCCTCGCGAAATTACCATTTCGCCCCTCCTGCACCTTCCGGGAAGCTTCTGCGCTCCTTGTCGTCCAAGCCTCACAACCACCTCGAGTCTCCGCCGTCTTCGACACATCTCGACCGTTCTGACCTCGACACCGCCCGTGTCTAGTCCGGCCACCTCGTGTCTCACCACGACTCCGCCTCGACGTCCTGCAGCCAACACAGACAAGAAACACATCAAATAGCACCGCTTGATACATGAAAGCGTAAATGCATTAATGACACCACATTAAGCATAAAAATAGCCCAAACCTGTCATAACACGAGACTAAGCATCCTAAGCCCATACGAACAAGTTTGACCAAATCCAACCAAAGCCAATTGCACCGCGCAATGACATGGTCCGACCACACAAACCAAACTCGATTTTCCTAAACCGATGTCAATTACTCATCATACACATGGGATGACCTCTACATGGTCTCTCAATGCTCTATCTTCTTTTATGTATCTTGATGACTCTATTATCAAAGAAGAGAAAGATTGGTAAAAACACATATCCAGAGCATGATTTGAAGTTTTTATGCAAAATCTCACTAAATAGAGCTTTAAAGTTTTAGTATGATTGTCTTGATCTTTTGATCTTTTCTCACCATGATCAAGGTCAAATAGAACAATTGTTCTTTCATTTCGACCTAGAGTGAGATTTCTTGACTTATTTGGTGGATTTAAAGCTTTTTATGAAAAACCTATCACTTTTAGTAGCTTCAACTCACCTATACCTCGAATGGTCACTTTCAGCTCATTGCATTCCTCTCTTGACCATTGGAACTTTATTTGCATTTTTTGCTCTCTAATGTCTAAAACAACATCTAAATTGCACTTTTAAGAAATAACCAATAGGTTCATCAAGGGAAAGATTGAAAGGCCATGTGAGAGGGTCTAGAATTATGTTTGATGAACCATTGCAATTTTGGGAAGGTCAAAAATTTGAAATTGCAAATCGTCGGTTTTGTAGAATTGTTTGCAGTCCAGGCAATCAAGCCGGTTTTGAGGGGGTGGTTTGACCGAAATTCCTCAACGGTAAGACCAGCACCAATTTACTGTTCAAACCATTGGCATTAGTGGTCTGACCGGTGGTGAGGTCTGGTTAGATTAGCTGAGTAGCGATGCTTTAGCTAGTTTTTGTTTCTTGTGGTTTTGAGTCGCGGGAAGAGTTTGAATGACCTAGGTCAGGGTTTATAGGTTGCATGGGATATGTTTTTGCTAACATGGGTCAAGTTGTGAAGAACTTGTGCCCAGAAATGATCTCTTTGCCTTTGGATGTGTAGGGTCGCTTGGAGTCAATCATGGTCAACGGTGAGGATCGAAGCTACACTCATAGAGGATTTGAGGCCTAGAACAATCGAGGATGCTAGGTGGGATGGCTGAGCTCAAGCATAGCACGAGAAAAGTGGAAAATGCTTAAGGGAAGTTCGAACAGTAGGTTGCAACATGTGGCTTGGCCGGTCTAATTGAGGTGTGGTCCTATGGAACCGGAACAAGAGAGAATTGTTGATACGTGGTAAGCTAGTGGTGCACCTACACGTGACAACTATAGGGATTGCTTGCAAGGAAAGATGGGGACTGGGTTAAGAAAGAGTATTTTGGTAAGTTCACCAAAATACTGAAAACTATCTTGAATCAAAACCGTGAGACTTGAACATCTCTTGGGAGAGCGGTTTAGGTCAAGGAGAAGCTGAGAAGATCAAGTTGGATTAAGGCTAAGAACTTAGTGGATTCGGGTTTATACGCTTTAAGAACATGCATAAGTGTAGTGTGTGAGTTAAAACCCATGTGTGTGGGGTTATCGGATTTTTTCTATATGTGCTAAGTAGATAGTATCTACTGAGGGTTAGATAGGGCTAGCAAGCCTATCTATTTAATGGGTTGGAATAGAGATTTATAGTTATCCATCTAACCATCCCCTCTTGAGAGTAAGTGTTCATGTGTTAGGGTTAGTGTTTGAGAGAAGTTGAGTATTGTGGTGTGATCTCTTTTTCTCCTAGTGGAGTGGTTGTAAAATCTTCACTCTCAAGTAGCAATATATCAATTATTATTCATCTTCAAGATTCTCTCTCGTGTTGATTGATTGCTCTTTACTTGGGTTTTCCTCATCTCTTCTCACCTCTTGATCTTTCTATGCCAAGGACATATAAGAGATAGAGATAACCTCTGAAAATCAATCTCCATCCATCTAGATACTTTGATGGCAAGTTTATGAAGAAACCCGGTTTTGTTTGATTTTGGCCTTTCCGAGTGATTTCGTGTTCCAAGAGTTTTTGGCTCGATTTCTTTGGTATTCTTACTTTCTGGGATATGTGGAAATAGATCTAGAACCATCTTGGCCATCTTGTATCCATGAGTAAGTCATATTCATCATTTTCGTATTTTGCTCGGTTTTAGTGCAATCTTGCTTCAATTTGAAAAAGATCTGAACTTTGACTTGGATTTTTGTGATCCATGGATGGAATAGATTCCTGAGATCTTAAACAAGCTGTGTACAAAGTTTCATAGCAATTGGTCTTGTAATTTAGGAGTTGCACCAAAAAAGAGTCTCGTTAGGCTCTAGAGCAGGGTGGCGGTTGAACCGCACCCACTGGTTAGACCGTCCCAGTGCCAGTAGTATGATCACTAGCAGTGAGTAGGTTCAACCTCCCGGGTTTGGTGTTTTTCAAAATTTGATTTGTTGAGCTACTTGTTTTGGCCTTTTGGCTAAGGAATCTATTCTCTGTAACTCTGTAGTTATTTGATAATATGATCAATAATACTTGGGGAAAATTTTGGATGGCACTATTCATCCCCACTGTTGCCATTCGATCCTACAACAAATAATGTTGTGAGCAAGAGTGGACACATCATAATTGAAACTTGGGACCACACACCCAAGAACATTCAGGACCCCATGCTTAAGAATGTTCATAACTATCCGTCTGAGAGCATCATTAAACTTGCAAATGGAACTTCACTGAGGAAACATACACTCTCACAAAAACATTCTAAAATTCATCATCAGTTTTTGAGAGCTCTGTTGACGAAGTCCCATTTAGCAAGCTAGTTTACTAAGATAATATTATGGTGAGTAGGGGTGATATTCTAGATAATTATCATTGGATGTGGTATAAAAGTGGTACTCCCATTCCTGATGCATGACGCCCTCAATGGTCACATAAAACAATAACAAAACAAGCGTGAGTCCATACTCTACAAGTACATAGTAACATAGTAAATATTAACATACACATACACATGATACCATCTTAGACCATATTTCATTTCCCGATTATTATCCATTAAATCTTTCATATTCATTAACGCTTCATTTTGCATTAATTTTTCATTATTATTAATAAATGCAAATGCACATGCACATCTCTACTCTTTTCTTTAGCTTATATTGGTATAGCTGAGTAGACGTCCATCGATGTACCACCCTCTCATTCTCTCCATCCCGTAGAGGTACCTACTGAAGTAGTCTTTCATATCCACCGAAACGGGCCCCTTTCATAGCATGAATTTGCGGTTAATGTAATATATGAGTTTCATCATTATTTACCGTTCCTCATCTTCATCACTTGACCACCATCATCATACATTCATCATCATGAATTCATCACAAGTAATAAACATAGTAGAAATGTAAATATTTCATAGGGTATGTTCTTTTAGGCCGTACGTTTAGTAGTCTAATAAATAGTGATTGCTGAAAGAAGCACAGATTGAAAAGCCAAAAACAATGGGTTGTATCATATTATTATCATTGTTTTGTGTTTAAAATAACACGTGGGTTCTAGCATGGGGTAATCAATTAATCCTAAATTAAACCGACGTCCACCGTTCGCTTTGTTTTGTACTATATGTTTGATTGTATGTCTGGGGTCTAATCTTATGGATATGGCCGGCAAAATAATGAAAGTTTGGTTGAATCAACGTATGAGTTACGTGAAGAAAGCTCCTTAATTCTCCCTCGCAAAAAAAAAAAAAGCTCCTCTCCCTCTGGTTATCAAGTGCAGTGGGGTCTAATCTTACGGATATGGACACGTCAAAGCATCGGATGTTACTGCAATAAACCGTTGTTACCAACGTGGTGCTATATCACATAAGCATTTTCTTTTTGCCAACTAGAACTACAAAAATTGGGCCGAGGTGTTATATCGCTACAAAAATTTGAATGTGTGCCCACCACTAAAACGAGCCGGTTTTTGGGCAAACGAGGGGGCAAGAAATTAATTCAGTAGCCAGATGAGAAAGTTTATCCTGTCCCGGGACACTCACATTCAGAATTTTCACTTTCTGTTGTAGTTGTTGTAAGATTGAGGACGTGTCGCTGACAAACAATCACCTACGAACTAGAAATTTGAGGATACGTAAGATATATAACCTTGACAGTCTATCAACTTTATTAGTCTTTCCCATAGGGGTGTCTCGTATGTACAATTTGCAACTCACCTTTTCCTTTTATACAGTGGTAGGAGGGTGCATTTTCTTGCAAGAGAACTGTGGACTAATGTAATGTACTAGTACTCTGAATTTAGGTAAGTGTTCATGAACCATAATATCACAACACTCTCCCTTAGAAACTTAACCAACACTATGCTCATGCTTTGCTTAAAACTCCTAGAAACCTAGTAGGAAAAATGGTAAGAAGAAAAGAGTACATCCTCATGTTCTTGCTACTGCACATGCTGCCTCTTAAAAACATTTGATTGATAAAATCCATTAGGATAAAACCCAATTAAGAGAAAAAGAGCATAACATTAATCCTTACGGATGTGATTGTGACATTTTACAACCTCATTGTTATGATCCCTAAGACCATAATGATCAATTGGTATATCTTTCAATAAAAACTTTACAATGTTAAGTGACTAAGTTGCTTCCGTGAAAACAGGATCTATAGGGTACAAAGTCTGAACCTTTCATACCTCACTTGTGCTAAGACTTAAAAGTCTAGAGCATGAGAGTCCACATTAGTTGTTCACTCCCCCTAAAGATGACAACCATTGATGTCTTTTCTAATTCTATTTCCATGTAGCTATCCTTTTAAATAGATGTTAGATGTAGGCATGGGCCTTGTGAACATATATACACAAGTTTCTTCCTACCAATTTACAACTCATTGTCCTTAATAGAATCGTGAATGTGCAGAAATTATGAACGATATTCTTTTTCACATTTACCTTTCACATAACCATTTCTTGATCTTGTGCAATACAAGTATTCATTATACACCTAGAGGACTATGGAGGAAATAGTTAGAGTACCTCATCGTTGCTGGATGCTCTATTCACTATATTTAATTAATTTAATGTTGCTAGAGCTATTATGTAGCGGAACATTATCTCATTCCTCACGGGAGAAATATCAAGTCACTTTTCATGACTTTCAAACCACCACTTTACAACACATTTTGATGACCCATCATATTCCATGATCCATGAGACATGATCTATAAATCATAAGTATCCCTATAATAATATAAGATCAAGGATAAGTTATAATAACATCAAAATATGAATAGAGAGTTCGACGAATAAGTCACATACTTGCCGATCAATATTAACGATATTTCATTAAAGGCACAAAAGAACATATTATTCAAAAATTCATAAACATAAAAAATAATACAATCTCCATGGTTGCTTCTAGAGAATATCACTAACATAATGATACTATTCGAGCAATTAGTTTGTAAAGTAAGAGCGCGTGTGCGCAAGTTCTTTCCAGTCTTTCCATTGAAAATAAAAAAGTAATAGGGCATTTTTCCAGCCGTATTATGCCGACTAGCGGTAGGCCCAACCTGGTTGCTGCGGTGGTGGTGGAGTCACAGCCATGGCGTTGGTGGAGTGGTGGGGTATGGTGGCGGAGGAACCAGGTGGGCCGAGGCGGAGCAAGGCCAGGTGTGGCGTAGGCTGAGCATGACGATGGTGGTGGATAACATTGGAGACGACAGATAACAGTGGATAACGGGAATCGGCCATTGTGATGGACTGCAAACGATAGAACGAGGAGGTCATCATGCTGCTCTTTGTGAAGCATATTGTTTGCACGTCGAGACGGTGGAGCAGGTGTAGCGCGCGTGATGGTGGAGCCGACTGCTGTTTATGCCACTTGTGTATTTTATACTCTCTTTCGCATGCCTTTTCCTGTCTTATGCATCACTAGTGCAAATTACCATGCTACTAATCGTACATATCCGAGATATACACATACAAAAGTTGTGTGTTGCATGAAAACATGACTTTTTAGCTAGATGCTTTTTTTATGCCAAATTCACTCATAAGGAGAAGTCTGCTCTGAAAAGGTAATCAACAAGTTTCGAAGATCCTTTCTATTTAATTTTAATAATCAAAACATCTTCTAATCTCATTTTGGATGTTATCAAGATGATGATCTCATCGAGAAGATTGAAACACATATATGAGTTGTCCAATTTGGAGTTCGGACAAAAAAAAAAACACTACATAGGGAACACGGGGTCTTGAACGGGTAAAACTAATGGTGGTATCCACAAATGAGTAGAAAAACATACTCTCTTCTCCGGATGATTCCATTCATATCATGATTGCGTAGCACTTTTCCAAGAAATGGCTCCACTAGCAAGCAAGTAGATATATCTTGAAGTGAATTTGTGACTATCTGGCATCCAACAAAATAATAATTAAAATGCCTCTAGATAGTTCAAAGCATCTAAAAAATTTCTTTATAAAAAAACTTTAGACAAATTAGAGATCATCTAAAAAATGTCTTTACAAGATAAAATTTGGTATGTGGTTATGAAACGCCTCAAAATAATCTCTACAGTGTTGGAAATTAAGCAATTTCAGCAATAGTTTTAGTTTTATTCTAGATTTAAGTATGAGCAATGAAGTAATATTCCAGTTATTTCTATATAACAAGAGGAACAACAGAAGGTATCTGAACATTGAAGTACTGCTCCAGTCATATGAACAAAGGAAAAACATTAACAGGGTAATCATGTGACCCTCAAAACCTTGCATAATGCACAGATTTGTGTTTAGATTTTACTCTCTGATGTTGGCCTGCATGCGTAGTGTGCGCGGCCTCCTCGCCACTAATGGTCAAGCCTTAATCACAATAAGGTGTGACAATTTCCAAGAGATAATGACAGGCTGTGAGCTCTAAAATTACTTACCAAATGCTAATAGCAGTCTGCGATTAATTGAAGTAAATACTAGCAGAACTAGTATTGCTAATTCATAAGCAGATAGCTCTAACAGAGAAGCATTAACAATATGAGAAGGTAAATAATCAACTCGGACAGACAACAGAGTAGTTCGCAGCCTATCTTATAGCCACAAATTGTCACACTGATATCACTTTGATCAATTTTCTTCACAGAACAATCTCACAGCCCACAGAAATCATGCAAAAAGTTCCCCAGCACTAGTGATATTAGCAATTTAGCTATGAACAAACAAACAAACACACACATATCACTAGCACGGCATACTTTAAGAAAGATTGAAATCAAAAAGCACCAAGTATACTCACTATTGCGATGGCACTCTAAGCCACCAAGCTAGCCATCAGAGCAAGGCACATCATATAGACGTTGTCCTCGAAAACCAATAAATGACGTATGCTCGGAAATCATCAAAGAGGTTAATGGAGATACAATGCCCAACTTTACAAATCAGTACTCACCAAATCATGAAGCCGAGATGCTAGTGTTGCCACACAAAGCCAACACAATCTCCAATCGGATGAAGCAACTCGACCACGGTAGGTCAACTACTGCAAGTTGACCACGGCAGATCGATCATGGCTGACCAGCCATGGCGAATCGATCACAGTAGAACGACCACTTTAGAAACCAACAAGGTCGACCATACCTTAAAACGACCACTTTAGAAACCAACAAGGTCGACCATACCTTAAAGAACCAGCAGAGCCTCACCGGCATGAAATTGCCGAGACCCAGTGAGTTTGCCAGAGCAAATCGCACAGGGGATCATAGAAATCACTACACTTGCTCTCATATCTGGGTATGTCCTCTCACATGGATTCACTTTTAAAGACAAAGGGGAGATTAGAGATCAGAGGAGAAGGAGGCGACGTCGCCACAACGCCAGACCGAGTCCATTGCATGAAGAGGAGGGAATCAATTCAGATCCCATTCTCACGGGTGTTTGGTGCAGACAGCCTTATCTTTCCCTTTCATCTCTCTTACAAATGGGCCCCACTTTGGTTTTATTTTTCCTTTTTCTTTTATCCTAGAATTGAGGGAAATTCCCAAATTGTCCTACAATCCCCACCAAATTTACCTCAATTTGTGACATATCAAATAGGGTTGAAGTAGCTTAGTTTTATATACAGTTATTCAACAAGGGTACCTTGTAGGTTTGAACCCAATGCCTAGCAGCAAAAGCTATGACTCTGCACAGACAACAGAGGGATGCGTACGTCTTGATCTAGTGTCTTGGTGTGAGAGATTTTACTTATGCTACATTTTGTACAGGGCAGCTGAACCGCAACTCTCGAGTTGGAACATTATGGTCATGTTCCCATATCTTTTCATGAGTATTCAAAAAAGCATACCCTTACATTCTTTTGATCGTGACCCCATGACCATACTCACTTAGGTGAATTCTCCAAGGAACACCGTAGGACAGTGCTTGTTGCCATATAAGGCATCGAATTCATTAAGAGCTATTGCTCAACCTGCCATACAGTTTAGAGTACTGCAAGCTCAAGAGACTCTAATTAAGGTGTACTCTCAATCTTTTACAGTTTGTTTTCCTAGATCCTAATTCACGGGATCTTCGCTCTTCTAGGGTAAGTTACCACCATTCAAGACCATCAAATGGGTATGACCCCCCATTCCCTTTGATGCTGTCAGAATGACCTTGTGCACCATTCCTTTAGTGAATGGATCTGCTAAATTCCTTTCAGACTGGATATATTCCATAGTGATTACACCAGTCTCTCTGGCATACCGAATTGAATTAAGTCACCTCTTAATGTGTTTTGAGGACTTCATATTGTCTTTCCTACTTTTAACCTTAATCAAAATGGTTTGGTTATTGTAGTATGTTAAGACAGCTAGTATTGGCTTTTCCAATATTGGTAGGTCAGAAAGAAACTCTTTGAGCTATTTTGCCTCTACTACTGCTGAGTCAAGTGCTACTAGCTCAGCCTTCTTGGTAGACTGTATAAGGATAGTCTATTTAGAAGACTTCCACGCAACAGCCCCACCTGCTAGAGTGAATACCACTTATAGCCTTTATATCATCGAATCCTTCTAAGACTGCCAGATGGCTAGTATAATGTATCCCCCAAATTCTTAGTTCCTTTTAGATACATTAGTACCATTTCTAGTGCTATCCAATTATCGTCTCCTGGATTGGTCGTGTATCGGCTCAATCTACTTAAAGTATATGAGATGTTAGGCCTCATTGCACTAGTTAAATACATCAAGGACCCAATTATTTGAGAGTATTTAAGTTGGTCTTTTTCATGTTTAGTGTTTTTATGTAGCTTAGCATTTGGATCATAGAGTGTGGCTATAGGCTTAGCATCCATGAATATAAAACAGTTCAGGATCGTATCCACATAATGAGATTGTATTAAGGTAATCCCATTCTCAGCCTTTAACAGCTTGATGTTTAGAATAACATCAGCTTTACCACGATCTTTCATATCAAAGTTCTGAAAGAGAAATGACTTGGTTTTATTGATTACATCCATGTTAGTCCTGAACAATAGTATGTCATCTTTGTAAAGATAGAGGATGACACATTCACTCCCATTAAATTGATAATATATGCACTTATCGGCTTTGTTAACACAAAAGCTGATTGAAGCCAATGTATTATCATATTTTTCAAGCCATTGCTTGTGAGCTTGTTTTAGATTGTACAGGGATTTAACCAAGCGGCATACTTTCCTCTCTTACCCTTTAGACACAAAACTATCAGGCTATTGCATGTAAATCTCCTCATTCAACTTCCATTTAGGAAAATGGTTTTAACATCCATTTAACATACTTGGAGTTTACATGCAGCAACTAGTGCTAAAATCACTCGAATTGTGGGTAATTGAGCTACAGACGAGTATGTGTCAAAATAGTCTTCACCCTCCTTTTGTGTGAAACCCTTAGCCACTAGACAAGTCTTCTACTTTTCAATAGTACCATCAGGTCTTTGCTTCTCTCTTGAAGGTCCATTTGTAGCCCACTGGTTTATATCCATTTGGAAGATTAGTAATATCCTAGTTTTATTAGCAATGATGGAATCCATCTCGCCACATATTGCATCCTACCAATACTCCGCATTTGGGGATGTGTATGCCTCTGAAAGGGTATGTGGTTCATCATTTACAAGATAGGTGATAAAGTCATCGCCCAAAGACTTCTCAGTCCTTTGTCTCTTACTCCTCGTCAACTTCAATTCAGGAGTTGTGTCATCCATACTAGGAAAAATAGAGTGTTCATAAGAACCATTAGGAAAATGACTCCATTTGTTCTCATAGGAAACACATTCTGAAAGAAAGTCACATCACAAGATTCCATAAATACATTATTAGCTGCATCGCTAACCTTGAATTTGACTACTAGAAATATGTATACTATGCTATGATGGGCATATCCTAGAAAGACACAATCAACAGTCTTGAGACCAAGTTTCCTTTTCGTTGGTAAAGGCACATGCACTTTTGCAAGACAACCCCAAGTACGAAGAAATGATGTATTCGGCTTTCTCCTCTTCCATCCTTCATAAGGTGTTTCTTCACTATTATGGAGAGACACCCTATTCAGAATATAATTAGCTGTGGGAATTGCCTCAACCCGCTATGAGTCCGACATACCTGAACTTTGTAACATGACATTCACCAAGACACAAAGAGTCCGGATCTTACGTTGGGCTACTCCATTTGATTGGGGAGAATACGGTGGAGTAACTTCATGAATTATTCCACTTTCTTTACAGAATTTGAAGAATTCCTTAGAAATATATTCACCTCCTCAGTTCGATCTCAACCGTTTGGTTTTCTTTTCTAATTGATTTTCCACCTCAACCATG
This sequence comes from Dendrocalamus latiflorus, assembly GCA_017311315.1. Classification (NCBI taxonomy): domain Eukaryota; kingdom Viridiplantae; phylum Streptophyta; class Magnoliopsida; order Poales; family Poaceae; genus Dendrocalamus; species Dendrocalamus latiflorus. The sequence continues at coordinate 14,769,492 of CM029668.1, forward strand.
TAAATTTTAAAATGATCTAGTGCTTCATCTTTCAACTTAAGTAAATATAACAGCACTTAGTCGCATCATCAATGAGAGTAAATAAGTAACGCTTGCCACCTTTAGTTAAAGAGGGAATGGATTCTATGCCACTGGTGAGTGTCGGTTTGACAAACTGCCATCAGCGAAAGGTCTAACTACTGTATACCACTGACCTTGAGATTAGTTCCACTATATGCCACTACCGTTAGTTCACCATTAGGGTTGACCGTTATCTTCTGTAAAAAGACAAAAATGCCCCTCCAAAAGACCGAAGATCCCATTTATTTAAAATAGTAAACATCCTCCAAAAATTATGAAACTTCACAGGGGTGTTATCAATATGTCAGTGAGATACAAAAAAAAATTTCAAGGCACTATTCAAAGAAAATTTTTAGATTTTTAATTTAAATGCTAATAAAGGTTATATTTACAAATAGAGACTACATGAGATCTACAAATTCTAGAAACCTTCTCACATGCTCTTAAGATGTCACATAGCTCTTGAAAAATTTTATTTTCCATTTTGATATAGTGAATTTGTCCCAGTTTTAAAAATAGCTCAAATAGGTTGATTTTGTTTTGAATTTCAAAAATAGAACAAATGGAAGATTTAGTTCATGAAATTTTATATTTGAGTTATACACAGCCCCAATGATCTACCAAAAAAATTTAGTATTTTTGGATTAGCCAATGTTCCCTATATTTAATTTTTATAATAGGGATAGATTTGAACTGAGGGCAAAATTGTCATTTTCCTGGGCAAACATACCCTAACTGATGGCAATGGCATATAATAGAATTTCAGTTGAACCAAGTGGCATACAATAACTTAAGCCCTTCGCTGATGGTAGTTTGTCGAATCGACAACTTCCTAATAGTATAGAATATATTATCTCTTAGTCAAAATGCCATTCATCTCACGAAGATCATAATGGATTAACTCAAGTGGAGAAGTGCCTCGTCTCTCAACACTATGGAAAGGTTTTCAAGACTGCTTCACTTGCATACACACTTCACACTTTAAGCCCTTCTCATACTTATAACTTAGAATTAAACTCATTTTGCTTAACCGCTCTATGGCTTCAAAATTAACACGACATAAACGAGAGTGCCAAATATCATGAACTTTTTCGCAATGAATAACATTAAAAATATTTGGATAATTGAAATTAAGAATGGATAAGTGTTACATATCTCCACTTTCATAGTTTTTTTCTACAAAAGTACTAAATTTGGTCAGCATGACCTTATTAGACTCAAAAACAAGCTTTATTCCTTGCCAACAAAGCATGGATCCACTAATCAGATTATGGGACATTGCAGGTACATACAGTATGTCTCCAAGGATGAGTTTCTTGCAAGAAGTGGGCTTCAGGAAGACCTTGCCAATCCCATATACTGTAGTAGCAGCGTTGTTGCCTATTAGGATAGAGCCACCGGTGTCACCCTAAAATGAAGATAAATATGAACGATCAGCACAGATATGTCTAGTTGCACCTGTATCAATCCACCAATCAATTGATGAATTAGCCATAAAGGCCTAAGGTACGTACCTATCTGAGATGGGACTGGCTATAGTCACATTGGCTTCTACCGTACTCTTGTGCGGATCTACAGATAGTCCCTTGCCTTTACGGTCATGACACTTACTGGCCGTATGGCCTTCCGCCGTACACGTAATAGGTAAAGCTCACCTTCTTCTTCTTCAATGGCTGAGTTTAGGTTTGTTCTAGGGATGATTCTTGACTTTCTTCCCATTGTTCTTAAAGTTCTTGACTTCCATATGGTGAGCTTGGACATGGGACTTCTCATCACTGCTGGCACTGGCATGCTCCTTAATGTGTCTACGAGCAATCATAAAGTCTCATCATGAAGGCAGTAACTTGGCCAATATGATATTTACTTGAAAACTCTTTGGTAGGAGATAATCGTACTAACTTAAATCACGTATATGGTGCTGTAGCTCATGAAGCTGCTCTATTACCGACCGTCCCTCTACCATTTTGTAGTTCAAGTAATTAGCAGTAATGACAGACTCATTCCCATTATCCCCTTCTGAATATTTTTCATTCAGCTCATCCCACATCTTTTTGGCCTCCATAAAGTTGACAAAGACATTGAAAAGCCAGTTTGACAGAATGGCCAACAACCTAGCGAAAGCTGAATGATTTCGCACTGATTATATGGTGGTACATTTTTTCTAGAGAGACCCATTTAGAGAATGCAAGGTGCGATAGTACCAGCTTGGGGAGCTGTAGTATTGTGGTGCGGAATACCGACATATAGGGAGCGGTACTACCGTATTTTGTAGAAAAATAGATTTTGGGAAATTGAGTTGTGGATGGAGTTAGAGTGACCTAAGTCATTACATTAAGGTTGTATGATGCATGTTTTGCCTAACGTGGGTCAGGTTGTAAAGAACATGTACCTGAAAATGATTTCTTGGTCTTTGAATGTGTAGGGTCACTTGAAGTCACCATGGTCAATGGTGAGGACCGGGACTACGCTCATAGAGTAGCCGAGGTCCAGAATGATCAAGGTTGTTGAGTGGGATGGTGAGCTCAAGTATGGCATAAGAAAGACAAAAAATGTTGAAGGCGAGTTCAAACGGCGGATTTACACCATGTGGCTTGGTCGATCCAAGTGAGACGTGGTGCCGTGGAACCGGAGCGCGAGAGACTTGTTGACGCATGGCAATCCAATGGTGAACCAAAACATGGTAAGCATGACGATTGCTTGCATTGGAAGAAGATGACCCGGTTAAGAAAGGCTATTTTGGTAGTTTGGCTAAAATACCGGAATCTGCCTTAGATCAAAACTACGGCGCATGAGTGGTGCTTAGAGAGCAGTTTAGATCAAGGAGAAGCTAGTTTGATCAAGACGGATCAAAGTTAAGGACTTAGCGGATTCAGACTTATGTACTTTGAAAAGCGCATATAAGTAAACATGTGTGAGTAAAACCCGTGTATGTGGGGTTTTCGAGTTTTTTCATTGTGTTAAGTGGATAGTATCCACTAAGGGCTAGGTGTGGCTGGTTAGCTCGCCTATATAAAGGAATTGAGATGAATATTTATGCAATCTATCCTATCCATCTCTCTTGTACTCTTATATTTAGAGTTAGGGTTTGAGAGTTGAGTGTTTTTACGTGTCTTCTGTCTTCTAAAATATAATGGCTATAAAATTTACCTTCTCAAGTACATACATAATAGCTTTGTTACTCAACAAAAGTAATAAAGTCATCAATGAGTGCGGCCACAAGGAAGTCCGGCGTGCTCCTCACCCAAGTACAAATAAACAACAATTTTCCTTAGCATATCTAGCACAAACATGTGCGGCATTATTAGCCTCGCGACCGACAAAAGAAATTGTAAAAGATTCGAAACATTTTGTAAGCTCTTGCATATCATGCCAAACACCAGCTACAGCTGACTCTTCACATTCGTTAGAGTTGAACCATCGTACCAATGTCTTGTTATCCAGCTCTAGGACCACTCTCCTACATCCAATGGATGCTGCTAGTCTTGTCCATCTTGGACAGATAAGGCTTTAGTCATTAGAGCATCCTGCATATTTGAGTACCATGTTGATTCCGCTGCAATGAACTCACCATTTGGGCCTCTAATTACCACGCCTGTTCCACCATTCTTTTGGTCGACTATGAAAGCACCATCTTTATTAACTTCGACAAACCTGGCTCTTTCCACTTAATATTCCGCCATAGGTTGGTCAGCCGACAAACTGATTAGTTGAAAAACCAGGTCTGAAACAAACCTTGCCGCTGCTCTATGATTCCACGAGGTCATTCCATGGTTTCGGTTGTTCCGAGCCGTCCACAGTGACCATGCTCCACAGATAAAAGAGCAGTATCTTCCATTGAGCATAAGTTACCAACGATTAGGTCCTTAGCCCATGTGTCAGGATGAAGGCGTGGCAATCTCTTCCCTGTGATATTCTTAATTTCTTTCCAAAATAAATTTGGAATACCAAATATGACAATAAAGAGGAGTGAATGGTGTCTTTTAATTTTCTTCCAAGTATTCAACACTCCACTCCTATAAAGATTGAAATGGGAAACTAATACCAAATAAGCAAAACAAACATCTAAAATTTTGAGAAAAATCAAGAAAAATCGGAAATACCTTTGTTATAACTGCGGTACTTTTGAAAATCAAAAATACCTTTGTTATAACTGTAGTACTTCCTTTTCTCAATGAACAGTGAAATCAGCCTAAGTTCAAAAACTAAAATTGATGGAACTTTTGATTCGTAGATCCAAATAATATAAAATTTTGCAGAGATCTTCTCTAGGTTACCAAGAACCTATTCCAACAAATAATTATGAATATTATGGCTAAAGTTGAGACCTTTTTCAGTTTGAAAGAAAGATGCACCGAAACCAAACAAAAACCAAAATTAGTGAATACAACTTGCTCTTAGGATAATGATGACTAAGAAGGGTCTAGATTTATTTTCACATATCACAGCAAATTAGATCACTAGAGAAACCAAGTCGAAAACCCTCGGATTAAGAGATGGACCAAAGAGGCCAAACTCAAGCAAAAACTAGGTTTTTCTCGTGAATCTTACTATCAAAGTGTCTAAATAGGTGGAGATGTATTACCAAAGATTATCTCCATCTCTTGCACATCCTTAGCATAGTAAGATCATAAGAAGGAAAGAAGAGATATCAAAACCAACCAAAACTCAAGCACATCAATAAAAAATAACAGGGATTGAAGAATTGCATAAAGATTGATGTATTGCTTACTTGAGAAGGTAGGTTTAATAGCTATTGTACCTTGGAGGACAAAGAGCATACAAGATACTCACTCTCAAAGCATAATCCTAAACATAGAGAAGAGAGCACAAGAGATGGGTTGGATGGTTAACTCACATGTTTCCATTCCAACCCCTTTTATAGGTAGGCAACCAGTTACCTATTCATTTTAATGGATACCATTCACTATTACAATAGGAAAAATCTGTTAACCCCACACACACGGGTTTTACTCGCACAATTTCACTTATACACGTTTTTCAAAGCGCACAAGTGTGCATCATCCGCTAAATTCTTAGACTTGATCCATTTTGATCAAACTAGCTCCACCTAGACCTAAACCGCTCTCTAACGTATCGCCCATAAGCCGCGGTTTTGATCCAAGATGGTTTTCGGTATTTTAGTCAAACTATCAAAATAATCTTTCTTAACCTGGTCATCACTAACCACTGCAAACAATCGCCATACTTACCACGTGTAGGTACACTACTAACTTGCTATGTGTTGCCAAGTCTCTTCATCTCGGTTCCACTGAACTACGGCTCACTTGGCCCGTGCAAGCTACATGGCGTCATCGTGCTGTTTGAACTCGCCTTCTACATTTCCCGCCTTTCACGTGCCATGCTTGAACTCACCATCTCACCCGGTATTCTCGATCGTTCTAGGCCTCAACTCCTCCATGAGCCTAACTCCAACCATTGCCATTGACCACAGTTGACTCCAGACGACCCTGCACATCTAAAGACAAAGAAATTATTTTCAAGCACAAGTTCTTCACAACTTGACCTACATTAACCAAGATATACATCATGCAATCTTAATATAATGACCTAGGTCATCCCAACTCGATCCATAACTCAATTCCTCAAACCCCTGTTTTTCTGAAAAGATCAGTTGTACTGCACTTACCAAGCCAGTACTACCGTACTGCGGTACTACCACTCCTCAAAACGGTATTTTTGCACCTTGCAAACTTGTACTGAACCTCTCTAGAAAAAACATACCGCCACAAAGTCGGAACTACCATCTTACGGTACTACCGCATTCACAACTACGGTACTACCGATTTTTCTAGGACTTTCCGAAATCAATCCAAAGCAAATGTAATCTTTGCAAAAACATTAAATCATTCCATGAAACTTGTGATAGTTTATCATAATATTATTTTAGATCTTCTTATATGGTCCTTCAAAATTAGCAAAAGTGCATTCTGTGTCTCACATGCTCCACAAGTTGGGCATGCAGCGAGCTACTCAATATGCTGCCTATGTTAACCTGCTCTTGTCGGAAGAAAATTTCGAATGACCCCCCACCAAAAAATTCGAACTTTTGGGTGCACTTTCAGCTTCAAAAAATGTTTCAACCAATGGTGTTCCAGACCCACTGAACCTTCACCTGCCAACGTTTCCTCCATCTCCTTTGCAATCTTATCCTCTTTCAGCATTCCGTATGTTTTATTTGACCGAATAGATGCCATTCCTTTCATAGGCCAGGCTAACACATCTTCGTGCACAGAATTGCTTAGTTTAAGCTGGAGAACAGCATAAGCATCCGGTTTAAAAAATGTAGACCGAATCAACGGCTCGTTCCATTCCCGACTATTTGGATTTAGCAGTTCATTCACTCTTGAGATTGGTGTTTCCATGAGCCTTCCGACAGGTTTCATTGAAGAAGTGGGTGTAATCCAATTGTCATTCCACACATCAGTTGATTCACCATCCACAATTCTTCTAACTAAGCCATTCTGGAGAGCCTTCCTCCCATATAGCAGCGCTTTCCATGTACTAGAAGACCTCGTCTTCCTTGTTGCTGTCAAGAACTCCTTCAGGATAATATTTTCCTTTAATTACCTGGCTGCACAAAGAGTCGGATCTCGTGATGAGTCTCCATCCTTGCTTCCCCAGCATCGCTTCATTAAAAAGCTTAACATCACGAAAGCCTATTCGCCCCCCACAAACTTCCTATTCGCCCCACAAACTTTGATTTTGTTAGATGTTGCCATTTCAGCCAATGAATCGTACTATTGTCCAAACTGCTTCCCCGCAAATAGTAAGAAAAATGAGAAGTAAGCTTCTTGCATATTTGTGCTGGGATCAGTGACGAATCCAGGATGAAAATAAAGAGGGAGCTCTACTATTGAGGCATAGCACAATATTTTTTAGATAAAGGATTAAAATCCGGCTTCTATATCCACTTGGGATATATACGGCCAAAAGTTACACGAGCTCTTAGGCTCAAAGCCTCAACACTGAGGAGTACATAACATCAAGAAAGAAAGCTTAAGGACTATGAAAAAACTATAAAGACTAAGCTTCAGAATTTCTTCAACACCCTTGCTTTCAACCAAGCCCTTAACCTCCTTCAACTGAGCCACCCAAACTCCGGTCTCTTTTGCGTGAAGATGAACCTCCAAGGCGACGCCTCCAAGCGGCGACGAGGGTCGCCGACGCCGCCCGCCTCTCCGAGACTAGGCTTTCACCTGGAGAACAGAGTACATGAGGGCTATGAAGTGCCATGACAACCCTTCAAGAAGGAAAATGGCGTCCAAAAACGTCATAGTTGTCGAGACCGGTAGAAACACCGGCAAGGCTTTCGCCAGCACCTCCACAGCAACCCACGCACTAGCCACGCACAAAAAAGACCGCCACCTCAAGGCCATGGCATAGCCATCCTTTAACTCCACGACGAACCGCTTCCCGCTCGAGCACCGTCGCACCATGGATCCCTGGACAAACCCAGCATCCCCAACTCCTGCCGCCTCCCGACCTTTGCCGCCAGCGCCGACCGGCCTCCTCCACCCGCCGGACGGCACGCTCCAGCGCGCCCACCTCCTCCGCCAGACTGCTCTGCTCCCAACGCTGGCTCCGCCCTCCAACTCCCACCGCACTCCCAGTCGACGGTGGCACCGCCGAAGAGAGTCAGCCACGGGCCTATGTACCCTGGCAAACCCTCCTCCCCGACTGCCGGAACCGCGGTGAGCGCGAGCCCGCACCGGCAACCCGGCCCGTATTCCTTCTTCTCCATCACCTCGCTCACCACCGTGAACCCCGGGGTCGGGTTGGCCCAGCCAACACCGCCGCCAGAGACCCGCCCACGCCAGCAGCCCCCACAGCTCGCCCACCTCCTCCGCTAGTCTGCTCTGCTGCCCCAACGCTGGCTCCGCCCACCAACGCCCACCGCACCTTCACTCCTACCGGATCAAAATGCCGCTCGGCGTTACTCCGCCGAGCCGCCACCGGCCTCTGCCCCCTCGACACTGCTGGCCGCCGCGGACTCTTCCGACCCCACCTCCCTCCCGCCTTCCTCCTCCACCGCCGCTGGCCGCAGAAAACCTCCGACGACCCTCACCGAGCCAGGCCTCAGCACCGCCGCCAGATCTGAGCTCAACCAGATCCGGGCGCCAGCTCGCCGGAAGCGCACGCCGATGGCCGGCAACCTTGATGCAGACGAGATCCAGATCGGGCTGCAAAGCGGCGCCGCACCTCCTCGACAAAGCTCCACACGAGCGCCAACACCACCACCACGCCCCCGCACGCCTGGAGGCGAGCACCGGCCCCGGCCGCCGCTCACGCCGCCACCGGCGACCTCCACAGGGACCCTGCCGCCTCGAACCAACGCCTAGATCCGGAAGCCGCCGTCTAGATCCAGATGGAAGAGCCCCGCCGCCGCCTTCCTAGCACCCGCACAGGCCACCGGCGGCGTGCTCCAGCGGCGGCAAGGCGAAGGGGAGAGGAAGGGGTGGGACGCGGCGCTGCTCCTCCCACATGAAACGCCCAGGCATAGCACAATATAAATATACCAAAACTACATCTACTAGTCTTTTGCTATTGGAATATCAAATTCATACATAAATAGGAAGAGAACAAATTGAAAATGTACAATATAATAAATTTAGTACCCTGCTAATGGATAACGTGCCCCAAATATTCATAAATATATGAGAACCAATCTGTAGATAAGAAATATCAAATGTAGTGATACAATATTAAATTGTGAATGTCTATAAACATAAAAAATGAAATGAAAACATACCACTAAGTCACTAAATCTGATTACGACACAATTTCACTCTACGAGTTTTCATGTCTTGAAAGTGTTGAATGATTCTTTTGTTATCAAGGCTTCTAAATATCTCTCGTTCAGTTTAGCACACCATCAAGTCATTGAGCCATTCATCTGATACCTTGTTGCGCAAATCTGTTTTAATAATCTTTATTGCTGAGAAAATTCTTTCAACTGATGTTATTGCCACTAGAAGGATCAATGTGAGCTCGATGAGGCGATACACCAATGGAAAAGTTATTTTTTTCTGGTTTCAACCATCTTTTGAACAACCTTTGCAAGATCACGACATTCATGAAATTCAACACTTCTTCTGGCATTGAGCATGAATGTTTGAAGTTGATTTCTTAACAACAAACAGTCAGCTATGGTGAAATCTGCTGTATAAATCTCACCAAGGTGAATTAGTTTTTGTACATCAAACTTAGAGAAGGAGTTGCTTGGATCAAGACAAGACATGCATACCAATAACTCTGAAGAAACCTCATTGAAATGGTGATCCATCTTTGCCATAATGGCATCAAGAGCAACATTGAAAATATCAATCCGATAATAGTGAAGGAGAGTAACTTTATGCTTCCGACGTGCAGATTTACCCTTTACTCTGATGTAATCATCCATACTTGGCACATCAATCTCATTTGACTCACAAAAGCTTTTTACTGTATTGAACAATGGCTCCCACCCATTGTCCCTCATGTCTTGCAAGCGTGTTTTCACATCCACAATCAAACCAATAGCTTCAATAATAGAATTTTTTGTACGGATAATCCATTTTTTATTCGAAATTACAGAAATATACCCGTGGAATGTTTTTTACAAAAATAGGCTCCAGTCGCCCAATGGTTGGGCGACTGGAGCCTTTCGCCCAACCCAGCAGCGACAACTAAAAAATCGGCCAACCGTTTGGGCGACTGTATGAAAGTCGCCCAATGGTTGGGCGGCTGCACTCAGGCCCCCGAGAGACAAAAGAGAGGAAATAGTCTATCTTTGCCGAAATTTGGAAAGTGCATCAAACCTTCGCCAAAAATAGTGAAAATTGGTGGAGCTGTTCTTCATACATCCAACAGCCTTTAGAAAACAATTTGAGTGATTTCGGCCACGGGATCAAAAGTTATAGCAGTTTTAGTCTGTTTCCGACACACCTTCAGTAAAACGGGCATAACTTTTGCATACGGTGTCCGTTTTCGATGTTCTTGTACTCGTTGGAAAGCTAACGACAAGCCCGATCCAATAAAAATGACCCGTTTGCGCCCGTCGCCCTCCAAGACCTCGAAAATCGGCCATCTTTGGATCTAAACCTGCGTCGTAAGTTTTTGATTTCTGTGTTTGCCCTTTTTCTTGGTCTTCCTTTCGGAATTTGGATTTTTCTTCAACTGAAAAGTTGTAGATCTCGTCGAAACCTTTCAAATGTGTATATATAAGCCATATAGAACTTTGCTATTTTATCTTTTCAGACTAGTTGTTTATATTGCATTGGTATATAAAACGATCGGTACATACGGTTTTGTCAGCCCCTGAGTGCAGTCGCCCAACCATTGGGCGACTGCATGAAATTCGCCCAATGGAAGGGCGACTGGATGCAGTCGCCCAATGGGAGAGCGACAGGAACTCTATCGCCCCCTAGTTGGGCGATAGGCTCCAGTCTCTCTCCCATTGGGCAACTTGAGCCTATTTTTGTAAAAAAAATTCGCGGGTATATTTCTGTAATTTTGAATAAAAAATAGATTATTTGTACCGAAAATTCTTCAATAATATCTTGATCCCTTCTTTGCAAAGAAAGTGATAACTCAGGTGTAATGCTTAACAAGTCTAAAAAGAAATGCATTATGAACACAAATTCAAAGCTCTCCATCTTTTGTATTAAACCTGCTGCTCCACCATGACCTGAAGGATATGCTGCATCTTTACATATCATCTGTAACATCGCAAGCACCGATTCCCACATTTGGTATATACGAAGTAATGTTTTAAGATGTGAGCCCCATCTAGTATCTCCAGGTCTAGCTAGGCTAGTTGCCTGATTCAAGCCTGTTCCTGTTCAAAGCATACCATTCTCCAATTTCTCCAATAAGATTTTCCTGATGCTTTTCCATCAAAGCATCCTTTCTTTTGCAAGATGCACTCACAGTGGTCACTATCAAGAGAACATAATTGAAGAAATTAGCAATAGCACCACTACAACATACGACAGTGACAACCACTAATTGCAATTGGTGGGCGAAACAATGAACATAGAAAGCATACGGATTCTCGTTTCGTATTAATCTCTGCAAGCCATTAAATTCCCCTCTCATGTTTGAAGCTCCATCATAACCCTGTCCGCATAGCCTAGAAATAGGTAGATTAACCTTAGCAAGCACACGAACCAAAGCTTCCTTCAATGCAATAGATATACACAAAGTGATATGCTCAATACCAATAAAACTTTCTATGATCTTCCCTTTTTTATTTACAACCTACATAGTATGAATTTTACAAAGTTAAAACAAAACCACAATGCACAAATCATAAGTGATATGTCTAAAAAACATTTATATGTACAACTAACCTCACAATCACGGATATCTGCTCCTTTAGTGATGAATCACGGGACTCATCAATAAGCACTGCGAAGTTTCTATCTTCAATCTCATCCTTAATCACCTATGTGACCTTCTGTGCACAACATTTCGCGAGTTCCTTCTGTATATCCGGACAAACATCAAACAATTACCACCACCCTCAAATTCAAAAGCCTCCTTCACATCTACATTTTTATCAATGTACCAATCCACCAACTCTCTAAAATTGCCCTTGTTCATGGAAGTAGATGATTCGTCGTATCCACGAAAAGCTTCACCTTGCTGAATGAGATATCTTGCACAATCTAAAGAAGCAGTCAAACGAATATTGTATGCAATTTCGGACTCCTTGCTATAAGTATTTAATTTATGATCTACACTTGCTCTTTGATTCTGAAAATCTTTACAATATAGCTTTGCAGTGTTGTGGACACTAGTAGGTCCAACAACATGTTGATTGAAAGATTCCATAGCACTTCTCCAATTCATATACCCAACTTTTGTGAAGACATTCCTCCCAAAATGAGTGGGGTGTGACAACTTCTTAAAAAGAAAGTAATAGAAACTAAAGGCGGCATCCTTTTCCACACTATATTCCAACCAGTCGAACTTCTTATACCATGATTCTTGAAAGGATCTTGAAATTGAACTTTGCATTTTCTTTGGAAAATCATGACCAATTGGTTGAGTTGGACCCTTCAACAATATGCTCTCCTAACTTGATCTCTAATCTCATTAGGATAATCTTCAATTGGTTTGTGACATACTAGATCAGCAATGATATCATCTAAATTAAATGGAATAAGTCTACATAACCCCTCCACGTATTGTTGCTTGATTACTTAACCCCCTGACCTAGTAAACCAGGTGTTTAACCCCTTAGCCTTACAAATACCGTTTACTTAACCCCCTAAGGTGGTTTTGCAATCTGGTTTTGCCTTGTTGGCGTGCCACGTTGGACAACAATACATAGGGGGTTATGTAGACTTCCTGGCTATTATGCAGCTGCGGGGAGTACATGCCGGCGCCGCCGGAGAAGTCCTCCGGCCGCGGCGGCGTCTCCGACCCGGCCCGCGCGATGTGGTGCCACGCGGCAGGCACGGCATGGTACGGCAGCGCGAGCTGCGGCGATGGCGTGGGCACAGAAGGGAGGAAAGCCTAGAGCGCGGCGTGGTGCGTCCCGTGTGGCGGCGGCGGCGGGCGGAAGAAGACGGGCGTGCACGCCCCGGGCCCGCCGGCCGCCACGGCGCGGCGGTGGAAGCTGCACGCGGCGCACTTGAGCGAGTCCGACGACGCCGGCATGTACTCCCTGCAGCCGCATAATAGCCAGGAAGTCTACATAACCCCCTATGTATTGTTGTCCAACGTGGCACACCAACAAGGCAAAACCAGATTGCAAAACCACCTTAGGGGGTTAAGTAAACGGTATTTGTAAGACTAAGGGGTTAAACACCTGGTTTACTAGGTCAGGGGGTTAAGTAATCAAGCAACAATACGTGGAGGGGTTATGTAGACTTATTCCAAATTAAATTCATGCCAAACCTTTTTTTTTGCTTTAGTTCTGCTTTCTATGGTTGGAGGGTTACTGCTAGTTGCATTGTTTGAGAAATATTTGTGCAAAGTTCGCTTCTCTATTTTTGTAAATCTAAGAATAATTAAACAACAACTAGTCAACATCTAATTAAACAAATTAGCTAATTGGCTAATATCTAATGGCTACTGTTGAGTATAGATTAAACAATAATTTACATCAGTTGAATAATAACTCGTTACTCACTTACTCAATGCGACAGTGCCCACACGCGGTCACGCACTCACGCTGACACACCTCACGGAATCACGGGCAGTCGGGCACTCCGCACTTGGGCAGACGATGGGCTCAGTGCCTCACGCCCTCACCTATAGCTGCAGACTTGCTCAGTGCTCATGTGGTCACGCCTCAGTGCCTCACAGGTCACAGCACATAGCTCATGACTCATGAGCTTACCAGTCACCACTCACCACTTCATTCGGCAAACAGCAAATGGGGAATAGCCGGGTCATCTCATCAGCATTGTCGCTCGTCGCCTCGTCCGCCAACCGCCGCTCCCGCTCGGCCTCGCTAGCCCCGCTTTGCTGCTCAGCCTCGCCCGCACGACCACGCCCGCGCCCAGCCACTACCGAGTGGTCGACCGCCTCCCGCTCGACCCCTCCGCCCCGTGCCTCCACCCTCCACCTCTGCGTCAAGCCGTCCTCCGTGCCGGGCCGCCGACCGCCCCCAGCCTCCCCCTCCGCGGCTCTGTGCCGAGTCACCGACCGCCGACCACCTCCCCCTTCCCAGCTCCCCCTTCGTCGTGCCGGGCTGTGGGCTACCGACCCCGCGACTCGTGACGCCGACACCATGAGAGGTGAGACCGTGACCTTATCTACTGTTCAGTGTCGGCATGTCGCATTGTGTTGTGCTTGTTTATCTTCCTCGTGACCTAATCTACTGTTCTGCTGTCTTGTGGTTTTGGGCCAGTATTTGCCACTAATTTGGGCCGGCTAGGGCGCTGGGCTTTAAGACACCAACTGGGCCTCAGTGCTGCCGCCTCATGCTTTGACCTTCGGCCTCTGGTAGTCTGGCTCTTCATCCTCCGACCTCCAGCCTCTCGTTCTTCACCCTCCAGGCCGGCCGGGTCTTCTTCAACAATGGTGGGAGGAGGGGGTGCTTGAGCACCCACAAGCACCCATGGTAGATTCGCCACTGGCTGGGATTTAGCAACAACTCATTGAGTATGTTGGAACCGCCTGAGCCATAGATTTTAGCAGAATCTCTTGACTAGCACAATTCAAAGATTTTCTATCCAACTAGGGTACGTACCACTCCAGGTATTCGTCGTACATCTCGACATTGTACGGACGCTTCTCCATGATGACATCAGGTGCGCCCTGTCCGTCCATGCTGTCGTCCACTGCTGCTGCATTGGCTGCTAGTCTGTACCATGCCGACCAGCCCTTGATTGCCTGCTTTTCTAGAATCATCGACGTTACATAGCAAGACATACAAAGTGTACACAGTAGTAAGATGGAGTTTGACTCACTAGTGTACGGCTTGTGGTAGGAACCTGCCATCCAGAGGAGGCATAGCCTAGTGCAAACCGAACATCACATCACACACTGTGGCACGTAAGCCTCCACCATGTACGAGAACACCAGATGTTGTGTCATTGCCCATAGCTTCGCGTCCTCTAGGCAATGCAGGGATAGCCCGTACAGCGATACACGATGCACACAATCAACCGTCCATGGACCCCATATGACACCACTGTCGTGCAATGACTCGAACTCGTTGTGCCACATCATCTAGCACCTGGACGGTTTGCCCTTCGCCTACCTCAGACGGGCAGCAGTCCACCGAATGCCCATAGTGGGCCCGTCTATCAGGTCGGCGAACTCGCCGAACGGGTACACTGGCGTCACGATGGTTGGATGCCCAATAGGGAAGTGCTCCCAGCTCTACAGCTGTAGGAGCATGTAGCAGATAGCCAGATTGGGGGTACCAACAGTGGCTCACTGGCAAGCGTCACATAACCCCTGATATGTGGCGCATAGAACTGCTGATCCCCAGTTGTACCGAGGCATCGCCCCAAATGCTGTGTCTACCAAAAACTTAGCGAGGCCGATAAACTCGGCGTTGCAGATATCACCGTGTGTGGCTGGAAACATGCTCTAACCAAAGAGTTGGATAAGAAACACGACGAGGTGCGTCTTGATGACCTCTGGTGGTGCATCCTGCGGGCACACGCTGAAATTGTTTAGCCAAGTGCAAGGGACGCAATGTGCACTCTCCGGGATAGGCCAGCCGAACTGGTCCACCAGCCTCTCCTTCCAGTCGGCTGGTGCAGGGGCTAGAACAAGTGGTCACCACTGAGAGGGAGACTGGTTAAGAATGCGACATCCTTTAGAGTGACCATCTTCTCACCCCAACGAAAGTAGAATGTATGCGTCTCGGGCCTCCACCTGTCCACCAGTACCGTGAGCAGCTACCGTCGATGGTGAACTTGTGCCTGGTTGAGACCAGCCTCGCAAAAGGCAACAAGCCTGTGGCCTGCAGGGTTGGGATGTAATGCTCATCCAGGGCCCACAGATCCCCCCCGCACCCCCGCAGCTTGAACAGCGAAAGGCCAGCCACGTCACTTATCATCCATGAGCAGCAATGGTGTTTCTCATCGTACGAGTGTTCCAGAAACTCCGATAAAGCCATACCTACCAATACATAGGACAGACCAAAATTAGTGCGAAGATTAATAATGACAGTAGAACTTACTTTATAATACAAACTACATTAATTATAACTAACTAAATAACAGTAATTATGACTATGAGTACCGGAATAACGTCGAAAGCATGCTACAAAAAAATTACCTGTCTTTTGGGAGAAGTAATCAACACTGTCGCGTCCTTAATGACTTATGCACTGCCTTCTCCAAATAATTAGCTACACACTATTAATTTTGAGGGTACCTTGCAACAAATGGTACAGATGAAATATTAGTGCGAAGATTGATAATGACAGAACATACTACAAGTCAGTGATTACATGCATGCGTGTAACTACATATGAATACTTCACTACTTACCGATAATTTGATTACCCATCCGAAAAAATGACGAGTCATTCATTACCGTCGTCCCTAGCACTAACTCATTACTTACCCCTAACTAATTTCAACTACAGTAATTACAACTACTTAATTACATATTTTCATTCAATAACAAATTATGGGTACTGTACGTACACAAAATAATACAAACTATGTCTAAATTACTACGATCTACTTACTTTGTAATACAAACTACATTAATCATGACTAACTAAATAACACTAATTGACTATGATTATGGGATTAACGTCGAAAGCATACGATCAAAAATTACCTGCCTTTCCGGAGAAGAAATCAGCATTGCCAAAATTTGAGCTACGCTCTGCCTTCTCGAAGTAATGAGCTACGCATTCCCAATTTTGAGCGACCACCATGACAATGACATTCTATGATGAGCAACTGAGATGATCAACGACAAACTGCGAGCGGTTTGTACTTAAGACCGAGCGAAAGGTGAACCTAGTGCACTCACCCCATACATTGAGGATCCATTATTACGAGCAGTGCTTCAGGTGATGGGGGACAATATTGTAACACTTACAAATGTACAGATGAGGGAGCGGGGAAAGGGAATGGCATCGTAACACTGACAAATGTGCAAACGAGGGAGCGGGCGAGGGGGGACGACACGAACATAATAACATTAGTGCGAACAAAAGAGCGCACGAGGGGGACACATACACAGAGAGTAACAATTGTGCAAACCAGATTATAGAAAATAAAATATAGCACGAATGACCGACACATGCCACTTCAAAAGATGTGCGAGGATCGTTAAATTCATGATTAAGTTAACCTAAATAAACGTGGTAAATTTGGACCACATAAAATTTCTAAAAAAATTACACAATAACTATGACTATGTCGGGAGGCTTCACATAAAATTTCATAATTTTTGAAGTTCGTTTGCTATATGTAAAAACTCATAAAATATCAAAATTGTATGAAGTTTTTAGCAACATTCGCAATGGATAAAATTACACTGTAAGGTACTTTATGTCAGGAAATTGTACATAATTTTTTATAATTTTTCGTGGTTATTTAATATATTTAAAAATTCAAACAAACACTAAATAAAAAAATTAGAGCAGGTAATTGAGCCAGCTTAATTACTTGCCGCCCCATCAACAGACGGCAGGCTGTCTGCCGTCTCGTGAGGGGGCAGCAAGCGCCTACCGCCAGCGACCGTTACGCGTGTCGCCTCGCCGGCGCTGCCGCCCACCCACCCACCGGATGACAAAAATGCTATTTTTGCAAATACTGTGCACATATTGCTATTTTTGTAAATATGGTGCGTAACAGTGCTAAATCTGACTTTAACTCGAGTTGTTCAGTGTTTCTGTAGATACACTTTGCAAAAAGAAATACTATCGAAAATGCGGCACATCAACTTTTTCCTAGGCAATTAATTTGCAGGAAAAGAGAGACGAAAATAACAATCTTAATCACAAATAAATTGCTGCCTGAACCTTCTAAAGCAAATTTCTGAGTAGCTGTGTGGTGGCCTGCAAATTAAATTAGACCTTTGATCATCTAGACCACAAAGATCATCATTTCTCTCCATTACATTTCACAAAACATTCAATCAAACACAGAAGCATACGAGCTATCCATTTTCACAAGAAGAACATCAAAAAAAAGGGGCGCCCCTTTCGACGGATCAAAGAACAGAAAGATCACAACAACATATGAAATGGGGGAAACTCCCATTTCTTGTAAAAGCCAAGAACCGAACAGAAAAGAGAAGGATTCGATCGATCGTATCATTCCAAGTCACGCCCTGTTTCGCGTGCCGGCTCTTTGCCTTTGCTGCCATTGCCGCCGGCGCACGGGCCCGACGGTGAAGGTGCCGGCGGCGAGGCGGGGAGCCTTGACGAGAAGCACCGGTACTTGAGCGCGTCGCCGGCGGCGAGCCCGGCCTCCTCCTCGCCGTCGCCCTCGCCTACCTCGTCGAAGTTGCGCGCGTAGCTGCGGGCGTCGTACTGGAAGTCCCCCGACCGGCGGCGCGTGTGCCGCGTCGACCCGAAGCTGTGCCCCCTCGCGCGGATCCACGCCGACGGCGACCGGATCAGCGAGGGCGACGCGGGCCTGTCCGCGTGGGCGTGGGCGTGGGCGTTGGCGGCGGAGGCGGGCGTGGGGGAGGGGCGGAAGCACCCGGCGAAGCAGCCGGTGGTGGCGACGGCGGGGACCTGGACCTTGAGGTGGCGATGTTGGTGGTGCCGCCTGTGCTTGGAGTCCTGAGGCTGGCAGGTGGGGCCCGCAGGGTGGTGGTCCGGCTGGGAGGACGACGACGCCGACATGGGTGTTCGTCCGGTTCTTTCTTGCACGGCAAAAAGAAAAAGGGGAAAGGAATTCTATTTCTCTCTCGAAATAAAAACAGGAAATGATTTTGGAGTTTGGTGATACTTTGAGCGATGAAGATTTTTCTGGGTTCTTTTTTTCTTTTTTGAGAAACGGCCATTGTCTAAAGTTAGCCATTGGTGTTTTTACCTATCCGGGAGAGTAGCAAGCCTGTTTTTTTTTAAAAAATTTGATGTAATTTTTTTTGGGAGTAAACAGATTAGTGACTGACATTACATGTCATGTTTTGAGCAGTGCACATGTTGGGGAAAATACGCATATCCCATGAGATGATATATACTAAGCCAAAACTATATCGCTCTCGCCACGGTCTAGTATGACGATAACGGTACTTTGTGCGTTTTCAAATATACATGTCATTCTAACATTCGAAAAAAAAACTATTACATGAGTGAAAAAGACTGCAGTACTATCATAGGATGGCTTACGATTTACCCTATATGCATATGCACTTGCCCCAAGACATGCAAGAGCTAACAATAAAAACATGTTGGGTAATCCGATCTTCGTAACCAATAGTGAATTACATTAGTAATATAAGTTTGGTTGGAAAAGTAAAATTTTAGATAGTTACAGCATAATGAAGCAGAGGCCGCACCATTGGATTACATGGTAAAATCACTTGTACAGATGTTATGGACAAAAATAACTTGTAGTGATTAAGGGGTGTTTGGTTGGTGCCTCCAAATAGCCTTTTTCCAAAATTTTAGTGTTACCAAAACCTAAGGGTAGACATTCGGTTTATTTGGTTCGATTTATTAGGTAAAAAACTATTTCGGTTTTTATAAGTTGACAACCAAATTAACTAAACTAAAATAGAAAACCAAACCTAATTAATTGAATTATTTTGGTTTGGTTAATTCGGTTTTTCGGTTAACCGAAATATGCATGACGCTTTAACATATAATAACATTCTTTAGACTAATGTTATCACACCAGATTTATTTTTGAGCGAATGATATCTCTAAAAGCTACGAATATTCTTCCTTTTGAGATGTTGAAAAATACCTACAAAATTAAATGAGAATAGCCTTTGTTTACTACAAATTCACATAAGGGAAAATAATATTTTGGTATTTCGGTTAATTCGGTTTGCGTGACTTAAAAACCGCACCGAAAACGGAATAGCATGAAAATATAAACCGCACTGAATACCATACACCGAATAAACTGTAATTTTTAGTTTTTTTCGGTTCAGTTCGGTATTTCGGTCTCGGTATAAAAATGCCCACCCCTACCAAAACCTGGGCAAGTCTTACCTGTGCAAAACACTGGTGGTTATATCTTGTAGGAATTCTATGACTCAGTTCAATTGAATCCTTAGATTCATACTAGGACCATGATAATTTAGTTTCAAGTCAAACAAAAGGCAAGGATTCACAAAAAATAAGAACCGCTTGATGATCACTTATTGCAAGGGTGTAATGACTCCACAAAATCGGGAGAAAAAAGTAGTTTTGTTATTCGACAAAATCGAGAGAGAAAGAGTAGTTTTGTTATAAAAAAAAGGAAGGAATAAATTATTTATTTATTTTTTAGTCCGACTGCGAGGTCTGAACAGCGAATATGTCAAACACAACAAAAATTTGGTGAACTATTCCACCACCCACAAAATCCGCCAGGATTTGGCATAATTTATATTGTTGAATTGTTGTGATATTAGGTTATACAAATACTTACGTAAACTCAGAGTCCTATAAGGGTTACTAGTCCCTTTACTTAGATGCAAGAAAGGCACCTCTCCTACAATTATATAAAAGGAGAAGGGGCTACAAATTGTACATATATACATCGCCTAGAGGCAAGAGCAATAAAGTTGAGAGGCTTAGGGATTATATCTTTTGTCTACTTCTACTTTTGTATGTACTTGATCATTAGTAACGTGATCAATACTTCAATACGTTATTAGCACGATATTTCTCACGCTAGGCCACCTGGTACGTTTTCACTAATTGATCAAGTTTAGATTAGTAGATTAGATTTGCTTAGTTTTTCATCCCAATCTCTAGATTATATTTGTTCAGTTTTTGTAACATCCTAAATTCTAAAAATTCAAAAATTAGAATTTTAAAACTTTTATTTGCATTCATTTGGCATTTGAAATTTTGTCAAAATCTTATTTGGATTTTCCTGAGCCTTGTGCTAAGTAAAATATTGACTTGAAATAATTCTCAAATACAAATAAGAATCATGACGATAAAAAATACGAAATAATTTAAATATGAGTTTGAAACTATGAAAACCAAAATCCAGAAATTAAATTAAAGAAAAATCTACCTTCCATCAAATTGACCCAAGAATTCAAATATGGATTTAATTTTGAGTTTCTTGATTGGAAATAAATATCAGAAATGTGAATTTTGAATATCATACAAAACTCCAAAAATCAGTAAATCCTAATGCAAATTAAAATTTAAATTAAAAATCAAAATTTCAAAATAATGCTTTAGCATTTCTTTTTCCATTTTTCTTTCCCTTTTCCCTCTCTCTTACATGTGGGCCCAACCTCTTTTCTCTCTTGCCCTCTCTCTCCTTCTCTCTTTTTCCTCTCTCTGCCTATTGGGCCCAGGTCCCCTGCCTCCTTTTTTTCTCCTCCTCTCCCCATTCTCTCTTCTTCCTCGCTCCTTTTGCGTGGCAGCCATGCGCCCGTGTCACCCACAGATCTCCCGCGTCGCCCACAGCTCCCTGCCTGTCGCGTCTGCCTCAGCCCGTGCGGCGCAAAGTCTGCTTCCTCTGCACTGTGCTGTCACACTCGTATCTGACCTCAATCCCGTCGCAAGCGCCGCTCTGTCGCCGCCGCCTGACACCAACGCGACTGAACGGCCGCCTGCCTATCGCTAGCCCTCCCTGCCGGCTATAAAACTTCGTACGGACCTCCATTCGCACCGCCACACTCCGCTCTGTCTTCCACCTGCACGAATTGGTCTCTCGTGCACTGTAGCTCGCCAGCGTCGTCTTCTTCCCCATTCCAGTCGGTGAGCAATCCGCTGCTCGGCACTACCATGGTCGATTCCTCCTCACCGAAGCATCCCCAAAGCACCGTGACGCCGTTCCTCACCTCCGCAAGACCTCTAGTCGCCTCTGCTTCGCCCGCCACGTACGCCACCTCCGCCCGTCGCTGTTGCATGCCGCCAGCTTGCCACCGCCTTCCCCCAAGCTTCTCCGACCCCTGAGGTAGTCTTCTAACCTCATCGAGATGCTTCCCCAGCCCACAATTGAACTCTAATGCCATATACCGCTGCACTCGCCCATCCTATGTTCCGCCGCCACCCCCGGTTGTTGCCAGCCAACACTCCGGCCAAATTTGCCAACAAGACATCGCTCATGGGTAGGCGCGGGCGCAAGCAACCCATTTTGGGGGTGCTTAGCTCCGGCCATCACCGACGGCGAGCTCACCGATGTTGCAATCTTTACGACTGCTCCAAGACCCCTATGACCACGTTCTCTTCCTCACTGCCATGGTCGTAACACTCTACGACCACGTTCACTTCTTCACTGCCGTGGACATAACACCCTACAACCACGTAGTCGAACCTACGACCACACAGTCGGGCTTACGACTATGTAGTCGTTTACGACCACACAGTCAGGCTTACGACTATATAGTCGTTTACGACCACGTTGAGGTTTACGATCACTCGGTGCCTTCCGAGTCCGTCTGCTCTGCGCTTGGAAGTCTTCGACTACTCCACGCCGTCTAAGCCACTTTCGACCACTCAGTAGACCTCGCCATTTCCGACCACTCACTTCTGTTCCCAACTTCGACCGGCCCCTCCTGTCAGTTTTTTATTTATTTTCGGATTTATCTAAAACTGAGAACTTCAAAAGGGCATAATTTATTCATTTTAACTCTAACTTGAGTGAAACAAATTTCTAAATTTATCTAAATTTAATATTTATCAAATGGAACTGAAACCATACTTGTTTGGAGCCCATTTCAATTTTTGTGAGAATTTGTTCGGTTTACTAATTTTTATTCAAAAATTTCGCGCAACATAAAAATAGCGTACGTGGCCTAGGAGAAAGAAGCTGAAGCTGAAGCAACTCTTGACGATCAAGACCAAGCTAACTGTGATCAAGGCAAGTCAATACTTTGATCATGTTGAACCTACATTTATGCAAATTAATTTCGTTTTAAATTATCAAATTGCATGCCGTTATTTTATGTGCAAATTTATGTTCGATTTCAAGCTGCTAGTTATACCCAATAATGAGCTTGTTAGTATTACTCTCATTTGAAACCCTTGAATATCTTAGCCTTGTCACTTTAACGAAAACTATAATGTTAGAACTTTCGAAAATAAGTCTATAGCTATTCGCCGTGCTTAGTATTGCTTAGATATTCGAGGGCACCAAAAAATACCCCAAAACATCACTTTCAATTATGAAAAACTCGTTTGGGAAGTCATGGTGGGAATGACTGGTATATTTTGGTACAATTATTTTATGCTCCCCAAAACCTCAAATTGCTTAGCTATCTGGGCGGATGGTTCAGGGGTATGGTGAGCGGTGCACGAGAGTGTGGTTAGTGGTAGAACCGCCCATATAACCTTAAGGACTGAATCTTGTCATGACCTCCTGTGTAATACAAGTACAACCACAAGTCTGTAAAGTACAACTTAGCTTACTAGATTCACTGAACCCTGAAAATCATCTCATTGGTGGAGGAGGTGAGGTAGTGCAAGTGGTTGTCTGTGTGACGACTTGAATGGGACACTCGTAGAGGGTGAAGTTTTCCGTGGCGTGCTAGTTGGTGTGGGTAGTCCAGCTGCTAGCCGCATAAGGGAAGAGCATCCTGCACAACTTATGGGACCTGCCACAAGCGGGAGAAGCCTATATGGGTGAGATGATGGAAGGGGGCGAGGTATTTTGAAAAGCTACTGTGATGGTCCACTCAACCGCATGGCTAAGGAATCATGTGGGGTAACGAGTAAATTGTCTCTTGTGGGAAAAGTGTGCAAACTCTGCAGAGTCAAAACTATTCGAATAGCCGTGCCCACGGTCAAGGGCGGACATGGGAACTTAACCAAATATAGTTCTATTTCAAAAACTTTGTTGGTGGAATTGGAAAAGTGGAGGGTAGAGAAGGGCCCCGATTTGTGTTACCCTAGGTGTCGCCCCAGTGATAAGATAAGCGGTTATAACACTGAAAAGTTAGCATATGGTGCAGAAACCATGTAACGGTGGATGGAATCTGGATCGTTATTAATATTGCACTCTTTGATACCTTGATAAAATTCTGTTTTAGTTAAAACTGCTAGGTCACAGGAAATTTCTATGTATCATATTTCGAAAGCAATTTATAGCAAGTAAAATAACCCGAGCCTTTCCTTGTTAAGCCATGCATATTATCTAATTGCATCCTATGTATTGGCTCGCGGAGTACGGTGGTTTGTACTCACCCTCGCTCACTCACTTAATCCAGAATCAGGAGTTAGATCGCTACGCTTCAGCAATACACTTGGACAAGATGGTGAAGAAGATGAAGATGTCGAGGACTAGGTCGCGAACCTCCAGTTGGCTGCCTATGGGCACGTCCTGAGAGTCTCAACTGTGTGCTTCATTTCCACTGCTGCATTTCATTTATTTCGGCCTACTCGGTCCATGAGTAAGTCTACTACTATATTTACGATTATGCATGATATGTATTTTGGTATCCGGTACTGTATCTGTGAGCACTATCTACTGATCCAGAGAATAGTGCAGTGGAATCACAGAAGATTTTGGATTGTAAAATCTGGGTCCTACAGTTTTTCCTCCCAATCTCTCCCCCCCCGTAAGCCCGTCTTCTAGCCTTGCCTCACCCACGTATGCATCCGCCCGCCCTGGCTGCAACCTCTCAGCAACCACATTGTCTGTACCATCAGAGCCACCAATGGCATTACTAAGATCGTGTCCGTCCACTCCTTCGTTGTCGCTGGTACCAATCCGATCAGCCATGTCACCCATGCCATCCGCGTTGCCCCACCATAACCGTCGACCTGCACCAACGGTGTAGCTTAATATCAACGCCTAGAGTCCATCGCCTGGGCACTTCACCGCCGCCACCTCTGAGGACCTCGATTTGTCTGCACTAACCACGCCACCACCAAGGTTTGCCATCCGAGCTTGCACCCTCCATGACGCTCGCTACCTCATAAGGACTGCTGACCACCCCGCGTGTCAGCACACAGATTTTATAATCCGGATTCCTCTGTGATTCCACCGCACTATTCCCTGGATAAGTAGATAGTGCTCACAGTTTACAGTTCCGAATATCAAATTACATATCATGCGGAAGCGTAAAGATAATAGTAGACTTACTCATGGGCCGATTGGGCCGAAATCATTAAATTGCAGCAGCAGAAGAATGAAGCACGCAAGTGGGACCTTCAGGACATGCCCACAGGCAGCCAACTGGAGGTTTGCGACCTAGCCCTTGACATCTTTATCTTTTCTGCCATCATATCCAATTGTGTTGCTGAGGCGGAGTGACCTGATTCCTGATTCTGGATTTGTTGTGAAAGCGACTGTGAGCACAAACCACCGTGCTCCGCGAGCCAATACACAGAATGCAAATAAATAGTATGCATGGCTTATCAAAGGAGAGGCTCGGGTTATTTTATTTGCCAAAATCGCTTTTGGTAGCATTATTATTATTTAATCATAGTGTTATGGTTGCTACCTAAACTCCACACAACAATTACCATAATTGACTTAATCCACCGAAAATACAATTTCTTTATTGGCTGCTGTCTAAGACTCCAAATAGCGAGTGGCATCATTTAATTAGTCCACCGATCTTACTCTTTCTATATTGTTTGCTATCTAAGACTCCAAATAGCGAATATCATCAGTTATACAATCCACCAATCAATTGCTGCATAAATCCCCAAACAACGAGTATTATCATTTATATAATCCACCAATCCATTGCTGCCTAAAACTCCCAACCATTAGCGACATCATTTATCTAATATCATTTATTTTATCCACCAATATCTTTTGCATTCTAAATTCCTAATAATCCAACCCTTTTGTTATTGATCCACAACCATAATTTGATCTTCCAATAATCAACCTTATTTTGCATTAACTAACTCTAGCCAATTCCCTAGTATACCTTCATCAAGAATATCATTGATCAAGTCTACGCATCACTAGTATACATCCACCAAGAATATCATTGATCATGTCTACAATTCACTAGTATACCTCCACCAAGATTACCCTTGAACAAATTTATACTCCAAGAATTGTTATCATACCCCCAAATTTTCAAATATTCAATTGACTCATCTAGTAGTCGATTCTACTAATCCCAATATTGTCAACATCTTTCTAGAATTAATATTAGTTATCAGTGTCATAATCCAACAATTACATTTGCACTCCTTAATTCTCCAAAAATCATTTAAATCCTCTATCTAGTATATGTATTCATTTAGTCTCCACCAATTTATTTCTCCCAGAATCCACTCTATCGTTTCCTATTGATGATCGACATAAATCCACCAATACCTTTATGTGTATACTACAGACATCCATCTCCTTTACTCACGACCCTGTTTATTCCTTCCATATTTTATTTTAGAAGTATCGTTATTTGAAATACAATACATAGGAATTTTCTGAGACCTAGCAGTTTTACACAAAAACATAATGTGTAAAGGAATGCAATAATAATAGTGATTCAGATTCCATCCACCATTATATGGCATCCGCACCATATGCTAACATTTCAGCGTTATAACCGCTTACATTACCACTGGGACGACACCCAAGACAACTCAAATCAGAGCTTTCCACTGCCCTTCACTTTTTCAAACCCATCCATAAAGCATTTTGAAATAGAACTATATCTAGTTAAGTTCCCATGTCTGTCCTTGACCGTGGGCACGGCTATTCGAATAGTTTTGACTCTGCAGAGTTTGTACACTTTCACCACAAGAGACAATCAACTCGTTGCCCCACACGATTCCTTAGTCGTGTGGTTAAGCAGACCATCACAGTGACTTTTTAAATTATCTAGTCCCTTTTGTCATCTCACCTTGTGGGAAACTGGCCACTTGCGGTGGGTCCCATCTATGCACGGGATGTTTCCCACGGTTACTAGCGTTATTCGGGCTCCACTCCCCTCAGTGCTAGTACGACTGGGAAACTTCACCCTCCACTCGATGTCCCTTTAGGCCTTCTCTTGCCCTTGCGTATCCACTTCTATCCACT
The DNA here is from genome assembly GCA_017311315.1 of Dendrocalamus latiflorus. NCBI lineage: Eukaryota > Viridiplantae > Streptophyta > Magnoliopsida > Poales > Poaceae > Dendrocalamus > Dendrocalamus latiflorus. Next base: position 14,796,107 of record CM029668.1, read on the forward strand.
ACCAGTGAGATGAGTCCGGGAATTTCAATAAATTTACTTAGCCAAGTTGCACTTTGCAGACTTTTGGTTGCACTGTTTTACAGAGGAGGTTATGACAAGATTCGGTCCTTAGGAGTACCTGAGCGGTTCTACCACACTCCATAATTTTGTGCTTCCACTGCACCACACACCAGCCCCCAAACCATCCGCTCAGATATTTAAGTAAGTTGGGATTTTTGGGAGCATAAAATAATCATGTCAAAATATACCAGTCATTCCCACCATGACTGTCCAAACCAGTTTCACATGATTAAAAATGATAATGAGGCTTGGGGCATTTCAGCGCCCCTGAGTATCTAAGCAGTATGGCATATAATTACGGATTTACTTTTGAAAAGTTACTATTATAATTTTGCTAGGGCGACAAGGTTCACATATTCAAGCATTCCAAAGGTGGTGTAATATTATTCAAAGCAAACAATGGGCATATAACTAGAATCTTAAATTAAACATGTATTTGAATATAAAATATCAGCATGCAATTTGATAATTTTAAACAAAAATAATTTGCAGAAAATGTAGGATCAACATGATCAAAGTATTGACTCGCCTGGCGCGGTTTACCGCGGTTGAGCTCACACGATGCTTTCTCTTGAGCTTCGGGTCTTTATCTTCACTTTTCTATCATTACGCTTGATCCGTTGATTCTTCGGGACTCCAGTTTCTAATTACGCGATAAGCGACTGAATCCACATAAAAGCAAATAACTCAAGAGATCCAAATAAATCCGATTAAACTCAATTTAGTTTTATTATGAGTTAATGGGTGATTCGGATGATTTGAGGCAGGGCTGGTGGTAGATTACGATGACTTGATCTTTTTATTGATAATCTCTTTTATTACTTTTATATTTATTAAGGAAGTTCCATGAGCCACGCCAGACCTATGGGTAGATGTAAGACTGTAGTGGGGTGTAGGATTTTACCTTGCCTAATGTTAGCTTTTAAGAGTTAAGGTATGAGTTATATACACGATGTACATATTTCTGGTTTTGTCAAATTAATCCTATAGCTTATATTTTTAGCAATTCGAGATGTATTATTCTAGGTCGTGCTAATAGTACCTTGTTCACTAAAATACAAGGTGGTAAGATTATTTTCATTACCGATGACGTAGGGATTTTGGTAGATACGCCAACATGACTTTTAATTAAAGAGGCTCTTCGGACTAGGTAGCATAGATATTCTGCGTATATTTATTGTTATAATGTTGACGTTATTATTATTGTTACTTAAATTTATTTATCTAGGACCGAGCATGTTATACCAGGTTATACTTTACTATCAATATTCCTCTGGATCTACAGTTGAGATTTATCTGTTGATGACACGCTAATGATGACTACTATTCACATCGCTACATTAAGTGGATTACTTTTTAACATCCAATGACCTAGGGGTTACTTTATTATAATTGCCACATATACATATACATATATATGTATATATATTTATATTTCTAACAAGACATTTTTACTTAAAGACGCCCTTTTGATTAATGGATGTTATCAACTTTTAAACCTTTATTTAGTACAACTTAAGTCTTAAGGAAAAAGATTGTATATATATATATATATATATTTAGGTGACAGCCTAGCTTGCTAGTTGACTAAAGTTACCATTGGTATTTATTTGATAGTGGCATGTTAAAGGTTGGAACACATGCTTTAGTTATTATTAAGGGTAATCTTAAATCCTTATTTTTATAGTTAAACATAGTACCAAATTTGTTTTCTTTTAACTTTACTGAGCTATATCTTTAATTAGGATCCTTTTTAAATTTGGACATTAAATAGAATCATACTTTGTTAATGTCTTTAGTTGCTAATCAAACCTCAAATAATATTTGAGATATAGTAGTTGTTCATACATCAAATGATCAAATATTAATTCTTAAGTAGCCTTAGTTTATATCCTAATTAAACTTATTGGCTTCACTAAATTATCCTCTAATTTTATACCATTTTTCTTACCTAAAATGGACTGCAAAAATCAAATCAAAAGACATGGCAAAAGGTGCCATCTCCAGGAATCGAACTCGGGACTCTGAATCGAATGCGCGCGGTGCTAGCCAGTGGGATCATCGGGTGTTGCTTGACTAGCAATGGGTAAATAAACCAATAACTTTACACGTTTGGGGTTGGCTTGAAATAGAGCAGGCCGACGGAGCTTGGGTGCGGGCTTGGCCGGCGGCGGGCGGCGGAGAGGGAGAAGGAAGAAAGCCAGGTAGCGCGAGCTGGAGACGGGGAAGAGGGTGCTCACTGGGCGGTTCATTGAGCCGGGGGAGGTCCCAGGCCAGTCGGCGACGGGAGCCATGGCAGCACAGAGGAGCTTCATGGGGCCAGCGAGCTCGGGTGTATGGGAGGTGCCGGCGGCAGCTGGAGGAAGTCTGGGGCGGCGAGGGTGCGCTCCACCGGCGGGGAATTGGACCGGCGTCGACGGTGGGAGAGGCGGCGGCGACCGAGGATTGGGGAGAAGGGCCGAATCGGGGGGAAAGGAGTGAGAAAGAAAATGGCATGGGCAAGGGGGGAAACCGGTGGCTTCTTGTAGCTGCAGAGGGGCGGGGAAGCGTGTGGCGAAGGACCGGTTGGCGGCCTGAGACCAGGCGGCGGGGCAAAGGTCCGCCGGTCCTTGGTGTGGGGCTCGACGCACGGGGGTGCAGAGCGGGGATGTGACCGGGCACTAGCGGAGGGGACGCGGCTGCAGAGTAGGGAGGCGGCAGCGCGTGCAAGGATTCGGACGGGATTCGCGTAGGGCAGAGAGAAGGTAAGGGCGACGTGGAAGTAGTTTGGCCACGAAAGGAGGAAGGAGTCACGGGCGTTCGGGCAAGAAAAGAAAGAAGAAGAGAGAGAGCGGGGTGGGGCTGCGGGGGAAAAGAGAGGGGGCGGCATGGCGCGGGTCCACGGGGCAGTGGGAGGTGGCGGGATGGAAGAGGGGGCCGGCTGTCAGAGGGGAAGGCGCAGGGTGGAGCGGGCTGTGCGGGGAAAGAATGGGGCAGGCGGGGTTGGGCCGGGCCTTCGGCCGGCCTGACCCCCTTTCTCTCTTTTTTTATTGCGTGTATATATATTTTTATTGCTATTTATTTTATTGTTACCCATGTGTACAAGTTTATTTATATATTTCTTTATGTCTGTTTTTTGGTATACAAATATATACACATTTTTTTGCTTTTATTTATTTATTTTTGTTGCCCTTTATAATATATATTTTTTAAAATTAAATTCTTATATATATATATATATATATATATATATATATATATTAATTCAAGTTTCTTCCTCCCTTTTGTGGATCTTACTTTCATGTTTTATTTTAGAATGTTTGGGTTTCCATTTGTTTGCATATTCCCCCCTTAGGGTATTACTAATAGAAATTTTTTTTGACGCTTTCTTAAATTTTTGGATCCTCCACCAAAATTAGAAAATTGCCATAAAATTCCAACTTCAGCATTACATATTGTAAAATATGTTAAGAACTTTATATTTTTAAATTCGAATTTTTCAGGATGTTACACCGCGCCATGTGTGCCACACTGATCGGCCACCCTAGATCAAGTCCACGCCAATCATGTCGCCCTGAATCTCCTCGACCATGCCCACACCTGCAGCGCCACGTTGGCCATCACCGGCCACACCGCCATTCACACCACGCAACCACATTGCAGATAGGGCCTTTGTCGATCCAGCCATTCATGTCACGTTGCCATGCACCGCAGACGGTGCTTGCAATCCTACTTGCCATTCACACCATGCTGCCATGTGCCACAAATGGGGCCTCGGCTACCCACCATTCACACCGTCCGACCGCACGCCATAGACCCGGGACCTCAGCCTCGCTGCCGTTCAAGTTGTGCCACCACGCGCCGCACATCGGGCCTCGACTACCCTCGCTGTTCATGTTGTGCCACTACACCATCCTAGATGGGAGGTGCAGGCCTCACAACGCCACTTCATTGCTGCACTGCCTCGGCCTGCCACACCATGCTCCAGTCGCCACTGTCGTGCCGCATCACCTGGACTGCCACATCCACTCCTGCCATCAAGGTTTTGTGAAATTACAGAGGAGTCCTCAGTTTATTAAAATTAGGTTCTTGGAACCAAAAAATTGCATATTAGACCTTAGGATTTACAGATTTTCATTCCAGGGGTATCCTAATATGGAAATCTTGCAAATTAAACCCTAGGAAAGTTCTAGTTTTATTAATTAGTCTTTTATGACTTTATTATTTGCCAAAAAGTGTTTTATATTATAGAAATTGTTTCTATGACTACAAAATTAGATAAAATCACTAGGAACTTGTGGACTCATATTTATTGTCAAGTAAATTACTTATATGCTGTACTCGCATGTTTTGACTCATGTGGCTTATTTCTGATCCAACTAATTGTTGCTTTACATGATGTAGGCAACATGCTCAAGAGATAGTTCTGTGTGATGTTTAGTGATGCAAGGATTTACTTAACCTAGGCAGAAAATGTTGTAGACTATTTGGAATACACACAATATTTGAGATGCCATCAAAATAGGTAGGAATCGTAGTAATGCTACAAAGGACTAGTCTGGAAGTTTATATATGAAAGAATATATTATTCCCTCCAAGACTAGTTTACATGTGAAAAGGATCCCAAAGGGATATGGCCATATGGGAAGTTCTATGGAATTGTTTTGGCAAGCCATCAGCTACAAGATCACGTGCTCCATGGGTCCCCTTTTCTAAAGTTCCCAACAAAGGAAGAGATTCCTATAAGAGGAAAAGTAGAGATGATAGCAAGAAAGAAGGCAGCCAAAGGAAGTTAAAATCCAAGAGTTGAGGAAGGGAAAGTCAGATAAAGATGCGTTATGAGCTAGGTGCGACTATCATGGGCACTTTGCAAATACATGCAGTGTAGCCAGGCACCTAGCAGATGCATATCAAAAGGTCAAAATGGAATCCAACATTCTTGATGAGATTTCATGAAGTGACTCATGCCATGGTGCGGCATCAATAGATTTGTCAAAAAGATGGAAGACCTTGAGCGTGCCATCATGGGCCCTCGACCTTAGCATTGAGGATTTCCCCATCAAAAAAGGACTTGTGTCATTCACAAATGATGAAGATCTCAATTGAAGATCATTTCTCTTAGAGAGTCAATTCATATAAATTTTAGGATGGTGTTAAAAATATAAAACACCAAGTTTTGCCTAAAAATCAACAATGTTAGGAACTAAATGTAATTTTAGTTCAAAAGGAGTCTTAATAAAGCATTTCCAGCTTATGTGCATGATTTATTTTGTATTTGCTTTATGCAATGTTTTATTGATGCAAATTATATTTCCTGCTTGTAGAGTACAATCAATGGAGAGGGAGCAAGAAATACGTTTTGTTGACAGTTATACCACAAACACTATTTTAGAGATAGAGAGTACTTCCAGACTTTGAGAAAGAAAACTGGCAATGTCATAAAGACGGTTGGGAACTATGGTAATATTGTCAGATCTGGAAGGGCTATAGTTGTGTTATGATGGGAACCTGAATAATCATCAAGGATGTATTATTGTTCCTAGAATCAACACGAAATATCCTATGTTTCAAGGATATTTGCTATAATGGTTTTCACTTGGAAACAGAGGACGAGAATGGTTTTGAGTACCTTCACCTTACTAAGAGAGTAGGATATCAAAAGGAAACTTTAGAGAAGTTCCCTAGTTTTTTCATCAGGATTGTACTACACGTTTATCAAACGTGATGAATAATATGTTGCGATGAACACACTCCTAAATGATTCAGCCTTGTTCAAAATGTGGCACGAACGTCTAGTACATCCTAAAGAAAATATGATATGCCAGATCATGAAGCTATGTGACATCCTTAAAATACACCAGTTTGTATGCTCAAGGCAAATTCATAACGATACCTTCATCATAAACTTAAGGATGAACTACATGATTTCCTATAGAGGATTTAGGAGGACATTTATGGACCAATTGAGCCCATGGCAGGGCCTTTTAGGTACTTTATGGTACTACTAGATACATCCAAGCGGTGGACACATGTGTGCCTACTATCCACTAGAAATCGCGTCTTCGCCAAATTGATTTCACATATTATCGTACTAAGAGCCAAATTACCATATAAAAGGATACAGTCTATACGTATGGATAATGCTAGAGAGTTTACCTGCAAAGTATATAATGATTATTTTATGGCCTTCAACATAACAGTGGAATACTATGTCTTGCATGCTTGTACACATAATGGACTTATAGAATATTTTACTAAGAGGATCAAATTGATTGCTCGACCTCTACTGATGAGGAGCAATCTCCTAGCTAGGTGTTGGAGACATGTTGTATTACATGGGATTTGAATCTCCATCTATAATCAAATATCTAGAGCCCATGACGGGGAATTTTTTGAAAGCAAGATATGTTGATTGTGTATTTAGAAGACCTATTTCCAGTATTAGGGGAGGAAAGGACCCTATTTTGGAATGCAAGAAACTATCATAGAATGACAGTACTATTCATAATGTGGATCCACGCGCTAAAGAATCTGAATAAGAGGTTTAAAGGATAATTGATTTGCAAATTCTTGCAAATAAGCTGCCAGAATTACTCACGGATCACAAAGGAGTATTGAAGTCACATGTACCAATGGTGAATGTGCCTGTTAAAGTTGAACCACCCTAGGCTTTGAGTTCTACTCATGAATCCCCTCCCTTGCACAAGAGAGGTACACCTCCTAGTTCAAAAGATCTCAAACCGTAGAGGCGTCCACAGAAGAGACGTATAGAATAGGGCGAGACACTATGTAAATCAAATACAAATGAAGAATGTCCATTGATGGGCATTGTGCCCCACTAGAGAGCTCAGGTGGGGGCACCCCATGTTGAAGCATAGGGACGCCTAGTATAGGGGAGAGCGTACTCGCTGATACTAGGACAACAGAACACTCAGGATCTACTGTATTGGGAAATCATGGAGGGTTGATTGATTTGAATAAAATACCCATCAAATTGGATAAATAATTCACCAGAAATTACATGGAGACAGGAGAAATATACTTGACACAAGTATGTTCTAATAGCGGCTGCTTTGCTTCTGAATTTGCTTTCCATATCGAGAATTCAGAATTGGAACTAAAGACTATTGCTAAGTGCAAAGGATAAATGGATGGGTGCAATTGAAGTGGAACTAAACTCACTAAGTAAGAGAGAATTCTTTGGAGTTGTGGTCAAGACACCTCAAGGCGTCATTCCTGTTGGACACAAATAGGTATTCATAAGAAAGTGGAATAAGCACAATGAAGTGGTGAGACACAAAGCAAGATTATTAGCACAAAGATTTACGCAAAGATCTAGCATCAATTATGATGAAACATATTCTCCTGTAATGGATAGCATTACATTCCATTATTTGATAACAATGGCAATAGGCATAAATTTAAGTATGCAACTCATGGATGTTGTGACTACATACTTATATGGGTCACTTGATTTTGAAATCTTTATGAACATTCTATAGGTACTAAAGGTCCCACGTATGAGCATGAATGATAATTGCAACATATGTAGTGCAAAATTGTAAACGTCACTATACAGCTTGAAACCGGGGGGGGGGGGTATGTGGTGCACCGACCAAGCAAATTCCTTGTGCTAAAGGGGTAAGTAAATAATGAAGTATACCCTTGTGTGTTCATCAATAAATCTACTCATATATTCTGTATCATATCGATATATGTTGATGAATTGAACATCATCAAAACTATGGATGACATATTGAAGCAGGCTCCTACTTAAAGATGGAATTCAAGATGAAAGATTTGGAAAAGACCAAATATTTTCTTGGCTTGTAGATTGAACATCTGCCTGGTGACATATTGTTGCACCAAATCACCTACACCAAGAAAGTATTATAGAGATTTTATCTTGATAAATCTTATCCACTTGGTACTCCAATGATCGTTAGATCGCTTGAAGTGGAGAAAGATCCATATGGACCTAAGAGTGAGAATGAAGATGTACTAGGGCTAGAGATTTCAAACTTAAGTGCGATTGGAGCACTTTTATATCTTGCAAATTTTACCAGGCCATACATTGCGTTTGCAGTGAGTTATTTGGCAAGATATAGTTTCCAGCTTACAACGGGGCATTGGAATAGGATTAAAGGCATTCTCAGGTACCTATAGGATACTAGTGATCATGGACTATTTTATCCCAAGGTTCAAGATACCAAAATCATTGGATACTCCGGTGCTATGTATCTTTCTGATCTTTATAATGCCAAGTCACGAACTAGATATGTCTTTGGGAAGTCTGTTAAGTAGATGATAATTGCTATGCCAACTAATCATTTGGAGATAATAGCACTATATGAGGATACTCATGAGTGTACATGGCTTAAGAGATTGCTACATCATATCTGAGAGTAATGTAGTGTAGAGGTGAGTAAAAAGCTTCCACAGTCCTCTATGAGGATAATGCTACTTGCATTGCACAGATGAAGAACAGTTATGTGAAGATTTCAATGACAAAGCATATACTCCCAAAGTATTTCAATTCCTATGAGTAGTTGGAGAATAGGAATGTAGAAATACAAAAAAAAATCCAAACTAGTGAAAATCTTGTGGATTTATTCACTAAAGTATTGCCAGCTTTTACCTTTGAGAAGCATATTCATAGCATTGGCATGAGAAGGCTCAAAGAGTTGATGTCTTCAAGGTGAGATTAATCTTCATACATATGTTCATCTTTCAAGATGGAGTGTTGCACTCTTCTATGTTAATTAAGTTTTGTTCAAATGGGTTTTCTTAATTGAAGATTTTCAATAAGGCAACATGTGCAATGGCAAGAATGTAAGCTATGTACTCTTTTCTCCTAATCGATTTTCCCACTAGGTTTTTCAGGAGGAATTTTTTAATGAGGAATGAGCATGACGTTGGTAAGTGTCCAAGGGGGAGTGTTGTGATATTATGGTATGTTGATACTTAAACGCAGAGTCCTGTAAGACTACTAGTCCTTTTAATTATGATGCAAGAAAGGTACTCCTCCTACCACTATATAAAGGGTGGAGGGGCTGCATATTATACATGTATACATCTTTTATCTACTTTTACATTTGTATGTGCTTCATCATCGGCAATGCGATCAATATTTCAACAGGAATGTCAATTCTGAGGGCAAGATAATTTTTGGCAATAATTCAGGTTGTGGCCAAATTGCATTGGTTATCAGATTTAAATAGACATGTTCAAGTCCTAGCTAGCTCGACATAGGCCACAACAAAGTATTATTGTTTAATTCATTTTTGGCATAAATATTAACATTTATTATTTTATTGCTGCTTTTTTAGGCTTTGGGCTGGGCCTATGGGACAAATTATAAGCCCATGCCCGACCTAAGCCCGAAAAAATCTGGCCGGGCTCGGGACAGGCCACCGGGCTTGGCCTACCCCAGCATCTCCGATCGAACTCCTTTGCTCTCTCCACCGGCCTGTCCCTTAAAACGAGCAGCTCCTTTGCAGATTCAATCATGCCAGGACTGCTTCACTTTTCCTCTCAAAATTTGCTGCTCGGAGATTGCAACGATTGGCCGGATCTGACATTTTCCGCAAGGCCGTTGTTCCATTCGGCCTCCTTTTTCATGTCTGCAAAAATTACTTCATTGTCTTTTCTTCTTGCTTTCTTGTGGAATTCTTTTTTGCCATCGCTCCATTTTCTTGTTACATATATACCTTATTTTCAAGGCCATCGCTCCATCTTCTTGATTAATGTTTTTCCTGCTTTATGATGCTTCCTTTCTTGATTATTTTGTGAATTACCAGTCTAGATTTTCTGAACGTCGATTAGTACTGATGTTAAGGGCAAAAGCGTAAGTTGCTAGGATAACACACAGTTAGCTAGACTTTCTTGCCCTCAAAAGTTAGTTTGGCTCAGGGAAAATAATTTCGCTCTAGATGCAAATCGAATTTTGAAAATTTCGGTGTTTTGGGCAAATTTTGATTGAAATATTCAAAAGAACAAATTAAATTTAAAAAATTTAAATATATTCGAAAACTACCACCTTACCGGCATCATAGATGCCTTCTTTGCCAGCGATGCCTCCCCCTCTGCTCTTGCCAGCGCCGCCTCCCCCTCCCTTGCCGGCGCTTCCCCTCCTCCCTTGCTTGCACCTCTTCCCCCCTTCCTTGCTGGCACCATGGCCGTCTCTCTTGGTGGTGCCATCTCCCCCTTCCTTACTGGTGCTGCTTCCCCCTTCCTTGCCAGTGCCATGGCTACCTCCCTTGCCAGCGCCATGGAACGAGAGAGAGAGGGAGATAGGGAATGAGAGAGAGAATGGGCCGATGTTGGCAAAAGCAGCTAGTGTTTATAAGCAAGAGAGAGCGTTGGTTTCCATAGGTCGGATCCATGGTGTGGCTGTTGGATGGGCTGGTCGGCAGGGAAATTTCCGAAACAAGTCAAAATTTTATGTTGAATTAGGCTTTTTCCCTTGTTCGGCTGGCGTCAAAACCAAATAACTAGCCCGTAAAACTTGCCATAGAAAAAATAGAACCACCAAATGTCAAGACATGGCAAGGATAGCATAGCTGAAATGGGCTAGTTTGCCTAGCTGAGCTATAGCTCGCATTAGCTAACCAACCAAACTTACTGTAAACATCTTACAACAGAACAGCAAAACCACTCAGACCAACAGAACAGAGGACCCCTTATTGCTGCAACAGCGGTACTGCCGTGAAACACGTTAGCTAAACCACGAACACGCAGGAGCAAAGGTACAGGATATGGTTAATTTAGGCCGTGTAGACGCCGATTGAGTCGAGACTTTCCCCAGAACGCCCAAAGAAGCCCACGACTCTGCTGTTGCTCGGCACGGGAGCGCTGAAAGGATCGCCCGTCGCACGCCCAAAAGGCCCGTACGTTCTGAAGTTGGTGACAAGCTTAAGCGACGTTATAACCTGGTGGTTTTCGTGGAACCCCATTGTTCCCGATACTTCCTTCACAAACTCCGACGGGGCAAGCTGGATCTGCGTGCACGCAGGACAAAACAAAAAGAAAAAAAAAACATTGTCAGGCTATCTATGTACATGCTCATACGCAGTACATCAACAAGTCTCTCTTTTTTTTCTGGGCAATTATCCGAGCAACACCCGAAAAAAAGCAGAGGAACCCAGAAAACAAAAGAATATGAAATCTCACTTACGGTATCTTGGCCGCCGCCGCCGCCCCAGGGACCCGCGGTACGTCTCTGACCAGCTCGGTCGATGTAAGAAAACGCGAGCGAATCGATGACCCAGCCGCTGCGAATCGTCACGCTCTCCAGACGCTGGGGTGTCTCCGTGATGTCACAAGACGTACCTCCAGTTCCACCCCCATGGCCCAACCTTTGTGGGATGGCTCTGCGTGGAAGTAATGGAGAGCAACACTTTTATTTGTCGTGCAATCAGATATAATCTCCATTATGTCTAGTAAGAAAATTTCATGATAGATAGGATAATACGAAGGAGCACCAGAGTTAAAATAATATGCATATGCATGTGTGTGTATGAATAGTATGAGTGTGTTATATGTTAAGTGTGTACGTCCGCTTGTACCACAAAAGGAGCCAAGGCCATTGCTCTACAATTTAGAGCCTCATACGGAGAATTGCTTTGACAGCTTTTCAACCGCCTATCACACTATAAAGGATTAGCTACACGCTTATAGCCGATTGGAATTAGGCCATGTTTTTCAATAGCTTTTAAAAACGGTTTTTAATTTTTGCTATAATGTCTAATTTTACGGAGTATTTTCTCAAGATGAGATCTACAATGTAGTACGCATTAAAAGGCTAATATCTATATCAATCAAAATCATAAGCGAGTATTTTTCTCCATAATCTCTATAATAAACAGCTAAAATTTAAAAATTACAATCAAAAGTAATAGCCATGTCAAAAGATCCATAAACTGGCTATAACACTGTGCGCTTACTTACATTGTACATTGGAGATTGGTACGGTCCCAATGGCTGTGGTCCCTGGTATGGTCCCACCAGTGGCCCCTGGTACGGACCCATCGTCTGTGACCGTTTCAGCACGGGGCAGAATCCGTGGATGGTAAGCTCTATGATATTACCATCACTTCTCCTTTCATGCAACCTTTTGTAGATGACACCCTGTGCCATAGCAAACTGTCCAGTCCCGCCGACAATTGCCCACTCACCTTCTTCGACAGATAAGCCCATTACCTGTAGCGTGGACCCCCTAAACCTGCATAACGGGCACATGAGCACCACACATCACAATCAATCTAATATTGTTACTGTTGCAAATAATATGTAGAAAATAGAGATTAGACACATGATTTTTTACATGAAAAATTCCTACCAAAAAAACTATAAACGTACGAAAGCAATCACTACAGTGAGAAGTATTTATAATAGAGCTCTTGTCCTTTTTATAGACTATTATGGTATATATATAAGACTAAAGAAACGAATCTCGTACGAAGAAAAAACCGAATCAGAATCGGTTGCTACTGTTTGACACCATGTCTGATATAACATACGTATGGCCCTAGCATCTGTCATGCTATATCTAATATGAGACGGCGAAATGTCCTACACAGACACATCACGAATTCGGATTAACTTTAGAAAATCAAACTCTTCCCCTCTCTTCTGGCCGCGTGCTGCAATTCGTGTGGGAGCGATCTAAGCGACCAATCTAGTGCCCTGGTCACCTGCAATCTAACTTTACTTTGCAAGCAAAACTCGGGCCTGTTCTTTTTGGTTAAGACTTATGGCTTTTGGCTACAACTTGTGACTTTTGGACTGTTTATACAAGAGATTACAGAGTAACAGAAACTCACGTGCAGTTTTTGCCAATATAAATAAAGTCGGTACAGTATATACTATAATTAATTTAGTAGACCTCATCTTGAAAAGACATTTTGTTGAAAGTTAGTTACTGTAGAAAAGGTAAAAGCTGAAATCAAAAACTGAAAAAGAATAGGACTGTGCAAGCTTTGTTTCATACCTTTGAAACCTAAGTTTACACTACAACTAAGCTGTGCAAGCTTTTGGGTGTTCAAAAGGAAAAAAATATGTAAAAGTAAGCAAAAGTCGCCGGCTCAAATTAACTAGAGCAACAACGCGTGCCAAGGTAACCAACGTACCTTTCGACCTCGAACACGACGGTGAAGGAGTTGTGCCAGTCGCCGGCGTGGATGCGCAGGCCCCGCGCGCGGGCGACGACGTTGGCGTAGGGGCCGAGCCCGTCGTATATCGCCCAGTTGTTCACGGTGGTCGTGCCCAGCCCGGTGGCGGCGTTCGGGTTGAATATGATCGGCTGGGTCGGGTTTGGCCCATGGAAGGTATGGTGCAGGTACAGGTTGCGGAAGTTGAGCTCGTAGCTCTCCGCGAGTGGAGCGCATGGAGTGAGCTGGAGGTTAACTGCCTGGATAAGCCATGCGTGACTGCGGATTTGCGGGAGAGAAGCCAACGCAAACAACACCTGAACCTTTTGTTTTCCTTTGTGTTGGTGTGCCTGCTGATCTTTCAGAAACGGGTGCTGCAGGTGGGAGGGTACTTTAAGAGCATGTCCAATGCAGGCGTTTAGAGAGATGCTTAGTAATAAAAAATTGATTTTTTGCCACATAGGATAGATAAGGTGCTTATTTTGAAGCATCGATGCTTAAATAAGCACCGGTGCTTAGTAGGTGCTTATGTGTATAACTATATCTATTAATAGATAATATAGCATCTAAGCATCTATGAAAGAGATGCTTGCATTGGAGAAAATAACTTTTGCATTGATGCTTGATGATGTGGCTATATTCTCTCTCTTTAAACACTCATATATAAGCATCTTGTATTGTACATGCTCTAAGACGCCAGGGCATGTGTGGAAGCAGTGGAACTTGGTACTGGAACGCGTGCGTATGTGTCACAACTGTGGCCACGTCATCCACTTATCGTTCCTACTTTGAGCAGCATTAATTGATGATGGCACCACCCCTGGCAGCAGATGCATATGCGTGAGAAACATGGATGATAGGAGCATGCACGACAGTGAGAGAATACGAATTTAGTTCAACAAAAAATGAGACTTCTGCCTCTAATATCGGGATGAAGCCATGAAGGATGGACCTTCTGTCAGCTATGCCATAGGATCACAGCAACACAATGGACAGGAACGAACTCAGCAATTTTGTCGAACTGAGTACAGTTCATCCGACAAACTTCCGCACACGCCGAGTACTTCCAACAGAGAACAACAAGACAATTTTTGGTGGTGCAAATCACACTCCACCTTTTCTGGTTTTACTCCCTTATATAAGAATTACACAAGCCATACTTTTACTCTTACACAAAACCAAAATCAGAAACAGAAAACAAAAACGAAACTAAAACGAAAAACAGAACTTGTTTCCCGGTCGGACCAGCCCCTGTGTTGCGGTCAGACCGTAGCTCCTTCAGCGGTTAGACTGGCAAACCAATTTAATTCAAACATTCACCTCCCTAAACTGGTTTGTCTTCTTCTTTGTGCACAACCTGCATCCCAATCTCCTTTCTCATCTCGAGAACTTGAGCCTGCTCAACAGCTTCGTTAGGATATCTGCGAGCTGATTGCTTGTGTTGATATACTTGACACCAATCTTCCCTTCATCAACACATTCTCGAATATAATGAAATCGGGTATCAATGTGCTTACTTCTGTCGTGATACACCGGATTTTTGCTCAAAGCAATTGTGGACTTGTTGTCGATGTTGAGCTCCACCTTCAATGGATCCCTACTCAACAAATCTCCGAGGAGTGATCCCAACCACACTCCTTGACACGCCTCCGTCGCAGCTGCTATGTATTCAGCTTCACACGAAGACAATGCCACCACCTTCTGTTTTTGAGACAACCAGCTAATCAAACTTGAGCCTAGGGAGAACGCCACTCCCGTTGTGCTCTTGCGATCATCTATGTTTCCCGCCATATCGCTATCGCTGAAACCAACCAAGTGAACTTCTTCTTCATCCTTTCTTGTTTCATAATAGCAACCCAAATTGAGAGTTCCTTTGACATATCTCAAAATATGCTTCACCGCACTCACTCATATGTTCAGTTGTAGGCGATTCCATGAATCGACTCACCATACCAACTGAAAATGCTATGTCGGGTCTTGTGTTGGTCAAATACCTCAAACTCCCCACTATGCTTCTATACATAGTTTTGTCCACTGGTGGTGCTTTACTTTTCTTGCTCAATTTGAGTCTTGCCTCCATTGGTAATTGAGTTGGATTGCAATCTTCCATACCACAACTTTGAAGCACCTTCCTTGCATATGCTTCTTGACAAAGTGTGATATTTCCTTGCTTTTGACGAACTTCAATACCAAGATAGTAACTCAAGTGACCCAAATCACTCATCTTGAAGGCTTCATGCATTTGTTTCTTGAAGTCTCTTATTTCAGCCTCACTACTTCCCGTAATGACCAAATCATCCACATAAACCCCAACTAACAGCAAATCTCCATCTTTCTTTCTTTTGTATACACCATGCTCCAAAGGACTTATCTCAAAACCGAAATTCACTAGGGTTTTGCCCAATTTTGAATTCCATGCTCTTGG
The DNA here is from genome assembly GCA_017311315.1 of Dendrocalamus latiflorus. Classification (NCBI taxonomy): domain Eukaryota; kingdom Viridiplantae; phylum Streptophyta; class Magnoliopsida; order Poales; family Poaceae; genus Dendrocalamus; species Dendrocalamus latiflorus. The sequence continues at coordinate 14,811,722 of CM029668.1, forward strand.
TGCTTGCTTTAGGCCATACAAAGCTTTATGCAATCTCAAAACTTTGTGCTCCTTGCCTTTCTCAACAAATCCAGGTGGTTGGCTTACATAAACTTCCTCCTCCAAGTATCCGTTTAAGAATGCCAACTTCACATTCATATGATAAAGTCGCCATTCTTCTTGAGTTGCCAATGCGATGAGTAACCTCACCGTCTCCATCCTTGCAACCAGTGCGAATACCTCTTCAAAATCAACTCCTTGCCGCTGCACTAACCTTTTGCAACTAGGCAAGCTTTATGTTTGACCACATTGCCTTGCAAGTCTTTCTTTACTTTGAAGACTCACTTGAGGCTAATTGCTTGATGGTTTGCCAGAAGATCTACAAGACTCCATGTCTTATTGTCTTGTATGCACTTCATCACCTCCTACATAGCCATCTTCCAACTCTCTTCTGTTTCTACTTCCTGAAAATTTCTTGGCTCTTCGACACTTAGGAAGCATATCCCTGAGTATTCAATTTGCACGGGCTCCGTCACTTCATACAACTCCTGCAGAGTCCTCATCCGAACTGGAGTCCTCCCAGAGGAATCTGAACTGCTCTCGTTGTAATATCCTGAACGTCTTTACGGCGTAAGTTTTTAAAATAATCGCGGAGTCGCCGGTTTTTCGGTAAATCGCGGGAAGGAAAAAAATAAAAATTGTAGAACAGTGTAAAATGAATAAAATAAATTAAAAATTAAATTAAAACCTCTGAGTGGGCTGCCTGGGGAGTGGGCCGACCGCCTTGGGCCGGAGGCCCAAGGGGTGGCCGCACCTTCCCTCCCCCTCCCCAAAAACCCTAGCCCTTTTTCTCCCCCCTCTCCCATCCCTTTGCAGCCGCCACCCCCCCTTCCTCCACCCCCTGGGCGCAGCCCTCTTCCCCCCTCCATCACCCCCCACAAGTGCTGCTGCTATTGGAGCCAAGGAGAGGAAGGAGAAGGAGAAGAAGGAAGGAGAAGGAAGAAGGAGAAGAGGAGGAGGAAAAAAAGGGGTGATCCATCATCTAGGTAATTTTTCCTCGTCCCAAACCCTCTGTTCTATGGAATAATTAGGGTTCTTGGCACGGATTTTGAAGGTAGTTAATAGATTAATTGCCCGATTAGAGATTAGCTGATGTCTGCCTGTAGATTGATTCGCGCAGTGTGTCTGTTCGCGAGGTTTTGACCTAGTAAACGAATTTTCCTGCGGACCTTCCCAAAAGAAAAGTTGTAGAGAACTTCCAGATGCATCTTCTGTATTTGTTTCGGAATTTTATGCCTTGTTATCTGGGAGTTACAGGGTTGGGAATACTGCTGTTCGTCAGGCGAGCAGATTGGTACAGACCGACGGTAATCTGGGAATTAGAGGTCGTAAATGATTTTTATGACCATGGCCGTAATTATGAAAGTTGTAGATAATTTAGAGATCTAGCTGCTGTATAAAATTTAGAATTTTTTAGACCCTTTTACTGATGTTGGGACGCATTTGTTTATTGCTGTCCAATCTGCCAGAACAGAGTTCTTCCTCTGTTTTGGGGCATTAAATTACACCTAGCTGTGATCAAAATACAAATAGGTGTTCTACATGAAAAATGTAGGCTTTTAAGTGATGAATCCAGAGAGATATCGTTTGCTGTAAATGGATCAATATTTTTAAAGTTACGAAAATGTTAAGCAGCACTGCTGCAGAGGGTAATTTGCTGAATTGTTGAGCGGAGAGGAGTTTGTGCGGGTTCGGGGTTCTAGCGACGTTTTTAATTATTAATGTCATGTTTGTATGCTGTAGCTGTGTGCTGAGAGTTTCCTTTTGGACAAGTGGTCTTGTCCCTGAGCGCTCTTGATTTTACTTCGCTTCGTCGGTTTGAGGCAAGTAAACGTAGCGGTGGTTGCTACCGTTTAACTTGTTATTCCTTCTACTTGCAGTTTACATTATTATCGTAATTTGATACATTATGCCATGATTGCATGATAATTTAATTGTGGAGATGGTAGCAAGTACTTATCCATTGATATGTTGATAATCTGCTAGTAGCCATGTGGAAATCTTGCTTAATGTTATAATGTGGAACATGAAAATAATATGTAGTGGATGTGGATATGTCGTGAGCATGTTGATGCTCCTTTGAGGATGGATTAATGTGATTTGTGATTATCATATCAAATCATGTCATATGCATATGTGGATGTCGCCGCACATAGCCGCGACCGTACCGGTACAGCATCGTATATTGCCGTAATACGATGCACCTCTTATCCCGCGGGAAGCATCGTATATTGCCGTAATACGATGCACCTCAAATCCTGCCCTGGAAAGAGTGATGTGGAGCATAGCATTCATATGCATTGCATTGTGGAAAGATTCATTTGCATACATATGCAATATGTTGTGGTGAAGTTATTTTGTGGAATATTCAACTCATAGTTGTAATGTGGATTATACAACTTCATAGTTGTAATGTGGAATTGGCTCATGTGAGCTATTTGTGGTATGAGGATTATGGTTGTGGACGTGGAATGGGGTTCATCCCTTGTGTACGGTATGGGTTGTGATTGTGGCATGAGATTCTTTTCTCTTGTATTAATTGTTGATAACAATTGTGTATGTGAGAAATAATAAAGTGTTGAAGTAAAACATACATATGTTTTATTGCTTTTGCTAGTGGTAGTGGTTGAGAATTTAAAGTAGTCAAACAAGATTTATTTGTTAATGCTTTAACGTCATTGATGGTGATTTGAGGTTGAGGATAATAACATTGTAATTGTGGACATGAATTATGGTTGTAGTTGTATGGAATTATAAATGATGATGTATAATTGTTTGTAGTTTGAATAGCCTGTTAAACAGTTTGCTTGCTGAGATTTTTATCTCACCCTTGTTTCCCCCTCCCTACAGGTGGACTTTGAGCATGCATGGGAAGGGTAGAACGGTTTATGCTGTAATAAAGTTGAAAGGATTCTAGATCTTGCATAGCTTTGTTTACATTATCTTAATAATGTTAAATTTATGAACTATGTTTTAGATTAAAATGTTGGAGGATGTTTTAAATAGTGAATTGCTATCACTATCCTGTTATTCCTTAGTTGTTTATGCTTCCGCTTATACTATCTTGTTTAGTAATTGTTGCCAGTTTATTTTATCTTGTAAATTGGCTCGTTGTAGAGCAGTTTTAGTAGCATCCCAGGGTAATGTGGGTCCTGGGGTGTTACACTCGTACTGTGAATCCTCCTCGGATGTGGCCTGTACTGAAGATCCTCCGCTTCGAGCTTCTGAAGGCGGTCTGACCGGTGTAGTATTACTGGTCTGACCGGCGGAGGGCGGTCTGACCGGTGAAAAAATCCCGATCTGACTGGCTGGGGGCGGTCTGACTGGTGCAGCAAGGCCAGTCGGACCGCTGGGGGCGGTCTGACCGCTGAGGCAACGTCAGTCTGACCGCCAGTCCCTTCCAATTCTTCTGTGATCGCCGTCGAGTCCTGATCAAACGAGACGTGAAATACTTCGCTGGTGGCGACTCCTGTCATTTGTTCTTTAGCATCCTAGTCCCAGACTCGATCTTCTTCGAATATAACATCTTTCGAATATAACATCTTTTGTGATGCATACTCTCCCCGAGGATGGATCAAACATCCGGTAGGCTTTTGAGTCAGCGGCATATCCAATGAACACCATCTTTGAGCTTCGGTCAGCTAGTTTGCTTTGGTAACCTCCTGTCTTCTTCACGTGAGCAACACAACCGAACACTCGCAAGTGGTGGACTGCCGGCTTCCGATTGTACCAAGCTTCGTACGGAGTTCTTCCCACCACGCTCTTCATCGACGATCGGTTTAGAATGTATACCGCTGCAGTCACGGCTTCTCCCCAAAATCTCCCGGGCATACTCATACTTTTTAGCATGCTCCGTGCCATCGCCACCACGGTTTGATTCCTTCGCTCCACAATACCGTTTTGTTGAGGAGAATAGGGTGCTGTCAAGAACATTCTAATGCCTTGCTCTTCGCAAAAGAGATTGAATTCATCCGAGTTGAATTCACCTCTCCGATCGGTGTGGAGAGCCTTCAGCCTCTTGTCAACTTCGTTTTCAACCGCAAGCTTGAACTTTTGAACAATGTCAATGCCTCGTCTTTGGTTTTCAACAGGGCGATCCACATGAACCTACTGTAATCATCAAGAATTAAGAGGAAGAACCGATTTCCAGCTGGTGTTGGAGGTGTAATTGGTCCACAAATGTCGCTATGCACTAGTTCCATCACTTGGGCAGTCCTAAAATTTGAAGTTTGTGGAAACGGAGTCCGTTTTTGCTTCCCAAAAAGACAACTGTCACAAACCTGCTCAACATGGTTCACAAGTGGTAGTCCTTCAACCATTCTTCCTCGGGCTAGTTGCTGCAACGCTTGGAAATTCAGATGTCCAAAGCGAGCATGCCACCTCCAGTCGTCGTCGCCAAGACGAGCCAAAAGACATACCAGTTGAGCATGGTCCAGATTGAGTTCATACAAGCTGTTTCTTGCTCTCTTGATGCGGATCAATAGCTGGTTTTGTCGATCGAAGACCTCCAAATGTCCTTCTTCAATGACTACTTTGCAACCTCGCTCTTCCAGCTGCCCCAAGCTGATTACATTGCTAGTCAGTGCGGGGATGTAATAGACATCCGTGAGAATCCGATGTTCTCCAGTCCGCCCTTTGATTCGAATGGAACCTCGGCCTTCAATCCTGACGGCCGATCCATTGCCACACCTCATGGAGCCTCAAACTGAAGTGTCAATTTCTGAAAATTGACTTCTGCTACCACTCATGTGATTGCTAGCCCCTGAATCCAGGTACCAGACGCCTGCAACATCTTCCTCGTTCACTTCGAGTTGGAGTTGCATCTCGTCTTTAACTAGTGTCACTTCTTCGGTGGAGCTTTCTTCCTTCTCTTTCGTCAGTTCACAAGCTTCAAGCATCAACAGGACTGGCGAATCATCATTCTTTTCGGTTGCATTTGCTCTTCCCTTCTTGGGCTTCTTGCACTCGGATGTGAAGTGCCCAAATTCCGAGCAATTGTACCATTTGATCTTCGTCTTGTCAAACTTCCGGTATGGCTTCTTTTCTTTTGTTGCCAATGCCTCCCACTGGGCTCGGGATAGCAACAGCTGCTCCCCTTCTTCCTTGCCTTGTGTCGCCAATGCCTCCCACTGGGCTCGAGATAGCAGCAGTTGCTCCCCTTCTTCCTTGCCTTGGCATCGCCCCTTCTAACTTTCTTCGAAGACTCGTAGACGGCCAACTGCCTCGGTCAGCGTCATCTTCGACATGTCTCCGAATTGCTCAATCGTACTTATGATCTGGAGAAACTTGTCGGGGACAGCGCTGAGCAACCTTTCGATGACCGTTGAATCCGGCAATTCAACACCCAAAGCCCGAATTTCTCCAGCCAGGCTCGTAAGCTTTTGAGAGAACTCACCAACACCTTCGGTTTCTCCCATGATCAACCGATCAAATTGCCTCTTCAGCGCCTGAGCTCTTGCTTTCTTGACACGATCCTCACCAATGCGTATCTCCTTTATTGCTTCCCACGCCTCCTTTGCAGTCTCCTTTTCTGCAATGGTCATCAAGACCTCGTCGGGGACAGCCTGAGATATGGCAGCCAGAACGCCCTGATCTTTCTCCTCTTCGACTGGTGCATCTCCTTCAATTGCCACCCATACTCCAAGAGAGCGCATGACGATCTTCATCTTCACAGCCCACAGGCCGTAGTTCGTGTCGGTCAGCATGGGGAATTGGATCGATACCTATCCCCCTCTCGTCGGTGCTCGCGGCTGCGCCGGCGGTTTCTTTTCGCCGGAGCCTTCTCCTCCTACTGCTTGCTTCTCTGCTGCCTTGACCTCCATTGCCGCCTTGCTCTGATACCAAATGTCAGCTATGCCACAGGATCACAACAACACAATGGATAGGAACGAACTCAGCAATTTTGTCGAACTGAGTACAGTTCATCCAACAAACTTCTACACGCGCTGAGTACTTCAAATAGAGAACAACGAGACAATTTTTGGTGGTGCAAATCACACTCCACCTTTTCTGGTTTTACTCCCTTATATAAGAATTACACAAGCCATAATTTTACTCTTACACGGAATCAAAATCAGAAACGGAAAACAAAAACGAAACTGAAACGAAAAACAGAACTTGTTTCCCGGTCGGACCGGCCCCTATGTTGCGGTCAGACCGCAGCTCCTTCAGCGGTTAGACCGGCAAACCAGTTTAATTCAAACACCTTCTGCGTTTCATGCTCCCAGAACGATGGAGCATCTTTCTTAACGTATTGCTCTTATACGTTTGTATAGTCTCTGTTAGGGCTGCTCATACCGTTTCGGATGGGTTGAAAAAACCGGAAGTAAACAGGGAACCACCTCACCGTGACCACTCCTGTCCTTCGTCGGCCACATCGACGGGTTGGCGGGTTGCAACAACCGGTAACGAACAGCCCTAGTCTCTGTGTGTTACCTGGCATTGCTTGCTTCCGGTCGTCGTCTGGCTCTTTCGGTCTTCCTCCTTGCGATCCGTTCGAATCCAGATCTGGCTCCACCGATTTCGAGCTGGCGGCACGTTTTTGCTCAGGATAGGCGGTTGCTTCCTCTGCCTTCCTGCTGTCGAAGTGGCCATGGCGCCGTCCGCCATCCCAACGGCGTTGGTCCTGTACATTACGGGCGTCCACTGCCTCGGTGAGTTCCTTCTATATACTTATTTTTACCAAAGATCAATAGGGTTCGCAGCTCCATGCAAGTCTTGTACTACTTCCTCAGTTCTTTTTTACTTAACTTTCTAGAATTTGTATCATCAAACCTTCTAAAACTTGACCATCAATGGATTTAAAACTATCTAGATTAGCTATACAAAAATTATATCATTAGATTTATCGTTAAAATGCTTTCATAATATTGTAATTTTATTTGAATATCAATGACTCAACACTCTAAGACAGCAACTAAACTCAACACGTAGTATGATAAGGAGGAAGCGACAACCACCATAACCTACTTCATAAAACCTGACACACTGGAGTGTGTTATTTACTTCATATCCTTTGAAGCCCAATTGTGTAGTGTTTTAATGTTCCTCTTGTACTTGTTGAGAAATACCAACACGAGCAACCTGACTACTTTTAAGAAGAATTTGTAGATAATTGGTTCTCTTTTTCTCATCTTAGCATATAATATTGCTATAAGATCTCATTGAAAGGGTGTTTCAAAACAACTACCACTTCGACTGACATAGTTTTAACGATCAAGTGTGATATGAGATTTGACTTTGTCTCTAGCTCATTTCAATTGTGGGGGTGTGCAAGATTATGTTAGTGTTACAATGAAATATGTGGGCATCATTTATCTAAATTAAGAACAAGTTATGAGTTGTGACTTTATGTTGTGTAGTTATTACCTTAGTATCAAAAGAGAAGTCGTTCTCCGATCTCAAGGGACCTCCATGATGGTTATTTGGCTCCCAAGCATTTTCGATATGCCTCAGCCCTCTCGCTTAGTTGCTCATTTGATGTGGTCATCAGGCGCATTTGGCGAAGACTGTGTGGACACCATCTTAGGTGTCGGTTGCAAAAATGTGTTTTTTTGCATGGCGTTCTGGAAGAGGAAGTTTTCATGTGTCAATCTCCTGGTTACATGGACTCTCGGCAACCACATCTTGTGTGCAAGCTCCATAAGGCTCTGTATGGTTTGAAATAGGCGTCGAGGGCTTGGTATGCTTGACTGAGCTCCAAGTTGTAAGAACTTAGTTTCACGGCGTCCCAGGCGGACACCTCTCTATTCATCTACATTCATGATGAGACTGTGATTTATGTTCTCATCTATGTTGATGATATTATTGTCACTGGCTCCTCTTTACTAGCAGTTTAGTCTCTTTTGCGGAATTTGCAAATTGAGTTTGCCTTGAAGGATCTTGGTAATTTACATTTTTCCCTTAGGATTAAGGTCAAGCAGCTAGATGTTAGCATTGTACTCTCACAACTCAAGTATGTGACAAATCTTCTTCGTCGAGTTGGTATGACAACGTGCAAAGGTACAACTACTCCTATGTCCAATACCGACAAGCTATCTGTCACTGTTGGGGATCCCTTAGGACCATATGAGGCGACCAAATACAGAAGCACCATTGGAGCTCTTCAGTGTCTCGTTCCCACATGACTTGACATTGCTTATTTTGTCAACAAGGTATGCCATTTTCTGCATTCTCCTACCAGTGTGCATTGGACGACGGTAAAAAGGATACTACGGTACCTTAAACACACTTCATCAACTGGCATGGTGATTCGCCGATCTGCCTCCACCTTGGTGAGTGCCCTTTCAAACGCTGATTGGGCTGGATGTCCGGATGACCAGAAGTCTACAGGTGGATTTGTTGTTTTCTTTGGATCTAACTTGATCTCATGGAGTGCGCATAAGCAAGCAACAGTTTCTCGGTCTAGCATTGAAGCAAAATATAAAGCTCTTGCTAATGCTACGGTGGAGATTGTTTGGTTATAATCACTACTGGGTGAACTTGGAGTTTTCAGTCTCGGGCTACGTGCTTATAGTGTGACAATCTGGTGCCACGTACTTGTCAGCAAACGTAGTTTTTCATGCAAGGACCAAGCACATTGAAGTGGATTTTCATTTTGTTCATGAACGGTGCTGTACGCAAAGTCCTTGACATTTGATTCATCCCTTCACAAGATCAAGTTGTAGATGGTATTACGAAGCCACTGCCGGTACAGTAGTGGGAAGAACTTAAGCACAATTTCAATCTTCGTCAGTTGTGATTGAGGGGGGCTAGTAAGATAATATCCTGTAAACCATATATAATAGGATCTATGTATATTTGGTAACTACCACCGTATCACCTAATCATAGGGATCGGTATCAGTATCTGTTGTATTCTATTTGTACGTACCTTGAATATACATATGAGGTGGGGTGCAACCGAAGTAGGTGCACAAGCCCCAAACTCAATAGCCATTACTTGCTATTCTTTGATATGGTGGTACATGCTTGTGCGCGGTCCAATCATATAGCAACATAACTCAGATTGTTGAATTCACATTTGGCCGATTTTCTCTCATGTGGAACTTAATTATTAATTCAAAGTTCAGTTTTAAAAGTCTGAACCATACTCTGATTCCTCTAGTTAGTCCGTCATTTTAAATGATGATGGGTGCCTAGGAGCGGAGCCAGCGAGTGGACTTCGTTAGACTTCAGCCCACCCTTGGCTCGCTCGAACCCTCCATAGATGAGCTAGCCTATCATCGAGGCAGGTCTATGCGCGATGCTACTGCGGGCGGAGAAGCGGTGCAAGGGGCTGGAGGCAGAGGATGCCACGGGGAGGGGAGGAGGAGTAAGGTGCAGTGGCCAGGGCCTCCGTCAGATCTGACGCCGACTCTGATGCGTGCAGTGAGCATTTTCCTTTTCTCTTGCATATCCATCAGATTGGGAATTCGCTCAGTGTGCTGCTAATCTTTCTACCATAAAATAGTTAGTTGAAGGGATCCCTTGATGTTTAGATATTAATTGCATCACACACTGGAGTATGTCTTGGTGTTGACGAATGTTTTCTGATTAAATCACAGATGCTACTTGAACCCCTTGATCGGTTGAAGAAAGTAGATGCCCAGAACAATTTTGTTGAAGGAGTCCTGGAGGGGGTAGGTGATTAACTTTGCTATAATATGGGAGATGGGGATAAAGTAGTTATTTGGGTTGCTAGTTTTTATACGATAGATTGTAGGAGAGGAGCTTGGAGTTTTACCTGGAATGAATTCGATCTATTCAGTATTGGCGCTTCAGAAGCTGCTTAACTACTTTTCAGTTGGAAGGAATAGTTACAATGGGAATTTGATGTGGTAGTGCATGGTTGTTGTCGCCTAGGTGGTACCAAGTCGTCCTAGTAGTTGGAGGGGCTGAGGAGCTAGGCAGCTACCTCCGGTTGCCTTTGGCTCTCCTCGCGCAGATATGCCCATCGTCAGCTCAGATATGGAGCCGGCCGCCTCTTTCAGCGCTGTTGCTGCCTCATCCGGCGCTCTTCTCGAGTCGAGCCGCACCACACCGGCCCCGTGCTGGTCTCCATCTTCACCGCATCGAGCCTTGCCACCACCGGATCTAGGCTACACTGCCCAGATTCGGCTGAGGAGGAGGCAGGTGGCGTTGGCGGGGAGGAAGAAGCGGTGGGTAGGTGGAGGAGGCGGCGACGAAGAGGAGGGAGGAGGCGAGGTGGCGGGAGGGGAGACGGTGGAGATGAGGAGGCGGCGACGGCAAGAGGAGGGCGGAGGCGAGACGGCAGGAGTGGAGGCAGTGGAGAGGAGGGCGTAGGTGAGGCCGCGAGAGGGGAGGCGGCGGAGAGGGGAGGAGGAGGCGAGGCTGCGAAGAGGAGGGCAGAGGCGAGGCAGCAGGAGGGGAGGTGGCGTAAACAGGTTTGGGGGAGAGATGTCTGGCTCGGGCTAGAAATGGCCGATGGCAGGGTTAAATGAATCGAGATTTTTTGGTCTTTTTGTGATTTAGTTCTTGTAGTTCCTAAAAATTATGAATAGACCCCTCCCTTAATGGATTTCTTCTGAGTTAGACCTCCTAAGACATGGTTATTTAGATAATTTATACTATTATATCGTCTAATTACTATCGTCTAACTGTCACCATAATGGACACCTAGTCGACTAGGCGTCTAGGCACCCTAGTCTCGCCATGACTTGCCGGAGCGCCATGACAACCTTGTGGTAGTGTATGACCGCAACAATACAGAGGAAATTCTACGGCTGATAGGTGCTACTGAGAGAGAGCAAGGTATAGGCTCTCCTTGGCCTTAATGTTACATTCACTCAGGACTCTAAATTTAATGTTGGTGCTATACACAAGACAGATCTTACTTGAGGTATGTGAGGGACCTAGCAGACAAGATTGACATAGGAAGACTGGCTTCTCCGTCATTACTGAAGCTAATTTGTGATGCTGCAAGGCCAAATGGTAGAATCAGTGAAGGAAGACTGAGTACAGAGATATGGAATGAAATCGAACAACTTGTTGAGGTAAATCATCCTAATATAAAATTATTTTATGTTGCCTAGTGCATACATATTCTACTATTAGCTAAAGAAAAGGTCAATCTGCTAAATTTTGTAAAGAATCTCACTTTGGTTTGCCGATCCGTCAAAACTTGCATGCTTCATCACCATTCAAGCGGGCACACAAATATATGGAGTGTTTGGTTATACTGAAGACCCTTCTGAAATGCATCAAGAAGTTGCTGAGAAGTTTTTGCCATTGTCTCCATTTCTGCCATTTCTACCAATTGATTCTACTGCAGATTGGGACAGAGCACTAAATTCATTGAGCCAAAATACAAAGGAGCTATTGAGGAACACAAGCAATCAGGTGTATCCTTCAGTCAGTTTTGAGTCTGTGTAGAAATCGGTAACCCTTTTCATGCCAGGCTTTGATAAGTCCGAAATCAAACTATACCAAGCATGAAGACCGTTTTTTAAGACATCGTGCAGTCTTGATACAAACTTACATGGTTTTCGGAATCTTTTGTAACCACAAAGGTAGAACCCCCAAAACGATGACAAAAAGGCTGACCCAAATTCTTTGGTGCTCAATACTCCAAGAGAAGAACGAGATCTTTTCATGCTTAAATTAGTGGCATGAGGATCTGGTTAAGGTGTCTAGATCATTTGACCGGTTGATTGGTCTGTAGATAGGGGCTAAATAAATATTTGGATATCTGTCCTTGTCATGCTGAACTATGGCTGATGAATTGTGACTGGTCATTTTAGTCGTTGAGATGTTTCTTCCGTTGTCATCATGGGGGCTTTGAAGGCCATAAAAGTCCAATCTCCTTTTTATGTGTATTCGCCTGTATCTCTGGATTTCAAATAGAAATGTGATGGTCATATGCTTATTGTAACACTGAGAGACCATGTGGAGGTCATCCCGTGTGTATGATGAGTAATTGACATTGGTTTACGAGAGTCGAGTTTGGTTTGGGTGGATTGGACCTTGACGTTGCGTGGTGTAACGGGCTCGGTCGGACTTGGTCAAACTTGGTCGTATAGGATTAGGATGCATATTCCAGTGATTCGACAGGTTTGGACTTCTTCATGCGTAAGTATGGTGTTTTGATGCTATTTACGCTTTCATGTGTCGAGCGGTGCTATTTGATGTGTTTCTTGTCTGTGTGGCTGCAGGACATCGAGTGGAGTCGTGGCGAGACACGGAGGACCGGACTAGGCGCAGGTGGCGCTGAGGTCAGAACAGTCGGGATGTGTCGAAGACGACATGGACTCGAGGTGGAGTCGTGGCGAGGCACGATGGACCGGACTAGGCGCAGGTGGCGCTGAGGTCAGAACGGTCGAGGTGTGCCGAAGACGGCGAAGCTGCGTGGCTTGCGAGGCAAGGGACGAGGAAGCTTCCTGGAAGGTGCGCGAGGGGCGTTTCGGTAAAAACGCAAAGCGGCACAAAAGGAAGCGGGTTTGGATAAAGCGCCGAGTTGTTGAAGGCCTAATGAGTAAAGCATGGTGCAAACCCATTAGTGGAGGCTATAAATAGAGAGGGAGATGTGTGCTGAGATTTTGAGAGAGTGGGTGTAAAAGTTAGGGTTCCATTTGGGTCTCTCCATGTGTGTATGTGTGTGTTCCTCCCAAGAAGCATGTGTAGCTCTTAGTGTTCTTGAGGATTGAGAAGGAGAGGATGGATTGAGAATTCTTGTAATCATTCCTTCGAATGTCCATGCGTATGGGGACGTAGTTCTTTGTATCTCGTGTTTCTTGGAATGGAAATCTAAAGTTTATTTCTTTTCTGTTTTTGTATGCTCTGTTTTTGTCTTCCTTGGGTCTTTGGTTTGGCTAGCAGTCTTCAAGACCTTAGGTTCTTACGCCTTCTGTTCTCACTTGCCGCAAGTATTCATTGCTCTATTTGATGATTCGGCCAGCAGGGAGAGCAGCTTTCATGATCTTCTAAATATTTGTTGTCCATTTGTCTCGGTAGTCCTGAGCCGACTTGAATGCTTTTGGATGGCAGCGATATCATATATCCTAGCATCCATTTCGGATTTGGTCTGACTTTCCTGTGCTGTCTACAACTTGGTTTTCTTGAGTCTTCATTTCCTTCGGCCAAGCAGAATCTTTCGGTTTGTCTCACTTCGTGTTTGGTCAAGAGCAGTTTATGTTGTGTCCAGATCATGTTCTTTTTCGACTAGCAAATTTTCCATCTGCTCCTTTGTGCATTTTAGCCTTCCCTAAGCTTTCGGCCAGGAGGTAGTTACTCTTAATTACTCTGCCAGCTTGTAAGATGGATAATACTTGGTGTTTGCTTTTTGCCGAATAGGAGCTCTGCAAAGAGAGCTGCCGTTTCTTCCCTGACTTGCTTTATTTGTTAAATAGCTTTCGGTTGGGATTCTCTAGAGCAGTCTTTTGCTTTATGCTCCCAGCATGCTGAACTTTAGTGCTTCTTTCTTTTATTCTTTTTGCTGATCTTTCTCTATTTTGCATGCAAATCAAACGGTATTATTTTCAGCTAAAATTTTTACTGGTTAATCTATGATTTATGTTGAATTTTTTAGTATCACATGCGTTCCAGATTTCAAAAAAATTAATTTTAATTTTCTGTGAGTTGCTTTGTTTTGCATCTTTTTGAAAAATCAGTGTTCGAATTCTCGGGGCGATTTTGAAGCGAATGACATTCACACCCCCTCTGCCGCCATTTCGGTCCTACAAACACCCCATTTCTGGGAGCGTTATGAATCCCTCGCAACTGCCTAGGATTTGAGCAACTGGGCATTGAGATTAGTGTGGATTAGGATGATGGAGCAAGGAGACAAAGTAAAAAATGAAAATTCAACTCAAGTTTAGCTTTTGAATTTTTTTTCAGATTTTGGTTTTGTTTCAACCTACCCCCCTTAAAAAGGATCTCGACCTCGAGATCAACTTGGGCCAAGGAGTAGGTTGGGAAATTCTCGCTGTAGGTCTGACTCTTTTTCCCATGTTGCCTCATCTGCTGTATGATTTCGCCACTGAACTTTATGAAATCGGATATTTTTGCTTCTTAAATGCCTCTCTGTAGTTTCCAAGATCTGAATTGGTTCTTCTTCATATGACAAATCATCTTGTAGATCTATATCATCAACTGGTATCTGCTCTGTTGGATGGCGGAGACATTTGCGTAGCTGAGATACATGAAACACGTTGTGCACTCTGGCCAAATTTGGTGTTAACTGCAACTTATAAGCCACTTCCCCTATTCTCTCAAGAATCTCGAATGGGCCAATATATCTCGAGGCTAACTTCCCTTTGACTTGAAATCTTTTTACTGATTTGAAGGGTGTGACCTTGAGATATACCCAATCTCCGATTTCAAAGCTTAAATCTTTTCGACGGTTATCGGCATAACTCTTTTGTCGACTCTGGGCTATTCTCATTTTATCTCGGACAATCCTGACGTGGGCTTCTGCATCTTGAACAATTTGTGGCCCTAAGAACTGTCGTTCTCCGGTTTCAGTCCAATTTAACGGTGTTCTTCATTCTCTTCCATATAGGGCTTCAAACGGTGCCATTTTAATACTGGCCTGGTAACTATTATTATAAGAGAATTCCGCAAACGGTAAACACACGTCCCAAGCTTCTCCATAGACCAATGCACATGCTCGAAGCATGTCTTCTAAGATCTGATTCACTCATTCTATTTGTCCTCCGATTTGTGGGTGGTATGCTGTACTGAATGCTAAGTCTGTTCCCATGGCTTCATGCAGTTTCTCCCAAAATGTGGATGTGAACTGGGCTCCTCTATCAGACACTATTCTTTTTGGGACTCCATGTAATACCACTATTTTTGTTAAGTATAGCTCTGCCAGTTTATTTTTACCATAGGTTTGCTTGATCGGTATGAAGTGTGTCACTTTGGTTATTCGGTCTACGATTACCCAAATAGCATCGTAACCGTCTTGACTTTTTGGGAACCCTGTAATAAAATCCATACCAATGTCGTCCCACTTCCATTCTGGGATTGGTAAAGGGTTTAGCAACCCTGAGGGTTTCCGATGATCTATCTTTATTTTCTGACAGGTATCACAGCGTGCAATATATTCTGCTATTTCTCTCTTCATCTTACTCCACCAATACCTCTTCTTCAAGTCTTGAAACATCTTTGTACCCCCTGGGTGAATTGAGAGTTGAGATGAGTGAGCCTCTCGCAATATCAGATCTTTTAACTCTTTGTCATCAGGTATACAGTATCGATCTCTAAACTTTAAGATTCCCTGATCATCTTTAACAAATTCAGTCGAGTTTGCTTCTTGACTTCTCTTTATGATCTGTTGTATTTCTTCATCTTTTTCTTGTGCTGATTTGATTCGATCCGTTAAAGTCTGCTGAATTTCCAATGCTGCTATCTCACCTTGTTCAACAACACCTAGGTTCAAATGCTGAATTTCTTCTTGTAACGAACTACAACATTCCAAAATAGAAGCTATATTATGATACTTCTTTCGACTTAGTGCATCTGCGACTACATTTGCCTTCCCAGGATGATACTGGAGATCCATATCATAATCTATGATTAACTCCAACCATCTTCGTTGTCGAAGGTTTAAATCCGGCTGAGTAAATATATATTTCAGACTCTTGTGGTCAGAAAAGACCTCACAACAATTTCCCAATAGGTAGTGCCTCCAAATCTTTAACGCATGTACTACAGCTGCCAATTCCAAGGCATGCATTGGATAGTTTATCTCGTGTGGTCATAGCTGTCTTGAAGCATATAACACTACTTTCCCTTCTTGCATTAGCACACAACCTAATCCTTGTTTTGATGCATCGCAATAGATTTGAAAATCTTTCTCAGGGTTAGGAAGTATAAGCACTGGGGCTGAGGTTAATCTTGTTTTTAACTCCTGAAAACTCCTTCACATTTATCCGTCCACTTATAGGGGTTATCCTTCTTAAGAAGCTGGGTGAGGGTCTTGTTATCTTCGAGAATCCTTTAATGAAACGACGATAATATCCGACCAAACCAAGGAAACTTCGGACTTCTGTTACAGTGGTTGGCTGTTTCCATTCCATTACCGCTTTCACTTTCTCAGGATCTACTTTCACCCCTTCTTCTGTGATAATATGTCCGAGAAAAGCCACTTCTTTCATCCAGAACTCACATTTAGAGAACTTAGCATATAACCGATGTTCTCTTAGCTTACTTAAGGCGATATGTAGATGTTGTTGATGCTCTTCTTCTGTCTTGGAACATATTAATATGTCATCGATAAATACTATCACAAAATGATCTAACTGCTCCATATATACCATATTCATCAGGTTCATAAAATATGCATGTGCATTTGTCAAGCCAAATGGCACTACTGTGAAATCAAACAACCCGTATCTTGTGGTGAAGGTAGTCTTTTCACGATCTTGCTCTCGGATCTTAAGCTGGTGATATCCAGATCTTAGATCAATTTTTGAGAACACCTTGGCTCCTTTGAGCTGATCAAATAAATCGTCTATTCTTGGCAGAGGATATTTATTTTTAATAGTAACTGCGTTCAATCCTCGATAGTCCACACACATTCTCTGACTACCATCCTTTTTCTTAGCGAACAGTACTGGGGCTGACCAAGGAGATATACTAGGTTGTATAAATTCCTTCTCCATTAATTCATCCATCTGCTTCTTAAGTTCCTTTAGCTCTTGGGCTGACATCCGATACTGACGCTTTGTGATGGGTTTAGTCCCTGGTATCAACTCAATAGCAAGCTCTATGGACCTATCTGGCGGCTTTCCCGGTAGCTCTATTCCCGAATTATTGGTATTCGGGATACTCCTTCTTCTACCATTATACTCTGAGTACTCGCCTTCATTTTCTCTACTAGCATTGGATCTGTCTTTACTACTATCTTTTGTGCTTCTGGATTTACCAAAGTTACTAGCTTCTTTTCACAACTCACCTTGGCTTTATACTTAGTTAACCAATCCATTCCTAATATAACATCCAATCCCTCCATCTCCAATAATAGCAAGTCTGTCTTAAATTTGACTCCTTGGATTTCTAAATCTAGGTCTTTGCATCCAAAGCGAGATTCCACTTTATTCCCAGCGGTTTGAAAGGAATAAGACTTTTGCAAAGGAGAAAATGACAATTGGTTTTTCACAACAAAAGCCAAGGAGAGGAACGAATGTGTTGCTCCGGGATCAAACAAAACCACAAAAGGCTTTGAGTTAACAAGGTACGTACCAACGATGATGTCGTTGGCTCCTGCTGCTTCTTCTGCAGAAATATAGTTTATCCTTCCTTGGACTGGCTTTAGTATCCCTTTCCCTTTGTCTGTTGCTGACATCATGGTTGTCATCTGAGTTCCTACTGGCTTCACTGCAAACTGTCTAGTCTGTCCTTCTTGCTTTGGCACAGCGATGAATTGACGAGGTGAAGATGCTTGTGCCCTAACTTGAGCTTTTGCTACTTCTGAAGGTAATCCTCCTCGTGGGCACTGATTCGTATAATGGCCCGCTTGGCCACAATGATAACAGACAGTATATAACTGCGGGCATTGCCTCTGTAAGTGATTTCCTCCGCAGTTATAGCACTTCAACATAGAAATTTGCCTAACATTTTGCTGAGATGTCATAGGACTTTGGCTAGTCTTAAACTGTGATCTAGGCATGTATACAAATTTCCTTCCTTGTTGTCCTTTAAACTGGGGTGCTAGCATCATTTGCTTTCGAGATCTGTCTGACAATGATGTTCTCTGTATTATCTTCCTCTTCCGAGTGTCCTCTAATTCATTCCTTGCCTCTTCAGATATGATGAGTTTATTTACCATTGTGGGCAGGTCTTTATAGTCTACCATTGAAATATGGTACTTCAAAGACTTCTGTAACCCTTCTTTGAATTGCTCCATCTTTTTCTCTTCAGCCTTTGCATCGTCGGGGGCATATCTGGCCAATGCATTAAATTGGTGAAGATATTCTGTGACAGTTCACCCTCCTTGTTTTAATGCGAGAAATTCCCGACGCTTGGCTTCGATGACTCCTGTGGGTACATGAGCTTGGCGGAACGAATCTTCAAATTCTTTCCAAGTGATCTGCCGATCCTCATTCATAGTCTGATAGTTCACCCACCATACTGCAGCTGGGCCCTGCAGCTGATGAGAGGCATATAATACCTTTTCTTTGTCATTGCACTGAATAGTGTTTAACTTCCTTTCTACGTCTCGGAACCAATCTTCAGCTACCATCGGGTCAGGTGAGGAAGAAAAGACTGGAGGTCGAGTCTTTTGAAAATCTGCCCACTTTGACTGCCCAGGTATTCCTTGCTGATTATTCCCTCTGTTTCTTATAGCAATTTGTTCCAACAGTCTAGCATGCTGCTCCATCATGCGAGATTGATTTAGTTTTGCTTGAAATCTATTTTCTTCCATCTTGGCCAAAATGTCTGCTAGGCTGAACTGTGGTACTTCCCTTTGACGAGGACTGTCCTGTCCCTGGGATCCTTCTCCACTTCCTGACATCTTGATTGTTTTGATGAGATTAGGAGTTCAGATCTGCAGCGAGCTTTTAGAAAGTCAGATAGATAAGTAAGAATTCAGACTTAGGGTAAGGTCAAGATGAAATAGATAAAGATTCCAGAGTGAATAGAGAGAGTTGGAATTTGAAGAGATAGACTAGAGATATCATTAATAAACAAATTATCAGTTAGGCAAGATAACTTCTTCTTTTTATTCATTATATAAGTTGGATACATACTATCTTACAAAGTTCATATCACAACTTATTTTACAATACCAAAACTTGCTACTACAAAAAGAGGTTCTTACTATTCTAACGCAACTCAACTCATCACTACGCCCTCTGATCTGAAGGGGAACCTCCAGAGGAATACCACTCTTCTTCCTCCAGGTCTTCCTCTTCATCATCGATCACGGGCTCCTTGCCTTTGGGCTCTTCATCAACTGCTTTGTCAGGTGAACACCATTCCTCTTCTTCTGGATCTTCTTCCTCATCAATCATGGGTTCCTTGACCTTGGGCTCCTCATCAACTGCTTTGGGCTTCTCTGGGACACGTGGTGTTGGTCCCTCGAAGAATGAACGGTATTGAGGCGCCATCATTCTCCTATGCTTGTTGGAGCCTTGGGGAGACTCATCACATCTTGACGCTTTGCCTTGCTCTTTCTGTTGATAATGTAGCAAATGCTGTTTTAGAAGCCAGACTTCTTGTTGAGCTGCATAGAGTTGAAGGTGCATATCCTTGTTTTCTTCAGCCATTCGGCAGTACTGGCTCTCCTGGCAGACAATGAGTAATGCAGCCTCCTTAATTCTGGGATCATCTTGTGGGTCCAGCGGTGGAAGTGAAAAGCTATGCCCTCCTTCATCTTGCTGTGGAATGAGGTGGAATGGCGACTCATCGAATTCTGCATTGTAATAGCGGTGAAGATACACCACTGCCTTCCTTGCCACATCCTGAATGGCATCTGACTCTTTAACACGATATGCTGTGAACTTCCGCCGAACGTCTGGCCTCAAAGGTAGTGGCTCCAGGTATACCCATGCCTTCCACTAGTGTATCTTCCCGTGGATCATTAATCCTCTTGCATGAAACACCGGGCGATGCTGCTCAGTCACATACAGGTACTTTTGCATCCTCCATAATCGAGATGCCCATCCAAGCAGAGCTCCTGGATCGGGGAAATCATGACGCTGCATCTGTTCAAATCGACAAATTTTGAGATTAGACAAGAATTGATATAAATATTATTAGAAATCAAACTTAACTAATACAAGAATAGTATAGGCGAGAAAAAGGAATATACAGGAATATTACTAGAATTTTTGGGTATATTATTTTTATAACCAAAATAATTTTTGTAAAAATCCCTAACACACTTAGGGTCATCCTACGGTCAAGCAAGCGTGCTCTGATACCACTCTGTAACACCCCCATTTCTGGGAGCGTTATGAATCCCTCGCAACTGCCCAGGATTGTTCAGTTGCGAGTTACATCACTCGAGTGTATAACATTGCCAACGCAAGCTCAATTACAAAAGTTGACTTTATTACAATAAAAAGCTTAAAGCCAAGTTTCATAGTAGGGCCAATGGCCTTCAGATATAATACACAAAAAGAGACACCACAGGCATGCTTGAGCGAAGAACGACCCTAATCCCAAGCTTCTTCCACTTCATAGTGTACCACCGCTTCATCTTCGCCTGGCTCCTCAAAGTTAGCAGTTTCTGTTTATGTTTTTAAGCAAGTATGAGTACAACTACCGTACTCAGCAAGTCACACGGAGCTTAACATTAACTACATGCATGTTTTATCAAGTGAAGGGATAACAGGTTCATTATTTGTGTAGATGCAGTTTTTGTTGAGAATCAAATAAAACTTGAAAAGTAACTTCATTAAGGTAAAGGGGTTTTCAAGCGTGATTATCAATATTTCACATCTTCGAACCATTCATAACTCTACTTATGCTTTGCTATTGGATTCACCCATTAAATATAGCTTTATTTACCGGAAGCACGGCGTATTCGAATACAGTTACTTTATGACTCTGCAGAGTTGCCCTGCTTTACCCACAAGATCTCTCAACTCTCGCGACAGAGTTAAGAGAACAAGGTTGTTCACTGCTCAATTCTTTATATAGCCTCTACCCAGTAGGTCCTAATTCCCCATAAGTTCGGATGACCCCACGGATCTCATCCGACTCATAGCAGTCCTACTGTTGTATGGTTAACCACCTCCCATACGAACTCACCCTCGGACCCCCCCCCCCCCCCGCCAGTTGCAGAGGTTCAATTGAACTTGAGCAGTTATTAAACTAGGTTTGACAAAATCAACGCTTGTGGTTGGGCGGATACTATGTTCTTTACTCAGCATAAGGGTCTAGTCCTTATATTTTTCTCTGAGACATCATCCGTACACAAACCCATGTTCAGTACACCCTGTACTGCCACCATTCCTCAACCAAGCCTCCACCCTAGGGTAAGGTCTTCGGATACACCTCTGTGATCCTCGTTTACCCTAGATCCATCTTTTCAAAATTCTAGACAAATACTAAGATCTTAATAGCGAAACGATTTTAATGGATTCCTAAGCTATCATGTTTATATCAATATTTTATTTAATACTACTATGTTTTGTCAACATGAATATGGTCATCAAGTTAAACGGGGCTTTTTCGGGTGGTAGGTCATAAGTAATAAGTCATGTCATTCTAAACAGTAATTATACACAAAATAATGACTTCAAAATATCTTAATGAAAATACTGCTAAATAAATAAAGACAAGATAGGTTCAATATGATCAAAGTATGCGCGACTTGCCTTGCGAGTCTATGATTTCAACGAGTTCAAACTCCTCGGTGGGCTGGGCCTGAATCTGGGCTTCTCCTTCGGGCTCCTGAGAAACTTCAACGTTGGAGGCTAACACGAAAACAAATTAAAATAAATCAATTCCATGCCCGAAGGGTTAAGCTAGGAATAAAGAAATGAAATAAAGAAATAAAATCCGATAAAATTCAAATAAATTGAGATTTGGGCTATAGGAGGGTCATATGGATAAATGGGCCTGAGATTTGGGTTGGCGGGCTCGAAACGAATCTAGGGAGTATAAACATGGATTTTTGGTTTTTTGGTCGGGTACTGTTCATCGGGCTCGGTTACTATTCATTGGGCTCGAACCAGACACGGCGAACGGACTTGGTCCAACCAAGTCAGCCTGGCTCGGGTTGGGTGCAACCGGTGCGGCGACTCGGTCTGGCTCAGCCGGGTGGAAGCGGCTCGGGTCGGCTAGAACGGGCGCGAGGTAGCTGGTCCGACCCAGCCGAGTTAGGTTGGCCCGGTCGGACGCACCCGGCGCGACCGAAGCGGCTCGGCTCAACCGAGACGGAGTGGTGCGATTGGAGGAACAGTGCGCGCACACTGTTCTTCTCCTCCATCCGGCCCGCACGTACACAGAGGAGCAGAGGAGGGTGGCGGCGGCTACCGACGGCGGTGGGATGGGTTGCGACGCGATTGGAGGGTATGACCGGGTTCGTAGGCGTGATGGGGTCTCATTTTTGGCGGTTGGAGGGCCGACGGAGGAGGCGTTCGCCGGCGGTGAGCTCAAATGCTCGGCACAGATTTTTATGGCAAAAGCTGATTTCTAGGGTTTTGAGGGCCGGATTTTTGGCATTTGAGCATCCTTGGGGCTCTGGTAGCTAGTGGGACGGTTGGTTTGGGCTGGGAAAGGTCGTGCAAGGCTAGCCACGATGAGGTGGATGCGGTCATTGGGGGCTATCGGCGCCGGGGAAGAAGGGGAATCGGGAGGCAATGGCGGCGGTTGGGGCGTGCTTCTGGGGTGTCGGTGAGGCTATAGACGAGATGAATTGGAGATTGAATGGCCGGAAGATAGGCATTGCGCTAGGGCTTAATTTTGGGGATTTCTTGGAATTACCGGCAATGGGGATGGCAATGGAGGTGTTGGGGCTTCGGGTGGGTGGCGGGGTTGATGGCTTCGGCTAGAGAGGGGGCTTGGCCGCTTAAGTAGCCACTTGAAGGCGGTTCGGCCCGTGGCTATCCAAAGCGGCAATGGTGGCGTGGCAACGCGCCTTGGGCTTGGTCGGGGGCGTCAGGGCGGTGGGGTGAAGTTGCGAGGGAGCTTTGTCCAAGCGGTAGCGGTGGCAAGATCCAACGGCACGGGATGTGCAGTGGCGCGCGCGGAAGAGACGGGCGGCGGTAAAGCTGGGCCACGGCGGCGGCGGGATGGGTTGGCGTGGCCTGCTACGGCTCTGGGGCGGCCGACCAACAGGCGAAGCTGGCGGGAGAGGCGCAGGAGTGGTCGGTCACGAAGGAGTTGTGACGGCGGTGAAAAATCTGGTATGGCGGTGGATTTTCGAGCGTGAACAGTGTTAGCTTTTGCTCCCTCTCCAGTCCGTTGTGATGGCAAGGATTTGAGCAACTGGGCATTGAGATTAGTGTGGATTAGGATGATGGAGCAAGGAGACAAAGTAAAAACGAAAATTCAACTCAAGTTTAGCTTTTGAATTTTTTTTCAGATTTTGGTTTTGTTTCATTTATAGTGGGTACTTGTTGAATTGAAAGTGAGAGACAATGATTGCTTGAACCTTTGCTTGGTTTTAGAGTGAAACTATGGCTGTGTTTTGATGTAGGAGTGGGGACTCTACCATATGCTTGCCAATGGACAATAACTGCCATGTTTATATTGAATATTCATAATTATTGATAATTAGTTATCGTATCAGTAATTTTGCTATGATATGCAGATGACTGATCTCTACTTACTAAAAGCATATTTATATATTTTCGGGATACGTTCGCTATTACTGGGTGCTTTCATTGTATTTCTTTTTTTGCTTTGTTTATCTTCTATTTATGAATGAATTTAAATTGCACAATAATAAATTACTATGTTTGTGACAATCTAGCTTAGCTCACACTCAATTTTATTCCTGACTTTACAATGGTGCCCAGCCCATGCATTTCAGGTGTCTAACCTCAGTGCGTCCTCTGTCGTGCTCCCTGCATTTCAAAATACATTGTTTTTAAATGTTGTTTGCAATCATAGAACTTCATTAATTCACATGGTGAATCGAATAGGCCTTTAGCAACCACATGAATACGTGATGCACATCGAGGCATGCGTAATTCACATGGTGAATCGAATAGGCCTTTAGCAACCACATGAATACATGATGCACATGGAGGCAGCGGTGACGCATGTTGGGCCAATTAATGGTGAGTGCTGCTTGGAGCTTGTGGCGAATACATGGACCTGTAGGTCTGTGTGGATGACGAAGGAGGATATTTTTTTTGGATGGACAATTTTTTTTTTCTTTTGGCGCACGCATGTTGACAATAAGAATGCATGTAATCTAGCTAGCTGGCTCTTTATTCGTAGATTTCTTAGGTATTTTTTAAAAAATAACTGGGAATAATTAGTATGACGGTTATTAATACAAACCATTTATGATAATGGCAGATATCACCGATAGTTTATATGAATAACCGTCTGTGATAGTTCACAGACGGTTATTAATACAAACCGTTAGACGATTATTAATACAAATTCATATCACAGACGATTTGTGGTTAGAACTGTCTGGAATATGCCGTGTTATTAAATAGCCGGCGTGGTCTCGACAAATCTGCCTTCATTGCGCTGCATTAAAGGAGGCGGCCGGCTTTGGGGAGTTTGGTGTAGATCTAGCTTATAGATCGTTTTGTTCTTGGTGATTAGAGCTTAGTATTTGCTGCTAATAACTTATATGTCTTGTAATAGAGAGAGATGATAGACAGGCTTTTAGATTTAGTTAGATTTAGAGAGAGATGGTAGTTTGATCAATTTAAGAATGGGTTAGTACTCCTAATTTACTTCAATATATTCTTTCTTTATATATATATATATATATATATATATATATATATATATATATATATATATATATATATATATATATATATATATATATATATATATATATATGTGTGTGTGTGTGTGTGTGTGTGTGTGTGTGTGTGTGTGTGTGTGTGTGTTGCTTCATGAATACGTAGCTAGCTACTTGATTTAGATATAGACAATTTATTATTAGGTAAATGACAATTATGTATGTAAGTACCTAGATTGGTATACCTAGGCTGGTTAGCTGTAGTAGTAGTATTAATAATCCAATTTGACACTAATTTGTTATATGTATAGTATAGATGGACCGAAGCTGGATGTATGTTAAGAATCATGTGAGCGAAGAGTACATTAATGGTGTGCCTGCTTTTAAAAGAGTGCTAAGCAGGATATGTTAAAGAAGGGGATGTAATATATGTACCATCCATGCATTAATTGCGATAAATCTGAAGATATTTACCAACTCAGTGCAGAACGAAGCTCACTTAATTCGAAGGGGTTTTAAAAAGGGGTCTACATGTTGGACCAGTCATGGTGAAGAGAAGATTATATAGGAAGGTAGTTATAACATTATCGAGGGAGATAATGATATGCCAGTTGTGGACTGTGCTTTCAATGAGGATAGGTCATGTAACATCCCAAAAATTTGAATTTGGAAGTGTGTAGCACTTAAATTATTTTGAAATATATTTTCTTGATATTTGGATTTTAGTGGTGTTCCTTAAATTTTTGGTTGAGGTTCCAACAAATGAAGAAAATCATGAAAAATGCAACAAATGGAAAAGCATACACATGTGGATATATATATAAACAAATAAATAAATAAAATGAAAAATGATGAATCGGCCTGTCCGAGCCGGCCCAGGCCGGCCCAACCTTTCTCCCCCCCAACCCCACAGTTTGCTTCGTCGAGGCCGAAGCTTCGCCTGCTCCATCGCCGTCTCATTGCCGTGCCTCGCAAGCTCTGCCGGTCGTTGCCTGAGGGCTGCCACAATACCGTTGTTGCGTCACGCACGGTGTTGCCATTGCGTCGCCCCGACCGCCGCGCCGATCACACCGCCCTCGTCACCCACAGTTTTTCTGCCCTGTCGTATCCACCTTGGCCAGAGCGTCACCAACTGCACTATCGTGGACACTGTGCAATCACGCCCATACTGGCCGTAGTCGCGCCGCCAACACTGTAACCGCATCGTCGCCATGCCGTGGACTCGACCGGCCAACTGCCCCTCTGCTGCCGCTGCCTTTTTTGCGGCTATAAAGCCCAGCCCACACTCCCGTTCGCTTCGCTGCACTTCACTCCGTCTCCCACCCGAAGCAATTAGCCTCCCATGCCCCATAGTTCGCCGACAGCCCCTTCTTCCCCATCCCCAGCCGATGAGGGATCCACCATTCGGAGCTACGCCAAGTCGATTCCATTGAGCCGGAGCCACCTTGGAGCGACGCAAAGCCATCCCCATCCTCGGCCGGACCTCTCGTCACCTGCATTTCGCCCGCACTGTGCTCCTTCTCCGCCTGTCGCCGTCGCACGCCGCTAGCTCGCCACTGCCATTCTCGAGCCGTGCCGACCCTCGAGGTAGACTCCCGAGCTCACCTAGATGCTCTCCTTGCATTTAATTGAACTCCAGTGCCGTGCGCCACCGTAGCCACCATTCCCCTGTTCTGCCACCGCCCACGGTCGTCGTCGTCCAACGCCCGGTCGAATTGGCCGGTGAGACTCCGTCTTCGGGTAGGCGCGGGCGTGAGCAACCCATTTTGGAGATGCTCAGCTCCGGCCGCCGTCTCCTCCACCAGCGGTGAGCTCACCGAGCGTTGGCCGGAGGAAGACGATGCAACTTGTTGAAGCCCAGTCCCACGACTACGAGTACCTGGTACTCATTACGACCACGCAGAACAAGTTACGACCACGTAGTCGGGCTTATGACTGTGAAGTCGTTTACGACCGTGCAGTCGGGCTTACGACTGTGAAGCCGTTTATGACCGCGTAGTCGAGCTTATGACTGTGAAGTCATTTATGACCACACAGTTAGGCTTATGACTATGTAATCGTTTACTACCACTCGGAGCTACGACCACGTTGTCGTCAGTAGCCGCGGGATTAAAACCAGTTAAGATAGAGTTAATGCTAATGATGGGTAATTAATACTGATGATGAGTAGTTAATAACAAATGGCTCACTGACATGTGGGCCATGCCCCTTTAATTAAAATAGTAACCGGACCCACCTGTCAGATTTTAATTATTTTTCAGATTTATTTAGACTGAGAACTTCAAATGGGCATAACTTATTCATTTTAACTCTAAATTGAGTGAAATAAATTTCTAAATTCATATAAATTCAATATCTATTCAATGGAACCAAAACCATAATTTTTTAAGCCCATTTTTAATTTTTTTAATAATTTGTTTGGTTTACTAATTTTTATCCAAATTTTCGCGCAACGTAAAAATAGTGTATGAGGCTCAAGAGAAAGAGGCTAAGGCAGAAGCAAATTTCGACGATCAAGACCAAGCCAACTGTGACCAAGGTGAGTCAATAATTGATCATATTGAACCTACATGTTCTACAAATTAATTATGTTTTAAATTAGCAAATTGCATGCTGTTATTTTATATGCAAATTTATGTTGAATTTCATATTCTAGTTATATGCCCATTAATGATCTTGCTAGTGTTACACTCATTTTGGACACTTGAATATCTGAGCCTTGTCGACCTAGTGAAATTTATAATGATACAACTTTCGAAAATAAGTCCGTAAATATACGCCACTGCTTAGTATTGCTTAGACAATCGGGGGCACCAAAATGCCCTAAGTATTACTTTCAATCATGAGAATCTGTTTTGGGAAGTTATGGTGGAAATGACTGATATATTTTGATATGACTATTTTATGCTCCCCAAAACCCCAACTTGCTTAAATATCTGGGCGGATGGTTCGGGGGCTGGTGCAGCGGTGCACGTGAGTGTGGTTAATGGTAGAACCGTCTAGATAACCCTAAGGACTGAATCTTGTCATGTCCTCCTATGTAAGACAAGTACAACCACAAGTCTATAAATTACAACTTGGCTTAGTAGATTTACTGAACCCTGAAAGTCATCTCATCGGTGGAGGAGGTGAGGTAGTGCAAGTGGCTGTTTGCGTGACGACTTGAGTGGGACACCCGTTGTGGGTGAAGTTTACTGCGAAGCGCTAGTCGGTGTGGGTAGTCCAGCTACTAGCCGCATAGGGGTAGAACATCCCGCACAATTTATGGGACCCACCGCAAATGGGAGAAGCCCATGTGGGTGAGCTGATGGAAGGAGCGAGGTATTTCAAAAAGTTACTATGATGGTCTACTCAACCGCATGACTAAGGAATAATGTAGGGCAACGAGCAGATTGTCTCTTGTGGGTAAAGTGTACAAACTCTGCAGAGTCAAAACTATTCGAATAGCCATGCCCACGATCAGGGGCGGACATTGGAACTTAACCAGATATAGTTCTATTTCAAAAATCTTTGTGGGTGGAATTGAAAAAGTGGTGGGCAGTGGAAAGCCCTGATTTGTGTTGCCCTGGGTGTCGCCCCAGTGATAATGTAAGCGGTTATAATGCTGAAAGGTTAGCATATGGTGCAGAAGCTATGTAACAATGGATGGTATCTTGATCGCTATTATTAATACATTCTTTTACACATTATGTTTTAAGTCCATAATGCTGGGTCATAGGAAATTTCTAAGTAACCTATTCTAAAAAGCAATTGATGGCAAATAAAATAACTTAAGCCTTTCCTTGTAAGCCATGCATATTACTTATTACATTCTGTGTATTGGCCCACGGAGCACGGTGGATTTGTGCTCACCCTCGCATTACTAAAATTAGAAACCAGGATCTAAGACCACTACGCATATGAAGATACCCCTGCCGCGGATGGAGGAAATGACGATGGAAACTAGGATGGCTTCTCCGATTTCGGGTCCTAGACAAGTAGACTTAAAGGAGATTGTGAGCACATATATTAGCTAAGTCTAGATGATATATGTTGTACACATTTACCCCTCAGTCGCTTGCCTGTGGATTATGGTCTTATTTCTGCTTTTGCTTCCGCTGTTATCATTGTAATCTAGATATTTGGCATGTTCGGCCCTTATGTAAACTGTCACCTGACACAGTGTATTTTAAACTCTGATCTGTAATATTATGGTTTATTATGTTCATGCGATGTATGAGTTGATGCAGCAATGTACCTGTGCGTACTATCTACTGATCTAGTGAATAGTGCGGTGCATCACAGGGGATTCTAGATTGAAAAATCCGGGTCTGATAGAGCTGGTATCAGAGCATACGACTGTAGGGTAAAAGCCTTAGGATGGTTCTTGGATAGGGTCCTAGGACTACAATTTTGAAAATTTGTAAAAAAGAAGTTTCTAAAAATATAGTGTATTACTTCCTTCCTTATCCTTCCTACATCTAATCTTATCCATCTTTCATTGGTATTTTTGAAAAGATACTAATACTAGTGTTTTAATTTACAGATGTCCAGAGGAGCAGCTGAGGGACAGTGGGACTACTTTGCTCACGGACTACAGGAGGGAGAGTTGTGAGCATTTTACGCAAACTCTTGCACTATTTGGCTATAAGGACCAGCCCACCTACCGAGGGCGTAAGGCCACTAAGGGAGCGAGGGAGTCATGGATTATGGAGGATTTCATCTATGCCCTAGATGAGAAGGATACACCCCTTGTCTTCAGGACTTTGCACAGGAGGAGCACCGTGCTGACAGCTCTTCAGGATGCAGCTCGCTCAGTTACGGCCCGGCTATACAACATTCACGGGCCCCCACTACAGCAGTCTCCGTTCCGCTACTATCCTTCCCACCAGGAGGGGGTCAGATACAATGAGACATTCATGCCGACGGCAGAAGACAACCCGATGCTTACGCATGAGGTGCATCTCACCCGCGCCATGGGGACTACCTACACCACCGCACTCGAGGAGATTTCTGATCAACGATAGCACCTACTCGCTAGCTACAGTCAGGTAGAGACCCTCCAGGAGAAGCTCGCCAAGTGCAAGAAGGCACTTACAGAGGCAGAGGAGGAGAGGGCCGCCGCTCTGGCCCAGCTGCAACAGGCCACAGCTAATACCATGACCCCCACTCTAGTCCCCATGGCACCTGCTATGACTTTTACTCCACCCCAGCCGTGGACCATTGGGCCTCGCACGAGGCTCACCGCGCGCAAGAGCGTGCGACCCCCTGGACCCCAGTCAGCCATCCGCTTGGGGAGGTTCATCGTGACCACAGCCGCTCTCGCTCATACTCGGATTCGTCGGACTTCAGTGGCAGCCGCTCCCGCTCTCAGTCGTCGGACTATAGCCCCTCTTGCCCCGGAGCTAGTTTTATGGAGTAGATAGGTTAGCATAGTGCTTGCGAGGTGTTGTATAATGATATCAAGCACTAATCCCCTGTATTAGTAGGAAGCTATGTTAGTCCACTAGCACTGTAGACGTGCATGTTATGAACTTTAAGTATTATGTTGTAACTGTGAAGTTCAGCTTAGCCTGAGGGCTATATGAGCTAAGCTATGTGATCTTTTAACTATGAATGATGTGTGGCCAAGTATAGGCCTTGTGTTGAAAAACTTGTTTTGTCGTTTATTTTATTTGATTGGTTTTTATATAACTGTTATGGGTTGATACCCCCCATTTGTCTAGTACTAGTGTCTAAATTGCAAAGCTATACCTGCAGATGGCCACTCAGAGAGTCACTCGAGCCCAAGCTAGTGCAACCTCAACATTCAGGCTGAAGTGGATGCCAACCAAGAACCACAGCCTGCAGGTTGGGGTAGACGCCAAAGCTAAGGAGTTCACCTTCCACCCCCGCCTGTCAACCCCACCATGGCACATATTATGGTACAACAGACACAGCTTCTATAAGCTATATACGCAGGCCAACAAGTCAACGCCAGCAACCACGGTTCCAACCTGGCTGACTTCCTAAGGACCCGACCACTCACCTTCACCTCGGCAGATGAACCTCTCAAGGCCGAAGACTGGCTTAGAGACACAGAAAGAAAGCTCCAACTAGCCAGATATGCAGAGAAAGACTGAGTAGTCTTCACCGCTCACCAGCTTCAGGGAGCCACAACAGCCTGGTGGGAAAACTATTTATCTGCTCGAGGTCACGAAGATGCCATAGCCGAAGATGACTCTAAGGAAGTAGAAGGTAGGCAAGGGACAGCTGCCAGGGGAACACAAAAGGAGAAGGAGGAGCAGGTCAAACCAACCAAGCTACTCACATTCGGCATGCCAATCAGATCATATCATGGATGGAATTTAAGACAGCCTTCAAAACCAACTTCGTCCCTGCAGGGCTAATGAGGATGAAGAAAAATGAATTTCACACCTTAAAGCAAGGGAACATGTCTATTAGCGAGTACCTCACCAAGTTCAACCAACTCGCCCGCTATGCCCCAAAGGATGTGGTGGACGAGGAGGAGAAGATTGACAGGTTCTTTGAGGTTATGAATGAAGATCTCCGAGTATAGCTGATCGTGCAAGATTTCTCCAGCTTCCACCAACTAGTGAATAAGACATTGATCCTAGAGAATGAAAGAAAGAACTTGGAAGCTAGCCGCAAGCGCAAGCAAGTGGCCCAACGACCCCAAGGGAGATTTATCCAGAAATTCTTCAACAACCCCTCTTTCTCGAGGCCAAGTCAACCCAAGGTTCCAACCCCAACACCCCATCCAAGTGGCAACTCTTTCCAGACTCCACGCCCTACAGGCCAGTCTACTGGGGTGAACCCTGCTGCCAATAGGAACTGCTTCGAATGTGGAGAAAAGGGGCACTTTATTGCCAATGCCCCTATAACAAGAACATGCTAGGGAAATTCAAAGTAGGAACCACACCCGCACGAGGTCAAGCGTCAGCGTCCAGCAAAGGGTACCAGACCCCGCAACCCAACAAGACTGCCT
This sequence comes from Dendrocalamus latiflorus, assembly GCA_017311315.1. Lineage (NCBI taxonomy): Eukaryota > Viridiplantae > Streptophyta > Magnoliopsida > Poales > Poaceae > Dendrocalamus > Dendrocalamus latiflorus. The sequence goes on from CM029668.1 coordinate 14,843,058, forward strand.
CAACACCTAATTGTGACCGAGTTAATCACATCACTGTTGAGGAAGCTTAGGAGGCCGCATAGGTTCTGATGGGTATGTTCTCTGTCAAGTCAATACCAGCACAAACTTTCTTTGATTCTGGGGCTTCACATTCATTTATATCCAAGGGATATGTGGATAGGCTTGGGCTGCCTACTCACCCACTGAAGAAACCAGTGGTACTTAGCTCACCTGCTAGGATTATTACTGCTACTTTAGTGTGCCCTGGGGTAAAGGTTACCATAGAAGAATTTGGTTTCCTAACAGATTTAATAGTGTTGGCCTCCCAGACCCTCGATATTATACTGGGGATGGACTGACTAGCAAGGCATCAAGGAATAATAGACTGTTCGCTAGGAGGGTAAGGCTAACCAAGTGTCCAGGATTGATTATAGAAGTGAAGGTGGACCGACCATACCGTTGGGGTCATATAGTGTATCACTGTGAGGACATACCTCTAGAAGAAATGCTGATAGTCCAGGATTATCCTGAGGTGTTCCCTGAAGAATTGTTGGGCATGTCGCCCGACAGGGACCTTGAGTTTGTCATCAACCTAAAGCCTAGTGCTGCCCCAGTTTCTAAGAGGCCTTATAGAATGACTGTTGATGAGTTAAAATAGTTGAAGAAACAACTCCAGGAATTGCAGGACAAAGGATTCATCAGGCCTAGTTCCTCACCTTGAGGATCTCCGGTACTATTTGTGAAGAAGAAGTATGGCACTGCCCATATGTGCGTGGATTACCGGTCCTTGAATGAAGTGACCATCAAAAATAAGTACCCCCTTCCTAGAATTGATGACCTATTTGATCATCTTAGGGGAGCTACCATATTATCCAAGATAGACTTAAGGTTGGGCTATCATCAGCTGAAGATTAGGGCCGAAGACATTCCAATGACAGCTTTTACCACTAGATATGGACTGTATGAATTCACGGTTATGTCTTTTGGTTTAACCAATGCCCCAATCTATTTCATGAGTCTTATGAACAAGGTCTTTATGGAATACCTGGACATGTTTGTGGTAGTATTTATTGACGACATTCTAATCTACTCCAAGAATGTAGAAGAGCATGTTGAGCACCTACGCCTAGTACTAGAGAAGCTAAAAGAGCATCAGCTATACGCCAAATACAGCAAATGTGAATTCTAGTTAAAAGACATCAGCTTTCTAGGCCATATAGTATCCGCCGGAGGAGTATCTGTTGACCCAACTAAGATAGCAGCCGTAGTGGAATGGGAGCAGCCCACTACTGTCATAGAAGTGCGAAGCTTTCTTGGTATGGCAGGATACTACAGGAGGTTTATAGAAGGATTTTCTCGGATTGCCAAGCCATTGACACAATTACTTAAGAAGGAATAGAAATTTGAATGGACATAGGCTTGTGAATAAAGTTTCCAAAAACTGAAAAAGAGACTAACCTCCACCCCGGTGCTAGTCCTGCCAGATATATGCAAGGACTTTGAGGTGTATTGTGACGTCTCGCATCAAGGCCTTGCATGTCTACTGATACAAGGGGGTAGAGTCGTGGCATATGCGTCCAGATAGCTTCGCTCTCATGAAGCAAATTATCCCACCCATGATTTGGAGTTAGCATCGGTGGTGCACACCCTAAATATTTGGTGACATTATTTGATCGATAACCATTACGACATATATACCGATCATAAGAGTCTCAAGTACTTCTTCACATAGTCACACCTCAACTTGAGGCAGAGGATATGGTTCAAGCTGATTAAGGATTATGACCTAAGTGTTCACTATCACCCGGGCAAGGCTAATGTGATAGCTGATGCCCTAAGTCGTAAAGTCTACTGTAATAATCTCATGGTGCAAGAGCAACAGCCGAGCTTTATAAAGAGTTAATGGAACTCAATCTAGAGATAATAGAACAAGGCACCATAGCAGCCATGGAGATACAACCAAGTATAGAAGAATAGATCATAGCTGCATAGAAGGAGAACTCAACTGCTCTAAGGTTAAAAAGATTAATGGAAAAAGGGAAGGCTCCTAAGATAATTGTAGATCAACAAGGTGTTCTAAGGTATGAGACACGTATCTTTGCTCCTCATAAAAATGATCTTAAAGATCTAATACTCAGGGAAGCCCATAACTCTGCATATTCCCTTCACCCTGGAAGTACCAAGATGTATCAGGACATGAAGCAGTGGTACTGGTGGCCACGCATGAAGAGGGACATCGCCGAACATGTTGCCTGCTGTGATGTATGTCAAAAAGTGAAGGCTGAACATCAGAGGCCAGCAAGATTATTACAGCCATTGCAAATACCACAGTGGAAGTGGGAAGAGGTAGGAATGGACTTCATCACTGGCCTACCACGAACCAAATCAGGGTATGACTCTATATGGGTTATAATAGATAGGATGACCAAAGTCGCCCACTTCATCCCTGTCAAAACCACTTACAAGGGAGACAAACTGGCAAAATTGTACATGTCCCGCATCGTGTGCTTACACGGTGTGCTAAAAAGGATAGTTTCAGATCGAGGTTTTCAGTTTACCTCACACTTCTAGGCTAGTCTTCACGAAGCTCTCGGCACCCATCTGGATTTCAGTACTGCCTATCACCCGCATACAGACGGCCAAACAGAGAGGGTAAATCAAATATTGGAGGATATGCTTCAAGCCTGTGCCCTAGATTTCTCTAAGGATTGGGATAAATGCCTGCCTTATACCGAGTTTGCTTACAATAATAGTTACCAGGCCAGCCTACAGATGTCCCCGTTTGAAGCTTTATACGGAAGGAAATGTCGGACCCCTCTGCACTAGTCAGAGGTAGGAGAGGGATACATATTCGGGCCAGATATTCTAAAGCAAGCTGAAGAAAAAGTTCACCTGATTAGGGACCGATTGCAAGCAGCTCAATCAAGACAAAAGAGTTACGCGGACAAGAGGCATAAGCTGTTAAGTTTTGAGGTTGGAGATTACGTCTACCTGAAGGTGTCACCCTTGCGAGGAGTTAGAAGGTTCAAAGTTAAAGGCAAGCTCACCCCACGTTATGTCGGGCCATTCCCAATTGTGGCCAAGAAGGGAGAAGTTGCTTACCAGCTAGAGCTGCCCGCAAATCTAGCCGATGTACACAATGTCTTCCACATGTCTCAACTGAAGAAATGTCTTCGACATACACTGCACCTTTTCTTTCCAAATCAATACTTGTGATGGCTCTTTCCTTCTATGTGTTGATTTTGGTACGTTCTCTTTTCGTGTGAAACACGATCAACAATAGTATAAGTACCTAATGGAGAATTTAATTCAGAAACTTGTACTGATTTATTAAGTGCTACCAGGGACGTATCAATTTTGCAACACAATTTCAATGATAGAAACAACTTCAAATGAAAAACCCATAATTACAAAGTTGTAGCTCTCTTCGAGTAGTCCAATTTAGAGTACTCATTGACCTAATTTGGTGTAATACCCCAAACCTTTATTAAATTTCAAATTAAAAAATAAAATTAAAATATTCAGCTTAGTTTGGAAATCTGAGGCCGTAGATCCGTATAGCTTGTTGAGCTGATTCAGTTTGTCTACCTAGTTGCGCAATTCAGAGTTCGGTTCATAATTTTTCAGATACGTGAAGATAACATAGCTGTGATTAATCAGAAATAAGAAAAGGAAAGGGGGAAGCCGTGACCGAGCTGGTCATGGCACATGCATGCGTGTGTGCATTTCTGTCGAGTATAGGAGGCGAGGGGAAGGAGATGTGTTGCCATAGCCTCTACCGTGTGCCACCCTAACCCGGTTGTGTGCTGCCGCCATGCTGATGCCGCGTAGCCACTGCTGTTGCCACACAGACGGTCGCACCTGCATGCCGCCGCCGCTGTTGTGCCTTGCCGTGCCATGGCTGATGCTAGCTGCGCTGATGCATGCATGCATGCTATCTCTCTATTGCTGCTTGTGCTGCCACTGCATCCCACTATCTCTTCCCCTACGCAAGTTTTCTTGCTACATGCTGCTGGTTGCTGCCACGTCAAGAAAAGAGAAGGAAGGCAGGAAGGAGAGGAGGGAGGTAGAAGAGGAAGACCAGGAGCAGTGCTATAGTACTGATGTGGCTTGATGCCGCTGAGTGCTGAGTGCTGCCACGATAGAAGCTGAGAAGAAGAGAACAGAAAACAGAAAAGAGAAGGGAGGTTGATCGTGCCGTTTGTGCCAACAACGATCTTCGCATTTAGGGTAATGATCCAAAACACTTTTCCCTTGCTAGTACATCGATAAGACCTAGTCCAAAGTGTAGTGTGAGTAGATATGAATTAATTTGGTTAGAAGTCGCTGGAAACTCGGTTATTAGATTGATTTCGTGACGGTGCCTTGTAGTGCAGTTTTGTCCACTTTACATGGTTAATCTGTTATTTCGATATACTAGATTCAGTTGTGATGTCCAGTGAATCTCGGCAATTGGGCAGTGTTGCAGTAATGTATATATTAAAAATTAGTAAATGGCTGAGTTAAATTTTAGTGATAGCTCTGTAGTTTCTGGAAGTGGTATCAATTGCCACTACTACAGAAAGCCTAATACTAGACGCCAAATCACAGACGGTTTGACAAAACCGTCTATGACCGGCACTAACACAGACGATTTTAATTTGGAAACCGTCTGTGTTGAAGGCGTCGGAGAAAACGAGTATCACAGACGGTTCTTAACGATGAACCGTCTGTGATATTTCAGTATCACAGACGGTTTTTATTAAAAACCATCTGTGATAATCTGGAATTATCACAGACGGTTTTTTTATTAAAAACCGTCTGTGATAAGCTGATTATCACAGACGGTTTGTATTAAAAACCGTCTGTGATAATCTTAGAATTATCATAGATGATTTGTAATAAAAAAAATCGTCTGTGATAATGCCCCTAGACATTTATTGCGCCGGTCAGAACCGCATCTGTCTTCATTTCGATCTAGATCTAGCCGGTGCTGCACTCTTTCGCTCAGGAGGTAAGCTAGGCGATTTCGGCCAATTAATTTGGTGAGAGGAGGCAGAGATTGAGCTTTGAAGATTCATACATTCCTGGTTGCTCTAGATATAGTTAGTAATGAAATTTATTTTTCTTTGCAATATTACAATTTAGATCTAAGTTTTGGTGAGTGTTATTGAAGGTGGTTTGCATCTACTTGACCATACATGATCAGTTCCCGTCATGTGGGAGGCTAAATTTGTCAAAATTATTGATTATATACCTTCAGCGATCGCTGGGGAAATAGCTGTTGTGTTTATAATATGAATTAAGCTAGCAAAGCCTCAATGCATGTGGTATATATGTAGTAATAATTAATTAATTTAATTTTTAATACTAAGTTGTTATATATATACATAACGTAGGACCGAAGCTGGATGTATGCCGTGAACCGTGTGAGTGAAGAGTACATTAATAGCGTATCTGCTTTTACAAGAGCTGCCGAGTAGGATATGTTGAATAAGGGGGTGGAATATATGTATAGTCCATGCATTGACTGCGAGAATTTAAAAATGTTTAAGAGCCGAGGGCAAATTGAAGCGCACTTGATTCGGATGGGTTTCAAAAAGGGTTATACGTGTTGGATCAGTCATGGCGAAGTCAACGATCATATGCCGCCGGATGACATCACCAGTGAAGTGAATGATATGCCGCCGGATGACATTGCTGGTGAAGTGAATAACATGCTGCCAGATGATGTTGATTGTTGTTCGGATTCGGATAGGTTGCACGATGACAATCTGGATCAGATGCTTCGCGATGTAGAAGAGACCTATGATGAGAGAGAGTATGTTAAATTCCGGGGTTTGATGGAGGACTCGGAGAAACCTTTGCTCACGTACTACAGGTCAAAGTACACGAGGTTGTCGGCCGTGCTTGAACTGTTGAAATTGAAGGCAAGCAACGGTTGGTCCGACAAGAGTTTCACAGCGCTGCTAGGTCTTTTAGCGGACATGCTTTCGGAGGGAAATGAGTTGCCTAAAACCACGTATAAAGCCAAGAAGGTTCTTTGTCCATTGGGAATGAAAGTAGAAAGAATACATGCATGTCCGAATGACTGTATACTCTACCGTAAAGAGTATGCAAACATGCATGTATGTCTGGTGTGCAACGCATCCCAATACAAACGTAACAATCAATCAGATGACGGCGAAGGAATATAGGTGAAGAAAGGACCTCCTGCTAAAGTGGCGTGGTATTTTTCTATAATTCCCCATTTGAAAAGGCTTTTTGCAAATCCAAAGGAGGCAAAACTGTTGCGTTGGCACTCAGAGGAGCGCAAAAAGGATGGAATGCTAAGACACCTTGCTGATTCCTCCCAGTAGAGAAACATCGATAGGAGTTTTGCAGACTTTGATGCAGAACCAAGGAATATAAGGTTGGACTGAGTACAGATGGAATGAATTCTTTCAGTAGCATGAGCAGCCGACATAGCACGTGGCCCGTGACTCTCTGCATCTATAACTTTCCTCCTTAGTTGTGTATGAAGCGAAAGTATTTTTTACTGTCAATACTTATCCAAGGGCCAAAGCAACCTGGGAATGATATTGATGTGTACCTAGCACCGTTGGTGGAAGATCTAAAAGTACTACGGAACGAAGTGGTACAGGTATGGGATGCATACAAACGAGAGAACTTCACTTTGTGCTCCTTATTGTTCTGCACCATAAATGATTATCCTGCCCTTGGTAACCTATCGGGCCAGAATACAAAAGGTGCCAAAGCTTGTACCCACTGTTTAGATGGTACCGAGAGTATGTGGCTGAAATATTCACGCAAAACCATCTACATGCGTCACCGTTGGTTCCTTCGAAGGGCTCACCCATACCGCAAGATGAAGAAACAATTTGACGGAGAGAAGGAAGACGGTTTAGCTCCAAAACATTTAAGGGAAAAAGAGGTTTATAATATGGTTAAGGATTTAGATGTTGTCCTAGGAAAGGGGCGTAAATTGAGGGCTCATGAGAAGAACACCTAGAAGAAGAGATCAATATTTGGGACTTACCTTAATGGGAGTACCTAAATGTTCGACACTGCATCGACGTCATGCACGTAGAAAAGAATGTATGTGACAGCTTGACTGGTCTCTTACTCAGATGGAGAGTTCCACAACAAACAATGATTTTTATTGCTCTAATCACTCCAGAATCGAGGTCTTGTGAAAGGAACAGATCCATAATCAACGAACTTGTCAGCTGCACAAGCAATACTTGGATGTGAATCACGCACCATCCAAATATAGCTTGTGCAGCCTGACAAATTCGTTGATTATGGATCTGTTCCTTTCGCGAGACCTCGATTCTGGAGTGATAAGAGCAATAAAAAATGCAATATTACCATCTAAGGGCAAATGCAATGTAGATCTTTTGTAATTGTGTATTTGTTAATGGATATTTTATTTCATTTCAATTAATTGATTTGCAAAATGGATATTTTATGTTTGTGAAATGAAGTGCGATGTGAATTGGATGTTTTATGTTTGTGAAATGAATTGAGATATGAATTGGATGTTTTATGTTTGTGAAATGAATTAAGATGTGAATTGTATGTATACATGTACATGTTGATTTGCTTGTTTCAGAGGACATGGCTAGCATTTCCTAGGCTAGCCAATAAATAGAAATAGATTTAGGGGTAGAAAAGAATATCACAGACGGTTTGTAACTAAAAACAGTCTGTGATGGCTGATAATCACAGAAGGTTTGTAATTAAAAACCTTCTATGATAGATGATAATCACAGACGGTTTGTAAGTAAAAACCGTATGTGATATATCAATAACACAGACATTTTTTAACTAAAAACCGTCTATGATAGCTGATAATCACAGACGGGTTTTAACACAGATTATCACCTATCACAGACGGTTTTTAGTTACAAACCATCTGTGATATTTACACCACAGACAGTTCGAAAACCGTCTGTGATAACCTTCGATTATCAATGACCCATAAATTCAGACGGTTCAGAAAACCGTCTATGATGACATTTTTGAACCGTCTGTAATACGGTTTTCTGTAGTAGTGTGCTATGTTATGTACTGCAGAAAATAGTTAGGAAATTGAGAAGCTTACCATCCAGAGTTGCTACAGAATGACCCTAGTGGTTGAAAACAAGGGTTCAGATGGTTTAATCAGGAATTTTGGTTAACTAGAGATATGTGGAAAATTTTGCGTAGATTATATATAACATATATATATTTTAATATGTTTGGGTTCGTAGGTTGTGAGTTATACTTTGTTTCAATGCTAGGATAGCAATATCGGTAATTAAATAACGGAGAAGGGAAAGAGGTGTGTTTAAACGTAGAAACATGTGATCATATTTGCATGTTATGGATGTGTATTAAGGATAGCAATATCGGTAAATTGGAGAAAAGAGAAAGAGTTGTGTTTAAGCATAGAAGCATGTGATCATTTTGCATGTTATGGATGTGTATTGAGGTGTTGAACCATAATTGTTATCAAATTCTAATGCTTCATTTAAGTGGTTGATAGCTTGTCATCACATCTTTCTTCATAGTTAAGGCAAGTACATGGTAGAATGGTAGATGGTGGTTTGTCTTTTAATATTCAATGCTTATGAGATATTTAACTTCCTATTTCATTACTTGATGATGATAAAATGGTGATGATTACATCGATATTGATGGATTATGTTAAATGATAATGGAACAATTGCATTCACATCATGTGCGCACTTATGTCATGAAAAATAATGTAAGACTTACCTAGATAGGCCTTCATAGGAGTAGAGAGATCCCCATACCGTAGAGGGCAGGTTTCTGATAGGGTGAACATCAATGGGTATCCACTCAGCCATACTGGTATAGGCAATGTGATGTGCAAATGAGCATTTAGTATAGATTTGCATTGCACCAATTAAAGAAAAGAATGGTGATGAGATATGTGGATGATGATATATTGATGCTTATGATTAGGTTAATGTTCATTGTTGTATTATGTATTTACTGAGTTGTGGACTCACTCTTGGTTTATTGTTGTTTTTAGGTGAATGTTAATGGCGATAAGCATTGGATGGGAGTAGTACATACACATCACGTGCATCACTATTGATTTAATGATTACTTCTAGTTATCTTTAGTCGCTCTAGTGAATTAGATCATTTATGTGGAATTTAGTTAATGGATCAGTTATATTATAATGACAGTTGTGTGGACCTTGGTTAGTCACAAGTTTTGTTGGACAAGGTTGAATTATTTGGGTTATCTTATTTTTTTGTTAAATAATTATTGTCATCACCAAAGGTAAGAATGCTCCTTGATGCATGGTCCCAAGCATTCTCGAGCGGTGGTTAAAAGCATGCTTGGGTGTGAGATTCCAAGATCATATTTGTGCAATGTTTATTTTTTATGTTGTCATCAATTATGCTATTCTTGAATATTCTTCGTGGAGAAATAGTAAGGGAAATTATTATTGAAAGTTTTGGTAAAATGGTTTTAATTCAGATAGAAAATGGTAGAAGTAACATTCTGCACTACTACAGACAGTATTATCATAGACAGTTCAGAACCATCTGTGTTTATGTGTTAGTTATAATAGGTGGTTATCATAGACAGCTCCCACACCGTCTGTAATAACTTACAATACAGACGGTTTTTCAGAAAAACCGTCTGTGATACTTGACTATCACAGATGGTTTTAATAAAAAACTGTCTGTGATATTCGACTATCGCAGACGACTTTTTATAAAAATTGTTTGTGATATTCAACTATCACGGATGGTTTTTGTTATTAACCATCTGTGATATGGTTCATATCACAGACGGTTCGGTGTTCCGAACCGTCTGTGAGATACACCATATCACAGACGGTTCAGTGTTTGAAACTGTCTAGGATATATATCACAGACGGTTTGGAACACCGAACCATCTGTGATAGCTATTTCAACAGCGATTTTATTTGCCCTTTTTCGGCTAGCCTCAGGATATGCTAGCCATGCCCTCTGAAAACAAGCAAGATCACGTATATAGTATAGGACAATTATTACATAAATCACACAGATGAATGAAACAACACCAGCAGATCACATATATATAGCATGATAATCGTTACACAAATCTCACAAATGAATTAAATTGAATGAATTGCTTAATTAAGCACAATTGAGTGATTTATACAATTGAATCCAATTTTTTGACATCTAATTATCACCATTGCCAGGGTAGAACTCTCCAGTCTTGTTTATGACCTCTGCTAGCAAGAATTGGGAGAGGTTTCCATGAATTTCGACGAGTTTGTCAAGATCATATGCACTTTCATCGAAGTCTAACCGCTGTCGCTAGGAGCAATGTTAAGTCATTAATTAGCATATGTGTGTGTGTATATATATATATACATATATATAATCAGAAAATAATAATTATTGGAAGGTTGACAAACCTTTGGATCATTCATCTTATGTTTGTGATTTCCTTCATATGGCGGGAAACGTAGAATCCACATACGTTGCCCTGTAGCTACTGGTGGCACTACAAAATATATAGAATTATATACATAGGTATTGTCAATTCTAGAGACATTATAACAAAGTGTGATATAGGATTGTTATATTGTAGCGGGTACCGAAAATGCATCCTGTGTCGTAGAGTGTCACTGGATTCGTTATGTCTCCCTTCTAGGGCAACATAAGCGGTAAATGACCTATGTGATTCCAAAAAAGTTAGTCTCGGCCATTGCAAATGAAGGAAAAATTACAATAGAGTTATGTATGGAGGAAATGAGTTACCTATTAATTATTTCTTGCACACGACTGAAGTCGTGGTTGCTCCTAAGCAGGGAATCAAGGTATATTACTTTGCTCCACTTTGGTACAATCACAATCAAAATCCAGTGAGACCTAGTCATGTGTGTCGCCATAGTGATTAATCCTAAGTTCATGTTGCATATAAAGTACAAATGAAACTTGTGTGGCTACTAGTGAAGCACTTACCCTTGGTTGAAAGGTACCATAATGTACTCCTTGTCGCTGTGAGCAATCAATCCCCTCGTTATGTAATCTTGCACGAAGGATGCATTTCTGTTGATAGATTGCTCTGAGACCAAGTGTGGGTCGAGGAAACCCACCGGTTGTCGCCGTCGCCGGACTTGTTGGATCATGTATCTATACATAAGGAAAGAGTAATTACATTTATCGGTATGATGTGAATGTAGAACTTCATTGTACAATACACTTACAGTGTCCAACATCGTAGAAGTGGGGCATCAAGTTCGTTGAGATTGAATAGTAAGAATAAGTCTTCAAATGTCACGATGAAGTAGCCCAAGTCGTGGAGGAAATGCACCTCCATATATCTCACAGTGAATCCACTGTGCCAATTTGGCTTCATGTGGGACATCTGCATATACCAGGTATGCGATGTATTGCAAACCAGACCAAACCGGGGTAATTGTGACTCGGGGACCAACGACCTCCTAGAATGAACTTCCATGGCTTGGGGCACGCCTTAATTTTCTTTGCTTGAGTCTTAGAGCCTCGCTTATGATACGTTTTTGGCGGCGTCTACACGGGAGCTGATGCAACAGGCTTTAGAACCAGAGCTGGAGGTGGAGCCACCAGAGCCGATGTGATAGGTCCAGGGCAATGTCCCTGTTGGGGCACTGGATGTGGAGATTGTGGCATGGACGAGTCGAGGACGATGTCCCTCTTGGGCCACTGGATGAATGTGTGGACGACATCCCCTAATATCGTAATCTCTTCGTTTGGGGCTTCTCAAGAGGGACGGTCTTAAAAACATCATTAATCATGTCCACCTGAACCTTTATGAAACCGGTCTCTACTTGTACACCATGCACCAGCATCCCTGACAGCCATGGATACGCCATCCCCTGCCCAATGTCAATGGGAATAGAACCAACAAGCCTGACTCTGTGATGTCTAAATTATCACAGACGATTCATGTTAATAACCATCTGTAAAATATCACAGACGGTTGCTACTATAAACCGTCTGTGATAGTTTAAGGACAGACGATTCCGTATGAACCGTGTATGATGTAGCCGTCTAGTATAACCTCTTTTGTAGTAGTGCTGGGCTCTATGTTGTGTCAAGATATTACAGTTGATATCAGAGTGGGCGTTGGGTCTATGGAGAATAAGTTCACAACTTAGGTTAGTTAATTAACTAACTTATTATAGGCGAACTAGAAGATTTGAAATTTGATATAGGTTGGTTGAATTCTAAAATTTGACTTAGGTTGATTTATTACTAAAATTTTCACTTAGGTTTGTTAAATAATTTAATTTGACACACATTGGTGCAAAGTAGGTTGGATTGGGTCATACATTGCATTTACACTTTTGTTGGCTTATTTTGTTATTTATAAATGTTATGAGATGTTGCCCATATTTGAATTGCATGATTGTTCAATTGAGATGGATAGCGATGGCCCCGCAATTATGTTGTGCCTAAGCCATGGTTTCAAGCAATTAGAAGTAAGATTAGTGTAGTTGTAGTTTCAATGAAATTAGCATCTCTAGTTGGGATTAGGTCGTCTAATCACTGACTAGAAGGCCAACTAATTAGCCAAGGTCCATGGAGACTTTATCTACTTCATGTAAGACATGGCCAATTTCTCTGTCTAGTTGAATCTTTCTTGTTATGATCGCATCTACTTTTTTCTCAATTGTTTTGCATGCAATGTTCTCATCATCGATCTATTTATGTGATACATTGTTTTAGCTAGTCTTTCTCTAATCATGGTGATTAGGTTAGATATTAGAATATCCTTGCATGTGAGTTTATAGTTTAGACCAATTGCTAGTTAGTGTTGATTAGCTCCATGGACCTGTGACAGAGGAGAATGATGTAATATTCCAGAAAGATCCCTCTTAAGGACCTGAGCATAAATAGAGAAGAGAGGATATGTGAAAAGGGAATGTGTGGAAATTTAGAGGGAGGATTGGTTTCTTAGAACCAATCGTAGGGGGGGGGGGGTTAGAGTCAAAATAGAATATCGTTCCAAGATAAAAGAAATGTGGGAGAGAGGAGGATCCAAAACCCTAGACACTTTTCCCTCTTTTTATGTAGTGGTGGAGCCAGGCTTTTATGGGAGCCTGGGCGCAATGCAAGCCCAAGTATAGCTAATAAGGGCAAACAAATTCATGTACACATGACACAAGTAAAATTGACAACCACAAAGTTTTAAAATCCGATACACATTTGAATGCCCGTAGATGAAAAGAAAAAGGAAGATACGATAATAAGTACCTCAGTACAACATTACGAAGCTTCAATGAGTCACCAACAAAAGTCCAATCAAACATCCAGAAGAGATTCTGCAAAATATAGATATGTAGATTAGTTTATCATATAACATTGCAATGTATTCACATTGAAGAGAAATAGAGAATGGAACACAACATACCACCAATGTGCTAATCCTGCCTACGAGGCAAATTCATTTTCCGAGTCTTTATGGCTTGAACACAACTTGACTTGCATTAGATAACACACTTGAAACACTTTGTCTCTGATTTTTAAAATCATCACAATGCTTGACACGTTGTGGGCACTATTACACCACCGACATGCTGAGGCAATGATTTATGCACAAGCTTCCAATCAGTAAATCCTATTTTGTTGAAGACATCATAACCAAAGTGTTCCGCTCTTCATTCTTGCTTAAAGAGAAAGCAATAGAAACAATATGTTGCATATCGGGACTTGCTATATTCTATCCAATCATAATTCTTATATCATGTTTATGAAAAGCCTCTAATTTTTGCAAGGCAATTTCACATTAGGTTAGGTTGGACCCTTCAATATGTATGCCCTCCTAACTTGGTCTTGAATTTTAGGGGCATACTCATAAATTTGTTTCCTAAGACCAAGATTACTTACGATTTCATCTGGATTGAACTCCCTATTTGATTGTGGTTGTGGACCTTCACCTTGTGGTTGTGAAGCTTATGGTTGTGCTAAATTGTGCTTCCCTAAGTTCCAGCATTTTCGAGGCTTTTCGTATCAACCAAAAACTTCCTTATTTATGAAAATTGACAATTCAAAATTCACAATTTCAGCCCACAAAAATTTACTAACTCTAACCATCTAACTTAGATTTGAACTACTTGAGCCCAATTTAGAACATAACTCTAGTAGTCTAACTAACTTGTCGCAATTCACAAGAGGTTCTAGTACACAAATTTACTAAAGTGCTAAACTTGCCAAGACGCCGAGGTCTCCGCTACCCATCAGATTGGATTGGGGAATGGGGGGAATGAATCAATGAATTAGGGTTAGGGGCTGCTCTCAGTAGGTTTGGAGTCTGGACTCAGTGGATTGACCGAGTGATGACTGGATGCTACGCTTGTCTTCTTAGGAGGCCAAGGTGAGGTCTGGACTGATGGAGAGATAGCACTGGGTTGGGCCAAGGCACCAAGCTATGATGTACGGCACCCTTGCCTGGCTTGGCTAGCCCATGTCGTGACATGCCCAAATCGTCGAGCCACCTGTGCGTTGGTACCCTCCCAACCACCGCTTGCACATTGGCAATACCCGAGAAGTTGCCGTTGTGGCTGCACCGACACCGGTTGGAAGAACCTGACTCCCCCACTTCTCACCGCCGGTGAACCGCCCGGGCTCACCGGGGGGTGCCTCTGCCGCTATTTCCATGCGCCATCGCCACCCTCCATTGCCACACGCATGCCTTCTGCCATCGCTAGCATCCATGTGCTAGCCGCTTCCAATGTTGAAGCTGAACTCATCAACTCGTTGGAGCTAAACTCAACAATTCCGATTGCTACTCTCCAGGAGAAAACACACACACGCTTTTTCCCCTAGAATGACACATGCACACGAGTAGGGAGGATGAATGAACACAGGAGATATTTCTTTTTTGGGGCAACACACGCCTTTTCTTCCTTTTTGTTATTCGTTCGTGTCTCTCAAATTGCTCTACAGATTTACATGACTTAAATAGATACAACCAGGCCGCACATGCAGGCCACTTATCCATGATCCCTACGACTCGATGCACACCGCGCACTACGCGTAAGACTCGCTCAACACATTTACTCAGTCATTACTCGGACTCATTTACTCAGCTGTTACTCAAACTCATTTAGTCAGCCATTACTATAGCAATGACTTACGACCACTGTGCTCGACCACGGCGTCTTAACCGCGGCTGCTACTCGACTTACGAGTACTTCGACCACATAGGTCTTTCGAGTACTGACTGGGTATTGTAGCTCACGAGTACCAACTAGTTACTGAAGTTTTGACTATTGACCTACGACTATCGACCAGTTTACTGTAGCTACGGCCGGTTCACTATACTCCGGAGTCTCCGATTGCTCTCCGACTTTGGGGTCTTCGACTACATAGTACTCGACACATGAGCACTCGACAAACGACTATATAGTACTCAACACATGAGTAATCGACACACGACTACCTAGTACTCAACACACGAGTACTCAATACACAACTATATAGTACTCAACACACGAGTACTTACACACATGACTATATAGTACTCGACACCTGAGTACTTGACACCGATCACTATCAGCAACAAGATTAGTTTCTGCAATCATCCCCCTAATCTTGTTATCATTATTTTGAGTACCTTCTCACCGAACTTCAGAGCAGCGTCAGTTTTTCATCCGCCATAACGAGATGCACCTCATCCTTCATTGGCTTGTGGCACTCACTAGCAAAATACCAACGTATGTCACAGTTAAAGCACTTCACATTCTTCCTGTTGAACTTATGCTCACTGGTGTTGGAGTCACTATCATCGCTATCGTCGTCATGGCCATCTCTACGGCCACCACTACCTGTCATGTGACCTTTACCACGGTCATAATTCTTCCTTTCGTAGCCTCCTGACCCTTCTCCACTCATCTTCTTACTGAGGGTCTCCCATTGCATGAGCGTGTGCAACAGATGCTCACTCTGTTTTGAATCACCGAAACTAATTTGGATGTGTTCGTCATTGGCTTTGTACTGCCCAACGAGATCTTCGACAGTGAGTGATGCGGACCAACTAAGCATTAGTTGATGCGTAGGGAAGGCTCAATCTTTCCCGGTACGATCAACGAGGCTCCTTCTCCTTGATTAGAGTCTTCTCCTTGTCTTGATGCAGCAAACAATATTGATAAGGGTAATTTGCACTAGTATGCAAGGCGCACACTAGAAGCAATCCGCCGAACTGCCCAAACCGTGAATTCAGCAAGAAGACACGAATTAGAAGAAATGAACCTTGTAGATTCAATGGGCAATCTAAAGAATCTCCTATTCTTACTTTGCACCAACTCAGCAAACTCCAAACGAGAAAACCTTGCAAACACGCAATCTGGCCGCCACCAACCATCATGACGATTTTCTTCGTTATTTCACTAGTATAAAAACTTATCATATCATAGCCTAAGTTACAATGCGGCTAAGGCTCTGGCCTTATATTTGTTCACAATGCACGGCCTTGACTAAAACTCACGCACAACGTGGCCTAAGGCTGAAACAAACTCCAATACGGACTAAAAAGGAAATATCTAAACTGCTACCACTTGATTTTCTCTCAATTTGCGATGTGATTATAAAGATTCCATGTCTGGCATCTTGTCCATTGTATGGGGCTTCGAAATAGCTTTCCAACGAGTCTAAGAACGTCCAAATCGGACTCCGTTTGTGAAAGTTATGGGTGTTTTAGTGTTGGACTTCCTGTCTGACCCGAACTGAATCCGAACCGAATTCAAATCTGTATACATTTTCTTTTCTTGTTCAAGGGGCTTCCAAATCCGTTTGGAACCTGAAAAGGAATCCTTCTCAACCTTTGGAAAACCATGGTGTGGTCGGATTTTACCCTTACTTACATTGCAATACTCGGACTCTTTATGTTTGGCAGGTCTTGCGCGTCTCTCCGGACAGCTCGTGCAGCATCCAATAAAGTTGCCATAACTTAGTGTAGAAAGCTCCAATCAAGTGTCGTTTGATTCGTTAGAAATTAGACTTCATTAGCTTTCCAAATATATATTTTGTGTGCATTAGAAATCTCAGAATTGGCATTGAAAACTTCATGAACATAGTGGACAGAACTGCAATCACGAGAACTTAATTGATCTTGTGTCTTCCTCTTTAGCCAAACTAACTTTCTTTCTTCTCCATCCACACCTCTAATTCCATGCATTGTTGTCTTGTTTGCATTGCGCAAAGGAGGAATCACATAAGCATCTGCACGAACTAGGATATTCTTCTCTCTCTCATAATCGATTGCTTCTTTCTCTTTATGCAATTCAGCACTACTAAGCCTTATAACTTCAGATTGCTTGGATGAAGCACAAATCAATGTAGTATTCACACTCTTGGCCACATCATCCCATCCCCCTTCACGCGAAACCGTCCTCGGTTTCGTGGTAATCTTCACAAGCACCTTGCCCTTGATGGCAATGTCAGAAATAATCTCCTCATCTCTCTTTGGCAGCAAAGATTGAAATACACCTTTATGCATAAAAGTGAAGCGATTGGCTCTCCCTTAGTGTGTAACATTGTGATCAAACTGCCATGGACGCCCCCAACATGATGTGACACATGTGCATAGTCACAACGTCACACTCCACCTTGTCTTCATATCCATCAATTGAAAACGGCACGCGAACTTTATGAGTAACTTTCAGCTTACCAATATTGTGAAGCCATTGCATATAATATGGCTTAGGATGACGTCTTTGGTTAATGAGAGTGTATCAACCACGTCCTTGCTGACCACATTGTTGTAGCTTCCACCATCGATTATAAGCTTGCACCGTTTGCCTTTGATCATGCATTGGGTTTGAAAAACACTACGTCGCTGCCCCTTCTCAACAATCAGCTTATTGTCATCATCCACCTTATGAGTCATCAAAGTTGGACCAACCTCAGGATCACAATACACAACTTCTTGTGAAGAATCATTGAATTTCTCATTTTTCATGTTCAGATTCCTCGCTTTCGCCCTCCGTGGCATATCCCTCATGTGTGAGTAACACCTTCCTTACATTTGGGCAATCCCTCATCATGTGCCCCTGCTCTTACATTTGAAGCACTCAATTTGACTTGTTCTAGCGGTGGAGAATGTGCTAGAATCAGGTTTGGTTGCTTCTTTACCTCTGTTACTTGTTTCCTTTGAAAGAGCCCCATTTGAACGGTTTGATATCTCCACCTTGGAGTGTGAACCAACATCATCGCCTTGCTGTGATGGACGCCTCCATGGGTTTGTTTGAGTGTTGGCATGTCCACCCTTGTCTTGTTTGCGCTTCAATTGTTGTTCAGCACATTCAACTTGATGCACCAAGTCTTGGATGTTGTAGTAATGGACTATCTCCACCCTATGTTGCACATCCTCATTCAACCCATTAAAGAAACGTGCCATAGTAGCCTTATCATGCTCCTCTGTTCCTGTACGGATTATCAACATCTCCATCTCTTTATAATACTCATCAACACTAAAATTACCTTGGTGTAGTTGTTGTAGGCGATTATACAAGGTCCTAGTGTAGTGTGCTGGGACAAAACGCCACCTTAAAATATTCTTCAATTGACCCAAGTATCCGGACAAGCTCCTACACGACACAATTGGTTCCACCAAACAAGAGCATATCCGGTGAACTCAATTGTTGCCAAACGAATCTTCTTATCCTCAGTATAGTGATGGCTGTCAAAAATTTGTTCGACACACATCTCCTACTCCAAGTACTCCTCCGGTTCAACTTTATCATTAAATGATGGGATAGAAATTTTTGCCCAATTCTATCATCCACGGCAACATGCTGAGCAGACCCAACACCATCACGCATACCTCCACCACGGGCAGCACCTCTGCCATGCATGTCCCTACCACGGTCAGCACCACGGTAGTCCTGAGCACAGCGCGGTTGTGGAGCAAAACCCGCTGCACCATCAAAAACCTCCTCGTGTTCGTCGTCTTCGTATGGTGCACACCGTTCGGGATATTGAGATCCCCGTTCAGCATGCTAAAATTGTGGTGGCTGGTTGCGTATCGCCACCGTCAAATCATCAATTCGCGCCCCCAAATCATCAACTTGCCTTCAAGCTTCCAGTGACAACTCAAGAAGTAGTCATGTGTCGCTTCAAGTCCAATTCGTACCTCGGGCAGCAAAGACGCCACATATTGGGGCACCTCCCCAATTGGCTTGGCATGATTATGTCGCGCCTTGCCATCTTCAGTCTTCATAGAACCTGCCATTAAGAAAAATTCAGCAACCTCGTACCATGATCAACGACGCTCTGATACCACGATGATGCGGACCAACTAAGGATTAGTTGATGCGTAGGGATGGCCCGATCTTTCCTGGTACAATCAACGAGGTTCCTTCTCCTTGGATAGAGTCTTCTCCTTGTCTTGATGCAGCAAATAATATTAATAAGGGCAATTTGCACTAGTATGCAAGGCGCACACTAGAAGCAATCCGCCGAACTGCCCAAACCGTGAATTTAGCAAGAAGACATAAATTAGAAGAGATGAATCTTGTAGATTCAATGGGCAATCTCAAGAATCTCCTATTCTTGCTTTGCACCAACTCAGCAAACTCTAAACGAGAAAACCTTGCAATCACGCAATCTGGCCGCCACCAACCATCATGGCGATTTTCTCATTTATTTCACTAGTATAGAAATTTATTATATCATAGCCTAAGTTACAATGGGGCTAAGGTCCTAGCCTTATATTAGTGCACAATGCTCAGCCTTGACTAAAATGCCTAAAGCCAAAACAAACTCCAATACGAACTAAAAAGGAAATATCTAAACTGCTACCACTTGATTCTCTCTCAATTTATGATGTGATTATAAGGATTCCATAGCTGGCACCTTGTCCATTGTATGGGGCTTCGAAATAGCTTTCCAACTTGTCTAAGAACATCCAAATCGGACTTCGTTTGTGAAAGTTATGGGTGTTGTAGTGTTGGACTTCATGTCTGACCCGAACCGAATCCGAACTGAATTCAAATCTGTATGTGTTTTCTTTTCTTGTTCAAGGGGCTTCAAAATCCATTTGGAACCTGAAAAGGAATCCTTCTCAACCTCTGGAAAACCATGGTGTGGTCGGATTTTACCCTTACTTGCTTTGCAATACTCGGACTCTTTATGTTTGGCAAGTCTCGCGTGTCTCTCCAGACAGCTCGTGCAGTATCCAATGAAGTTGCCATAACTTTGTGTAGAAAGCTCCAAATCAAGCGCCGTTTGATTCGTTGGAAAGTAGACTCATTAGCTTTCCAAATATATTTTTTGTGTGCATTATAAATCTCAGAATTGGCGTTGAGAACTTTATGAACATTGTGGACAGAACTGCAATCACGAGAACTTGATTGATCTTGTGTCTTCCTCTTTAGCCAAACTAACTTTCTTTCTTCTCCATCCACACCTCTAATTCCATGCATCTAATATAATCCTTTTTGTATCAAATAAGGTATCTAATATAATCCTTTTTGTATCAAATAAGGTATCTAATATAATCCTTTTTGTATCAGTCATAGAAAATGGAATTCATGACATGACATATGCATTACGAGCTAGGGCGGTGAGAAAATCAATAGCTATGAGTAAAGTTATTTGACTATTCTATAGTGCTCTTGGGAAAGGTCTACTTGGTAGGCACCTCCACGGGGAAAGACTTACTTTGATAGACACCTCCATGAGATAGAGGTAGAGGATGATATCGACAGGTATGCCCTCTGCTATACTAGTATGAGCTACAGAGGAGACACGTGCATTGTATTGCATTAAGAGAAATTGAGATGAGATATTAAGATATGTGGTTGAGAATTGATGAGAATGAGATGCGAAAATTTGAGTTAATGGTAAATAGTTGATAATTGTTCAAATGATGTGAATTTATTTATTATTCTGCTTTATACTTGCTGAGCCTTAGACTCACGCTTACTTATTTGTTATTTTTAGGTGAACATTGAAGATGACATGCATAGGTGGATGCAGAAAATGGATTATTTTACACCTATAGCTCTTCACTCCACCTAGCAACTTATCATTTATGGGCATGAAAGTTCACTTTATGGTTTGTTCCTGAAACCTAGTTGTTAATAATGCTTGATTATTAGTTAAAATTAGTAGTGATAGTAGTTGTTAGTGATATTTTGGGTTTTTATTAAGATGAGGTACTACAAAGAGTGAAAGGGCCAGCTAGTAGATGATCTAGATCGTAACTGATTTTAGGGTTTTAGATTGATTTATAGTCCAGTGTTGATTGTTATTCCTATGACATCTGATGATACTTGTGTGTCTAGACGTAAGTCGATTGCTACATAGTTGATGGTATCACATGGACCGGCTTGAAAGGGCTAGATCCGATTAGTTTATGCTTTAGATCAGCATTTGAGAAGTTTTGATTAGTTAAATTTATTTGCATCATACCTTGATTTGAACTTTGACTAAGGACCATAGAACGTGGTTATCTTTTGTTGGGATTTTTTGCGAACTTGTTGATAGGATCATTACTTCATGCAACCGTATCATTTCTTGGTGGGTAGTTAGATATGTTTCCAGTAGATTCGATAAACCTGAAATACTGTAGGCAAAAAGCTACAATTGAGACATGCGTAGTTAAATTTGATTGCACGTAGTTTGCGTCAACAGCAGTGGTGACGCAAGTACACTGCGGCCAATAAGGAGGAAGTACTCCATGCCATGGCTGAAGTACAGGTGGCGGTGGAATACTCGAGCCAGTGGCATCCAAATCTGGAGGATTACACGCCGTCGTCGTAGAAAAAGGATGCAATGGTGGCTAAGGACGTGGTCAGCACAGTCCCAAAAGGCCAAATCTGACGACGGTGTGGTTGGGGACCGCTGGATCTAGCGTCGGTTTGGTCGGGGACAACGAGTTGAGGCGGCACCGTTACTGGGAAGAAGCGGGGTGGTCAGGATGGTGGCAATGTGGGCTTAAGAAACCGGATCCAGTGACGTCGTGGCCGAGGACCACTGGATCTGGCACTGGCGTAACTACAGAAGGGTGACATGCAGCGATGTCGGCCTCAGGGAATGTAGGGCGGTTATCAACAACGTCGGCGTAGTGTGGGAATGTCGGACCCAGTGGAGGCATGGCCAGGGACTGCCAGATCTGACGCCAACGATGCACTCAAGGTCCATGGTCACTAGATCCACGCTTCCGGTCATTGCGCCACCATTCTCTGTTGGTGGCCACGCTGCAAGTAGCCACGCCACCACCCTCTAGTGGTTGCTACTCCGCCGATCGTGTTGGCTCCATTTGGTGGAGAGGAGAGAGAGGGGAGAGGGAGAGAGGACAGTGAGGGAGGAAAGAGAGAACATGGTTTTTTTTCTGGGCGAGGGAGTAGGCCCGCACATGTCATGCATACATATATTTTGCATTTGTATTTCCTCTCGCACGAATCTTGATATGCGCGTGGACAGCAGGGATTAGGGGTGTAGGTGGAACGGGTTGTACATGATCCATTTTCTCCTCTTCCCCGCTAGTCAGATCAACTGTGTTGTTCGTGTGCTTTTGGCCCTGTCACACTGGCGGAGGGCCCTGAATGTCCAGTGGCTCCACAAATCGGCAGTCAACTCTGCCCTCCATTTGCCCAGAATGATCTGAGCTAAGCTTCCTCAACAAAATGCACCCAAAGGCCCCACTCCTCCTCCTCGTCCACCTCGCCGCCACCCTCGCCGTCGGCGAGCCAACTACCACCACCATCCTGACCGCCACCCCGGCGACTCTGACCAAATCCAAACGCTCGATCACGATTCAGTGGTCGAACCTCCCTTACCCGAGCCCGCTGGACTACGTGGCCGTGTACTCCCCGCCGTCCTCTGGCGACCTTGACTACCTCGGCTTCCTCTTCCTCAACGGCTCCGCCTCCTGGCGCACCGGCGCCGGTAGCCTCACCCTCCCGCGCCTCCCCGACCTGCGAGCCCCCTACCAGTTCCGCCTCTTCCGCTGGCCGCCCGGCGAGCGATCCAAGAACCTGCGCCTTGACCAGGATGGCGACCCTCTCCCGGACGCGAGCCACCGCGTTGCGGTCTCCGGTGAGGTCGCCTTCGAGGGAGCCGCCGGCGCGCGGCCGCAGCAGTTGCACCTGGCGTTCTCCGACGTGGTAGACGAGATGCGGGTGGTGTTCGTGTGCGGCGACGGCGGGAGGAGGATGGTAAGGTATGGGCTCGCCGGTCGGCCTGAGGAGCAGTGGGAGGAGGCGGCAGCGGATGCGAGGACGTACGAGCGGCGGCAGATGTGCGACTACCCGGCGAACGACAGCGTCGGGTGGCGGCATCCCGGGTTCGTGTTCGACGGCGTGATGAAGGGGCTGCAGCCTGGGAGAAGGTACTTCTACAAGGTAGTTTTTGTCTTGTGATGGTCTGATTAATTGGGAGGTTTGATTGGCAATGCCAATTTTGTGTTCACATTGTGATTTGCTAGTTCGATTCGTGAAGAAGAGACCTCAATGTGCTACCTGGCACTGGCAATTGTTCAGATAATGAGAATCTTGGTGAGGAAATTTGTATTGGATAGTCCAACTAAAGATCAAATTTTAGTTAGGGGTGTATATGAAATTTCTAGGGAAAATTTTTATTCTTGGAACTCTAGCTTCAATTTGATAGTCTAGTTAATAATACTTATTTCCAGTGTTCTCGGAAAAAAAACTTATTTCCAGTGTTCTCGGAAAAAAACTTATTTCCAGTTTTCTGCGCTTTGATTACGAATGCCCAATATTGTCCGGCGAAATTGCTCACTACTTGTATTAACATTGGATCAGATTAGGCAGTGGCGGAATCAGGATTTAGCTACGCCCCAGGCTGAACTCTAACAACCTAAAACTAACGCCAATTTGTACCCATACTACGACATAACAACAGTATATCATAATTGGCTAATTGCATTACTGATATGAAACTTGAGTTGAATACTAAACAAGTAAACATAAAGCATAATAAGAAACATGGCATAATATTAAAACATAAAAAATGTAACACGACAGAGATACAATTTGAGTACCTAAATTACGAAGATTTGCTCTCTATCCTATCCTGTCATTTCTTCATTGATAGTTGGACATGAACCAGAACTTGTAAAGACAGCATATGAGAGTAAATCAAACATGTGTATAAATAAATGCGAACAACATGAAATTTACATTTACATGAACCAGAATATGCGGAAATTTATAACCAATTGGTTGACATGGGCCTATTTGCAAATACTCTCTTCTAGCAGCATCTCTGATATCCACCATACTAATGAAATTTATACAACAATCTTGTTGAGGAATTATAACCTAACAAACCATTCTGAGTTTTTAAGGGTTAAAAAATAATCAACATTTTATAGCTAGCATGTGCACCATTAATATACTCAAGCTCATCACAAGCTGAAGAATACAAAAGGGTTGGTTTTCAAGTCTATAATCAGCATTGACTCCATTGTAGAACCACAAAAATTGTGGCTGAAAAAGCAGTTGGAAGTATCGTTTCGATTTTCGCAAGTGAAACCATTCACATCTTTCATTTGGAGCTAACAGTTTGAACTACAATCCACAAACATATATAACAGGAGATAGACATATCATGTTTATTTTGACCAATCAATAATCCCAATCCGTGATGTATCCTTATATGTAAGTCTGTCATTTTACTCCGCAATTATATTTCAACCGAAGGTATATTTGGCACATGGGTTTAATTTCCAATGCATATTCAACCTACAACACAGGATATTGAATCCATCATCACACTGCATCGATCCAGCCACAAATTCTGTCCAAATTTAAAACTAGTAGCATAACATGCTGGAAAACTAACTTTGCCAAGCTACCAATTACCAAATACACAAGCTCTTTCAGACATTCTGACAAACAGTCGGTGTGCCGGTGTGCGCAGCAAACAAATTACTCCAACAAAATCTTACATACATTGTGAGAAATCAAATCGAATCAAACAAACAGAGGGAGATTTGAGCGGTACCACTTGCGAGCCTCAGGAAGGGATTCTGATTTCTGAGAATGTCGTATGATCGGAGACACTATGCTGTATGGCGGGGCGGGCCGGGTGGCAGGGCGAGCCGGGAAGAGGGGCGGCGCCGGGAGGCGGGGCGGGCCGGGAAGAGGGGCGGCCCTGGGAGGCGGGGCGGCGCTGGATCGGCATCGGCGTGTCGCCTTCTGCCGTTCTGCGCCTCTGCGGCTTCGGGAGGTTAGGGTTCTGAGCGTGAGCAGCGAGGCGTTGCGCCTGAGCGTGGAGTGTTGGGCCATTGGGCCGACTGCCGAGCGAGCGCCTGATGGGCCGCGTGGCGTGGAGTGATGGGCTGACGGCCTGGCGAGGTGCTATGGGCTATTGGGCTACCTGGGCTGAATGCTAACAATACTACCCCGGGCTGGGCTACAAATACATGGGCTATACACTGTATTTTTTTTTACGCCCCGGGCTAGAGCCCACTTTGCCATGGGCCCAATTCCGCCCCTGAGATTAGGAGAGGACCTGCATGTCATAAAAAAAAATCTACGGGTTGTCCAACATTGGATTAGGATTCAGGCAATCTTTCTAGTATGGATCGAGTGGTTCCCTAGCTAGGACAACATGTGAAATAGTTGATTGAATGTACCAATGACACTACTTGTTCAATGCATATCGTTCTTTCGTTACATGCTCACAAGGTTGACACAAATGAAATGCCAGCTGTCCTTGAAGTTAGAACTAGGTCCAGGTCTTGTTGCCGAGTGTTCAGCTTTGACTTCAACATTGCCCTTACATGGGCATAAGATTGACACCAAAGCATAAAACTAACATTAGTACGTTATGTGGGCCCAACGACTTGGCTTTTCTCCTAAGTCTTTAGTTTGAAGCATATGCCCATTTTTTATGACAGGTTTAAGTCAATAATCAAGAGACGATGACTTCTGAAGAAGTAGCTTCTAGCCCAATAGTTGGTTTGTGTGACAACTAAGCTAGGGCAAATAAACTATTCAAATTTCATAGTTTCAAGATTCAACCATAAGGAGAACCCATCACAGGCATATTGTATAAATATTCTATTTTATGATTTCGCTTAATCATGTGATGTCTTAATTGTTATTGATAGGTTGGCAGTGACTCTGGAGGATGGAGTGAGGCATACAGCTTCATCTCACGCAACATTGAGGCCAATGAGACCATTGCATTCCTCTTTGGTGACTTGGGTACTTATGTTCCTTACAACACCTACTTCCGGACACCACAAGAGAGTTTGTCAACCGTGAAATGGATCCTCCGTGATCTTGAAGCCCTTAGGGATGAACCTGCATTCATTTCACATATTGGGGATATCAGCTATGCAAAAGGTTATTCTTGGTTATGGGACCATTTCTTCGAACAGATCGAGCCTATTGCATCAAATACTCCGTACCATGTCTGCATTGGAAATCACGAGTACGATTGGCCTTCACAACCTTGGAAACCATCTTGGGCTACTAAAATCTATAACGGGAAAGACGGTGGAGGTGAATGCGGGGTACCATACAGCATCAAGTTCAGAATGCCTGGCAATTCTTCTTTTCCTACTGGCACTGGAGCTCCTGATACCCAGAATCTCTATTACTCCTTTGATGCAGGTGTTGTGCATTTCATCTACATGTCTACTGAGACTGATTTCACTCAGGGTAGTGACCAATACAACTTCATAAAGGCTGATCTTGAGCACGTTAACCGGAGTCGAACACCTTTCATTGTGTTCCAGGGCCACCGGCCAATGTACACCTCGAGCAATGAGGTCAGAGACACTGCTCACCGGGAGCAGATGATTCAGCATCTGGAACCACTCTTTCTGAAGCATAATGTGACACTTGCTCTATGGGGGCATATCCACAGGTATGAGAGGTTCTGCCCCATGAAGAACTATGAATGTCTTAACAAATCCTCAAGCTTCATGTACCCCGGTGCTCCGACACATGTTGTGATAGGGATGGCTGGTCAGGACTACCAGCCAAGCTGGGAACCGAGGCATGACCACCCAGATGTGCCAATCTTCCCGCAGCCAGAGAGGTCCATGTACCGTGGAGGTGAGTTTGGGTACATGAAGCTTGTGGCCACAAGGGAGAAGCTGAGCCTGATGTATATTGGGAACCATGATGGGCAAGTCCATGACATGGTTGAGATATTCTCTGGGCAAGTCTACAATAATAATAGAATTGTTAAGCTGGTCAGTACACAGACAAAAATTACTTGGTTGTACATGGAAATTGTTGGCTGCGTGATGTTTGCACTGGTGCTGGGTTTTGTGGCCGGCTTTGTTATTAGAAGGAAGTGGGACTCTGCACGGTGGATTCCTGTCAAGAATGAGGAATCCTAGTTACTAAGAGAACTTCATTGGCCGATGCATCGATGGAAATTATTATCTTTTTTTTTTGGCACAGCAACAAATTTAGGGGGCTCTGCAATGCTCTTGTATCATAGTATTACATCTGTGTGAGGTGCTGCCCCTTTTACGTCAGTGGGGAGCAACGTAATGTTTATTCTACATGCATGTCTATGTAATTTTGTGATGTATGAACATTTGGAAGACCAAATATTTACACTGAAGCTGTTTTCCTAATTGTTCGATCAATGAACACCAAAATGTGACTGCTGCTCCTTTATTCTGCTGATTCTGAACCGTGAACAATCTATGCAATGTAAGTACCAGTTGTTTCTCTTTGCTTAGTTCAGATAACACGCCGAGTTATTGCTAAGCTGTTCTTGCAGACAAGAGGATGCCGTATGATGACCAATGATGGCACAGAAGCATTGCGATGGGAGCTCAAGGAAGGCGTGGAGCATCCTCTTCACTGCAGATTACTTGCCACAGGTTCACATCTGCTGTGTTGTTCCACCTCCACACTCGACCGGAACGAGAATGGATCATTCATTCGTACCCCACTAGTTGCCAGCCTTACGCATTTACCAGCAGCTTTAGTTCTACCAAAAGCCACTTCTCATCTATAATAGCTAGGACAATTCATAATGCTTTACATCCCCACTTCTCTTTGAGCCTATTCCGGTCAGTTTTACGAAGGTTCAGATCTCACCTGAGAAGTTTGAATTACTGGCTGTATTATTGACTAAGGAGGATACATACAGAGAAAAATGTTGCAAATGTAAAACGGAATTGTGGAATGACTCTTTTTTACAAAATAAACAATGGTAGCATAACAATCCCAGGGAAACAATCCCTTGGAACTTTATTTCTTTTCACATGATGATACGTGACAACGAAAGCATCCACGGTAAGAGGATTGCAATGCAAGTAGTACAAGAGATCATCTGGACCTCCGTCCATTTTATTGTTGCAACACTGGAAAGCAGAACACGCCTGCTAAAAGTAAAGATGCATTCATGAGCAACACTTGATTAATTTGGGATTTAGACATGCACGTAAACGCCAAGTGCATCAAGGAATTCCCCGGTTCGCCCGAAGAAGCCCACAATGCTGCTACTCCCGTGCATAGGGACGCTGAAAGGAGCTCCCTGTGCTTCTCCAAATGGTCCTTACGTTTGGAGATTGGTGACAAACTTAATCGACGTTATAACCGTGCATCCTGCATAGCTACCAAATTTTCCGGATACTGAAGTGAAGGGGCAACTTGGATCTGCACGACAAAAGAAAAAGAAGATCGCCAGGTTACCTACATGTAGAGATACAACCAACCATCATATTTCGCCAACAAGTCTCTATGCATCGATGCATGCCACCATCATGGCCAACAAATTTTGACCACATATGCGTGAGAGAGAAGTCCTAAAGTGGGTAATTCTCAAGGTTCAAATTCTGGCCATCATCCAAACAACACGATGTTTATTGCTTTTTTTAGAACAAGACGATGTCTAATTAGGGATGTGACAAGCAATGGATAAAGAGTGGAAAGAAGGAGAAAAGAGAAGAAAATAGTGTTGAAGTATTGGTCGTGTTGCCGACGATCAAGCGCACACAAAAGTAGAAGTAGATAAAAAATGTAGTCCCGACAGTCTCTCAACTTTATTACTCTTGCCCATAAGCGAAGTATGTATGTACAATATGCAACCCCCTCCCCCCACACGACCCCTTTATATAGTGGTAGGAGGGAAACCTTTATTGCATATCAAGTAAATGGACTATTAATCTATCAAAACTCTTAGTTTAGGCAAGTGTTCACATACCATAATATTGCAGCACCCTCCTTGGATACTTGACCAATGTCATACTCATGCCTTGTTAAAACTAAACTACACCCGAAAAACCCAGAGGGAAAAAATCAGTTAGGAGAAAAGAGTGCATAGCTCACATTCTTGCCATTGCACGTGCTACTTCATTAAAAATCTTCAATTAAGAACACTCCATCTTGAAAGAGGAACATATGTATGAACATTAATCTCCCCCCTGAAGGCATCAACTCCTTAAACCTTCTCGTGCCAATGCTATGAACATCCTTTACAAAGGTAGAATTTGGCAATGTTTTAGTGAAAAAATCTGCAGATTTTCACTAATTTGGATTTTTTTTGTATTTGTACATTCCCGTTCTCCTACTACTCATAGGAATAGAAATACTTTAAGAGTTTATACTTTGACATTGGAGTCTAGACATAGCTGTTCTTCATCTATGCAATACAAGCAGTATTATCTTTATAGAGGACTATGGGAACTTTATCCACCTCTACATCGCATGACTCTCGGATGTGATGTTTCAATCTTCTAGGCCATATGCACTCACGAGTAGCTTCATATAGTGCTATTACCTCCGAATGATTAGTTGACAAAGCAACTATCATTTGCTTAACAGACTTCAAGGAGATGGCTATATTCCGCTTAAAAAGGCATATACAGTATGTGACTTGGCATTATGAGGATCAGAAAGATAGCCAATGTCTGAGTATCCAATAATTTTTGTATCTTGACTCTTGGGATAAAAAAATCCAAGATCACTAGTACCCTGTAGGTGCTTGAGAATGCCTTCAATGCACATTCCAATGCCTCTTAGTAGGCTAGAAACTATATCTTGTCAAACAAATCACTGAAAATGCAAATATCAGTTCTGGTAAAGTTTGCACGATATAAAAGTGCTGCAATTGCACTTAAGTACATGATCTCTGGCCCCAATACTTCTTCATTCTCATGCTTAGGTCTATATGGATCTTTCTCCACTTCAAGTGACCTAATGATTATTGGAGTACCAAGTAGATGAGATTTATCATAATAAAATATCTCCAGCACTTTCTTGGTGCAGGTGATCTAGTGCAACAATATGCCACCAGGCAGATGTTCAATCTGTAGGCCGAGACAATATTTGGTCACACCAAAATCTTTCATCTAAAATTCCACTTTCAAGCATGAGCTCATTTCAAGCATGTCATCCGTGGTTCCGATGATGTTCAAATCATCGACATATACAGATATGATACAGAATCCATAAGTGGATTTCTTGATGAACACACATGGGCATACTTCATTATTCACGTATCCCTTCTGCAGAAGGAATTCGCTCAGTCAACTATACCACATATGACCCAACTATTTCAATCCGTATAGTGACTTTGGCAATTTCACAATATGTGGGACCTTTAGCCCCTCTAGAATCTTCAAAAAGATTTAATAATCAAAGTGACCCATATAAGTATGCAGTCACAATATCCATGAGTTTCATACTTAGATTCATGTCTTCTACCATCGATATCAAATAACAAAACATAATGCAATTCATTATAGGAGAATATGTTTCATCGTAATTGATGATAGGTCTCTGTGTGAATCCTTGTGCTACTAATCTTGCTTAGTTTCTCACCACTATATTGCGTTCATTCTGATTTCTTGTGAACACCCATTTGTGTCCAATAGAAATGACGCCATGAGGTGTCTTGACAACATGTTCAGAGACTTTCCCTTTATTTAGCGAGTTTAAATCTGCTTCAATTGCATCCTTCCATTTATTCCAGTCAAAATGACCTTTGCAATCAGCAATACTCTCTAATTCCAGATCTAAATTCTCAATATGGAAAGCAACTTTAGAAGAAAAGCAATTGATATTAGCACATACTTGTCATAAGTATATTTCTCCCATCTCCACATAATTTGTGGTGAATTCTCTATCTAATTCAATTGGCATTTTATTCAAATAAATTAGCTCTCCATGATTTTCCAATACAGTAAAGTCTAAGTGTTATATTGTCCTAGTGCCTGCGGGTGCACTCTCCCATGCACTAGGCACCTCCCCCTATGCCTTAACGCATGGCATCCCTACCTGAGCTCTCTGGTGGGGTGCAATGTCCATCAGTGGACATTTTTCATTCATGTTCGGTTCATGGAGTGTCTTCCCTTGTTCTATACATCTATTCTATGGACGTCTCCGCGATTTGAGATCTTTTGAAACAAGAGGTCCCCCCTCTTGCGCAAGAGAGGAGATTCATGAGTGGAACCCAAAGCCCAGGGTGATTTGACTCTAACAGGTGCATTCAACACTGGTATATGTGACTTCATCACTCCTTTTGTAATCCGTAAATGATTCTAGCAACTTGTTTGCAAAATTTGCAAATCAATTATCCTCTGAACCTCTTGTTCAGATGCTTTAGTGGTTGGATCCACATTATAAAGACCACTATCATTCCATGATAGTTTGTGGCATTCCAAATTAGGGTCATTTCATCCCCCTAATGCTGAGAATAGTTGTTCATTAAATACACAATCAATGTATCTTTCTTTCAATAGATCCCCCCATCATAGGCTCTAGATATTTGATTATAGATGGAGATTCAAATCCCACGTAAATTCCCAATTTATGGTGGGGCCCATTAATGTATGCTAACGTGGTGAGATCGGTATGTATGCGGCACAACCAAATGTATGTCGATAGGAAATACTTAGTTCTTTCCCACACACTAACTAGAAAGGTGAATAGTCATGTTATGCTGATGGCTAGAGTTGTATTAATGCTTCAGTATGTAATACAACATGTCCCCAAGACCTAGTGGGGAGATTGCTCCTCATCAGTAGAGGTCAAGCAATCAATTTGATCCTCTTGATCAAAGATTTTGCAAGTCCATTCTGTGTATGAACATGTGGGACATAGTGTTTCACTATTATACCTAAGGCCATACAATAATCATTAAATACTTTTGATGTATACTCACCAGCATTATCCACACATATGGATTGGATCCTTCAATCTAGAAATTTGGTGAAAGCATGATTTCTAGTGGAAAGTAGGCACACATGCGTTCACCGGATGGATGCATCTATTAGTACCATAAAGCAGCTGAAAGGCCTCGACATAGGCTCAATCAGTCTACAAAAGTCCCCTTGAATCCTCTCTAGGAAATTAGGTAGTTCATCCTTAAGTTTATGACATGAGAGTCTCGTTACCAATTTGCCTTGAGCACAAGCCTCACACACAAACTGGTATGTTTTAAGGATGTTACTTAGCCTTAAGTGATGACCAGCAATATACTTTATGATCTAATGCGTCATATTTTCCATAGGATGTCCCAGATGTTTGTACCACATTTTGAACTAGTTTGAATCCTCTAGGAGTATGTTCACAGCAACATATTGTTCATCACATTTGATAAACATGTAGTACAATACCTATAAAAATTGGTGAGCTTCCCTAAAGTTTCCTTTTGATATCCTATTCTCTTAGTGTGGAGAAGGTACTTAAAACCATTATAGCTGATATCCTTGAAAATTAGTAGATTCCATGTTGATTTTGGAAACAATAATTCATCCTCGATGATTATTCAGGTTCACATTGGTAACACAATAGTAGCCCTTTTAGATTCGACAATATTTCCATAGTTGCTAGCGATGGTTATCACATTGCTAGTTTTCTTGCTCAAAGTCTAGAAGTACTTTCTATCTCTTAGGATAATGTTCGCGGTACAACTATCAACAAGACAAATTACTTGCTCCTCCTCCATTGATTGTACTCCATAAGCAGGAGATATAATTTGCACGAATAAAAACATTGTATAATGCAAATGCAAAATAAATCATGTACACAAACTAGACATGCTTTATTAAGACTCGTTTTGAACTAAAGTTACATTTAGTTCCTAATATTGCTGACTCTTAGGTAAAACTTGGTATTTTTAACACCTTCCTAAAATTTATATGAATTGACTCTCTAAGAGGAATGATCTTCAGTTGACATCTTCATCATTTGGAAATGGCACAAGTCCTTCTATGATGGGAATATCCTCAATGTTGAGGTTTAATACGTCTTCAATTGAGGAGCCCATGATGGCATGTTTGAGGTCTTCCATCTCTTTTGACAAATCTTGTGATGTCACACCTTCACACCTTCTCTTTTGACAAATATTCTCATCAACAATGGTGGATTCCATTTTGACCTTTTGATATGCATCTACTAGGTGCTTGGCTACGCTACTTCTATTTGTAGAGTGCCCACGACAGTCGCACCTAGTGCATAATGTATGTTTATATGACTTTCCCTTCTTCTGCTCTTGAATTGTAGGCTTCCTTTGACTACCTTCTTTCTTGCCATCAACTCCCCTTCTCCTCTTATAGGAAACTCTTCCTATGTTGGGAACTTTAGAAAGGGGGCCCATGGAGCATGTGATCTTGCAATTGATGGCTTACCAAAACAATTCCATAGGACTTCCCATATCCCTCATGGATCCTTTTCACATACAAACTAGTCCTAGAGTGTATAATCTATTCTTTTAGAGATAAACTTCCAAGCTAGGTCCTTTGTAGCATTACTACAATTCCTACCTCTTTCGATGGTGTCTTCGAGATTGTTGTATGCCAGATAGTTTACAACATTTTGTGCACAGGTTAAGTAATTCCTTCAATCGTTAAACAACACATAGAACTGTCTCTTGGGCATGTTGCCTACGTCATATAAAGGAACAATTAGTTGGCTCAAAAATAGGCTACATGAGTCAAAACATGTGAATACAACATATAAACAATTTACTTGATAGTAAATATGATTTTGCAAATTTCATGTGATTTTTTGCTAATTTTTCTAGTCATAGAAACAATTTCTATAATAGAAAACACTTTATGGTAATTAAATAAAGTCATAAAAGAATAATTAGTAAAACCAAAACTTTTCTAGGGTTTAATTGCAAGATTTCTATGTCTGAATACCCCTAGAAAGAAAATCCATAAAACCCAGGGTCTAAACTGCAAATTTTTTGTCCTAAGGACCGTCTACGATGCATGGTGGCACAACATGAATGGTGGCAAGGCTATGGCCCCCATCTGTAGCATGGTTTCACGGCATGAATGGCGGACATGGCTACAATCCCCGTTTACAGTGCACAACGATGTAGCTTGAACGACGGGTCCAGCTAAGGCCTTGTCTACGGTGTGGTTACATAGCATGAATGGCGGCGTGGCCAACGATGGTCAAGACGGTCCCAAAGGTGTGTGCTCGGTCAATGAGATCTGGGGCGGCGCGGTTGGATGGACCCGATCAAGGGTGGCCGGTCCCCACGGCGCACATGGCGCGGGTGTGATCGACGGTCCTTATGCGGTGGCAAGGCGGCATGCAAGGAGCGGGCACGGGTGACAAAGTTGAGCGGTGCTGATGGCTCAGGTCGACGAGGTTAGTAGCCATGGCGGCGGTGCAGATGGCACGGGTGACATGGCCGATTAGATTAGTGCTAATGGCGTTGAAGGCATGGACATACACGATTTCGGTGGCGTCGTTGGTAGTGCCAGTGGCACGAGCAACGGGGATGGTGAGGCACATGTGGACGGGGTGGGCGGATGCCCACATGAGCAAGGCAGTGCTGAAGGCATAAGCTCATGGGAGGGGAGAGATTGTGAGGAAAAATCAAACCAATCTAATCTACTAATTTGAACTTGATTGATTAGCAAAACATACCAGATAGACTACGCGAGAGCATTATCGTGCCAATAATGTGTTGAATTATTGGTTTGTTACCAACAATCAAGCACACATAAAAGTAGAAGTAGACAAAAGTTGTAGTCCGAATAAACTCTCAACTTTATTGCTCTTGCCCTTAGGTGATGTATTCGTGTACAATATTACACATGGCCTGTTTGGTTCGCGGATGAACTCAGCCTGGCTCGCATGGGAGGAGCCTGACTCCCAGTGGCCAGGCCCAATGTATGCAAGAGCGTGGCGTTTGGTTGTCTATTTGCATGAGCCAGGATGTCCCGAGAATCTGTTTGGTTGCTTGCATGAGGACGAATTGCATGGGATAAAAATATATAAATAATTATCATCATGACATTTATTACGGACAACTATTATCTTATAGCTCTTAGTTTATTTTATTACTCCTTAATATTAATCGAAATATGTTAATATCATTTAATATGTGCTAATAATGCATTAATAACGTCATTAGATGGCTAATTACCTGCACCGTGCGAGCCTGGCCCGGCAGAAACGACCGATTTCTGCGTTCCTCCAGAGCCTGGCCGTGGGGGTCTCCCTGCATGCGTAGAGCCTGGCCCGACAGATACGCGAACCAAACAAACGTCTGTTCTCGCACGAGCAGAGCCTGGCTGAGAGCTGGTGCATGCAACCAAACGCACCCTATGTAGCCCCCTCCATCCTTTATATAGTGGTAGGAGAGGAGTCTTTCTTGCATCTCAAATAAAGGGACTACTAATCTATGAACTCTTAATTTAGGCAAGTATCCACATACCATAATATCACAATAAATAGAACCAAATTATATTGGTAGTCATTAGTAACATGGTGATGTCTGGTTAATTTATTGATGGTTTTAGTTGAAACATGATGGATAACAATGGTTGTATCCTTGGAACAAAAAAACCTATGGAAACAATGACATAAAATAAGTTATTATCGGGTGTTTCTCATAAGACAAAATTAGCTACATGGCACTGTTAAATAGTAGCACTTGTTATCACATACTCTCCAAAATTGTGGTTTTGCTGAAAGACACTGAGTTATAAGCCTATTTGCCACACAACACGCTGCAGCCATTATAATAACACTAAGTCGAGCAGTAGGGTAGAGAAGATTTGCAAAATGTCTAATTTGCCCTTAGGGTAATATAGTGTAAAAATAAAAAAAATGAATTGGAGCCCACTAGTTGGCAACCTATCTCGGCGCCCCTCTTTCTTCGGCTATATATGTGACTCTTAACGAAAGGGGTCCATGCACTACAACCGGACATTCACAAGTCAAGTGCAAAATAGATATTTCACATGCATTCTGTCTTCTGCTAGCATGGATAACAGTATTATAATAGCCACGGTGTACTATAATAATTAGCCGTCATTCTGCAGTATCCTCAGAAAAACCATAATAGTGTCTAACAATATATGCCACGAATTTATAATGTTCTGTAGCCAATTTTATCTCCCCAATACCTTCTTGGCTGGGGGAAAATATTTTATGTAAATCTTCCACGTATTTAAAATGTGTGAAATTAGGCATATAAGATTCGAAAAGAAATAACAAAACACTATGGACCTGTTTGGCAACGACTGCGGCTTATGGCTTTTGGCTGAAATTTTTGAATTTTGGCTGTTTACGGTACAGATTACGAAGAGAGATACTCACTTGCGATTTTGGCTAGTACAGATGTTGGGCTTTTAACGTGTACATCGTTTAACTTGTAGACTCCGTCTTGAGAAAATACTCCGTTTGAAAGTTCGGTACTGTAGCAAAAGCCAAAAGCCGTCAGCTTCGGAGAAAAAGAACAGACCCGTAGAGGAGGATATGATCCATGTCAATGCAAGTTTTCAAGATCATACGCAATAACAGTTCTAATAAATGAAAGAATAAATTTTGAAGAAACAGTATTGGTTAATTTGCCATTTGCATGCAGAATTGTTCTCTTTTCTATCTTGAAAATGTGATAGGTTTTTAAGCGCAAATTTTGATTGTGTTTGATCTAGAAGTTTTATATGGCTATAGAACATTTCCTTCCTGAATAGGTGTTTTTTTTAGAATTATTGAAAACTTCCAAGACTTGGTTTACAAGGGTTTTCGATATATACTTAGCTAGTTTGTACTCTATGCTCACATTGACTTGGTGGGGGTTTCATAAATTTTTTGAAGAATTTCAAATTATATTGGTCAGGAGTAAACATACTCTAAAATTCACTTACTGTTGTAGTGCTTCCGCCGTTACCACCCCATGGATCTACAATGTGCTTCTGACCGGCACGGTCAACGTAGGACTATGCAAGTGAATCAATTGCTGCACCACTATGAATTGTCACACTTTCTAAATGCCGGGTGGCACTCTGACATCAGCACCAAACCCTCCATTTCCACCCCAAGGTCCGATCATTGGGACAAGGCTCTGCATGCTGGAAGACCCTGAGGTACATCAGTCTGTACGGTCAAATATAGTGTCAGTAATTTTTGTTAGGTCAATCCTTCAAATTTTAACCATGGTCAAATATTAGTGTTCTTAATTTTTTGGAATAAATCTCCTAATATTTTATGAACTTTCCTATGAACTCTAACAAGTATTCCCAAATTACAAGCCTTATTTTGGGGCACAAAAAAAGGTTATAAAACTAAGAGAAAGACAAGATAAAATGACTGTATTATCTCTACTATAAATACATTGGAAACAAGAGACAAAATAGACATTGATAGTGTTAATTACAAACACAGGAGAGATAAGATACGATAAACAAGGGCAAAAAAGAAAAAAACGGCAATAATTTCATAAGCATGGCCATATTTTTAATAATCGGCAACGTGCGTTAGGTTTAGGGTTCGTATGGATAGGATGAGGGTTTACTAGGACCCAATGTCACATCCCAAAATTTTGCTTTTTGGAAAAAATTAAATTCAAGTTAATTATTTTAAGGTAATTGGAAATTTATTTGGCTTTTCTGAATTTCTGGAATTTAAAACCTATTTTTAATATTTAAAATTAATTTAAAGTATAAAAATTAAATACCATCAATAGCTGGAAATAATTTTACTTAGTCCAAAATGTGTCCAGGAGCTTCTGTGAATTTTTCTGGAATTTTTGGAGGTATTTTCATATTTTTCTGAGGCCTAAATAATTACTTAGCATTTTCTGGAAATATAAAATCAAAATCGAAAATAAAAACTCATCCCCCTCCCTCCAGCCGACGCGTGGACGGCCCAGGACCGCCCACGTCGCCGCTCGGCCAAATCCAGGCCACCCCTCCCCTTCCCTCGCTGCCTAGCGGGCCCGGCCCGTCAGCCTCGGCCCCGCCTTCCCCTCCTCCTCGCCCGACGCGTGGACGGCTCGGATGAGCCGCGTCTTCGCGCCCGGCCTCAATCCACCGCTCCCTCCCACTTAAGCGCGCCCGCCGCCCGATCTGCATCGGAGTTACGTGGCCGCCATCCGCACCACGCGCCCCGCTCTCGCTGACTGCGGGCCCCGCTGGTCAGTTCCGTCGTCTCCGCGCGGACGCCGGACTCCTCTTCCCTTTCTCTCTCTCCCGAAGAATCCGGCGACCGAATCCCGCTCGAACTCGGCCTCTTTCTTCGAATTGAACGCGGATTCGAACTACCGGGGGGATAAGCGTCTTATCCCCTAAAAGCCCGGAGCTCCGCGTTGCCTCCGACGGCTTATCCCCAAATTTGAATCAGCCTCGGCCGTCGACTTCGGCGAGGAATTCCCGCTGCCTCACCCCTCCCCGAGCCCTATAAATAGCCCCTCGGCCTTCGCCTCTCCCCGCACCACCTCCCAGCACCCTCCACCTCTTCTCCGGAGCCCTGAGACGCCCCGCAGCCGAGCTTCTCTCTCCGCGAGCCCCGCCCAACTCCGACGAGCTCTCCCCGCCGCCTCAGACCTCCCCGGAGCCCGTAGCCGCCACCTGCAGATTCTCCGAGCATCGGCGGATCTCCTGGGCACCTCGGCCACCTCTTCCCGTCGCCGGAGCGTCGTCGCACCGGAGCACCCGAGCTGCCTCCGCTGCTCCCTCGCAGCCGGCCGTCTCCGTTCATCCCCGGACCTCACCAACTCCTCCAACCAAACCCCCTTCGCACGCAGATTACAATCTACGCACCGCCTGAACCTCTCCGGCCCATCCTCGCCGCCGGCGCCGTCGCCTCCGACCATCGCTGCCTGGGCCACCCGAAGGTATCCCTCAAAGGGATTTGCTGCCCTTTATGGGTAGGCAAAGCCTCCCCCTCCCCTCTGGTTAGCAGCGCGCGATTTCAACTCCCCGGTGCGCGTTCGAGCCTTCGGCTCCGCGCGCTGGGTTGAGTTTTTCGTTTATTTTCCGCGCTGACAAGTGGGTCCCATCGTCAGCGGCAGCCGTCTGTGCGGGCCACTGCCGCCTGGGTCCCATCTGTCTGCGCCAGCCTCTGATAAGTGGGTCCAGATCCCAGTGGGTCCCACCTGTCAGTGACCAAGGCAGATGAGGTCACTGGCAGAGGGGTCCCACATGTCAGTGACCGCAGAGGGTCTACTGGTCAGTGGGTCCCACCTGTCAGATTCTCGGAATAAAATAAAAGATTAAAAATTAAATATCCCAGTGGGTCCCACCTGTCAGAAATTTTCGAATTTCTGGATTTATTCAAACTGAGAATTTCAAATGATCATAACTTTCTCGTTTTAACTCCAATTTCAGCCATTCAAATTTCTAAATTCATCTAAAATCATGATCTACCCAAATATGGCCTCTTTTGAATTTTTGGATTTTATTTGAATTTTATTTGTAATTATTTGTTTGGTTTGCTTCGTTTCTATCGCGTAGATTCCAACGTTGTCGACGATCACTCCACCCAACAGCAAGAAGACCCAGAGAATCTGCAAGAAGGCAAGTCTCCTTTGATCATCTTGAACCCATGATTTGAAATGTTTTCAAACTATTTTAAATTATGTGCATTGCTATTTACATAAAATATTAGTTCAAATCTCTAGGAACTAGTTATTCCAACTTGCTGTGCCCTCCATTGAAGTTGAATGCCATGTACTCTTGTCACCATAGAATTTCCTTTGTCTCATTAATGAGAGTATTATAATTACTTGTTGATATTAGAGTGGTAGTACGATGCTTAGCCATGCTAATGAATATTTCTTAAATCTTGAAAATGGGAAACTAATATTTATTATTGAACCCTTGTGTTTGTAAATGTAGTGGTAATTGGAGTTGCCACTGATCTTTTAAAATAAAATAAAATGTCAAAGTTGATTTAGATTAGGGTGGATGGTTGGTTTGGCTTGGTGCAGTTAGCACGAGATCTTGTTAAGTGTATGTTCCACCCTAGTCAATTAAGGACCGACGCTTGTGTTTGTCCAGACTGAGCATTAACCGTACAACCACAAGTCTATATGGGTACGACCTAGCTGACTAACTTATGATAGTCTAGTTTAGGTGCCACTAGTGGAAAGTGGGTGCCAGAGATGGACTGGTTATCCACAGTGAGGGACAGGGATTTACTGTACTCATATGGCGCAAGAGGGGGCTTCGGTTCGGGCAGTTAGCCTACCTGCGGTGAAACCTCAGCGGGTGGTATCTAGCTAGATTAGAGTAAGGTAAAGGCTTTGTGATATTTTATCTGGGTCTCATGCCAAAGGAAGCGTGTTGACTTTTAGGATAATTTATCTCTTGTGGGTAAAGTTGTACAACCTCTGCAGAGTGTAAAACTATTCGAATAGCCGTGCCCACGGTCAAGGGCGGGCAAGGAATGCATTCACATGGTAGATTTCTGGTTTTGGTTTTAAAAATCAAGAATTTGTGTTCCGAGAGTGGAGGGAACTCTTGGAAGGGTATCCTGGCGGTTGGAGCCAGAGAGGGTGAATGGAACCCGAAACTTTAAAATTTGTTATCTAGTGTTGGTGGATGGAACCTTCACTATTAAGTTAATGTAGTTCTGTTAAAACATTTATTTGATTAACTTGATGCCTTTGAATTTGATTAATGGTAATTTAAAATGTTGCTTTGTGCTAAAAGAGCCATATAGCCTTCCTTTGTCAAGCCTTGCATCTATGCATTTTTCCCAAGACTTGCGGAGTACTTCATGTACTCACATGCTACACTCAAAAACAAATCTCAGAGGAAGTTGAAGCTCAAGAAGGTGACTACGACTACTGCTTCGCGTGTGGCTGCGATGGATTCTTCCCGGAGAACTAGGTCGCGCTTCCCCAGTCAATTGCCTGTGGCGTATTGATGGGTCGTCATCGAGTTATCTTTTGCTTCCGCTGTGTTTCGTGTGTGCGAGGTCTTAAACCTCTATTGTAATAAGGAGACCTTTCGGTCGGTACTCTCAATTATTGTAATAAATCGCTGTTGGTGATGTTTTCCATTCTGTTTAACTGTGTGCACTAGCTTTGATCTGGGACTAGTGCAGTAATACACAGAGGGTCCGGGTTCGGAAATCCGGGGTCCCGACAGAGATGGTATCAGAGCCAATTTGACTGTAGGACGTGACCTAGATTAAGAATGGCAAAACCCTAAGGATTTGTATTTATAAAAAGTATGTTAAAAATACATAAGTTTCTTTGCTTCTACTCTCCTCTTTCTAGTATTCCGTTCTTGTCTTTACACTCCCTTTTGAAAACTTTTTACTAATCTTTTCTGTTACTCAACTTTGTAGATGGCCGCTGCCCTGTGGGACTACTACTCACATGGGGAGGATGCTGGAGATTTCGCTAGCCTTCTCCGACAGTTGATGCAGTGCTTGGAGTACCGTCAGCCGCCCATTTTCAGGGGACGGAAGACACGGATCCTGGATCGAGACTTGTGGTCGATGGAGGTATTCCTGTATGCACGGGATGGGGAATTCAACTCCCAAAAATACCCAATCAAACACCCTCGGTCCCGCTGTTTCGACGCTGTCCAGGATGCAGCACGTCTCGCCATTGACGAGTTGTGCCATTTGCACAAGGATGCTGTACATCAGTCCCCTTTTTGCTTCTTCATCAACCCTCGAGCAGGACAGAGGTATCCAGATCCTTTTGACATTCCAGTTGACGACCCTCGACTGTCACATCAGGTGCAGCTCACCCAGGCGATGGCAGTCACTTATGCTAGAGCTCAAGAGGAAATAGGACAACTCCGGATGCTTCTCACTTCCAGTTATCAGCAC
Organism: Dendrocalamus latiflorus; assembly: GCA_017311315.1. Classification (NCBI taxonomy): domain Eukaryota; kingdom Viridiplantae; phylum Streptophyta; class Magnoliopsida; order Poales; family Poaceae; genus Dendrocalamus; species Dendrocalamus latiflorus. The sequence continues at coordinate 14,885,014 of CM029668.1, forward strand.
TCCGACACTCTCCGCGCACAGCTTCTTCAGGACCAGACAGACGAGTTTGGACTAAGACGTCTCAAAGCTGTACCAGACTACACGCTGTCTTCGCCAGTGCCAGCTGCCGTCCCCAACAACCGCGCACCATTGCGACCTGCAGGACTCCGTACCAGGCTCACAGCACGCAAGAAGGTGCATCGCCCCAGTCAGCCACCCGTCATCATCCTCACGAAGCGCAAGCCTTCCCCTTCCCGCTCGCGCTCGACTGCCTTCAGTCGCAACCGTCCCCGTGTTTCGACCGCTTGTGATTGCTCACGACATCACGTAAATGAGCAAGAAGAACCAGAAGAAGAGCCAGAAGAAGAACCAGAAGAAGAACCAGAGGAAGAACCGGAAGAAGAACCCGAGGAGGGCCCTGAGGAGTGCATCTTTGGAGAGGATTAGTAGTCTTTTGAGTCAGTAGTACCCAAATAAAATGTCCGCATTATTAGAACGTTTTATTATGTTTTGGTGTGCTAGATGGACTGTACCAAGCCTAAGTGCACTGTGGTACAGCCATTCTTAAAACTAGGTTGGTTTCAATAAAAGTTCTTTTGCTAAAAATTGAAATGCCTATTTCTTTCTTGTGTGTTGGTTTGGGATGTGGCTTAGTCTCCCTGAATCTCTTACCTTTGCTAATTCCCTCTTACCTTCTACTGAAACCGCTTCAGATGGTGAACACAAGGAGCAACCCTGACAGCAGCCGTGATGCCAACAATCAGCCAGAGAACAACATTCCACCACCTCCTGCTCAAGCCCCTAATTTGGAGCAGATGATGGCCATGCAACTGCAACTACTTCAAGCTTTGGCGCAGAACCAAGTGCAGCAAGCTCCGCAGGCACCCAACCAAGCTCTCCAGTCTAAGATGGGAGAATTTATGAGGACAAGGCCTCCTACTTTTGCTGGATCCGTAGATCCCATGGAGGCAGATGATTGGATTAAGGATGTGGAAAGGAAGTTGGTCCTAGCCCAGTGCAATGACAATGAAAAGGTGTTGTATGCTGCCCACCAACTCAAGGGGATTGCTGCTAATTGGTGGGAAAATTACCGCGCCGCTCATCGAAATGCACAAGCTATCACGTGGGATGAGTTCGTGGAAGCTTTTCGCACTGCGCATATTCCTACGGGAATAATGGACATGAAGAAGAGAGAATTTTACCAGCTGCAGCAGGGAAACCTCAGCGTTTCCGAATACCTGAACAAGTTCACCCAGCTGTACAGGTATGTATCTGAAGAGATCACATCTGAGGCGACCAAGATCTGGAGGTTCATGCAGGGACTCGACCCTAACCTCAAGGTGCAGCTAGTGTCCAATGATTATTCAACTTTCCAGCATATGGTGAACAAAGCTTTGGTACAAGAAGATGCTCAACGTCAGCTGTATGAGAGCAGGAAGAGAAAGTTTCAAGCGCAGCAGGGCGCGAGTAGTTCTCGGTTTCGCCCTAATCCACCTCAGTTCCACAGAACCCCAGAACCAAGTGCACCAAGGACTCCATTCACTGGACCTCGCCCAAACCAACAAGTTCCCCGGACAGGCAATAGTGTTCAACCCCAGCAAAACCGGACTTCAGCAGCAGGAGTGCAGTGTTTTAACTGCAAGAACATGGGGCATTATGCCAGTAACTGTCCCCAGAAGCGCCCAGCGGTGACCCCAGTTCGTTTCAATTTGGGGACCACACCAACACGAGCTCCAACTACAGGACAAGGCCGTGGGACACCTCAAACTCCAAAGACTCCGCAGGCAATGAGCAGGGGACATCTCAACCATGTGACCGCGGAAGCAGCCCAGGATGCACCCGACGTAGTTCTGGGTAAGTTTCTTGTCAACTCAGTACCTGCATCAGCATTATTTGATTCTGGAGCTTCGCATTCTTTTGTGTCAAAAGATGTTGTTGAAAGATATAATTGGGATGTGCGTAGATTACAGAACCCCATGCTAGTCCAATCCCCTGGAAAGGAAATGAGGACTAACACGGTTTGCCCTAACACAACTGTGGATATTAATGGAGTTAAGTTCCTAGCAAATCTTATTATAATAGACTCCAAGGGTTTAGATGTAATACTTGGTATGGATTGGTTAGCCAAGTATAAAGGAAAGATAGATTGTGCCGACCGTGCTGTTACTCTTACCAACACGGAAGGGATACAAGTAAGGTTTCAGTCAAAGGCACATTCCCAGAAGGTGGGTAAGTTAAACAGTTTGAAGGGAATAACCTTGGAGAAGGTGCCGATAGCATGTGAATACCCAGATGTATTCCCTGAAGATTTGCCAGGAATGCCACCAGATAGGGAAATTGAGTTTGTTATCAACCTGGTACCTGGTACAGCTCCGATTTCAAAGAGACCCTACCGTATGTCTGCAAATGATTTGGCTGAAGTTAAGAAGCAGATTGAAGAGTTGCTAGATAAAGGATTTGTAAGACCCAGCTCGTCACCCTGGGGAGCGCCCGTACTGCTAGTAAAGAAGAAGGATGGTAGCCTTCGCATGTGTGTGGACTATCGATCATTGAATGAAGTGACGATCAAGAACAAATATCCTTTGCCTCGGATAGATGATCTGTTTGACCAATTGAAGGGTTCATGTGTCTTCTCCAAGATTGACCTTCGGTCAGGTTATCACCAATTAAAGATAAGACCAGAGGATATACCGAAGACAGCCTTTGCTACTCGATACGGATTGTATGAGTATACAGTGATGTCGTTTGGCTTAACAAATGCACCCGCATATTTTATGAACCTGATGAATAAGGTGTTCATGGAATATTTAGATAAGTTTGTCGTGGTATTCATCGATGATATTTTGATATACTCCAAGACTGAGGAAGAGCATGTAGAGCATCTAAGGATAGTTTTGGAAAGGCTCAGGAAACACCATTTATATGCCAAGTTTAGTAAGTGCGAGTTCTGGTTGAAGAAAGTAGCTTTCTTGGGTCATGTAATTTCCGCAGGAGGAGTATCCGTAGACCCTGAGAAAGTAAATGATGTGCTGAATTGGACGCAACCCAAGTCAGTAACCGAGATCAGAAGTTTTCTTGGATTGGCCGGTTACTATCGTCGCTTCATTGAAGGCTTCTCCAAACTTGCAAGACCTCTTACCCAGTTGCTAAAGAAGGAAAAGAAGTTTGAATGGAGTAAATCGTGTGAAGACAGTTTTCAAGAACTGAAGAAGAGGTTGACATCTGCGCCCGTGTTAACACTCCCGGATATTAGGAAGGATTTTGAAGTCTTCTGTGATGCGTCCAGACAAGGGTTAGGCTGTGTTCTGATGCAAGAAAAAAAGGTAGTAGCCTATGCTTCAAGGCAATTGCGGCCCCATGAGGAGAATTACCCAACCCATGATTTAGAACTTGCAGCCGTTGTGCACGCTCTAAAAATATGGAGGCATTATCTGATTGGTAATCGCTGTGAGATTTATACAGACCACAAAAGTTTGAAGTATATATTTACTCAACCCGATCTCAATATGAGGCAAAGGAGATGGCTTGAGTTGATAAAGGATTATGATATTGGGATACATTATCATCCGGGAAAGGCTAATGTGGTAGCTGACGCTTTGAGTCGAAAGAGTTACTGTACCAAGCTATGGATTAAAGATAGTATGCCAGCACTTCAAGAGGAATTTCAGCGGCTCAACTTACAAGTAGTAGAAGAGGGGTTCTTAGCCACTTTGGAAGTTCAACCAACCTTAGAGGATCAAATCAGAACAGCTCAAAAGGAGGACAAGTGTGTCCAGGAGATCAAGGATAATATGAAGAAAGGGAAAGCATCAGAATTTTCAGAGGATGAACAAGGTACCGTTTGGTTTGGAAAAAGAATTATGGTGCCTGAGAGGAAGGAGATAAAAGAGTTAATCATGAAAGAAGCCCACGAAGCTAAATACTCAATTCACCCTGGGAGTACCAAGATGTACCAAGATCTCAAAGAAAGATATTGGTGGGCAGGTATGAAAAGAGAGATTGCAGAGTATGTAGCTTTGTGTGATGTGTGCCAGCGGATTAAAGCTGAACACCAGAGACCTGCTGGACTTTTGCAACCATTGCAGATCCCTGAGTGGAAATGGGAAGAAATTGGTATGGATTTTATAACTGGGTTACCGAGAACCAAATCTGGGCATGATTCGATTTGGGTTATTGTGGACCGTCTGACGAAAGTCGCTCATTTCATTCCAGTAAAAACCACCTATTCGGGCGATAGACTCGCAGAGTTGTACATGTCAAGGATTGTGAGTTTGCATGGAGTTCCCAAGAGGATTGTGTCAGATCGAGGAACTCAATTCACTTCAAGATTTTGGCAAAAGCTGCATGAACTTTTGGGCACGAACCTAAACTTCAGTACGGCTTATCATCCACAGATAGATGGGCAGACAGAAAGAGTAAATCAAATCTTGGAAGATATGTTGAGAGCTTGTGTCCTAGCAAACAAGACTAACTGGGATCAAAGTTTGCCCTATGCAGAGTTCTCCTACAATAATAGTTATCAATCCAGCTTGCAAATGTCTCCATTTGAAGCCTTGTATGGCAGAAAATGTAGGACGCCGTTATACTGGAAGGAAGCAGGAGAAGGACAAGTGTTTGGGCCAGATGTGTTGAAACAGGCAGAGGAACAAGTTCGCTTAATTCAGGATAGGTTAAAAACAGCACAGACGAGGCAAAAGAGCTATGCGGACAATCGTCGAAGGGCATTAGAGTTTGTACCTGGGGATCACGTTTATTTGAAAGTGTCACCTCTCAAAGGAATGAGACGTTTCGGAGTCAGTGGAAAGCTTGCTCCTAGATTCATTGGACCTTTTCCTGTTATAGCAAAAAGAGGGGAAGTGGCTTATCAATTGGAGCTTCCGCCTCAGCTGTCAAAAGTGCATGATGTTTTCCATGTGTCCCAGCTAAGAAAGTGTCTCAGAGTGCCAGAAGAGCAGATGCCTCTAGATGAAATAAACGTAAAGGAGGACCTCACCTATTCAGAGTATCCAGTCAAGATATTGGAGGAAGCAGAGCGTCGTACGCGCAGCAAGGTCATTAAGTTCTGTAAAGTGCAGTGGAGCAACCATTCGGAATCGGAAGCAACTTGGGAGCGTGAAGAGGACCTAAGAGAAGAATTCCCCGACCTTTTTCCCAGTCCATCCGAATCTCGGGGTCGAGATTCTTTCTAAGGGGGGTAGGTTTGTCACATCCCAAAATTTTGCTTTTTGGAAAAAATTAAATTCAAGTTAATTATTTTAAGGTAATTGGAAATTTATTTGGCTTTTCTGAATTTCTGGAATTTAAAACCTATTTTTAATATTTAAAATTAATTTAAAGTATAAAAATTAAATACCATCAATAGCTGGAAATAATTTTACTTAGTCCAAAATGTGTCCAGGAGCTTCTGTGAATTTTTCTGGAATTTTTGGAGGTATTTTCATATTTTTCTGAGGCCTAAATAATTACTTAGCATTTTCTGGAAATATAAAATCAAAATCGAAAATAAAAACTCATCCCCCTCCCTCCAGCCGACGCGTGGACGGCCCAGGACCGCCCACGTCGCCGCTCGGCCAAATCCAGGCCACCCCTCCCCTTCCCTCGCTGCCTAGCGGGCCCGGCCCGTCAGCCTCGGCCCCGCCTTCCCCTCCTCCTCGCCCGACGCGTGGACGGCTCGGATGAGCCGCGTCTTCGCGCCCGGCCTCAATCCACCGCTCCCTCCCACTTAAGCGCGCCCGCCGCCCGATCTGCATCGGAGTTACGTGGCCGCCATCCGCACCACGCGCCCCGCTCTCGCTGACTGCGGGCCCCGCTGGTCAGTTCCGTCGTCTCCGCGCGGACGCCGGACTCCTCTTCCCTTTCTCTCTCTCCCGAAGAATCCGGCGACCGAATCCCGCTCGAACTCGGCCTCTTTCTTCGAATTGAACGCGGATTCGAACTACCGGGGGGATAAGCGTCTTATCCCCTAAAAGCCCGGAGCTCCGCGTTGCCTCCGACGGCTTATCCCCAAATTTGAATCAGCCTCGGCCGTCGACTTCGGCGAGGAATTCCCGCTGCCTCACCCCTCCCCGAGCCCTATAAATAGCCCCTCGGCCTTCGCCTCTCCCCGCACCACCTCCCAGCACCCTCCACCTCTTCTCCGGAGCCCTGAGACGCCCCGCAGCCGAGCTTCTCTCTCCGCGAGCCCCGCCCAACTCCGACGAGCTCTCCCCGCCGCCTCAGACCTCCCCGGAGCCCGTAGCCGCCACCTGCAGATTCTCCGAGCATCGGCGGATCTCCTGGGCACCTCGGCCACCTCTTCCCGTCGCCGGAGCGTCGTCGCACCGGAGCACCCGAGCTGCCTCCGCTGCTCCCTCGCAGCCGGCCGTCTCCGTTCATCCCCGGACCTCACCAACTCCTCCAACCAAACCCCCTTCGCACGCAGATTACAATCTACGCACCGCCTGAACCTCTCCGGCCCATCCTCGCCGCCGGCGCCGTCGCCTCCGACCATCGCTGCCTGGGCCACCCGAAGGTATCCCTCAAAGGGATTTGCTGCCCTTTATGGGTAGGCAAAGCCTCCCCCTCCCCTCTGGTTAGCAGCGCGCGATTTCAACTCCCCGGTGCGCGTTCGAGCCTTCGGCTCCGCGCGCTGGGTTGAGTTTTTCGTTTATTTTCCGCGCTGACAAGTGGGTCCCATCGTCAGCGGCAGCCGTCTGTGCGGGCCACTGCCGCCTGGGTCCCATCTGTCTGCGCCAGCCTCTGATAAGTGGGTCCAGATCCCAGTGGGTCCCACCTGTCAGTGACCAAGGCAGATGAGGTCACTGGCAGAGGGGTCCCACATGTCAGTGACCGCAGAGGGTCTACTGGTCAGTGGGTCCCACCTGTCAGATTCTCGGAATAAAATAAAAGATTAAAAATTAAATATCCCAGTGGGTCCCACCTGTCAGAAATTTTCGAATTTCTGGATTTATTCAAACTGAGAATTTCAAATGATCATAACTTTCTCGTTTTAACTCCAATTTCAGCCATTCAAATTTCTAAATTCATCTAAAATCATGATCTACCCAAATATGGCCTCTTTTGAATTTTTGGATTTTATTTGAATTTTATTTGTAATTATTTGTTTGGTTTGCTTCGTTTCTATCGCGTAGATTCCAACGTTGTCGACGATCACTCCACCCAACAGCAAGAAGACCCAGAGAATCTGCAAGAAGGCAAGTCTCCTTTGATCATCTTGAACCCATGATTTGAAATGTTTTCAAACTATTTTAAATTATGTGCATTGCTATTTACATAAAATATTAGTTCAAATCTCTAGGAACTAGTTATTCCAACTTGCTGTGCCCTCCATTGAAGTTGAATGCCATGTACTCTTGTCACCATAGAATTTCCTTTGTCTCATTAATGAGAGTATTATAATTACTTGTTGATATTAGAGTGGTAGTACGATGCTTAGCCATGCTAATGAATATTTCTTAAATCTTGAAAATGGGAAACTAATATTTATTATTGAACCCTTGTGTTTGTAAATGTAGTGGTAATTGGAGTTGCCACTGATCTTTTAAAATAAAATAAAATGTCAAAGTTGATTTAGATTAGGGTGGATGGTTGGTTTGGCTTGGTGCAGTTAGCACGAGATCTTGTTAAGTGTATGTTCCACCCTAGTCAATTAAGGACCGACGCTTGTGTTTGTCCAGACTGAGCATTAACCGTACAACCACAAGTCTATATGGGTACGACCTAGCTGACTAACTTATGATAGTCTAGTTTAGGTGCCACTAGTGGAAAGTGGGTGCCAGAGATGGACTGGTTATCCACAGTGAGGGACAGGGATTTACTGTACTCATATGGCGCAAGAGGGGGCTTCGGTTCGGGCAGTTAGCCTACCTGCGGTGAAACCTCAGCGGGTGGTATCTAGCTAGATTAGAGTAAGGTAAAGGCTTTGTGATATTTTATCTGGGTCTCATGCCAAAGGAAGCGTGTTGACTTTTAGGATAATTTATCTCTTGTGGGTAAAGTTGTACAACCTCTGCAGAGTGTAAAACTATTCGAATAGCCGTGCCCACGGTCAAGGGCGGGCAAGGAATGCATTCACATGGTAGATTTCTGGTTTTGGTTTTAAAAATCAAGAATTTGTGTTCCGAGAGTGGAGGGAACTCTTGGAAGGGTATCCTGGCGGTTGGAGCCAGAGAGGGTGAATGGAACCCGAAACTTTAAAATTTGTTATCTAGTGTTGGTGGATGGAACCTTCACTATTAAGTTAATGTAGTTCTGTTAAAACATTTATTTGATTAACTTGATGCCTTTGAATTTGATTAATGGTAATTTAAAATGTTGCTTTGTGCTAAAAGAGCCATATAGCCTTCCTTTGTCAAGCCTTGCATCTATGCATTTTTCCCAAGACTTGCGGAGTACTTCATGTACTCACATGCTACACTCAAAAACAAATCTCAGAGGAAGTTGAAGCTCAAGAAGGTGACTACGACTACTGCTTCGCGTGTGGCTGCGATGGATTCTTCCCGGAGAACTAGGTCGCGCTTCCCCAGTCAATTGCCTGTGGCGTATTGATGGGTCGTCATCGAGTTATCTTTTGCTTCCGCTGTGTTTCGTGTGTGCGAGGTCTTAAACCTCTATTGTAATAAGGAGACCTTTCGGTCGGTACTCTCAATTATTGTAATAAATCGCTGTTGGTGATGTTTTCCATTCTGTTTAACTGTGTGCACTAGCTTTGATCTGGGACTAGTGCAGTAATACACAGAGGGTCCGGGTTCGGAAATCCGGGGTCCCGACACCCAACTATAGAGTTAGTAGGCAGGACCATAAGTGGGAGGCTTCTAGGCAGGGGCGGAATTGGGCCCATGGCAAAGTGGGCTCTAGCCCGGGGCGTAAAAAAAAATACAGTGTATAGCCCATGTATTTTTAGCCCAGCCCGGGGTAGTATTGTTAGCATTCAGCCCAGGTAGCCCAATAGCCCATAGCACCTCGCCAGGCCGTCAGCCCATCACTCCACGCCGCGCGGCCCATCAGGCGCTCGCTCGGCAGTCGGCCCAATGGCCCAACACTCCACGCTCAGGCGCAACGCCTCGCTGCTCACTCTCAGAACCCTAACCTCCCGAAGCCGCAGAGGCGCAGAACGGCAGAAGGCGACACGCCGACGCCGATCCAGCGCCGCCCCGCCTCCCAGGGCCGCCCCTCTTCCCGGCCCGCCCCGCCTCCCGGCGCCGCCCCTCTTCCCAGCTCGCCCTGCCTCCCGGCCCGCCCCGCCATACGGCATAGTGTCTCCGATCATACGACATTCTCAGAAATCAGAATCCCTTCCTGAGGCTCGCAAGTGGTACCGCTCAAATCTCCCTCTGTTTGTTTGATTCGATCTGATTTCTCACAATGTATGTAAGATTTTGTTGGAGTAATTTGTTTGCTGCGCACACCGGCACACCGACTGTTTGTCAGAATGTCTGAAAGAGCTTGTGTATTTGGTAATTGGTAGCTTGGCAAAGTTAGTTTTCCAGCATGTTATGCTACTAGTTTTAAATTTGGACAGAATTTGTGGCTGGATCGATGCAGTGTGATGATGGATTCAATATCCTGTGTTGTAGGTTGAATATGCATTGGAAATTAAACCCATGTGCCAAATATACCTTCGGTTGAAATATAATTGCGGAGTAAAATGACAGACTTACATATAAGGATACATCACGGATTGGGATTATTGATTGGTCAAAATAAACATGATATGTCTATCTCCTGTTATATATGTTTGTGGATTGTAGTTCAAACTGTTAGCTCCAAATGAAAGATGTGAATGGTTTCACTTGCGAAAATCGAAACGATACTTCCAACTGCTTTTTCAGCCACAATTTTTGTGGTTCTACAATGGAGTCAATGCTGATTATAGACTTGAAAACCAACCCTTTTGTATTCTTCAGCTTGTGATGAGCTTGAGTATATTAATGGTGCACATGCTAGCTATAAAATGTTGATTATTTTTTAACCCTTAAAAACTCAGAATGGTTTGTTAGGTTATAATTCCTCAACAAGATTGTTGTATAAATTTCATTAGTATGGTGGATATCAGAGATGCTGCTAGAAGAGAGTATTTGCAAATAGGCCCATGTCAACCAATTGGTTATAAATTTCCGCATATTCTGGTTCATGTAAATGTAAACTTCATGTTGTTCGCATTTATTTATACACATGTTTGATTTACTCTCATATGCTGTCTTTACAGGTTCTGGTTCATGTCCAACTATCAATGAAGAAATGACAGGATAGGATAGAGAGCAAATCTTCGTAATTTAGGTACTCAAATTGTATCTCTGTCGTGTTACATTTTTTATGTTTTAATATTATGCCATGTTTCTTATTATGCTTTATGTTTACTTGTTTAGTATTCAACTCAAGTTTCGTATCAGTAATGCATTTAGCCAATTATGATATACTGTTGTTATGTCGTAGTATGGGTACAAATTGGCGTTAGTTTTAGGTTATTAGAGTTCAGCCCGGGGCGTAGCTAAATCCTGGTTCCGCCACTGCTTCTAGGCATGGTCAGTGAATGGCACTAGGATGGTTATATTGCCAAATTATTTTCTGGAAGTGGTGGGTTGTGGCAACAACGGGTGAGTGGATGATGTGGAGCAGTGAAACAATGAAGAAGCCGCCAATTAGGGGAGAGGCATTGGCGGGCGGTGGCACTAAAGGGGTTGGTGGCAGGCCAACAACTTTAGCAAGAGATGGACCAACGTGGTGGAGTACAAAATAATGATGGTCATTCATAGGTAGGGATGTAAGGGGGCATGTCCGCGGTCAGTCCGGTCACATTCGCATCAGCCACAAGACGTTTTGCAGGCAATAGTATGTGGACTTCGCAGTACTATGCGAGTTGGCAGGCTTCGTGAGTTGCTACTGGCCGCGCGCACAGAGTAAAAAAGAAGTCACAGTTTATCTAAAGCCAGACAAGTATTAATGTATTATACAAAGGAATCATGATTGCTAACTTGTCAAAAAGTCCATGTGTTCCTAAAAATTTTTGACATCGCCAAAAGTCCATGTGAGGGAGATCCAAAACAACGTCCAAGATATCAATGATCTCATCATCATCTAAAAAGCCTATCTGAAGGAGACAAGAGCCATCGGTACCTCACTATTGGGGTTAGTGATAAGAGACTTGAAAATCTAATGCTAGGATACATGACATACAAGACATAATAGTATATGAGCCATAAGAATGATCAACATGAGTAACATGAGAATATACATGAGCACTATCTAGACCTCTCTTGGGCTCTCTCCTAGGTCCACTATCAAAAGGCCTGTGCTTCCCCTATCTATTAGACACTCGTGATCTAATCTACCCTCATGGTATCCTATACTCCTGCGTCGCCGAGCACTAGCAAAGGAGTCATAGAAGTCATCTACAACATAGGTTTGGATTTGACACTAAGAACCATAACAAATCTAGGCCTAGCTCTAGATGTACTCTGGAATGATGGCACTCCTCTAATGCCCTTAAAGTCGAGAAAATTGCTATAATGGGATTCCAAACAACGTGTTTCGCTATAATGGGACTTCTAACGTTGACATCGCTAAAATGACACCCGAAACATTGGCTTCTCGTAATACATGACATTTGGCTCTTTTAATTCCAATGTTCGGGTATTTCGAAACATTAGCCAAATGTCATGTATTACGAGAAGCCAATGTTTCGGGTGTCATTTTAGCGATGTCAACGTTAGAAGTCCTATTATAGCGAAACACGTTGTTTGGAATCCCATTATAGCAATTTTCTCCTTAAAGTCTTTCACACACTCTTTTCATTCATGCTTGGCCTTTCTGAAATAGAACTTAACTATGCGACCATCCTTCTTGTAAAGGTACATTAGTATTTAACCTTTTGAGGAGTTTTACCTTATGAAGTAGAAGTACCAACAATGCTAAAGGGGTTTGGGTAATCTAGCTAACTTAAAAATTATCTTGATAGGCTCAGGTGGTTTTACCTCAAACTTACCACTATCCAAGGCTCTAACAATTTAAGGAGGGTGATTCTTTGAATGCTTAGTAAAGTTGAACCCTAGACCTCTATATCTGATACTTACGTTGGATTGGTCTAAGGTCATGTTCAGTTCCTTCTTTCCACTAGAGATTTTTTTCAAGGTTTTCTTAAGGTAGTCATTTGTTTTGGTTAGGTTAGCACATGTGGTACACTCAATGTTCTTAGTTACCTCAGCATATCTCTCTTCATGAATGGCTGCCTTAACTTTCAAAGTTACACAACATACACAAGAAGTATCTTTAATCCTACCCATCTCCTCTTCAATTTGACTATAAAAGCCTCATGCATCTTATCTAAAACATTCCCAATCTTAGCACAAAATACACAAGTTGTAGAATCAATAAATTTCTTAGATGCAGTCATTGATAAGATTTTTCATTTTTACATTTATCTTCAAGTGTCTTGTTAAGAGCTTCAATTTTATTAGTGGGCATGAAGCAATTTTCACATGATTCAGCTTTAGAATGATGAAGCATTTCAGTCCATTATTTCAATTTTTGCTCCCTAAACTCATAATATGAACATGAATATTCAGGACTAAATTGAAACTAGGTTTTAGTTGCACTTTCAAGTTTTAGTTCAAGCAAGGCACAATTGGAGCAAGATGAAGCCATAGCATCTAAAACACCAATGCTTATGCCAACACGATCATTTCTAGACTTTAGTGTCACTAGCTCTTCCTTAGCATGTATGAGTTGGCTAACAATAGAAGAATGTGTAATCCTAAGTTTATCCAACTCAGAGTGTAAAGTAAGGCACGAAACATAGTTTTCATCATTAGGAATTAAAGATCTAAACCTAGAAAGTTCTTTATGCAAGCTTTGAATTACATAATCTTGATTCTCAATTTTTTTTGCACTTCTTCTCAAGTTCTTTACCATAGTAAATGATCACACACTTCACATCCTCGGTAGAAGGGCATACCTCATCTGGATCACTTTAGATGGATTCTCTACCATAGTAAATGATCACACACTTCACATCCTCGATAAAAGGGTATACCTCATCTAGATCACTGTAGATGGAGCCATCGTCGGATGCTTCCTCAGTGTTACCCTCGGCAGTGTCCTCGAGTGCCATGAAGGACATGTCGGTGAGTTCTAGAAAATCCTTCTTTTTCTTGCCTCACTGATTATCATTTTTGTCATCGGTCCCCGAGTCTATATCACTCATGTTGACGATTTCAAGAGCGGCAAGGACCCAGTTGACGAACTTGTGGTAGTTTGGCTTTTTCATTTTGCCATTGCAAGCTTGAGGAGACTTGTGCTACTCCTTCTCCTCCTTGTCCTTCATCTTGGGATAGTTTGCCCAGATATGGTTTGGCTCACCACACTTAAAACAGAAGAAAGGACCCCTTCTCTTCCTATTCCTCACATTATGATAGGTTTTTATGAATTTAGTGTATAGAAGGGCTAAGTCTTCTTTAGGTAGCTTTTCAAGCTGCTCACCTCTCAACTCATGCAAAGCGGACAAGTAAAAACCAGAAGTGACAAAATCCTACAATCAAGAAGACCCATTCTTCACGGGGTCAATAACAAAAGCTATCGACTATGTCTTTAGGAGATGAGAGATGAAATCAATCTCATGTATCTTCAACCTCGAGTAGAACTTATCCATAATAAGCTCTCTCATGAAGTGTTATCATTAATGGATGTAATCTTCACCCCCAAACTTTTACATCTAAGGTACCAAGCACTTGACATGTATTCTTAGGCTCAGAATAAGTCAAGGCAACTCGCAAGTTGCTAAGAATTATGGTGAACCTAGCAAACAACTCATTTAAAGATTCACCAGGCTTTTTATCAAATTTGGAGTAGTCTTTCTTGAATATATTCTGTCTCACTTCCTTGATCGCTATGGAGTCCTCATGGTAGTTAGGGAGGGTCCTCCAGATCTCATGAGCAGATGTCAAGTGAGATACTAGATCAAACTTAGATCTACCAAGTCCCTGAATCAAGAAATTGTGTGCCTTGTTGTTTGCCTCCACATCTGCAATATTTGCTAGAGTGACCTAGTCATTGGTAGGTGCAATATAAGGTCCCTTAACTTTCTCCTAAATTGGTTACTCTTGGGCTTAGATATAGGTAACCATCCAAGCCTTCCAATAGAGATAGTCAACATCCTCGAAGACTAGTGGCTTCGTGGAATATCGATCAATGACATTGCTTTTAGACCAGTTAAGATCTAGCAAGAAGAGCTAACCGAGCTTTGATACCATTTGTTAGACCTTGTATAACAATTAGAGGGTGGTGGATGATGCCTTCAAATTCAACCTCCCAAAAAGTATTACAAAACTTTCACTCCACTAGCTACTGAAAGCTAGGAAATCATATTAGCACACCAACAAAGAAATCATAAAAGCATGAAAGCAAACTGAGTTCAACTCCACTAGGCCAGTCTGACTACTATGGGAGAGTGGTTGAACCGGCCAAGCGGTCTGACTGCTTGGATGACTGGTCTAACTAGCCTCTAGTTAGACCACGGGCCTAGGGCAGTCTGACCACACCCCTAATCCCAGAATTGGAAATTAGCCCAAGCCAAAACCAAAAAGGTGCAATCTCTAAAGTACATCTCTAAATAATATGAAACCTTGTTGAGGATCTCAGGAACTTAATCCATCTAAGGATCACAGGGATCTTAGCTCAAGTTCTAACCTTTACTCGAGAAGCAAGGTTGCACCAAGACTAGACAAAACTGAAGAACTTGAGATATGACTTAGATAAGTTCCCACATATCACAGCAAACAAGCACACTCAAAGATTCAAGACCAAAATACTTGGAACAAGATATCACTAGAACACCAAATTGAATCAAACCGGGCAACCTTCATGATCTTGGTATAGCTAGTCTTCAGATGGATGGAATATAATATTCATGAAGCATCTCCATCACTTACACATCCTTGGAACCCAACAAGATCAAAAAGGAAGGAGAGCGGGTAGAACACCAACCAAAACAAGTGCAAAATCAATAAGAGCAAGAACACATCAAGTAGGATGGACAAGATTGATCTATTGCATTTTATAGATGAAGGTTTTACAGCCACTCTACCATAGAGAACAGAGCTCTCTTTCTCAAGAGCACTTACCCAAAAACTTTCTCTCCAAGTAAGCCTCACTTTCAAACCCTAAAGAATAGATAGGTGGTTGGTTCCATCCATCCTTGGCCAAATGCCTCCAACCCCTTCCACTCATATAGATGGAGCAACCAACCCACATGTAGCTCTAATGGACACTATCCATTATCATAACTGAGAAAACCCGTTAACTCTACACACACTGGGTTTTACACTCAAAAATGACTTATGCACGCTTCTCAAAGCGTATAAGCCTAAACCTGCTAAGGAGAAAACTTCCATCCACTTGGCTTTCTCTCTGCAATTGCCACGGTTTTTGTCCCATCACCATTTTTTGTTGTTTGGCATCCCCACCAAAATATCCTCACTTTGACCATGGACCTCACCTCTTCCTCAAGTCTAGTCCATGGTCATCTCCTTCTTAGCAAGCAATCCCCTTGTCTGCAATGTGTAGGTTCACAAATGGCTTACACATCGGTAAGTATCTCTATGTTGGTTCCCCTAAACCATGCCTCACTTGCACCATGCCTTACTTGCACCAACCGTACCATTCAATAAACCATTGCTCAAACCTTCCCGTCAGCATCTCGATCATTTTCAGATAAAACCAGTCTGATCGCCATTGACTGAATAGTTAGGCCACACTGATCAATCCGATCAAATGCCAAAAACAGGGGAGCCAGTCAGACCATGAAACCCATGCTAGTCTGACCGCTCGGCTAACCCTGGTCGGACTACCACCATTGGTCAGTTGAACTGCTCTAGTTTTCTCTTATGCATACAAGTGAGCACCTCTTTGAAAAAACTAGCTACCAACTAAAAACTGATCGCAACACACCGGTAGTCCGACCGCCGCCAAAATCTAGTCACAATTGACACTGGTTAGACCTCAGCCCTCAGTCGATCAGACATCTCCACCACAATAGTCAAACCGCTTCTGCAGGCCAGTTAGACCATTGCCCACTTGACAATAAATCTGAAAATATGCAAAGTTTGGTTAGGGAGGAGAGAGAAGAAGGGGATGGAGAGGAGAGAGGAATCTAGATACATGGGAGGAGGATATGGAATGATGAATGCATTGGTTAGGGAGGAGAGAGAAGGGGATGGGGAGAAGAGAGGAATCTAGATGCATTGGTGAGAGGAAGATGACAAAAGAATT
Organism: Dendrocalamus latiflorus; assembly: GCA_017311315.1. NCBI lineage: Eukaryota > Viridiplantae > Streptophyta > Magnoliopsida > Poales > Poaceae > Dendrocalamus > Dendrocalamus latiflorus. The sequence goes on from CM029668.1 coordinate 14,901,256, forward strand.
CGGTGAATAAAGATTAAGCCAAACTTTATTACCCAGAAAAACCCATATGTTAACTTGGCTTAGCCATGTAGAGAACCAAAACCTAGAAGATGGTTAGAGGATCCATTGCTCCGATTGATCTCTGTGGTGGCCGCCACCGCTCTCCACGTGCCCAGTGACGCTTGCTGCGAGGTTGCCACTATCAATTGGAGGCATGGTCTAGATCTGCTGACACATTGCATATATCTTGTGTTGTATCTGTGCTTTCTCCTTGTGGGAGACGGGAAGAAAAATTATAAATGGTAAAAAGAAGAAAAAATCTCAGTGCTAAGTACGTACAGTTATATATTTTTTCCTTAAGAATTATCTGGAGTCGATATGAGCCGTTATAACTTGGATCCACTAGATAAACTGATGCCACCGGATAATAACGCATTCAAGAATTTATGCATACATATTAATTGACCCATTCACAACAAAAAAAAGAATCAATTCACAAACATTAATTGACCCATTCACAACAAAAAAAAGAATCAATTCACAAACAGATCCATTCAATAATTTGTGCACATATATTGAACTCAACACAACCTGAACCTTGTTCTAAAAATTAGTTAGCCACCCATTCAACTACAACTAATTTACTCATTCAATACAACAAAATCCAAGGAGTTGGTACATTTTATAAAATGCTCCACATTCAAGTATGCGGACCCCGGGCATCGAATATCCAAAATCATCGTGTGTGTACCATACTAGTTCCATGATCAATGGCTAGTACACAACACCACAAAAATTGAAATCATATACATACATATTGCATTCATACAATTTACAACAATAGGCCACACATACACGATATTTATCAAGTTTATAACAAATAGGCCGACCGGCCAAATAAACATAAGTACCAACAGAGTGCAGTGGAAGACTAGGTAAATAAATCAAAATGCATCCAATGGTATTTCATCCATACCTCATAGACAACCGACAAGGATTAGGCCCTAGAAAGTATCGTCATTGTACCCTTCGGTACTAGGTGCAAAGTATGCGATGTCGGGCATAGTTTCTTCCTCATTCTCCGAACAATAATTTAACTAGGTTGAGTACATTGTGATGAGGACATCACTTCGTCAGATACACACAACACTCCTCCACTTGACATTCAAGGACCAATCACTAGAGCTCGCGCCCGACAATTGAATTTACAGGTGAGCTCGTTCCTAAGTACTTCTTTTTGTTCATTTGAGAATCGATTGCTACCTAATGATTTAATTATGATTAGGAACCATGGAGAGGACCTAGAAGTACTTGGAGAAGGGCTACGAGGCGCACAAGTCCAGCAAGGGTGGTCGAATCATGATGGAGGTCCAACTCAAGCCGACTTCGAATCCAATTCGGAGTCCAGGACCAGGCCGCACTAAAACGGACACCCAGATCGCATCCGGACTCCGTTTTGGACGTTCCACATATGTATGGAAATCTGAGAAGACTACCTTTCCAATGGCTCTGGTCCCATGTCAAACTTCCTTCTGAGTCAACGGGAATCGTCGAAACAAGTGGGCATTCAGAATCTGTCAGGGTGCTGCGCCACCGTCTTTGGGCCGTTCGGCTTTGTATCGTGTTGGAGCCCATTAGGGGCGTGTCCAGGGGTTTTGCACGCCCCTAACTCCGTTATATCCAACCGCCACCCCCACCATTAGGGTTGGGTTTTGCTTAGATTAATTCTGTCTTGAACAGTTTCGCCGTTCATCGGTTTGTGAGACCCCAACTTTCGAGTGCTAAATCAATACATCTGCAATTCAGTTGTGTTCTTCCTTGTTCTTGCTTGTGCTCTTCGATTCGCAGGCGAGGATTAGCCTTCTTGGCGAGGTCAACCGGGCTGCGCACGGTTGATAACCTGAGGAGACGTGGTGCTGCGATTGCGGGGTTCGGGACGTGTTGTTCGGAAGCCGGATCGATTTGTGTCGCGCCTCCACCAAATCGAACATATCCAGAACCTGTTGGAAGATCGGGACCCCGTTCCCATCAAGTGGTAATCAGAGCTTCAGGTGTTCCTTCAGGTTCACGTTACCCTCCTTTGTTGTTTTCGGTTTCATCCTAGAGTCCATGAAAAAGCCCTACAAAAAACAATTGTAGTCATAGGTTGTTTCCTGTCCTAGATCTCGTTTAGCCTTTGCACAATTTGATTCCAGAGTCCGTAGTGTTGAGTTTGTGTCCTTAGTCGAGTTGTGTTGCTGGTTTAGATTGTGTTTTATTTCGGGTTGTCTTGCTTCCGCTTCATCCCATACAAACCCTAGCCGTCATCCATCGCGTATTCCACCCTCTGTTTTTGTTTTCCCACCCATATCTCACCCTCTGTTTTAGTCATCCTTCGCGTCTCGTGATCACACAGTATCATCCCCCACCATTCCCCGAGCTTCCGCCACCAATTTCCACCAATTCCCTCCACCCGATTTCGTTTCGGCCTCCACAGAAACCATAACTCGGAGTCCCATCTTCAAACGGCCATAATTTTTGCATACGGATTCGAAATCAGGCGATTTTTTTTAAATTGGGTGAAATTAAATTTTGCATCCGAAACCGACCTGATGTTGTCAGGTTTTGGCGAATTTATTTTGCCCAAATTCGGCCTGGAAAGTGCAGTACTCGAGCTCCGAACTTTCATCACCAAATTTACAACACATTCATCATTTTCTGTAGGCCACACCTTACATTAGATTGAGGTGAAACTTTGTGTGGTTCCTATTTCTGTGCTCTGCTTTGTGAAAAAAATAACAGAAAAAAGAAACAAAAAAGAAAAATTTTGACACCTGGTTTTGCCTGAGAGCAAAGGCACCTGAGTTCTGTGCCGAAAAAAAAAGAAAAAAAGAAAAAAAGAGCACAGTTTTAGGTGACAGAAATTTCTTTGTTTTGTGCTTATGCTGAATTAAGTCTCTCAGTGCCTGGCCATCTTTGTTGCTGTCTCTGCTTTACTATTCTGGTCTTGACTCCTTGTTCATCATATCTTAACCCTGATATAGGACACATTTAGACCAGCAACTAGGACCAGTGCTTTGGACATTTATTCAGCATTACTATCTGTTATTGACTTGTGTTCCACTAACATATTTGGCCTTCCAAGCTCCATATACATACTTCCGGACAACACAGTTTTTGACCCTTGCAATCGCCGGGTCACACTCTCTAGGTATCACGAACCAGCCACCGGTTGTACCACCTACTGTTTGCGATGGTAAGAACACTTGTAAGAGCTTGGTAAGCCACTTCCTTTGCAGGTTTCCACTGTCCTTCCTTTCTAGTTGATAGGGATAATCCTTTTGTTTTCCCTGTGTTTCCACTAACCATGGCAGGAGACAAAGGAAACGAGACACCGGTCGATTTCAACGAGTGTGTTAGTCGCGGCCATCTACAAGCTGCGCTCGACAAAAAAAATGCTTCAATCACTGATCTCGGCGCGAGAATGGACACAATCGTCGCCGCCATTGCCAAGTTGAACACCACGGAAGGCATTGAGCGGGTGGAGCGGCGGTTGGCTGACCTCACTAGTCGGATGGACACATTGGAGGCACGCCTACCACCTGTCAATGATGGCCATCATCCTGATGAAGACGCCGTGTATGATGCAGATGGCAACATTGATCGGCGAGCGACACAGGATGCACGACTACGTCGGCGTCTTCAGCAAAACCGACAGGGTATGGGAGGTGATAACCAGAACCGTCATGGTAACGACGACCCTTTTGCTAAAGTCAAGTTTACCATTCCATCTTTTGCTGGTCTTTACGATGCTGATATATATCTTGATTGAGAGATGACGGTAGAGCAGAAATTTAATTCTCACTTGGTTCCTGAACAACATAGAGTTAGACAAGCTACTAGTGAGTTTAAGGACTTTGCTATTATCTGGTGGAATGAACTAAGTAACATGCGCTTACAACCTGATACATGGGAGCGGTTAAAAGAAGATATGCGTAATCGTTTTGTTCCTCCCACATATAAACTTGATTTGAGAAAAAAAAATTGCAGCGCTTAGAACAAGGTGATCGTTCTGTTCAGGACTATTATGCTGAGCTTCAAAAGGGTATGATGCGTTGTGGGGTTGTTGAGGACACGGATGATAAGATTTGTCGTTTCTACGGGGGGTTACGGCGTGAAATTCAGGACATTGTTGATTATAAAGAATTTACTACTGTCAACCAGTTGTTCCAGCTTGCTATGCTTGCAGAAAAAGAATTGCAGGGACGCAAGGAATCAGCGAAGGCAAGCACCGGACGACCCTTCTACACGCCGCGCACGACTACATCGACGGGACTGCCCAAGTCTTCTTCGAGTTTTCGTTCTCCTCCACCACCTGTGAACAAGATTGCAGCAGCGCCACCGAAGCCACCTTCCACGTCACGCTTTGCAGATGCTTCAAAAAATTCCTTGCAGGTTCCAGCCAAGAGTTCTTCTTCCGTGGCTTCAACGGGCCGCTCCTCCGACATTCAGTGCCACCGCTGCCATGGGCTTGGTCATGTGCAGAAGAATTGCCCTAGCCAACGGGCATACATCGCTACAGAAGATGGAGGTTACATCAGCACTTCGGATGTCGAGGAGGATGATGATGCTGTTGCTGCTACCTCGGACGACAATGGCGGTGGTGATGACGACCTGATCCTTGGTGGGGCGTCCACAGCGACGCTACGGAGCATCATTGTGCAGCGAGTCCTCAGCACACAGGTACAACAACCCGATAAGTTTCAACGCCATAATTTGTTTCAGACTTTCTTCGCAATCAAGAACTGTCGCGCACGTGTCATCATTGATGGAGGAAGTTGCAACAACTTGGTAAGTTCTGATTTGGTCAAGAAGCTTGGCTTGACCACGCGACCGCATCCACATCCATACCATATTCAATGGTTAAATGACTCTGGAAAAGCTAAGGTAACACAAACATGTCGAGTCCATTTTTCCATTGGTGGTTATGTTGATCATGTTGATTGTGATGTGGTTCCTATGCAAGCATGCTCTCTTTTATTGGGTCGACCTTGGGAATTTAATAATGATGCTTTACACCATGGTAGTAGTAACAAATACACTTTTATGCATAAGGGAAAGAAAGTTACTTTACTGCCTTTGACTCCAGCTGAGATTATAGAGGCCGATAGGGAGCGAGCTGCTGCTACTAATGATCCAAATAAACATGATAAATCTGAAAAACAGCAAGTACTCCATTTGAACAATTCTGTTATGCTTGCCACCAAATCAGACCTTGCTGAAATTGATGATGTTAATGATATATGTTATGTTTTTGTGTGCAAAGATGCTTTATTTTCTCTTGATAATATGCCTTGCACTTTGCCTGCTCCTGTCACTAACCTTTTGCAGGAGTTTAGAGATGTTTTTCCTGATGAGATTCCTCCAGGACTTCCACCCCTTCGAGGGATTGAGCACCAGATTGACTTGATTCCTGGAGCGAGCTTGCCAAACCGTGCGGCGTACAGGACGAATCCTGAAGAGACTAAGGAGATTCAGCGACAAGTCCAAAACCTTTTGGACCGTGGGTACGTACGTGAGAGCCTTAGTCCTTGTGCTGTTCCTGTTCTTTTGGTTCCCAAAAAAGATGGTTCTTGGCGTATGTGTGTAGATTGTAGAGCCATTAATAACATTACTATAAGGTATCGTCATCCTATTCCTAGACTAGACGACATGCTTGATGAGTTGTGTGGTGCTATAATTTTCACAAAGATTGACTTGCGTAGTGGATACCACCAAATAAGAATGAAACTTGGCGATGAATGGAAAACTGCTTTTAAAACTAAGTTCGGCTTGTATGAGTGGTTAGTCATGCCTTTTGGTTTAACTAATGCACCTAGCACTTTCATGAGATTAATGAACGAGGTTTTACGTCCTTTCATTGGCAAATTTGTGGTCGTTTACTTTGATGATATCTTGATTTATAGCAAGTCCATGGATGAACATTTGAATCACTTACGTGCTGTTTTTAATGCTTTGAGAGATGCACGTTTGTTTGGTAACCTTGAAAAGTGCACCTTTTGCACGGATCGAGTCCCTTTTCTTGGCTATGTTGTGACTCCACAGGGAATTGAGGTTGATAGAGCCAAGGTGGAAGCGATATGGAGTTGGCCCACGCCCACGACGATCTCCTAAGTAAGGAGTTTTCTTGGCCTTGCTGGATTTTATCGCCGCTTTGTCAAGGAATTCAGCACCATTGTGACACCGTTGATTGAGTTGACAAAGAAGGCCGTCGTGTTCCATTGGGGGCCATCACAAGAGGAGTCCTTTAATCTTTTGAAGGACAAGCTTACACACGCACCATTGCTCCAACTTCCAGATTTTGGTAAGACTTTTGAGCTGGAATGTGATGCTAGCGGAATTGGTATTGGTGGTGTTTTGATGCAAGAAGGCAAACCTGTTGCCTACTTTAGTGAAAAATTGAATGGTCCTGATCTTAATTATTCCACGTATGATAAAGAATTGTATGCTCTTGTTCGTTCTTTAGAGACGTGGCAACACTATTTATGGCCTAAAGAATTTGTCATTCATTCCGATCATGAATCACTTAAGCATATTCGTAGTCAAACCAATTTGAATCGTAGACATGCTAAGTGGGTTGAATTTATTGAATCTTTTCCTTATGTCATTAAACACAAGAAAGGAAAGGATAATGTGATTGCTGATGCTTTGTCTCGACGCTATACCATGTTGTCTCAACTTGATTGTCGCATTTTTGGTCTTGAAACTATTAAAGCACAATATGCTTTTGATGATGATTTTAAGGATGTCTTGTTGCATTGTAAAGAGGTACAAGCATGGAATAAATTCGTGATCAATGATGGATTTTTGTTTAGAGTTAACCGCCTATGCATTCCAGTTGGTTCCGTTCGTCTTTTGTTGTTGCAGGAAGCGCATGGAGGCGGTTTGATGGGACATTTTGGTGCTAAGAAGACGGAGGACATTCTAGCCACACACTTCTTTTGGCCAAAGATGAGGTGAGATGTTGAGCGGTTTGTGGCTCGCTGCACTACATGTCAAAAAGCTAAGTCTCGCTTGAATCCACATGGTTTATATATGCCTCTTCCTGTTCCTTCTATTCCGTGGGCCGATATTTCTATGGACTTTGTTTTAGGATTGCCCAGGACTAAGAGGGGGAGGGATAGTATTTTTGTTGTTGTGGATCGTTTTTCTAAGATGGCTCACTTTATACCATGTCATAAAACCGATGATGCCGTTCATATTGCTGACCTCTTTTTCACAGAGATAGTTCGTTTGCATGGTATGCCTTCTACTATTGTTTCAGATCGTGATGCCAAGTTCTTGAGTCACTTTTGGCGTACTCTATGGAACAAGTTGGGTACAAAGTTGTTGTTCTCTACAACATGTCACCCACAAACTGATGGCCAAACCGAGGTGGTGAACCGCACATTGTCTACCATGTTGAGAGCTGTTTTGAAGAATAATTTAAAGCTGTGGGAAGAGTGTTTGTCGCATGTTGAGTTCGCATATAATCGAGCGGAACACTCCACCACCAAGGTAAGTCCTTTTCAGGTAGTGTATGGATTCAATCCCCGTGCCCCTATTGATATTTTGCCTTTGCCTACTAGTGAGAGAGTTCATAATGATGCTAAGGAGCGTGCTGATTTTATTGTCAAAATGCATGAGACTACTAAGGCAAACATTGAAAAGATGAATGAAAAATATAGGATTACTGGTAGTAAAGGTAGAAAGGAAGTTAAACTTGAACCGGGTGATTTTGTTTGGTTGCACTTGAGAAAGGATAGATTTCCTGAGTTAAGAAAGTCGAAATTGATGCCTAGAGCTGCTGGTCCTTTTAAGATAGTTGGGAAGATAAATGATAATGCATATAAACTTGAGTTGCCTCTCGAGTTTGGGATTAGTCCCACCTTTAACATTTCAGATTTGAAGCCATACTTGGGAGAGGAAGATGAGGCCGAGTTGAGGACAACTCCGCTTCAAGAGGGGGGGATGATGAGGACATCACTTCGTCAGATACACACAACACTCCTCCACTTGACATTCAAGGACCAATCACTAGAGCTCGCGCCCGACAATTGAATTTACAGGTGAGCTCGTTCCTAAGTACTTCTTTTTGTTCATTTGAGAATCGATTGCTACCTAATGATTTAATTATGATTAGGAACCATGGAGAGGACCTAGAAGTACTTGGAGAAGGGCTACGAGGCGCACAAGTCCAGCAAGGGTGGTCGAATCATGATGGAGGTCCAACTCAAGTCGACTTCGAATCCAATTCGGAGTCCAGGACCAGGCCGCACTAAAATGGACGCCCAGATCGCATCCGGACTCCGTTTTGGACGTTCCACATATGTATGGAAAGCGGAGAAGACTACATTTCCAATGGCTCTGGTCCCATGTCAAACTTCCTTCTGAGTCAACGGGAATCGTCGAAACAAGTGGGCGTTCAGAATCTGTCAGGGTGCTGCGCCACCGTCTTTGGGCCGTTCGGCTTTGTATCGTGTTGGAGCCCATTAGGGGCGCGTCCAGGGGTTTTGCATGCCCCTAACTCTTTTATATCCAGCCGCCACCCCCACCATTAGGGTTGGGTTTTGCTTAGATTAATTCTGTCTTGAACAGTTTCGCCGTTCATCGGTTTGTGAGACCCCAACTTTCGAGTGCTAAATCAATACATCTGCAATTCAGTTGTGTTCTTCCTTGTTCTTGCTTGTGTTCTTCGATTTGTTGGCGAGGATTAGCCTTCTTGGCGAGGTCAACCGGGCTGCGCACGGTTGATAACCTGAGGAGACGTGGTGCTGCGATTGCGGGGTTCGGGACGTGTTGTTCGGAAGCCGGATCGATTTGTGTCGCGCCTCCACCAAATCGAACATATCCAGAACCTGTTGGAAGATCGGGACCCCGTTCCCATCACATTGTATACTCAATAAGACTTGTAGTGTATCGCAAAATTATATATATATATATATATATATATATATATATATATATATATATATATATATATATATATATATATCAAAGGATTAAGCTCTATGCTAAGTTATCTTCAGCATGAAGTAAGTTTCATTTGCAATATGGATAAATAGTAATTTGCAATGGAATTGTAAAGAGCAATTGATATGTAATGAAATAACATGTTTATAACTTTAATAATAGGAAATCACAGTGATTCATAGCCCTCCTTGGCTATGAATTATCAAACAAATCCTGACCACAGGCGTGACACATGCAACACGTACATGCCATCCCAATTTCCAACGAAAATATTTTATTAAAATAAAAGCTACACCCATTGTAGCTACATCCAAATATATTCATGACCGTGAGCATGGCTATTTATATAGTTTTTAATACTCTTGAGAGATTGTACAACTTTACCCACATGAGATAACCAAATACACTGTCGGCAACTTCATGCTTCCTTGAGTTTGTGATGATATTGATTATCATATAGCCTTTACATCATATAGTCCTAACCTTGCACTAGCCTGATGAATGACAAACCCTTACTTAGATGTGTCATTCCTCTAAGTGAGCATTCACCGTTGTATTGCAAGTTTTGGCCCCAACACCTTGGTGAAGGGGCCCCTACGAGTAAACCTTCCTGAAATGCCATCACTATTTCGTACTATCAAAATGCAAGGCTAGTCCTAGATAACTTAGGCAGCTTAGCACATGTGGTTGTATGGTTAGACTTAGATAGGTGATAATAGCATTTGGTCCTTAATTGACTCAGTGAGAATCTCCCCTATCTACATGCGAGATACACTCTCACATTTCTTAGTTTATCATATAACTCGCTCGTGTCTAAATCTAGGTTTTTTACTTTATTTTATATGAAACTAACAGAGGTTCCTCCTCAGGTCCAACATTTCAAAATCACCCATATCCACGTGCAAATTTTCCCAAATAATCAAACTTAGTGAAAACTAGTGTGTGGCTAAGCATCTAGATAATATACTAAATGTAATATAGCATATTTGATATTAGCTACTATCTAAATCATGTTCTAAAGGCTACAACAGTAAGAATATGAATATCACAAGGAGAATCAATGCATACACACTAGTAGAAATGTGCACATCTATGACGAATTTGTCGTGACGAATGAAAATCGCGTCACTGACCAGTGCCTAACTATGACGAAATTTTGTGTTTCATCATGGAGCATTGGTGACGGACCTCGGGCACCAACTATTTATGACGAAACTCAAAAACGCGTCATTGAACAACACAGATATCGTCACAGATGACACGCGCGGCTCGCATTACTCATTTCTGATGCTCTGTTTTCGAACTGTAATGAACACGACTTCGTCATTAAACCATTATAAGATAGCTGACGAACATACTTTCGTCATAAGTCTCCGGGCACCCCTTGTCCATGTCTTGTATTACTGTGGGGCCCGGGCCCATCATGCCACGTGTACTGTCCGCAGCGATCTGCCACGTGTATTATGGGACTGGACGACTTGCGTGGCAGCCACGTGTAACAGTGGGTCCCGCAACTAATATTTTGCAAAAAAAAAACATTCTAGGTTGGGATCGAACCCGGGACCTGTAGAGAGCAAAGAACGGCTTTACCATTGCGCTACATGATCACTTGCGTTGGTGTCTCATTGTAAATATTGTAGTACCGTATACTCCCTGGCTCCCCTCCACGTTGACTCAAATTGGAATCCCCGTCTAGTAAACTTGGATCTCTGTCCGCTCCCTTGACTTGCGGAGAGGCGGCGACGGAGGAGGAGGATTCCCCGTCGGGCGCTACGGCAGAGGAGCCCTGCCCCGGTCTGGTGTGGTGGCTGTGGCTCTCTTTTTGCGGCGAGGCGGCAAAGCTTTCCCAGTCGGGTGCGGCGGCGGAGAAGGAGGATTCCCCGTCGGGCGCTGCGGCGGAGGAGCCCCGCCCCGGTCTGGTGTGGTGGCTGTGGCGCCCTTTTTGCGGCGAGGCGGCGGAGCTTTCCCGGTCGGGCGCGGCGGCGGAGGAGGAGGATTCCCCATCGGGCGCTGCGGCGGAGGAGCCCCGCCCCGGTCTGGTGTGGTGACTGTGGCGCCCTTTTCGCGGCGAGGCGGCGGAGCTTTCCCGGTCGGGGGCGGCGGCGTTGGCGTCCCGGTCAGGTGTGTGCCGCGGCAGAGGCGCCCTGCAGCCGAGCCGTTCCAGTTCATAGCTGAAAGGTATGTGTACCTTCTTCTAGTATTAGATTCGTGGTTCCTGGTAATAGCTCACTAGTTCCCGGTGTTGGATTTGTGTTCATAGCTCTCTAGCTAGTTCCTGCATACTTATAGGACTGTGTATTATGTTGATATGGAGATGAGGCTGAAGGATTCATATTAGATACAAGGGAACAGGGGGAGAGGGAAGGAAAAGAAGTTTGTACACCTCAACAACTTCTTATAGGTCATATACACTACAGATTTGTACACACCCTATTAACAAATTTCAATGCAAATCAACGGTTGCTGTACAAAAAAAGAAATCAACTACCTATAGCAAACTGTGTATTATTTGTTCTAGTGTTAGATTTGTCACTTTCGACTGTTTTATCTGAATTTGCATACTTATGCTACAACAGATGGACAGAAGCTGGGTAAATGGAGACAATTCACACCTGCGTACATCCATGGAGTTGAACAATTCATGGAGTTTGTTAGACAAAGACACCCGGAGCAAACCCAGATCCTTTGCCCGTGCCGTCGATGTCTTAACCAGACTTTACGGCCTCAGGCAGAAGTGCATGACCACATACATATTTCTGGAATGTCGTCCACATACACCAGATGGATTCATCATGGGGAATCTTTAGCTGCTGACATTCCTACTAGGTACAAGTGGATATGACTACCGTTACCTACAATATAGCGATTTTAGTGAAACATATTTGCATGCATAATAGTTTTTACAAACAATAGGCAATAATTGAAGTAGTATGATCAACATGGTCAAAGGGGACACTTGCCTTGCTATGGTTTCTTAGAGAGTTACCCGAGATCGATCTCATATATTTCCCGGTACGTTAGTATCTAATCGTAAAGGCCAAACGAGCATAAATAAGAGCCAAATAAATTCAAATAAAAATCAAATCTATTTTTTTTTGTATATTATGAAATAGCATTATTTTAGAAAAATTAGAGACATAAAATACTTAAATTGGAATCCATATACAAAAGTTATTAACAAAACAATTTTGTGTGGTGGAAAAATCCAAGAAAAAGAAAAACTACATTTTGTGCTAACTGGATTTTGAATTTCTGACATTAAACTTCTATTTTCCTTCCTAACTTATGATCTTTATTAAATATACAACCCATGAGAATTCCTCCAACTCGATCCAATTTGGCATGTAGGTGTTGCTCGCTATTATCAATTATTGTTGCTCATCATGCAAAAACTCATGTATCTAGTCCCCTCATATTAATCATTTAAACAATTCACAGATGTTCAATCCATGCAGATACATAACACTTTCCAATCTCATTCCCATATCTTTGGTGATGCGAAGTGCCCGATCTTCACAACGTAGGATCGATGTGGTAACCTCACGAACCGATGGCGCCAACCACTGTTAGAACAGTAACCTACGACAAAAGAATTCACTCAACCACATGCTCGTGATCCTGTCTACTCAACAACCAAGTAGACGTATTGCTGCTCTTGCGAGCCACAAGGAAACACAAGAACAACAAAAGGTATTCTCAAGAAAATCACCCAATTCCCAAAGGTAGCGCATAGCATAAACCCGAGAATAAGCAATACTAGCTATCTTGAAAATAGCATGGTTTGACTCAAAGGTTACATATTACAAGGCTTATATTGCCCTGGGCATAGTTCGTAGGACCCCTTAATCATGCACAACTCAATCTTTTATCGTATTAGACTCGAAATCCTACAAAAATAAACTGAAATCAATAGCTGTCACTTTGTTTTGGTTGTAGAAATTGATCCTTGATGAATCTAAAGATAAGTCTTCTTCTGTTACATAGTCCTTGAAATAAGCTTTCCAATAAATCCAAGATCTCCTCAATCGGACTCCATATGTGAAAGTTATTGCCTTTTAATCACAAGGAATACCTTTAGGTCTGCACTGAAACAGTCATGTATGTCATTACGACCACGTTGATGACTGTTACGACCATGTTGTGTTGATTTCGACTATGACCATGCCCTCTTTATGACCACACCTCCTCTGCTGATGTTGGCTTCAACCACTTGTAGCAGTCATAGCCTTCGTAGTCGTCTGAGCTTCAAAGAGGATTGGACGGTCCGAACAAGCCAAAGCCATTCAGACTGGTCCAAATGTTTTGATGCAATCAAATAGTTCAGAATGAGTCTACAGTTGTAGAAGTCGTAGTCATAGTGGCGCAGTGGTCGTAAGTCATAGGCGGTAATGTGGTCAAAGATATGGTCGATGAAACCGTGGTCGTAGACACCAAGGTCGTAGACACTGTGGTTGTAGGCACCGTGGTTGTAGAAACTATGGTCAGAGACACTCTGTCGAACTGTGCAGATAGCACCGGAGCGTTCGGACTGGGCAGAACATTTCGAAGCCGATTCAATGGCCCAAAGATGATCGAACGATGCTAACTGTGTCCATAGTCGTTGGCCTGATCCAGAAGTCGTCTCTGATGCTGATTGAACTCGATAACAGCAAGGCAATTTTGTGAGCTTGAGTGGTCGTGGGGCCAATCTGACGTGGCAAAAAAGGCTCAGACATGTCTTTCCTTGCTTATTCCCCATGTGTTTCTCCTCCGTTAACTTTTCCTCCATATTTTCAACCCCAAAAGCTTCACAACATTCGAACCTGAGAATGCACAAAATATTTGTATGAGTAGTAACCAATTCTCATGTAAGTTAAAACCAAATGCAATTAGGAGCAAACTCATCTTTTAATTAATCTTTTTAGCTCATGCTCGTGTAATCAGTCCAGTTGGTAGTTCAGGAGAAGAAGGTATCTTTGGGATGTCCTCATCATCCTCCCCCTCTTGGAAAGGAGTCATCCTTGACTCTCATTCTTCCATTCCAAAGAATGGTAATAAATCAGCAATATTGAATGTAGAATTCACAGCATAATCATCTCTTGGAAGCTTGATATTATAGGCGTTGTCATTGATTTTATAGGCATTGTCGTTGATCTTGTGTGTCATTGTCTATGGAGTAAGTCATGACTGTTGTCTCTTCCTCCTCATCATTCTATATGTTGTGCTTTGTTGCTGTCTTGGGCATAAAAGAACCTTTGGGCTTTTTACGATTAGGACAACAACCAAGCCTAGCATGTAGCATGATGAGAAGGAAGAGACTCTGGCCATGACCAACTTCATAGAACCTGATACACTATTGTGTATCATTAGCTTCATACTAGAGTGTTGCAAAGAGATCTTGTAGCAATAATATACGTCATCGAATATTCTTATTTCTTAATAACAACATTAAAGTACGTAAAATCAACCATGTGCCAATGTTTATGCTCACAGCTTATTGTAATTAATTTTTTCTTGTAAGAGAGATGACGTTTGCACAGTCATCATCGTCATCGTTGATGAATGGGTCTAATGCTCCGAAGACCACAGTAGTTAAGCATGGCAAAGGAATATCGAAAAGGCTAGAGGGCCGAATGATCATCATGGAGGTCTATCTGGATGGGGTCCCTCTGCAACCGAAGAAAGTAGCATCAACATTCCAATCTACCTGCGGGATACTTGGAAGGCAACGGGTCTCCATCACCACAGCGAACTAGAAGTTTTTAACAGATTTAAAAAAGTCAACTGTGGGTGGATATTTCAAACTCGTTTGAGATCTTAGCAAAAGTCAAGGAACTTGTTAAATGGCAATCATTTCTTGCGATAGGAAAAGAGTGGAAGACCATCAAGGGCATGCTTGTCACACAGTATATGAAAAGGGGATGGATGCCCTTCACGAGGTATCACTTATTGTCATCAGAAACATGGGAGGACTTTGTGCCGATGAAGACTGAATTTCAATAGTAAAGCGCGGCACACAAGGCTCTCCAGGCACAAAACACTCACTCTCATAGACTCGGCACCGCTGGGTATGCAGGCAAACTCCCGCAATGGAAGATGGAGGACAAGGTCGCAATCTGATCAGAGGCCTCCCCGCAATTTGCTGCGATTATAAATGAGCATGCCCAAAACTAGTTAAGAGCAAGGTCATCAACCACATCTTCGAGCATTACCACTTTCAAAAACTCCGCAGACGAGAAAGTGACCCAATGTCTGGTAACATATGTTAAACTACCTAGTTGTTAATAGGTCCATAACTTCATGTGGTCTAAAATATCATGATTGCCTCCTACAGCAAGCATTGACTACCAAATTTTTCCAAGGCTCCTTCGAAATAGACAGGGAGAGGGATATACTATCCAAGGCCCTAGGAAATAAGGAGCACCTGGGTCGCACGTGGGGCCTAGGGATTTACATACCTTGGAGGCACGGATTTTCAAATGACTTCAGGGCATATAGGAGTAGGAAGAGATTCAAGGTCGAGCGCAATGAACATATGAAATAGGAGCTTCGTGCACAACTTGAGGAAGAGCTATCTATCTCACTTCGAGATAAAGATAAGTTACATGCCTGGTACATGTAGAGGTCCAACATGAAGCCAAATCAGCAAATTGGATTCACCGTGAGATACACGAAGGCACATTTCCTCCATAACTCAAACTACTTCGTCATGACCTTCAAAGACTTATTCTTACTATTCAACCTCGATGAACTCGACACCTCACTTCTGCAATGTTGGACACTGTAAGTGTACTATACAATCAAGTTCTACATTTACGTAACACCAATGAATGTCATAACTCATTGGTTATGTATAGATCCATGATCCAATAAGTTCGATGACGGCGAGAACCGGTGGGTTTCCTCGACTCACACTTGGTCTTCAAGTAATTCATCAACAAAAATGCATCTTTCGTCAAAGATTACATAACGACGGGATTCCTCGCTCAAAGTGACAAGGATTACATCCTGCTACCGTTCAACCAGAGGTAAGTGCTTCACTAGTTGCCATACAAGTTTTATTTGTACTTCATACGTGACACGAACTTAGAATTAATCATTATGATGACATACATGACTAGGTCTCACTGGATTCTGATTGTGATTATACCAAAGTGGAGTAAGGTAATATACCTTGATTCCCTATTTAGGAACAACGACGACTTAAGTCATGTGCAACAAGCATTTGACAAGACTCATTTCCTACATACATAACTCTATTGTAGTCTTCCCTTCGTTTATAATGGCTGATGCTAGCTTTTTGGAATTACATTGGTCGTTCAGCGCTTACATTGCCTGAGGAGGGAGACACAAGGAATCCAGTGTTACATTGCAACACAGGATGCAATTTCTGGTGCCTGCTACAACACAACAATTCTATATCACACAGACATGCATCATATTTACATACATTTGCCCATCATTTTACCCCATTATCTTTCACATTTTGGGACCATTTATCATCATTTACACACTTTTATATATTTAATTGCTCGAAATGGACTATTTTACACTTTTTGTGCTTTTCCACAGGCTGGCGCGATCGAGGCGCATAAACGACAAATTCGACATTCTGGGACTGCTCCATACAGATGTACGCGTCGTCACGGATGCGAAGGATCTATCCGCGAAGAAAACGGAGCTCTGGAGGTCTAAATCAGAAGGAATTACAATGGAGAAGGAATGTTTTGCAATTCCTGAAAAGTGGGAGGACTAAATTGCAAAACAGCCAAATCCCCACTCGGCCAGAAAACCCTAGCCGCCGCAATTACCAAATGAGCCTGGCACTTCTTCTCCCTTGGCCCCAGCGTGCTTTCCTTCCCCCATCTCTAGCTTCGGCCGGCGGCGAGGCCAGGCCGGCTCGCAACCGCGCCACCAAACCCCACCGCCGTCCTCACCTACCCAATCTCCTCCGACGCCCCTCCCTGTCGCTCCTCCATCGGCGCCGCCAACCGCGCCACCGGCTCTCGGCCGCCTCTGTTCCCGCCTCCTCACTCCACCGCCTACTCTCCCTCCGGCGCCACCACACCTAACCTCCGCCGCGCCTCCTCCCGTCACCAGATCCGGGCCATCTAGCCTCCCTTCACTGGCCATATCACTGCCGCCTCTCCTCTTCCCTGCCACCGTTTCTCGCCGCCTTCTCCCGTTCGCCGCCACCTCCACTCGCCGGCCGCCCTGCTGCCTTCTCTCGTGTGCCCTCACCACTTCTCCATCCGCGCCACCAGGCTTCGCTGCCCCTACCTCTAATCCCCATCTCGCCGGCGATCTCTCCTCCACCGAGTCCCCTCTGCATCATCGGTCGCCGCATGTCTCCGTGACCACAGCACCAGCCGCCGGCTCTTCTTCGTTAACATCGTCTCTCCACCGACACCGACGGGCATCGACTACTTCAACATCGCCTCACCACCGACGGCTACTTCCCACTGCTTCTACTTTAGTGCCGCCACCGGCTGCCGATCTCCATCGCCACCGACACATCCCCTGCCCTGCTTCCTCTACTATTGCTCTATTCAGTTAAATTTCAATTCCTCTCATTTCCTCTCTCTGCTGTTCTCAATTAACTTTGAAATAGATTGCTGTTAATGCCCTGTTAATTGATGCTTTATGATTTGTGCTTGTTGTTTTGAGATTGTGCTATGTTGCTGTGATGGTTAATTGTGGATGTTGATCTATTGATCTGTGAGTGTGTAGTATTCTGTTAATTTGAGCACTGATTAAACTGTTGGTTATATGCACTGTGATTGTGGATGTGAAATGTTATGTTGATTTATGGATCATGATGATATGGGCATTGGTTCTGATCATGTGAGTTGTGATCTGAGTTAGATTGTCTATGTTGGCATTAGGTTAGTCTGTGCTTATGGTCAGTGCGTGTGTGCTTTCTGTGAATTCGATGTCTTGTGCTTGTCCTACTGTCAGGGTTAGTATGTGTGTTTGTTTGAGAGTCTTGTCGAATTAGCTAGCCGGCCAACCGTCTCCCTTCCCATTTCTGTCTTGACTCTATTCTTTGCTTCTAGTCCTCCCTTTTTGCTTCTCTTAGCGGTCAGTCGGTAGTTAAATCATGTGTGCATTCGTAGTTCAGTGTTTTGTGTTGTCCTGCCGCCGTCATCTAGTTAGTAGTCGACAGTTTTCTCCCTCGTTCTTTCTAGACTCTCCCAGTGCTTCTCGACTCCCTCTTTCTGTCTCGCGGTCGATAGTTAATTGGATCGTCGGTCGGTAGTCGTGTCATTCATCCTCGTAGTCATTGTAGTTCGTGCGTCTGCGTTGTTCGTGCGTTAGTAGTCGTGTAGTTCATTCGGTCGTATGACGTCCATTCATACGGTCGTTCGTTCCCATCGCCCTTTTGTTCGTTCGTTGTTTAGTCGTTCCTCGTTGTCTGTGCGAGTTAGAGTTCGTTCGGTCTTTTTATTAGCTATTTTGGGTTTTGTTTTCCCCCGTTCCGTTTGACCTAGCTTTAGCCGAGCACCGGTAGCCTTAGTCTAGTTCCTGTGGAGAACACGACACTCGCCGCTATTTCAGTGGCAACCCGTGCACTTGCGGGTGTGCTATTTTTGCACGATCACACACTTCATAATAATGTCTCTAGAACTGACAATACCTATGTATATAATTCTATTTTTGCAGTGCCACCAGTAGCTACAAAGCAACGTATGTGGATTCTATGTTTGTAAACATATGCAGAAAATCATGAGCACTAAGACAAAAGATCTAGAGGTTTGTCAACCTGCCAATATTTATTTCGTGATTATCAATTTATATATATGTATATATATTTGCTAATGAATTTAACACTCCTAGCGACAAGGCATGGAATTTGATACAAGTGCATTCGATCTTGACAAACGCACTAAAGTTCAAGGAAATCTCTTCGAATTCTTGATGGTGGAGGTCATTCATCCGAATGGAGAGTTCAATCCTGGTGCTGATTATTAGATATTCAAACATTTGATTCAATTGTAATTCACTCAGTTGTGCTTAATTAAACAATTAATTCAATTATACTTCATTCAGTTGTTTAATTTATTTGTGAGATCTATGTAATGATTGTCGTGTGCTATATATGTGATCTTCTTGCTTGTTTTTAGAGAGCGTACTAGCATTTCGTGAGGCTAGCTAAAAAACAGAAAATAATTTAGCTATTCAAATAGCTATCACAGACAGTTTGTAACACTAAACCATATGTGATATATGACATATCACAGATGGTTTTTGGTATTAGTCGTCTGTGATATGTCAGATATTAGATATTACAGACGACTATGTTTAAAAATCATCTGTGATATCTGACATATCACATATGGTTTTTTATATTAGCCGTCTGTGATATGTCAGATATCACAGACGGATATGTTTAAGAACCACCTATGATATCTAATATATCACAGACGATTTTTTAAAAAACCGACTGTGTTGTAACTTATCACAGATAGTTTGAGAGTTATCTGTGATAACCAATTGTTATCACAGACACATAAATTCAGAGAATTTAGAAAGCATCTGTGATGACGGTTATGAATCGTCTATGATGTGGTAGTGGGAAGAACTTGGCAATTTCTGAGTACAGGCCCAAAAAAATGTGTACATGCATAGAGCACAAATCGGACAACTGATGTTAGCGAGGTGGTCAGTTTAAATTTTAGGCTTAAGTTATCTTATGAGAATATGTGTGCTGATTTTTTGCTCATGATTTTTTTTGTCCTAGGAATCAAAGAAAACAGAAGAAACAACTGCAGCAGGATCTCCACTGTCACAGAGAGATTGATGATGATGTGTTTGCCAAATTTAAAGATTAAGGATTCGACTGTTGGTTAATAAATTTGTATGTTGTTTACGGTGTGAAATCTGAAGAAACAGATGTATCATGTTATGAAGAAGATCAATCAGAGAAGATTGGAAAGTCCTACAGGAGATGGAAGAAATGAAAAACCAGCACGAATGGTTGCAATCTGAATTACAATAACCGGATGTGTTTAGGGCTGGGCATTCGGTTTTTTTGTCTATTCGGTCTTTGAAAAATTCGGGTTCTAAAAAATGAGGACCAAATTTCTCAGAAAAAAAACAAGGACCGAACCCAAATAGACCGAATTTTTTGTTCGGTCTATTCGGTCCACCGAATTGACCGAAATAAGATGGGGATCCTTGTCACCCCTCAAAATCTTTGTAAATTGTAATGAGCTAAACAAAACAAATAATATTCATGCATAAAGCAATGAGTAGCCAGCCAGTAAATAGATGATAGACATATCAAATAAGTACATACATCACATATTAAGTTCATGAATTCAAGAGACAAGAGACATATCAAATAATTCGGGTTATTTGGTCTATTCGGGTTTTGTAAGCCAAAGACCGAACCCGAACCCGAAGACCGAACTAAATCAAAATATTGACCGAACCCGAACCCCGAAACCCGAATAGACCGACAATTCGGTCTATCCGGGTTCGGTTCGGTTCAGTGTTCGGTTCTTGGGTTTAAAGTGCCCACCCCTAGATGTGTTGACGTTGTAATCGATTTACATGTTAGTAAGAAAACATGATATTTCTTTTAGTGCAATCTTAGTTTTGGCCATCCATATGTAAAATAGTATCAGATTGGCCACATGATTTATTATTACAAAATCCGTTATGATATACTATAATTTTGTGTAAATTTTCCCCCAAAATACTTTTATTCCACACTATTTGACGTTCATTGTTGGAACAACTTCATCTCATTTTTTTCCTCAAAAAGGCAAGGGTGGAGGCACCGCCCGGCGAGCCAGACTGCCTAGGCTCGCCGGCGACGCATAGTGGAAGATAAGCAGTAAGCTGCCCTTGCATCACAAAAATGGCGACTTTCCGGGCACAGTTCGACCGACGGCTGGGTAATCTGATCGGGCTGTAGCACTGGTAGGCTGGGTGCCTAGGAGTAGGCCGTTACTCACTCACTTGGGTCGTCATTCGTTAACTCATCATCACTCAGCGTCTCAGCACGTCATGGTCCTGCAGCAGCGCTGCGCGATGGGTCACAAGGCGGCCTGGCCAACCGCCCATACTACATCATGGTCATGGTAGGGCATACCGCCATACCCTAATTATTTTGGTCCTTCACCGAGAGTAAATGACAGCCAAGGGTCCTAGCGCACCTCTACCACCACCGCCGCCGCCCCCCTAAGCATGTGCGAGGGTGACGCTGGCACAGTAGCAGCTCCCAATAGCAGCTTGTTGGAATTTTCTTTGCTCTTGAACAGATCATGCTTGTCTGCGTTCTGCCCGCCTGGTTGCCTGTACGCGAAACACCACACCTGAGATCAAAAAAAAAAAAAAGAAACACCACACCTGTGTCCCTGTGTTGCGCCCTCCCTTCTCTCCGTGTGTGGGACCCACTAGCCCCTTGCCTCCCTCCTGGGATGTGATGATGCTTCCTGTTGGCTCCTTCTTCCTGTTGGCTCCTTCCATCATGGGACCCACGACGTGACGTCGCCTCATCACCTGCGCTGCTCAGGCAAGAAGCAAAAGAGAGTAGTGCCTTTGCTCTCTTTTCTCCATTCATATGCCTCCGGATCACATGTTGGACCGAAGCAACAATGCGAACACATGCGAGGAATAGTAGATGATTTCTTTTTCCCGGGGCACAAGCACAAGCACTTCCACTTTTCTATTTTTTTTCTCTCCACCGAAAACTGATTAGACAGGTATCTTTTTATATAGAGCAAATGATTATTTATATACAACATAAACTCTACGTATCAAAAGGGATAACAAACCAACACAAGTATTCATAACTAATACATCCTATATACGAAACAAACTCTTCAAAAATAACAAACCTACCAAAACAAAATTAATTACATCACAGCTCGCTTCATGAATGATCGTGAAGCGATCGATGGATCGGTCGCGTGGAAGGAAGCTAGCATTACATGGGTGCATGATGTGTACATGTTGGTATTGCCTACATGTTGTAGTTAGTGGCTGCTTTAGTTTAGAATTAGTGGCTGCTTTAGTTTAGAATGCTAGTAGGGTACCTTCATCCTCCCCTCTTGCATGATGCGTACAACAATGCATTCATGCTGTGCACTTCTTAATTTTTGTTTGGTATAGTGGTGTAGGTCAATGAGTCTCCCAGCAGGAGCGGGGCTAGCCTCTAATGCACGCGCCTCTACATACCATGCATTCGTACGTGCAAGAAATGCTGAGCTTTCACTTTCTTTTATTATTTAACGATGCGTGATAGTTTTATTGTTTATAGTTGCTAATAACAGGTGTTGGCTTTCTTTCATTAACCCTCCAAATTTTCATTCTGCTTCGCCACTGCCAATCGATCCCCAATTCCCCATTCTTAGTCCAGTCGAGTCGCCAGTCCCCAAGAGGCCACTCCCCCGATTGGAATGGATCTCCATTCTCAAGCCGGCCCTATGGCTATGGAAGGAGAGGGAGAAGAAGCCAACAAGCCTCTCTTGGTAATGGTGGCCGGGAGCAGTGATGATAGCCATCGCAGGGTTGCTTCTGCTTCTTCGATTGGGGTGGTGGTCGCTAACACCACCGTCGCCAGATCCTTTTGAGTTCGAAATCTCGATAAGCCCTTATGGATACATACAGTTAATTACTAATTAGCTCCCTTATGGATATGTATGGTTAATTACTACTAATAGGGTCTCTTCTTCCAATCCCATTCCCATCTCTTGCTTCCTCCTTTTTCTCCAGCTAATTTGGAGTAGATAACTAATGCATCTAATTGAAATGGTTGGGTAGAGTATGTAACTAGGCTAATATCTAATTAGGCAGATTTATTCTACTAGTGTTTTGGTACATCATCATTAATCAAGGACTAGGTCACTACTACAGAAAAGGTCATCACAGACGGTTCGAAAACGTCATCACAGACGGTTTTCTGAACCGTTTGTATTTATGGGTCAGTGATAATCGGAGGTCATCACAGACGTTTTTCGGACCGTCTGTGATTATCAGCTATCACAGACAGTTTTTGAGTAAAACCCGTCTGTGATAGCTGATAATCACAGACGGTTTCGAGTTAAAAACCGTCTGTGATACTTATTATCACAGACGGTTTTTGAGTAAAAACCGTCTGTGATAGCTGATCATCACATACTGATCATCACAGACGGTTTTTAAGTAAAAACCGTCTGTGATTATCAGCTATCACAGACGGTTTTTACTCAAAAACCGTCTGTGATACTCCCTTCAACCCCTAAATATATTTCTGTTTATTGGCTAGCCTCAGGAAATGCTAGCCATGCCCTCTGAAACAAGCAGATAATCACAGACATAAAACATATACAATTTACACATCTCATTTCATTTCAGATACATTTCACATCTCAATTCATTTCAATTGACAACGCACTTCATTTCACAAACATAAAGCATCCAATTGACAACGCACTTCATTTCACAAACATAAAGCATCCATTTCGCGAATCAATTCATTGAATTGAAATACAATATCCATTAACAAATACACAATTGTAAAAGATCTACACTGCATTTGCACTTAGAATTACAATAAAAAATCATTCTGGGCAGTGGAACTCTCCATCTGATCTTACGACTTTACTCCACAAAAACCAAATGAACTCTCCTCGAATTTTTGCAAAATCCGGCTGTTTCAATGCAGATGTAGAGATGGGTGCGGCCTGTCGATAGGAATATCAACGCGCGCACATATAAAACTTGACATGTATGAAATAAATGTGGAAAGATTGACAAACCTTAGGAGTGGTGATCTTGCTGGAATCGAGGAGTAGTCTCATATGGTGGCACACGTAGTATCCACACGTGTTGCCCGGCTGCTGCTGGTGGCACTGCAAAAAATAGAATGTGTTAAATCAAGTGGCATTACTACTAAGTGTTGTATATGATTAATTAATGTGTAGCTAGCCAATACCCGAAAATTGCGATCATGTTTCAAGGTCTTGGCAGCTGTCGTCGAGCCACTTGTTTGTTGAACGTATGTGATGAACGACCTTCGTTATTCGAAAAAGTTAGATTAGTCATTCGGAAGGAAAGAAAGAGTACAATGTACAATGTACTTACCTATCGAGTATTTCGGCGATAGCTGTGTACTTGGATTTGTTCTTACTTAGAGAATCAAGGTATATAGTCTTGTTCCATTTTGGTATAATTACAATTAAAATCCAATGGAAGTTCTCATTGTATGGCATAAGAACAAATTCCTTATCGCGGTGAGCCAGCAGTGCTTTTGTAATATAGTCCTCGACGAAGGATGCATCCTCGTTGATGGTATCAATGGCGACCAAGCGTGGGTCCAGGAAACCAATTGGTGATTTCGATGATCTAGCTTCGGTCAGCATGAATCTATATATATACACAGAAAAGCAACAAATTGTGACATATATCGGTATTACGTCAACAGAGACTGTGATTGTACAGACTTACAGCGTCCAGCATCGAACGAGTGAGGCGTCGAGAGCGTTGAGCGTGAAAAGACCAAATATATCATCAAAGGTCACCGGGAAGACACATTCCTGAACTTCGTGCAAGAAATGTTCTGGCTTGAATTTGACCATGATACCTGAGCGTTGTTCTGCCTCTGGTCTATTGGACTGTTGCATATACCAAGTGTGGAATCTTTGGCAACCAAGTCCTAGCTTTGTGAGGTGCTCTTGCGGGAATATCATCGGCTCGCCTAGCACGAATTTACGGGCCAATGGCATGTACGGGATATCGTCATCATCCTTCGTCTTTGATTTGCCATCGCCACTGCCTCGACTGCAGGTCGACTTCATGGTAATCGACTGTAATGGTACAGACGGTGCAAGTTGCTTTGGCGAGAATAGCACCCGTGGAGATAGCACTGGTGCAGGTAGCTCTGCTTCGCACTGCCCGTGTGGAGATGGCACCAGTGCATGTTGCTGTGGTTCGCACTGCACTTCTGGTCCTGCCACCGGTGAAGAAGCCTCCAGGGAGACGTCGCTTTTGGGCCATTGGATGAATGTTCCAATGGCCTGTCCTAGAGTCACGATCTCGTCGTTGGGGGGCTTCGGTAGCGAGACCACCTCAAAATTGACATACACACCATCCACATTAACTTTTGCGAAGCCTGGCGCTAAAGCTTGACCGTGCACCATGGCCCCGATACCAGACGAATATGCCTGGCCTCAAGCAGCGTACAAGGGAAAGGAGCCATATCTCACTTGGAGCCTGCACGTCGTAGGCTCCTACATAACGATACAAAATTAGCTACTCGAATAGGTCTATCAATGGAGCAAGCATTGGAGAGATAATAATTATTACCAGGATGTCGTCCACAGGAAATATGGCCTGGGTTTGCGTCGGATTGGACGCGCAGCTACTCGGATGGTTGTGCGGGCTAGCTAGCACAGGAGCGGCAGTAGCGGCCTGCTGACTTTCTGTCTGTTTCCGCACCTCATCTCTGATTACATCAGCCATCTGAGCTAATAGCTCCTCTCTAAGAGATTCCTTGATCTCTTCTCGTAGCTGTGCGTCACGCTCGGCTTTGTTTTTCTTCCTACGCCGATACATTCCGGAGTCATCTTGGAAACCATGTTTCCAAGGAACGTAAAGCCCAAGGCCTCTCGTACGACCCGGGTGCTCCTTGTTTCCCAGGGCCACGGAGAGCATATCATTCTCCCTTGTTCCCTGGAATGATCCCAGGGTAGATTCAAAACTCAGCTCTTCCTACAAGAGCACAAAATGTCATTTCAATTCGTACGAAGTTGTGGAGTAATTACAAGCTACGTAGTTCTATCGATATCTTACCAGGCACTGGGACACTTGCTGGTCTGCAGGGTTTCGAAAAGAGACGTCCCCCGATGTCGTTGTAGATGACCTTGCTCTAATCCAATTTCGAGCGCGGTCATCCGGGATATTGGAAAACGGCGGGGCGATGTCCTGTGCAGCTGCCAGGTCATCCTCCTTCCTCCACTGCGGGATTTTACCCGCATACCTAGCTGTGCCAAGTCTGTGGGGGTGTGTGTTTTTTGCCTGGAGGGCCTTGTGCACCGTACTTGTACTTTTGAAATCTTCGGACGTCTTCATCGCCTTGAACTCTTCCCATTGTGGTTCCAGGAATGGGTATTTATGAAAAGGTGTTTCGTCCATCTCCACGTATTTCCTGACAAGCGTGCTCTTGAAGTTCTTCCATGCTTTGCACGCCGCTAGGTAGGTTTGTCATTGCACAGCGTATAGGTGTTCTTCTGGGAACTCGAACGATGCCAAAATTTCGGTCCACAGCTCACGTTTCCGAGTGTCAGGCACGTTCTTCCACGAATTGTATGTGATCTCAATTCGTTCTCGTGCAACTATTCCGACCATGCTTCGGAATGCGTTTACTGCTTTCTGAGGAAGGATAGGGACCCCAGATGCATCCACCGCTGTGATGGTCTGTCGACCCTCAGGCTTCTTCGATAGCCCTCTTCCTTGGCGTCTTGATGTTGGAGCGGACGCCTCCGGCGATGATGTTGAAGAATGCGCGGGTGACATGTTGCTCATTTTGTGAGTCTATTAAGATAAGATGAGAAAGTGATCATATTGAATTGGAAGAGAGGAGAGGAGTAGAGGGGAGGGGGAGAGGGGAGGGGGTGATATGGACATAGAGAGGGGGTGATGTGCCTATCTTAGCACTTACTTTAGTTGCTAATACTATAAACCAAATAGCAAAGTCCCTAAACTAGTGTATCCGGTTCATTGAACGGGAACACTAGAGTATGTCACTTGCTTCATTTGCTGTTTTTTGGCTAGATACATGGAGAATTTGGGTGGAAAGATGAACTTTTTCGTCAGGCGCATGACTGCCAATTCGAAGCATAGCATAGCATCCGAGGCACATCCGATGTCTGCTGCTGTATCTTGAGGAATGCCAAGAGCTGGTCTTTAGATGTGGCATTCCTCAAGACACAGCAGCAGGCCTCGGATGTGCCTCGGATGCTATGCTCCATCTGAAGACCAGCTCTTGGCATTCCTCAAGACACAGCAGCAGACCTCGGATGTGCCTCGGATGCTATGCTATGCTTCGAATTGGCAGTCATGCGCCTGACGAAACAGTTCATCTTTCCACCCAAATGGTTCATGTATCTTTTGCAACAATCGCAAGATTTCTTTATCTGGGAACCTCATCCACAACATTCTCCACTCCGACAATCCTTCTTTTTCCCACAAAATACAAGGCAATTTTATTACAAAAGTGCAAAAAAGAAGACATTCCCAGATTATTCGGTGAGCAGCCGACATAGCCGACCTCTTCGATGAGCGACTATCCATCTGCTTCTTCCCACTTCTTTTATTCATCTCTAGTCTCTGGATCACGTACGCCAGTAGCGATGATTCTGAATCATCGCTACTGGCGTACGTGATCCAGAGACCAGAGATGAAGAAAAGAAGTGGGAAGAAGCAGATGGATAGTCGCTCATCGAAGAAGTCGGCTATGTCGGCTGCTCACGAAGAATCTGGGAATGTCTTTTTTTGCACTTTTGTAATAAAATTGCCTTGAATTTAAGAAGGAAAAAGAAGGATTGTGGGAGTGGACATCACATCTCGGTAGTAGTCAGCATATACTATTACTACAAGGTCTCTAAACAAAGTTCTATGAAGCAAATGACACAAACTAGTGTATCCGGTTCATTGAACGGGAACACTCGAGTGTGTCACTTACTTCATGCCCCTTGAAGGTCTATGTGGCATATACACTAGAGTGATCCTTGATTGGTTAATTTGTGCTCTCAAATTGTAGGGTTGCACAAGATTAATCTTGACCGTCCCGCTACTAAATGAGGAAGCAAGAAAAGTGAAACATGATAAGATGAGGAAGCAAGAAAAGTGAAACATGATGCTCAGTGTTAGGAAGAGAGGAGAGGAGTAGAGGGAAGGGGGAGAAGGGAGGGGTGATGTGGATAGAGAGTGCCTATACTATATACTATATACTAACACAACAAGCAATGTAATATGTACCAATGTAAACTAAGCAACTGCAGTAAACAATGTATCAATGTAGTATGTACCAAATAGCAAATTAAACTAAGCTACTGCAGTTAACAATGTACCAATGTAATATGTACCAAATAGCAAACTAATTAAGCTACTGCAGTAAACAATGTACCAATGTAGTATGTACCAAATAGCAAATTAAACTAAGCTACTGCAGTAAACAATGTACCAATGTAATATGTACCAAATAGCAAACTAATTAAGCTACTGCAGTAAACAATGTACCAATGTAGTATGTACCAAATAGCAAACTAATTAAGCTACTGCAGTAAACAATGTACCAAATAGCAAACTAATTAAGCTACTGCAGTAAACAATGTACCAATGTAATATGTACCAAATAGCAAACTAATTAAGCTACTGCAGTAAACAATGCTCACAATGCTCAAAACCATAGTCCATCACAGAAACTGCTCACAATACTCAAAACCCTAGTCCATCACAGAAAGTGCTCACAATGCAGACGGTAATCGAGGGGAGGTGGCCGGCGAGGGGCTCGGGGGAGGCGACCGGCGACGGGCTCGACGGGGGGCTCGGGGGAGGCGGCCGGCGACGGGCTCGACGGAGGCGGCCGGCGACGGGCTTGGGGAGGCGGCCGGCGACGGGCTCGACGGAGGCGGCCGACGAGGGGCTCGGGGGAGGCGGCCGGCGAGGGGCTCAGGGAGGCGGCCGACGAGGGTTCAGGGAGGCGGAGGCGACGACGGGCTCGGGATTTAATTAGATCTAGATCGAATAACTGCGCAGCGCACAGGGAAAACCCTAGCCAGAGGGTATATATAGGGAGGTTATCACAGACGGTTCTAAGTTCAGAACCGTCTGTGATAAGCCTTTGCGACTGTAGTTATTAAGACAACACCAATAATCACAGCTGCATTCATATCCACCACCAAACAGCTGCATTCATATACAACACCAACCAGCTGCATTCATATCAACCATCACATGTACATCACACATATACATCACATATACATAAATGCCAATACACATATACATTTTCACATATACATTTTGTCACACATTTTCACATATACATCTCAAAATTGACTACATTACACATTTTCACATATACATCTCAAAATTGTCACACATTTTCACATATACATCTCAAAATTGTCACACATTTTCACATATACATTCTTATTGTACTTGCAGATTCTGATGAATCTTTTCATGCTATCCTCTACGACATTATGGATGCTGCTGATCATTTGCCCAGGCTGGAGGAGGAAGTGTTGAGGATAAGGGCAATCTTAACGGCGTTCGAGAATTCAGCGGCTGATCCTCCAAGTCCCAAAGTCAAAGAAGAAGCGTACGAAGCCCAAAAGATTACAATCTGGGAAACTCTTTACCTGTGCGACTTTTGTAATAAATTTGCCTCTAATTGAATAAATTTGCCTTTAATTTGTTATCTCTTGTCTCAATAGTTTTGTAGTTGAGTTATTAGAAGCAATGTGTACTTATATGATCTGATGATGAACATAATATGACAGACAAAGGGACATCACAGACGGTTCTTGTCAAAAACCGTCTGTGAACATTCACAGACCGTTCTTTTTTAAGAACCGTCTGTGATAGTCTACACAACACAGACGGTTCATCGGTATAGACCGTCTGTGATACTCGACCACTAAATTTTGAGGGTTTGCAAGGCGGGAAACGTATCACAGACGGTTTTTATTATAAAACCGTCTGTGATACTAGAATATCACAGACGGTTTTATAATAAAAACCGTCTGTGATATTCCAGATAAAACCGTCTGTGATACTAGAATATCAAAGACGGTTTTATAATAAAAACCGTCTGTGATATTCCAGATTATCATAGACGGTTTTATAATATTCTAGTATCACAGACGGTTCAGCGGTAAGAACCGTCTATGATACTCCTTTTTCCCGCCACAAATACCACAGACGGCCTCCAAATTAAAACCGTCTGTAATAGTGTAAATCACAGACGGTTTCACAAAATCGTCTGTGATTTGGCGTCTACTATTAGGCTTTCTGTAGTAGTGGGTGAATTTAATTTGATTTCCGATTTTGCTTGGCACTGCAGGTGGGCTACTCATCCCCATCTCAGGAGGGCATCATGCGTGTTCTTCATCTTTCCTTAGCTGCGGTATTCATATATATAATTGCTCATCTTGGTGGATCAATTGTACACATGATCTATATAAGTATCTAGCAAGCTCAACTGCATTTTTAATTATCATGTGCACATGCAGTATGCTGTATTTGGCTCAATATTGACCATTGGAGCAATGCTAGGTGCTATTCTCAGTGGTAACATAGCAGATCGAATTGGCCAAAGATGTGCAAGTATTAATCCCATTCCCATCCTTCTAATTAAGCTAGCTGCACCTACACATTTTCACTACCAGAAAGCAGAGATTTCGTGAGAGTGCGAAACAGGTCACGAAATAAGGTTTTACTCTCACGACAATAATTCGTGACGGTAGACCGTCACGCATCAACTCTCACGGTATTAGACCCACGAAAATACCATTTTTATGAGAGTTCACCGCCACGAATTATTTTCATGGCGGGAGTTCGTGACGGCCACCCTCATGAAAATAACGTTGTCGTCAAGTTTGCATCAGTGTTTTCATGACGGTTTTTTGTGGTATTTCGTGAGAGCTACCGTCATGAAATGAATTTCGTGAGAGTTCGGTATTTCGTGAGAGTCACTGTCATGAAATGAATTTCGTGAGAGCCACCGTCATGAAATAAATTTCGTGAGCGTTCCAATAACTCACAGGAAATATAGTATTTCATGAGAGGAGCACACCACCATGAAAAATATAGTATTTCATGAGAAAAGCCACCGTCATGAAATATTTTCTACACCGTCACGAACACTTATTTCGTGAGAGTATAAACTGCCATGAAAATTACCCAACAGGAGCATCTCAAACCAAATTCCAAATGCACACATATGATCCAAATGTAAATCCAACATACAAATACAATAAATTCCAATACATGCATATATGCAACTGATTCCAATCCCAATATATTCCAACTTCATCCAATTGTCCAACCATTACACTAAAAGGCTATACTAGCTCATAGTCCTAACCATCCAACATAATAAGTTCAGCACATAGTCCTAGCCATCCAACATAATAAGTTCCAGCACATAGTCCTAGCCATCCAATATAATAAGTTCCAGCACATACTTAGTACAACACCAAAAGGTTTTGTTTAAACCAAGGGTTGCTGGTTAGCAAAAGAAGACAAAAAGGTTAGCAATGGTCAGGTTTCAATCACATCCATTGCATCAGTTATCACTGATATCAGCCCCATTGGCATCACTGCCATCCTCTTCTTCATGGCTGCTACTTATGTTGCCATCTTCACTGCCTCTCAAATCATCACTAACATCATCTTCATCAAAGTCATCACATATATCGTTGTCATCATCATAGCTGTTACTGTCATCCATCTCATTGTAGTCATCGTCATCATCATCAGTGACTATGTCATTGGCATTGCTAAGCATTTCAAGTGAGTTAGTGGCAGCATGTGATGATGCAGAGACCTGAAAAAGATCAAGTATGTTTGAAATGTTTCAGTCTTATACAGTGGGCTCGTGTTTTTTTTAGAGTGCTAACTATTTTATGTGGAAAACTAGGCTCACGTTTGGTGAATAGTACCACATTTACCTGATGACGACGAGCATCAAGATTTGCTAGACGGTTCATTAGATCAGCAGGTGGTTGCTTCTTAAGATCTTCATAAATTCTCTGAAAATTTTGACGTGTAAGCACATGAGATCAATGCATATGATCAATAAGTTGTTACATGAAAAGGAATATTTATTACCAGCATAAGCTCACGATTAACACCATTTTCCTCAATGAGAATCTCATTATTCTCATTCAATTTCTTATTTGTTTGTTCCAAGGCATCATTCCTCTCCTTCAACTGCTCATATTCATGTACCGTGCATTGATAAGCAGCAGTGCTTGCTGAAGAACGATGGGATTTAGCTGTTACTGCAAGTGCTTGCTTATCCACACAACCATCAGCTATTGGCACTCTGCCATGGGCCATTCCATGTTCCATGACATACAATGCTTGTACATCCAGATCTTTTGAATTCTCAGGTAGCTGTGTTCTTGTACTGTAGTTATCCTGAAACAAAAGCAAGACGCACATTTCTAGGGTCACTAGCAAAGGCTGGAAAGTCTTCGTCAAACTTTGACCACGCTTCTCCATCACAAGGGTGCACCATTTTGCCGGAAGTGCATGGCTTGTGAGACCGCAATAGCTTTGCCGTGTTCTTATGCAAATATAACCTCTACAGCCTATCTGTGATGGGAAGGTACCGCAACACTTTACGTGGCACTCGGCTATTGCCTTCTTCATAGCGAGACATACCACAAACATCACACTTGTCTTTACTTTGATTATCTTTGTCGTAAAGCATGCAGTTATTATAACAAACATCAATTTTGACATATGCCATACCAAGACCCTCAAATAGCTTCTTTGACTGATAGAAGTCCTTGAGCAACTTAGATTCTGGAGGCAATAGTTCATGGATTAATTCTAAGTTTGCCTCAAAGTGTGCAATTGACA
Organism: Dendrocalamus latiflorus; assembly: GCA_017311315.1. Classification (NCBI taxonomy): domain Eukaryota; kingdom Viridiplantae; phylum Streptophyta; class Magnoliopsida; order Poales; family Poaceae; genus Dendrocalamus; species Dendrocalamus latiflorus. The sequence goes on from CM029668.1 coordinate 14,933,794, forward strand.
TGTTATACTGTGCTTTCAATGCTAGCAGGCGTGCCATACCAGATAGGGATGAGTGTGATGTATTCTCATGTACTAATTGATCAACGTTTTGTACCATCCTATAAAAAGCTCAAGCATAGGCAGGTGGCTGCTCATCAATTGGTGGTGGATGGTCACCAACTAGGCTAGCTAACATTTCATCCATGTGGTCAGTTTCAGCAAAATTCTCATCATGTCCACCTTCAACATAGGTACTGTCAAGTCCCTCACCATGTGCTGTCCATATTCTGTAGTCTTCCTTAAAGCCAACTCTACACAAGTGCATCTCTACCGTAAACCTTTTGTGCCTAACACAATTGCGACATACTGCGCAAGGACACTTAATGGTGCCATCTTCAACTAGATTAGGCATAGAGAAGGCACGATCCAAAAACTGGTTGGTGTTGTCTATCCAATCATTAGAGGGGGGCTGTGTACGAGACCAACCAGTGTACATCCACTCACGTTCCGCCATTCTTTTTGTTCTGTTTTTATTTAAAAAAAACACTAATTTTAGATACACAACAAATTCACACGGCTATCAAACAAAGAACAACACTATTTTCTACAGATTTACCAAACAATCCAATACAATCAAACCATGATGTTTGCATATACACAGCAGCCAACCATAAACAACATTATTTTTCTACAGATTCACCATACAATCGAACATCAGGGCATGATATTCTAATATACATAGAACAGAAAACTTGATTCTCAGTATATATGGATCAATGCAAAATTGATAATGAACACAGCATAGCGTCAGTTAAGTTCATATGTGAGGCAAATGTTGCATTCAGTACCAGATCTTGCAAAATTGACACTAGACACAACATAGTTTATATACTCCCGATTAAGTTCAGTGCAACACTAAGCAAAACACAGTGTGACATGCATCAAGCATCCTCATATGGGTAGAGCACAGCACAGAAAATTTGGGGGGAAAGATGAAGCTTTATTACCTCACTCCGATTGGAAGCAGGAAGCGCAGATCGGCGCAAGGCAGGACCCTGTCTCCTCCAAGCTCGGCTTGGCGTCACTACTGCGTTCTCCTCCAAGCCCGGCTCGGCGTCACTACTGCGTTCTCCTCCAAGCCTAGCTCGGCGTCGCTGCTGCCTTCTCCTCAAAGCTCCGACGGAGGCCGGCCTGAGGGACGGCGGCTGGATCCAGGGCGCCAGCGGACTGAGAGGTGGCAGAGCTCGGGCCTAGGGCGGCGGCGGCTTGAGAGGCGGCAGGGAGAGGGCCAGAGAGGCGGCGGTGTCCCGAACACGGACCTAGGGCGGCGGCGGCCTGAGAGAGGTGGCGCGCAGGGGATGGAGCTAGGGCGGCGACGGCCTGAGAGGTGGCGGAGCTCGGGCCTAGGGCGGCGGCGGCTTGAGAGGCGGCAGGGAGAGGGCCGGAGAGGCGGCGGTGTCCCGAACACGGACCTAGGGCGGCGGCGGCCTGAGAGAGGTGGCGCGCAGGGGATGGAGCTAGGGCGGCGATGGCCTGAGAGAGGTGGCGGGGCTCCCGCCTAGGGCGGCGGCGGCGGCCGGAGCGGACGGCGTGGCTCCCGGCTAGGCCGGCGGCGGCGGGGGCGCTACGGCCATGGGCGGCGAGGGCGCGATTGGGGGCTAGCTCACGCGGACGCGGGTGACGGCGCGATGAGTCTGGCGCTGGGGAGGATAGGGTTGGGGGGTGTCGGGCTGGGGAGTCTCACGCGGGTATTTTTTTGGGCCAAAAAAAACGGGGCGCGGCCGCGGGCCTTTTTCTTCCTAGGCGCGAACGCCGAACAAAGCGCGGGCTGTGGCGCGATGATTTTTTTCCACCAAAACAAGGAGTAGCGGTGCGTGCACAACAGTTTTCATGAGAGTTTACAATAACTTTCATGCTAATGAGTATATTTCATGGCGGGTTATCCAACACCATCACGAAAATTACCATTTTCGGGGCGGTGTGTGAATCACTCTCATGAAAATGAGTTTTCGTGGCGGGATTTACATCACCTTCATGGAAAATATTAATTTCATGAGAGTGTGTTTTTAACTCTCACGAAAAATTGTTCCACTCACGAAATCTCCAGTTTCTGGTAGTGTTTATATGTACTAGTTCTAAAAAAACATTTTATATGTACCAAACTAACCAAAGCCAAACTGCCTGAGGGATCATTATATGCTCTCGGCTGATGACCGACCTATAACTACTTGTACACTGTGGCGTGCAAGCAATGGCAATGTTTGATATTTTATGCATTCTTGGATATCTCTTTATAATCTTTTCTAAGGTTTCCACCCTCCTTTCTCTATATATCTCCATTTTATCTTCTTAGTTTGTCTAATACTTTGCTTTTCTGTATGATCTTCCATAGAATTTTTGGTGGCTTGACCTTGGAAGGCTCTTAATTGGATGTGGAATTGGCCTTCTTTCATATGTAGTGATTACAATAAGCATCTCCATCTTGTTACTTTCTCCAACAAATTTGGTTTGAAGTTTGTGGTACCTGAACATGTTCCAGTCTATATATCAAAGATAACACCAAATAAACTTGAGGAGGCTTCGCAACTGTAAACTAGGTATGTACTCAACCAGGGAGATTTCATTACTGACTGTTCAGAGCTTTACCTTAAGAAAGCAAGCACCTCCATTTCTGCAACTTATGATATGTTGTGGTGCTTCACTTGTGTATGCTCTGATGGTGATCTCTGATATATAGGATGGAACCTGATGATTTCAAGCCATCCATGAAGTCTTGGAAAATGAATTTGCATCGTAGCCATAATTAGCACATTTGTGGTATGTTCTATTATCTTCAATGTGAATATATTATAATGTTATATGGTACACTAATCTACATATCTTTATTTTACAGAATCTCTTCTAGATGTGTGATTGGATTGTTGTTGACCAGTCATCGAAGATCTCATAATATCATACTGAGGTACTTGTTATCGTATATTCTTTCTTTTTTCATCTATAGACATTCAAATGTGTTGGATTTTAAAACTGTTGCGGTTATCAACTTTGTTTGTGTCATGAGTATATGGATTTGTTTGCTCTTATTGGCTGTAATTGCGCTCGCGGCTCGCCTAGGCTCCCAAAATTTCCTGAAAAAGGTGATTATTTGAGACAACATTTGATCATCACGGTATTATAGTTTTTGACCATATATTTGAAACTATTATCACTAATGTAAAACAAATTTTGACCATATAAGCGCCACTTTTACAAAATATAATTGTGGCGATTTGAATTGTTACAATTATGTATCAAAAAGTGGGGAACATCCTTGTGGCTACAAGCATCATCAGTAATGAAATTGTCGTCACTGATTTAAACCTTTTTGTGACGATATATGTCGTCTCTAATGTACTAATTATTAGTGGTATTTTTTACCATCACTAATTAACATTGTTATTTATGAGGAACAAAAAATCATCGCTATGTTATTTATGACTTGAGCATCTGTGACAACCAATGACAATGGAAAAATAGCCACTAGCATACATTTTGTGATGAAAAATAGGCCTTCTGTGACGAAAAATTGCACCACAAAAACCGATTCCCGAGTTGTGTGTGGTGGTTCCTCTCATTGCAGTTTACACGGTTCAGCAATTAACAGCAGCAAGTTTCCTTTCCCTCGGCCAAACTTCACAGCATCAGTAAATAACAAGGACTATCTCGGGATTACACCAGGTCGGCAAGAACAACTAAAGGAATAATCCAGAGAGGAGAGTTACAAACCAATCACTCAGACCGGGACTCGAGTACCAGACCAAACTGGACTCACATGCGTTTATAACTCACGCACGTCACAATTTAAAGAAAAAAGAGGAAACACCTTCCTGATCAGACTAACGAACTAGAAAACAAATCATAGCGGATTTAGGATTCGGGCGATGACGGTGCGAGCACAATAGTTCAAAATACTTAGCATAAAATGCTCAATTGTTCAAATGTAATAAATTACATATGAAACACCCCTAAAAATTTCAAAATTTTTGAGCCTTTTTCTGGATTTTTGAGTGAATTTCGAGCCCTTTCCTCTTTCGGAAATCCCTGGCCAAACCCGCTTTCCTTTCTCGGAAATGCGCTTCCTCAGCTTTTGGGCGCATTCCCTCCTTTCCGCCTTCTCCCTCTGGTCGCTTGCGCACTCGTCCCCGTTTCCCCCTTCTGTCTGCGCCCGTGCGCGAGTTCACCGCCGCCCACGGTTTCGCCGTTTCCACCGCCTCTCCTCCGCCCTCGCCTTTCCACGCGGTCGTCGTGCCCACGTTTGCCACGCGCCCTGCCAGAGTAGCTCAACCACTCCGTGCAGCCCATCACCGCCATGCCAACCCCGCCCTGCGCCTTGCACGTCAAGCCATGCCCTGCTTCTGTCGCTTCAAACGTCGCTTCCGTCGCCCATACCTCGCCCTATGCCCCGGCCATCAGTCACAGAAGGACCATAGTCTTCCCCCGTCTACAAGCCACATCCCCAAGCGTGCAATACTCCTCGCGCCACTCCTCTTCTTCCCCCTACATCTTCTTCTTCCTTCGCCCGCGAGCTGCCGCCACCACTCCTCGCCGTTCTCCGCTCCCCGGCGCCCCTCACCGTGGAACACCCGCGTCACTCCGTGCCCCTACCCCTCTTATACCTCCCCCTCCGTTTAATTGGGACCCCATCACCAGAAACGGCCGCTATGCCCGATCTTCTCAAGTCCGACCGCCACCACCATTACCGCCGCCCACTTCACCTCAGTCAAGCTCCCTCCGATTCCTCGCGGTGGGAGCGACTCCTCGGCATCCCGGACCTCCGCCGACCGTCACCGGAGCTTCTCCCCCACCCCAGCTCGTCGGCACCGTGCGCCACCGCCGCCCGACCGCGCCTTACGCCGCCGGCTCACCATGGTCCCCCTCCGGCTCGGCCAGCACCATGGTGAGCATTCCCCTACCTTGCTCTTGCTCCTGCGCCCACCAATTCTCCCTCCCCTCCCCTCCACCATAGCGCCGGCGCCCCCCTCCACCTCCACCGCCGGCCGCCGAACCTCGCTGCCGTCCCACTTCGTCACCGCCTTAACCAGTGCGCCGCCTCCCAGAGCCTCCTCACCTTCCCCGCAATCCGTTTTGCCGATCATCACCCCTCCCCACCCACCGTCCGCCGCCGGCGATGCCGTTGGCCGTGCGCCACCCCGGAGTCCTCTGTTTTTCTCTACTTTGGGCCGGCCACCCCTCACTTCGTCTGTTTTCGCCCCTCCCCTAATCGCAAGGCAGCCGCTGCCCGTTTGGTCAGCCCAGCCGAACCGCACGCAAAAAGGCCTAGGTCCTGGGTTCGACTCCCGTTCTCCCCACCTTGCCCCACTATTTTCTTTTTCTTTTCCTTTTTGAATTTCCTTAATCCTTTCCATTTAAGAAAATTCCAGAAAATCAATAAAATCCAAGAAAATTCCAGAAAACCCCCAAAAATTCCCAAACTTCACCATCTTGCCCATTTTGATGCCCTGAATCCATTTTTGGCCACCATTCCACCAAATCCATCCCAGAAAAATTCTAAAAATTCCCCATTTGAATCTTTTTGCATTTTACTCCTTTTTCATATATTTATTTTCCTCGCTTGATTAGGCTCAAGCCGGACTTATTTTATTTTTGTGTGTTTGCGCTAGTGTCGGAGTCCTTGAAAGCTGCGTTGCAAGATCAAGATCAAGGAAGCGCGGTTTTCGGAGTCGCCGAGCTAGTTGAGCGCAAGGCAAGTCACAAGCCCTTGATCATGTTGAATCCCATGCTCTTTAAAATATGTATTTATGCTATTTGCATTATGTTAGTTGTGAAATGCTAGTTCAAAATAAAATAAAATGTTTAGAATGACATGTTATGTAGTTAGAACCCACCACCGATAAATGCCATGTTAAACTTGTAGCCCCGTCTTTGTTAACCCTAGAAATAATTACTTGATAATCTAGATAACTGTAGATTATTTATTATCACACAAAAGTTTTTACACTAATAAGGTTGTGGCTGCGGGCCAGTAGATTTCAGAAAACCCGACTCTAGGGTAGGGTGGTATGAGACACCGTACCCTAGGGCGGAGAGTGCCGCGTGCACAAGTTAGGGTAAGGGCGTTGGGGGAAGAGCCGCGAGACGGTCTTCACCCTCCGCTTACCCTAGAGAGGAGTTAGGGTAAGGGTGTTGTGGGGTGCCGCGAGACGGCTTTCGCCCACCGCTTACCCTAGGTAGGAGGTCGCGGACCTGGCGAGGTTGCGGACCCCATGAAAATGTAAGGACTAGACCCTTACGCCGAGCAAATGATATAGTGATCGCTCAACCACAGGAGTTGACTTGTCAACACTGGTGTAGTAGCTGCTCAATTCCATTAAAACTCTACAGGTGGTAAGAAGTCAGGAGGTAGGGAGTTAAGGTTAGGTAGGCCGTGCTGCGGGTACCTAACAACGGTAGAGTACACTCAAAGCGGACGGGAGTTTTCATGTGCCAGACCTGAGTGGATTCTACCGGGTAGAGCCTATATAAAGAATTGAGCAGTGAAACGACCTAGCTTTCTTAACTCAGTCATGAGGGTTAAGGAATCGTGTGGGTAAAGCTGAGCAACTCTGCAGAGTCAATAAAATGGTAATCGAATACGCCGTGCTCCCAGTTAATGGAGCTGTGTCACTTGGGTGATTCCAGCAGCAAGGCTTGAGTAGATTTCATAAGTGCTTTAAATTGACTAGCTGATTAATCAACTTTATGAGAAACCCCCCCTGAGATCTTAAGGAGTAGTTTTTGGTTCTGGTTTGTAAACAAATATTTGCAAAACAAAGTGCATCCACTCAAAGTAATAAAACGGGTATACACCCCTCCTTTGGCAATCTGTGCAAATAGTTAAAGTAGGGCTTCCCTTGTGACTTGTTGAGTACAGTGGTTGGTACTCAGACTTGCATAATTTCCCCCCAACAGATACCAGAAGAAAAGAAGGCAAATTAAGATGTTGTGTAAGGGTTGCGACCGCACTCAGGCTTTCCTGTGGTGCTTTTGGCGGTTATTCTGTATGTAAGTACATTTGGGCTTGCACGCCCGTTTTATTGTTAAAATTGACCGTTAGGTCTTATTTCAATCAAGCTAACTTTTCTTAAATGTTCGTAAGTAGGCATGATACTTGTTCGGTCCGCAATCAAACTCCTGGGTGGTTGCAGATTGGTGACGTCCCTGTTCCTCCCAGAAACGGGGGCGTTACAAGAAGTGGTATCAGAGCAGGCTTGACTGTAGGTTGTAACCCTAAGTATAGGTTTGGTTTCATTAGGAAATACAGATTTACAAAACTTTAATTCCTATTATGAAAGAATTGCGAAAATCATAAGTAATATTGCTATCTCATCTTTCCTATGTCTACCTCATCTCTCTTTAGACATGCATTAAAAGTGTTTCTTTTGGTTTTGTGAAAATCCCAAAAATGCGTGTAGCCGTTTAGACTGACTTCTGACTGTAAGCTTTGGCCACCTGGAACGGGATCTAACTTTTGAAGAATAGTAGTAAGGATGGTGTCAGGAAGAGTAGTGCGAATACCCCGACCCCAGGCTTTTCCTTTTGAAAAGTTGTAAGGTCTCCGCTCGAGTAGTTGGCAATACCCGTTTGATTTCCTTAATGCTGCGGGTGAAACCATTTGAGTAGATGAAGTTTTCTGATTGTACTAATAGCCAAATTGCATTATTAGCCCGTTAGGCTACTATATGGGCAATTTGTGCAAAACTAAATTTCTAGTTTTAAATAAAGAATATGTTAAAAATTTCTGCTTCTACCCCGTTTCGTCTAAATTCTTTCCTATGTTCTCTCTAAATCTCCGAAGAAATTAAATGTGAACCTCTGATTGCCACCAGTAAGCTGGATTACCTCCCTGGAAATTGTATGTGAAGGGAGTGCAATCAAGGGGGATCATTTAATTTCGCCTCAACCTATTTCTTTCTCGCTCTTTCCTGCTCTCGTTCTTGCTTCAGTCTTACTTTCCCTTGCTAAGCCCAAAAATGTTACAGAACTGATTCCTAAGTCTTGGTTGCAAAAGGTCACTGGGCAGAGAGCAGTTCAGTATGAAGGAAGTCCAAATCACCATGAAGATAGATCAGACTGAAGGCAAACAAGGACAAGTCCAGATGTCAGAGCAACAAGGAGAGTTACAGTCACCATTCAGAGCCAAGGTGTTCCCCGAAGAATCAATGTCAGCATCAAGTGCAACTGCATTGACTCAACCACCTAAATTCCCTTCAACAACAGGACCACTGAATGTAGATGACTGGTTACAGGATATCGAGAGAAGAGTGAAGAATTGAGAATGTGCGTTGATTACAAAAGATTGAATGCTGTCACAATTAAGAATAAGTATCCTTTGGTAAGGATTGATGACCTATTCGATCAACTGAAAGGAGCCAAAGTGTTTTCCAAGATCGATCTGCGCTCGGGTTATCATCAACTCAAGGTCCAAGAGCAAGATCGAGAGAAGACCGCCTTCACTACCAGATATGGATTATATGTGTTCATGGTCGTGCCCTTTGGTTTGACCAATGCGCCAGCATATTTCATGAATCTTATGAATTTGGTGCATATGAACCAATTGGACTGATCCGTGATAGTCTCCATAGATGAGATTCTGAATTACTCCAAAAGTGAAGAAGAACACAAGTAGCATCTACATAGGGCATTGACAAGACAGAGAAAGCACCAATTGTATGCTAAGTTCGACAAATGCAGTTTTGGATGAAAGAAGTTGTTTCCTTGGGACACATTATATCAAAAGCTGGAGTCAAAGTTGACCCAGAAAAGATCACAGCAGTCATGGAACGGAAGGAGCCCAAGACAGTGACAGAAGTGAGAAGTTTCCATGGATTGGCGAGTTACTATCGCCGATTCATAGGAGGGTTCTCCAGGATATCATGTCCGCTTACTCAACTATTGAAGAAGGATAAGCCGTTCACATGGACAGATGACTGTGAGGAGAGTTTTCAACTATTAAAGACCAAGTTGACAACAACGCTAGTGTTAATCCTACCAAACCCAAAGAAGGAGTTCCAAATTTATTGTGATGCTTCAAAACAAGATTGGGATGTGTACTCATGCAAGACAGGAAAGTTGTTGCTTATGCATCAAGACAGCTGAAGCCTCATGAGAAAAACTATACAACGCGCGATATGGAACTAGCAGCTATGGTGCATGCACTCAAAATCTGGAGGCACTACCTGCTAGGGAATCGATGCGAGATATTCTCTGATCACAAGAGTTTAAAGTACCTATTCACACAGCCAGAGTTAAATATGAGACAACGAAGATGGCTAGAACTAATTAAAGATTATGATGTTAAGCTTCAGTATCACCCAGGCAAGGCCAATGTAGTTGGCGATGCCCTTAGCAGAAAGACTCATCAAAGCAAAGCCAGTGTGACAGAGTATCCACCAGAGTTACAGAGAGATATGCTACAAACTGACACGGGGTCGCCCGATCTTCTCGACGTAGGATCAAGATACTCACGTGGATTTGATGAACCGTAGTGATCTCCCGTTGCCAATGCAAGAGTTAGCACTCTATAATCCGCCCAACCACACGTGTTGAACTTCACGACCACCGATGAAGTTCCATCGCGCTTCCAATTCCCAACGGAAAGGTTGAACGATCTTGATTTCAGCAAACTCCCAATTCCCTCAAGTTGGCTCGGCCATCAAAGAGAACAAGAGTATTTTATTATCAAACGTGATCTGAGCCCTAAAGGCTGCCAATACAAGGCTTATATAGCCCCTTGGGACGTCCATATTGTCCTCAAACCAAGTACAACTCAACCCTATATGGTTTTAGATACGAACTCCTACAAAAAGGAAACTATATTTTTCACCCGTCATATTTTTTCGATCATAACTTTTTATCTGTGACGAATTTGATGATGGGACCAGATCCATTGCGTAGCCCTTGAAATTATCTTTCCAACAAGTACAAGAACACCTGAATCAGACTCCGTTTGTGAAAGTTATGGCCTTTTTAATAACTGCCTGTCAGGTGTCCCGAACCGAATCCGAATTGAATCCTAAGTTGAATCCAAGTTTGAATTGGATTGAGCACGTGGGAAGTCCGAATTTGGCTTGAAAATCTTATCCAAGTCTTGTAGTTTAAGTCATTGGGCTCCTCCCTTTTGCTCTCCCACTGCATGGGCTTCTTTCCTCCTTGATCAACTGCGTGGGCTGCTTGGCTTTCTCCTTTCCATTCCCATGGGTTTTGAACTTTTTGTTCTTGGTAGCAAATATGATTACCCTCCTTGTGCTTCTCCATTACTTTGGCCCCGAAATCATCATAATATTCAAACCTAATAATAAACAAGAATTTCGCATAAGCTAGTATATCATTCGCACGAATAGAAGGAAATTCATTAAGAAACAAATTCACCTGACAATATTTAATGCGGCTCAATACTTCTTTCCAGTGAAATAATGTATTTGATTGAAAAGTACTAATCATGTGCATATCCGCATCATCCCCCTTCTTCAAGAAAAGCCGTCCTCGGCTTTTGGTAGCCTGAAATTTTACTAAGCAAAGAATACAACGTATATGCATGGTATATATATTTGCCATCAACACTTCTTGTGCTTACCATATGAAGAACTTCTGAAGGCGTAGTAGATAAAAAAAACAGCACATATGCATGGTATATGTATGAATCAATTATTGTGTCATTCTCGTTATTCCACACAAACCAATTAATACAACAGCAACCATAAGATGTATACATTGCAATATTGTCTTTCATATCATTCTCCCTCCCATGAGAAAAAGTCATCCTCGACTTTGCTAAGCACATGGACAAGTCATTAATGGGCTAAACCAAATTAAGTTGTTCAAATATGGGGGAGAAAATTTTTAGTTCCTTCCATGCTTCAACTGCACTACTCTGATTATTTGTACATGATTGTTCATTAAAGAATGAATAAGTAGGCTTAAGAAATCTTTTAAAACATGAAGCACTATTGTTGAAACTCATCTCATTGTGATCATGATATGACACAAAAGTTTGTTTATCCAAAATATGCAATTTCAATTCGGCAAGCTTATCACATGTAATGCATATTCGGTAAACATAAAACTTATCATCTATACCATAATTTCCAATCAAATTGAACTTATATGAATATGCATAGGTACTAACTAGTGATGTTAAACACGAAATTTCAGCAACATTCTCAATCACACTAGATAGTTCTCTAGGATCATCAAACATGATATAGCACAAAAAATCACTAGGAGATATTCGAGTAAGGACTTCCTTATGAGTAATCAATTCCACATTATGTAAATTGAGCAAAGAAATTTCAGAACATGGGATTTTCATTCGCACATATGAGTTCTCACAAGTACTCACCGTTTCACAATTAATTTCAGTGTCAATACTGTTACCTTTGTTGTTCTCCTCAGTTGATGTAGGTGTTGTAGGTATTAAATCATCATGATGTAACAACAGAACAGCAAGTACTTCATCTTCAACCGTGGTTATCTCCTCATCTTTAACTTCCAATGATGCCGGTTGTTGAATGTTTAATTCGTCATCTTCAATTTCAACCTGCACAATGTGAGAAACAACACTAGAAGTAGATATTAATATGTTAGTTTCAAAATCAACCTCACTTTGTCTATCTTCTACTTCTCTCTTTTCTTTTGGTGTATCTCTCACACTCTCAATTTGGATGCTTTCAAACTCACATATGGTGGAATCACACAGCTCACTTTTTTCAACACTCTCACTCAATTTGGCTCTGTGGCTCTCATTGTCACATGGGTTTTGATGCATCTCAAGTGTTGTTTGTAGCAATGGGGCAGCAGTACATGTCTTCTTGACCGAAGGGAAAGTCCCATGCTCGGTCATCTTCTCATGTGTCACAATAGTAGAGGCATAAGAACTGAAGTATGGATATGGATAGAACTGTGGTATATGCCTCTCCAAAAGTCTCTTCTCCAGCTCAATAGCGCAATTCACAAGGTCATGCATGCTACTAAAATATTTACCTTGAAGTGTAGTGGCGATCTCAGAATTCAAGCCTTCTTTGAAATATGCCTTCTCCCTTAATGCACTTGTGACACCGGCACGACGCAATGCATGCTTTAACTCATAATAGTAATCTTGAATAGTGTTACTACCTTGTGTGATGCTCTCTACATGGTGAAGCAATTCCCGCTCATAATAGGTTGGCACAAATTCAGTTCTCATGATCACCTTCAAATTTGACCAAGATCTAATGAATCGTTTTCTAGATAATTGTTGCCACAAACTATTAGCATAGTCTTTAAACTGCATAGTGGCTCGCATCACTTCTTGGTCTTTGGGAAGCTTCTGAAATCTAAACTCTTTCTCCAATCGCCATTCCCACTCAAGATACTCCTCTGGATCTTCACTGCCATAGAACGGAAGAGACCAATTGTTGGGATTGGAATCGCACCATGAGGAACGAAATACTGAAGATTCATTCCTATTTTGTTTACACCAGGAGGAACGAATTGTTGAATATCCTGTCATGGTTAGTTATGCAACATATATATGTGGAAATCATTCAATCTCACTATTTTCTCTCCCAAGTAAAGTTCTTACCCTTCCGAAGTGAATTAAGGCCAATAAAAACTTACATCTGGTAGAAGTGACAACAACAATGTGATGATTAAGCAAATTCAAGAGTGTTCACTACTTGCACAACAACGGTTATATGGTGGAGCTTGGTATGAAAGTGTATATCCTAGCAATCTAAAATTCTTGATGTTGTAAAGTTAAGTAATAATCCAAGCTAGAATACTTTGTCTAAGTGCTGATCCAAAAGATTTAAGTGAAGTATATGGACGCACACGCAAAGATCAGTGTGACTCGATGCAAACAAAGGAATGAGCTAACTAGAGGCAATCTGAAATTAAAGATTAGATAGCTCGTTTTGCACCAAGTAATAGGAGAGACGCTAGCCAATTGCAATGATATGAATGCAAGGGCACGAGATTGCTCAAGAAATTAAATTACACAATCTGAATTTATGGATTAAGAACTCACCCAAATTCGGCCAATGCTTTCTTTTTCTTTCTTTCTTTCTTTCTTTTTTTCTCAACTGTCTTTTTTTCCAAGGCCAAACTAGGTTTAATTGTTCTTTTGATTTTGCACAGGTCACAAATATTCAGCAAGGTGTAAATTACCCAAGAGCAGCCCTACATGCAATATTCAATAGCTAGTCTCAATTGATGAAAAAAATCAGCGAGAAAATTTTTTTTGGCATATTGTAGCTCGCCGAGATACTGTAGCAACTTCCGAAAACACTGTAGCAAACGCGCACTGTAGTAGCGTGGTACTGTAGCAGATCGATTTTTTTAATTTTGGATTGGACACACAGATTAAGCTACGCAAATAAACACGAACGATCAGCACCTAATCAAAATTCTAATGGATCAAAACCTAACAAAACTCACAAAATTAACAGATGCAAAAACTAGGGTTTGGATTTTTTTGTTGCAATTTTCGGTTTTAGTGGACTATAGGACAGCAGTAAATAAATCTAAAAGTAAGGGTAAATAATCCTACCGAGTAAACCGCGCTCTGATACCAAGATGATACGGGGTCGCCCGATCTTCTCGACGTAGGATCAAGATACTCACGTTGATTTGATGAATCGTAGTGATCTCCCGTTGCCAATGCAAGAGTTAGCACTCTATAATCCGCCCAACCACACGTGTTGAACTTCACGACCACCGATGAAGTTCCATCGCGCTCCTAATTCCCAACGGAAAGGTTGAACGATCTTGATTTCAGCAAACTCCCAATTCCCTCAAGTTGGGTCGGCCATCAAAGAGAACAAGAGTATTTTATTATCAAACGTGATCTGAACCCTAAAGCCTGCCAACACAAGGCTTATATAGCCCCTTGGGACATCCATATTGTCCTCAAACCAAGTACAACTCAGCCCTATATGGTTTTAGATATGAACTCTTACAAAAAGAAAATTATATTTTCACCCGTTATATTGTTTTGGTCATAACTTTTTATCTGTGATGAATTTGATGGTGGGACCAGATCCATTGCATAGCCCTTGAAATTATCTTTCCAACGAGTACAAGAACACCTGAATCGGACTCCGTTTGTGAAAGTTATGACCTTTTTAGTAACTGCCTGTCAGGCTGTCCCGAACCGAATCTGAATTGAATCCTGAGTTGAATCCGAGTTTGAATTGGATTGAGCACGTGGGAAGTCCGAATTTGGCTTGAAAATCTTATCCAAATCTTATAGTTTCCTTGGGCTCCTCCCTTTTGCTCTCCCACTGTACGGGCTTCTTTCCTCCTTGATCAGCTGCGTGGGCTGCTTGGCTTTCTCCTTTCCATTCCCATGGGCTTTGAGCTTTTTGTTCTTGGTAGCAAATATGATTACCCTCCTTGTGCTTCTCCATTGCTTTGGCCTCGGAATCATCATAATATTCAAACCTAATAATAAACAAGAATTTCGCATAAGGTAGTATATCGTTCGCACGAATAGAAGGAAATTCATTAAGAAACAAATTCACCTGACAATATTTAATGCGGCTCAATACTTTTTTCCAGTGAAATAATGTATTTGATTGAAAAATACTAATCATGTGCATATCCGCATCACAAACTAAAGTTGGTGATTACAGAACAAGGCAGTATGGCAGCATTAGAGTTTCAACCTTTATTGACAAGACCAAATCAAAGACGCATAAAATGAAGATGAAGAGATTCAAAAACTGAAAAAAAAAAGATGCAAGAAGAGGAACCCACAGACTATGCGATAGACGAACATGGTATTCTCACCTTCCGTGGTCGCTATTGCGTACCCAATAAGAAAGAGTTGAGATTTCTGATCCTAGCTGAGGCTCACTCCACTCGAGTCTCAATCCATCCAGGAGGTACCAAGATGTACCAGGACTTGGAGAAGACGTATTGGTGGAACCCGATGAAGAAAGAAAGGGCAGAGTATGTGGCAACATGTGATGTCTACCAACAGATCAAGATAGATCACCAAAAACCATCAGGATTGTTGCAGCCTTTGCCAGTTCCAGAATGGAAGTGGGATAGCATCGGTATGGACTTCATCACTGGACTTCCCAGGACTCTTGAAGGCTATGACGTTATCTGGGTCATTGTCGATAGATTGACCAAGGTGGCTCATTTCTTTCCGATCAAGTAAACCTATGGGAAGGACAAACTCACCGAGTTGTACCTAACACGAATCGTGACATTCCACGGTGTCCCTATGAAGATTGTTTCAAATAAAGGAAGGCAATTCACATTAGAAATTTTGGGAGAAACTACACGAAGCCATGGGCACCGCCCTGAATTTCAGCACCGCCTACCATCCACGGACAGATGGACAGTCAAAGAAAACCAATCACATTTTAGAAGATATGTTGGGAACTTGCGCTATTGTGTATGGAGCAGCTGGAGACATCTATTTACCTTTCGCTCAGTTTTCCTGCAACCACAGCTACCAAGTCAGTATTAAAGATGGCCCCATTTGAAGCTTTGTATGGTAGAAGATGTAGGACCCCACTGAGCTGGTCAGAGACCGGAGAACGCCAATTTCTCGGTCCTCCGATCACCCAAGATGCCGAAACTCATGTCAGGATTATCAGAGACAATTTGAAGATTGCACAAGGCCAGCAGAAGAGCTACACCGACACCCGAAGGAAAGACTTGAGCTTTGAAATTGGAGATTTTGTGTATAGCGAGATAGTCAAAAGGTTTCAAGTTAAGGAGAAATTAACTTCAAGATATGTGGGACCGTTTCAAATAAGCAGAAGAGTTGGGGAGGCAGCCCATGAAGTACAACTACCGCCCGGCTGGGCAAGACTACACAACGTATTTCATGTACCATAACTTCGAGAATGTCCGCGACAGCCTACAGACGAAGTACCAATGTCAGACATTGATTTGCAAAATGATTTGACCTATCCTGAAGAACCACTACAAATGCTTGAGACACCAGAGAGGCAGTTCAAGAACATCATGTTTTACAAAGGTCAGTGGAGAAATCACTTGCCAAACAAATCCGCTTGGGAAAGGAATCAGAACTTTAACAGTTTTCATTTTCAACCCAGTCGTTGCCCTGTGAGAATCTCAAGGTTGAGATTCTTCTTAAGGGGGTAGGTTGAAACACCCTGAAAAATTTCAAAATTTTTGAGCATTTTTCTGGATTTTTGAGTGAATTTCGAGCCCTTTCCTCTTTCGAAAATCCCTAGCCAAACCCGCTTTCCTTTCTCGGAAATGCGCTTCCATAGCTTTTGGGCGAATTCCCTCCTTTCCGCCTTCTCCCTCTGGTCGCTTGCGCACTCGTCCCCGTTTCCCCCCTTCTTTCTGCGCCCGTGCGCGAGTTCACCGCCACCCACGGTTTCGCCGTTTCCACCGCCTCTCCTCCGCCCACGCCTTTCCACGCGGCCGTCGTGCCCGCGTTTGCCGCGCGCCCTGCCAGAGTAGCTCAACCACTCCGTGCAGCCCATCACCGCCGTGCCAACCCCGCCCTGCGCCTTGCACGTCAAGCCATGCCCTACCGTCGCTTCAAACGTCTCTTCCGTCGCCCATACCTCGCCCTGTGCCCCGGCCATCAGTCACAGAAGGACCATAGTCTTCCCCCGTTTACAAGCCACATCCCCAAGCGTGCAATACTCCTGGCGCCACTCCTCTTCTTCCCCCTACTTCTTCTTCTTCCTTCGCCCGCGAGCTGCTGCCACCACTCCTCGCCGTTCTCCGCTCCCCGGCGCCCCTCACCGTGGAACACCCGCGTCACTCCGTGCCCCTACCCCTCTTATACCTCCCCCTCCGTTTAATTGGGACCCCATCACCGGAAACGGCCGCTATGCCCGATCTTCTCAAGTCCGACCGCCACCACCATTACCGCCGCCCACTTCACCTCAGTCAAGCTCCCTCCGATTCCTCGCGGTGGGAGCGACTCCTCGGCAGCCCGGACCTCCGCCGACCGTCACCGGAGCTTCTCCCCCACCCAGCTCGCCGGCACCGTGCGCCACCGCCGCCCGACCGCGCCTTACGTCGCCGGCTCACCATGGTCCCCTCCGGCTCGGCCAGCACCACGGTGAGCATTCCCCTACCTTCTCTTGCTCCTGCGCCCACCAATTCTCCCTCCCCAACACCACAGCGCCAGCGCCCCCCTCCACCTCCGTCGCCGGCCGCCGAACCTCGCTGCCGTCCCACTTCGTCACCGCCTTAACCAGTGCGCCGCCTCCCAGAGCCTCCTCACCTTCCCCGCAATCCGTTTTGCCGGTCATCACCCCTCCCCGCCCACCGTCCGCCGCCGGCGATGCCGTTGGCCGCGCGCCACCCCGGAGTCCCTTGTTTTTCTCTACTTTGGGCCGGCCACCCCTCACTTCGTCTGTTTTCGCCCCTGCCCTAATCGCAAGGCAGCCGCTGCACCGGTTGGTCAGCCCAGCCGAACCGCGCGCAAAACGGCCCAGGTCCTGGGTTCGACTCCCGTTCTCCCCACCTTGCCCCACTCTTTTCTTTTTCTTTTCCTTTTTGAGTTTCCTTAATCCTTTTCCATTTAAGAAAATTCTAGAAAATTAATAAAATCCCAGAAAATTCCAGAAAACCTCAAAAATTCCCAAACTTCACCATCTTGCCCATTTTGATGCCCTGAATCCATTTTTGGCCCCCATTCCACCAAATCCATCCCAGAAAAATTCTAAAAATTCCCCATTTGAATCTTTTTGAATTTTACTCCTTTTTCATATATTTATTTTCCTCGCTTGATTAGGCTCAAGCCGGACTTATTTTATTTTTGTGTGTTTGCGCTAGTGTCGGAGTCCTCGGAAGCTGCGGTGCAAGATCAAGATCAAGGAAGCGCGGTTTTCGGAGTCGCCGAGCTATTTAAGCGCAAGGCAAGTCACAAGCCCTTGATCATGTTGAATCCCATGCTCTTTAAATTATGTATTTATGCTATTTGCATTATGTTCGTTGTGAAATGCTAGTTCAAAATAAAATAAAATGTTTAGAATGACATGTTATGTAGTTAGAACCCACCACCGATAAATGCCATGTTAAACTTGTAGCCCCGTCTTTGTTAACCCTAGAAATAATTACTTGATAATCTAGATAATTGTAGGTTATTTATTATCACACAAAAGTCTTTACACTAATAAGGTTGTGGCTGCGGGCCAGTAGATTTCGGAAAACCCGACTCTAGGGTAGGGTGGTATGGGACACCGTACCCTAGGGCGGAGAGTGCCGCGTGCACAAGTTAGGGTAAGGGATTTGGGGGAAGAGCCGCGAGACGGTCTTCACCCTCTGCTTACCCTAGAGAGGAGTTAGGGTAAGGGTGTTGTGGGGTGCCGCGAGACGGTTTTCGCCCACCGCTTACACTAGGTAGGAGGTCGCTGACCTGGCGAGGTTGCGGACCCCATGAAAATGTAAGGACTAGACCCTTACGCCGAGCAAATGACATAGTGATCGCTCAACCACAGGAGTTGACTTGTCAACACTGGTTTAGTAGCTGCTCAATTAATTGAAACTCTACAGGTGGTAAGAAGTCAGGAGGTAGGGAGTTAAGGTTAGGTAGGACGTGCTGCGGGTACCTAACAACGGTAGAGTGCACTCAAAGCAGACGGGAGTTTTCATGTGCCAGACCTGAGTGGATTCTACCGGGTAGAGCCTATATAAAGAATTGAGCAGTGAAACGACCTGGCTTTCTTAACTCAGTCATGAGGGTTAAGGAATCATGTGGGTAAAGCTGAGCAACTCTGCAGAGTCAATAAAATGGTATTCGAATACGCCGTGCTCCCGGTTAATGGAGCTGTGTCACTTGGGTGATTGCAGCAGCAAGGCTTGAGTAGATTTCATAAGTGCTTTAAATTGACTAGCTGATTAATCAACTTTATGAGAAAACCCCCCTGAGATCTTAAGGAGTAGTTTTTGGTTCTGGTTTGTAAAAAAATGTTTGCAAAACAAAGTGCATCCACTCAAAGTAATAAAACAGATATACACCCCTCCTTTGGCAATCCGTGCAAATAGTTAAAGTAGAGCTTCCCTTGTGACTTGTTGAGTACAGTGGTTGGTACTAAGACTTGCATAATTCCCCCCCCCCCCCAACAGATACCAGAAGAAAAGAAGGCAAATCAAGATGTCGTGTTAGGGTTGCGACCACACTCAGGCTTTCCTGTGGTGCTTTTGGCGGTTCTTCTGTATGTAAGTACATTTGGGCTTGCACGCCCGTTTTATTGTTAAAATTGACCGTTAGGTCTTATTTCAATCAAGCTAACTTTTCTTAAATGTTCGTAAGCAGGCATGATACTTGTTCGGTCCGCAATCAAACTCCTGGGTGGTTGCGGATTGGTGACGTTCCTGTTCCTCCCAGAAACAGGGGCATTACAACATATATTGTTTGAACTACAAGTAAAATCACAAATATTTTACAAATATTGAGTATTTAGCCTATGTGGGTGTAAATATTGAGTATTTAGCACATATATGGGTGGGTGGGTGTGTGTGTGTATGATATACCTACATATATTTAGATCCGCCCCTGGTACTCTCTTAAAGAAAAAAAATATCAATTCGGAAAAGCGGACTTGGATCCGACTCACATGCTGATTTGAAGCAGGAACGGTCCTATGCTAATGTATGTTGCCTTCCCTGTTTCTGGCTCACATGTTCCTGGCTCCTCTAGTCCTCTTGCTGCCTCACGTTGTTCTTCTGGCTTTCCTTTTCTTCCTGTCTTGAGCTGCACCAGACTATCCGACTCACGCATGCATCCTCGATCCTGTGTACGTGCTGTTCTACATGCACAATGCAGCCCACGTCCACCATGTATTTATTCATACGCTGATAATTCTTCATGTGCTATAGCAGTTACTTTTATTTTCTTGTGGGCCGCTAACACGGCACAACTCTGCACACTGATCCATCACCTTCCATGCCATCCCTATTGGGAAACTGGCACTGGATCTGCACGCCCAAACTCGAACAAGTGCATTGTTGTCGGACGGTGAACAGTGCATCTCCGATCGGTTCTTACGACTACGGTGGAGAAACAGAGAACTGGAAGAACTAAGTCATAACGAGGTGGAGAGTATTTGGGGGCAATTTTTCTTCCTTTTTCTTCACTCTCGAACTAAACAAAGATTACATGGTATATATAGACAGTTCCACCACTCAGAGTACTCAACTGCTCCGCCGCTCGCCCATGCTCTGTTCTGATCACTGACGACCACTACAGCTTTGCATGACCAGTCGCCTGCCCCATGTCGCTTCACTCAGTCGCCGACTGCTACTGCGACCAGTCAGTTCACCGACCACGGTATGGCCTGCGTCACCCACGACGACCCGTGCTGACGCCTGCTCCAGTTACTACCAACTGCACTGACTGTTGGCCGCACGACCTCAGCCACTGGCTTCAACTTCAGCTGCTCCTTGATCGCTTCTCTGATCTGAGCTTGGCTTCGACCGCGGTGCTGCAGTTACAACCATTGCAGACACGGGCGCCATGACCCCGGCGCTTATGACTACCAACTAGTGGTTACGACAACACACAACATGGTCGTAACCGAGCAGGCACAACCTAATCGTAACCAACCACGTACACCGTAGTCGTCTACGACTACATACAAACTGGTCGTCCACGACCACACTGGTCGTAACCGACCACTCACACAAGCACCACACGCTGGTCGTTACGACCACACACAATATGGTTGTAACCGACCACTCACACAGGCACTACGACGCTAGTCGTTACGACTACATACAACGTGGTCATAACCGACCACTCACACCAGCGCCCTGTTACGACCACACACAACGTGGTCGTAACCGACTACAGACAACGTGGTCGTGACCTACCATAGACAACATGGCCGTCTACGACCACACAGCGTGGTTGTAGACGATCACTTACAACATGATCGTTACCGATCACGCACAACAACTCGAAACTTTGACCACGGTGCATCATGTCGATGCTTCGACCATGGGCACTCGACCACGGCCACTCCGACCATGGTCACTCTTCCGAGTATGCACTGAAGACTACAACTGTCAACTATCAACCATCGACTATCGACCACGACTGTCGATTATCGACCACATACAAACACCACGACCACGGCGCTACTCTGACCACGGTCATTTCGACCATGGTCACTACGACCATGCCTTCTCGTGTGTGGCTTCGATCATGATACCGATGACTATGTACAAATTATCAAGATTAATTCCAACAACCCCCCTCTCGCATTAACAAGAATTGAACCGAATAAATCAGTTTGAGCACAACTGTTAGTACCAACCACATAAACTGATTTAGAATCAAAAGTTGATGCCGACACGATTCTTTGGGCCGCATCCATAGTGGCTCACAGGCGGAGGCACCACCCGGCGAGCCTGCGTGGCTGCCCGGGTTCACCGGCGACGAGCAGTGGGAGACCTAGGTCTTCCAGCCAGCGTCGGCGTAGCCCCTTGCGGCGACTTCCCAGGCACCGAGACTCCGGGAGCGCAGGCAACGACTCACGGCGGGCAGGGCACCCTTTCCCCCAATCCCATTTCCCAATCCGGCGACGGAGGCCTCGGCGGCTCGACCCCCCTGCTGCGATGTGCTTCCCTCGGCCGCTCGGCGTGCGGCAGCTGGGCGGAGCCAGATCGGCACGGCGGTTGGTCGGGGGCACCGTGGGCTGAGGGCTCCCGCTCGGCCCCTCTCCCAGATCTCGTCTCGGCGCGGGCGAGTGGCGGCAAGGGGCCAGTGACCGGTGTTCTACGAGCCGGCGAGGAGCGGCAACCGGCAAGGGGCCAACTGCTTTGTGGCTGTGGCTGCTCTGCTTGGTAACCAGTTCAGGTGGGCGTCAGGCTATCTGCTATCAGGTATAAGGTCATTTATCTGCTTGTGAAATGTGATGTCACTGATGTCTGATGTGTGTGCCTCTCAGCCTCTGTGTGAAATGTGATATCACTGATGTCTAACAGGTTCTCTCTGTTTTTCGTTGCGGCTGAGAATGATGATCAGAACAAGTGTCTGCTACGTTTCTGTAGAGCTAATGCGTCAGTGCTAGACGTTGTTTCCAGTGAAATCATAATACAGCCAAAATTCCATATTATAAAAAGAATTCACCATAGTAGATATGCAAAATGAGCAGGTCCAATCTTTAATAAATTGCAGTGAAGTTGACATGTTCAAAGTAAACTGCTAGAACGCCCTCTCTTTCTCCAAATATTTCCGAGACTCGTTGTTCATAAATATCTCTTCACAAGACTTTCTCTGGTGTCATACAAACACAACCCCTTTATGAAACTTTCTTATATTTTGGAATATGGATTTAATTGGGCTTGTCATTCAATTCCTATGTTTCTTCCTGATATCTAAAGAGTAGAGATTCTTCCTGATATCTAAAGAGTGGAGACCCTAAGATTTTCGATTACCAACTCAAAAGGTTGATGAACTTATATCGATTCCAAAAGAAACTACCGTATGTCTGATGTACATGCTGTGCATCTTCAGTTTGTCAATTTGAATCCAGAGATCTTCAGTTATAGTATTGTTTTAAATTGGGCTCAAGTAGTTCAAATCTAGGCTAAAGTTATTAAATTATGAATTTTATGTGGACTGAAAGAATTGTCAATTGTCAATTTTCAGAAATGAGGAGGTTTTTGGTTAATATGAAAAGCCTCGGAAATGTTGGAACTCATGGAATCACAAGTTTAGTATAACCGCAAGCTTCACTCATCGAAGCTTTTGTAATGTCGTACTGAGGTACTTGTTATCGTATCTTGCTTTTCTTTTTATCTATGACCATTCAATTGTGTGTTTGATTTTAAAATTATTGCAGTTGTCAACTTTCCTTGTGTCGTGTATATGGATTTATTCGTGCTTAGTAGCTATACTTAGCATTGTGTCACGCCCAGGCTCCCACAAAATCTTGGCTCCGCCACTAGCTGCTCAGGAAAAGAAAAATGGCTGAACAAGGCATGAGCACCTAGTAAACAGCACACATATCAGTAATCAGTTCAATATTTGATAGTTTGGGAGTTATATCCATGTGGATGAACTATTGAAGGCTCCCCTTCCCCAATAAATTTGGCCTCCATGTGATGTAATCAATGGTTCTAAGATCAATAGAATACAAGAAAAACACATCCAGCAAGCATGAATGGTTATTGCCCAGCAACGACTGCTCGACAAGGCCATCTGAGTAACAGGTCGTGGTCAGATAATCCTGACTTCGATCACGCACAGTCTGGAATTAGCCTAATTAATGACCAAAAAGTAGTCAGCACATGTACTGAAACAAATTGAGGCCTTTAAGACATCCTAGAGCTAGTGCTTCTACTATCATACATATCACAGCTACAGGCTAAGAAAGCAAGCAATTAAGTAGCAGCAAAGCAAAACGTTTTGTCAATTAGAACTTGCCACAATTTTTGCATCCTCTTGTCGACTGGCCTGCTTGCCGCTGGCCTCGCTTAGTGGCAGCAACATAATCGTAAACTGCCAACCAAATTACTTAGTCTTGCACTCTATGGAAACTTAAGATAATTATCTACAATTTTCTTAATATGGGCAAGCCATAAAACACGATATAGCTACCCCAAAACTTAATCTTAAAATAGAACAACGATCTAGATGAACATCAGTCCCAAAAATGTATCTTCTACAATTACCATATATGATGTCTAGAACCTTCATGTCCCCAAAATGAATCTAATAGAGCCTAAGAACAGGAAAACAAGAATTAGAGGGGAATTACCTTCGCCCCTCCTCTTCCCTCCTTCCTCTCTTATCTTTCCCTTCTTCCCCCTCTCCTTCCTCTTCCTCTTCTGCATGGCCGGCTCCCCTCTTCTCCTTCCATCTTCCCTGGCTGATTCCCCTGATTCCCCTCTTCTCTTCCCTTCTTCTTCCTTCTCCCCTGGCTAGCTCCCTCTTCTTCCTCCTTCCCTTCTCCTCCTGGCTGACGCACTGCAGTAGCTGGCGGCTAGCACGGTAGCCAGCAGCGGCGTGTGGCAAGCTTGCCATAGGGCGTGGCAGGGGAGGCATGGCATGGGCGGTGCAGCAGGAGAAACGGTAGGGGCGGCACGGTTTCAGGGGGTTGACGGCTAGGGCAGCCGAGTGGAGGGGATGGCTAGGGTTTCTCTCCTCCTTCCACTCCCTCCTCTCCTTAAAAAGTCTAGCCTAAAGCCCCCAAACTCCACACTACTCGGTCAGGGGGAAAGGATCGGCCCAAACTCCTCCCCTCTTTTCCCTCCCTCCCGTTATCGTTACATCCCATTTTGTATTCACGATCAGATCCTTATATGAGAGTTTTGGTTACGGGATATTACAAACAATCCCTTGGCACTTCATCTTTCGTACAAAAAAGACACAACAGGTGCAACAAAAGCACTCACACCAAAAAAGTTTGCTATAATGATCAGGACCTCCGTCCTTCTTATTGCTGCAACAACAGAGCGGAACACGCTGGCAAAAACCTTAATCAAACATACTGAGCGGAACACGCTGGCAAAAACATTAAACATACTGAGCAGAACACGCTGGCAAAAACCTTAAACATACTGAGCAGAACACGCTGGCAAAAACCTTAATCAAACATAGTTTCTCGAGCCACTCTCTGGTTAATTTGAACTTATGCACGTACGTAAAAGCCAAGTGCGTGAACGTATAGCCCAGCTCGCCCGAAGAAGCCCACGACGCCGTTCTCTCCATGCACAGGGACGCTGCATGGGGTGCCGTTTGCTTCTCCAAATGGTCCATAAATTTGGAAATTGGTGACAAACTTAATCGACGTTACAACGTTGTGTGATCCATGCACACCGGTTGTTCCAGATACTTCCTTGATAAACTCTGAAGGGGCAAGCTGGATCTGCGAGGAGTATATGTTCTATATCAATGACAAATATTATGATCAAACTAACCGCATTTATAATATACCGAAAAGACATACTTATGTTGCCTAATTTGTCATGTGCGTGTGGAATTCCTCTATTTTGTATCGTAAAAATGCAAATGTGTTTGATTTTGAAGTTCTGCACGGCAGTAGTGCTGCGCCTTTGTTTGCATGGGTTTTCAATACTAGCTAGTTAATTTGTACTGTATGCCCACATTGACTTGTGGGGGCTTTTATATTTTTCTTTTCAAATTGCAAATTGAATTGACATTGAGTAAACATAATCCATATTTTACTTACCATTGTAGTGTTTCCGTCATTACCACCCCATGGACCGGCGGTATGCTTCCGACCGACTTGGTCAATGTAGGAATATGTAAGTGAATCAATAACCGCACCACTGCGAATTGTCACGCTTTCTAAATGATGGGGTGGCTCTCTGACATCAGCATCTAATCCTT
The DNA here is from genome assembly GCA_017311315.1 of Dendrocalamus latiflorus. Classification (NCBI taxonomy): domain Eukaryota; kingdom Viridiplantae; phylum Streptophyta; class Magnoliopsida; order Poales; family Poaceae; genus Dendrocalamus; species Dendrocalamus latiflorus. Next base: position 14,959,100 of record CM029668.1, read on the forward strand.
CAATCCCACCCCATGGTCCAATCTTGGTGACAGGGCTCTGCGTGGAAAATCCGAAAATACCTGTAGTCTACAAGGTCAAATATAGAGTATAAATTTTAGTTTGGTCAGTCCTTTAAGTATTTTATGATCTTTCACGTAAATTCTAACAAATTGCTACGACCACTGGAAATTATAAGGTTAATGTTACAAAATCAATAGAATTTTACCACGTTATCCCCGCTATAAGTAGATTAGAAATATGAGAGAGAATGGATAGTGAGAGTGTTACTTACAAATGCAGGAGAGAGAACATCGATGTGATAAATAAAGGGTAAACAATGAAAACTACGATACATTCATATGCATGTCTTACTCGCTCCATTTCGTAATGTTTATCCAGTTTCTTGGGACCTGCCATTTCATAACATTTGTCCTTGGAGGAAATTAAGAGTATATTATTGCTATATTTCAAATCCCTGCTACTACTTTAATTCTTTAATTATATCATTTAATGCAGGCATTTATGGTACTCAACTTCATTTCATTATTCATTATATATATTTGGTGCCTCTTCTGGTCTGTACACATGGTGTTTTGGACAAATATGTGTAACGGAGGAAGTATTTTGAAATAAGATGGGGGAAAAACTATTGCAAAGGTGAGAGCTCTATTGCTCTTGCGACTGAGTGCAGGTAGCATCATGTTTTGGTATTAGTGGGCTGGTGCCTTCAGCTCGTTGTCGTGCCGTGCCGCCAACCGGGCTCAATTTCCTAACCTAGAACGGCCGGAGAGATTGTGCCGGCAGGTGCTGTGCCGGCCGTACTTCCGGCTGCCCGACTTGACCTGGCTCAAGTCCGACCACCTCTAATTCAGCTACGTTACGTATGGATGAGGTCTAAGTTTGGGAGGTTAGTGTATCGATGGCCTGCTTTATATGTGCACTGTGGAGATGGAATTCATCTCCCGGCTCATGTAAGGCCAGGAATAAATTAAGAACAAAAACGTAAGTAGATTGAGCACCAAAAACGTACTACTGTACTAACCTGCGAGTCTTTCAAGACCAGACTGAGTCCTGTGATGGTTAGCTTGTCAATGTCCGTGTCTGCTCCTTTTTTGTGTATTACTCTGTTGACAACACCACTTGCCATAGCAAACTCTCCTGTTCCACCAACAATAGAATAGTCATTATCCAACGTAGACGCTACCGCTACCCCCATTGTCTGAAGTGTGGGCCCTTTCAACCTGTATCATGTAATCATATAACAAAAATTAAGATAAGTCGATCGAATATTGAGTACATCTGGCATCTAATAAAGAATGAGAAGTTAGACCTCTTGCACCTAATAAAGAATGAGTAGTAGACTTGCCGGATGATGAATAGATCTTGCACCACAATGAATCAAAAAAGGAATGAAGCATGGTTCACTAACATAGAATGCTAGATGCCTAGATGAAAAAATTAGGCAAAGATGAATACTAGGCGTGTACTCCAATCGGTTGCCTGTCGGCAGTTGCATACCATGTAGGCTTACCTTGTTTCTATGTATCTTTCGCCGCAAGACTTTGAAATTTATGTATTTGACCTACATGGCCTGGTGTGCAAACCTCAGCTTTTTAGTTTAATTTCAATACTCTGCCTGTTAGTGTGGTGGCCCATATGGTCCATACGGAGGTGAGATCTAATCCCACTAATGTTTAAGAAGACGTTAGATGGGTGACGAGGTTCAACATAGCGCTTAGGGGGCCTAGACGGCCGAATTAAAAATAAAAACAGTATGTCTAAGATAAGCAATTATGCATATATATTTGGATGTTTAGATGAAGAAAAATTGTTACCTTGAGCAATAATGATAGCTTTATCCATGATGTAAATACTTGATGTAAAGTTGTATAGCGGCAATTATTTCATAAATATTTTATATTTTGTACAATGGCAAAAAAGAAAAACCAAACCAACAATCCATCATGAAACTCAGTGCATACAGAGCAAACTATTTCCTCCTCTTAACTCCCCCAGCTCGCATTCACCCCACCTCGAAGTCAGATCTCACCACCTACCAGCACCGCTATGGGCTTCGCTCACTCCTTCATCTTCATCGCCGTTGACCTCGAAGACGAGGAAGACGATGAGCCCTATGTCGCTTCCGCTGCGGCACCCGTGGCCCTACCCTCACCCAAGTCGGCACCAGCTCCCCTGTGTCTGCCTCCAAGGTGCTGGAGCAGGAGCCCGAGGTGTTCCCCTGCCGCACTGTCGACTCACCGCTCTCGCTGCAACCCTGTGTAGTTGGCACCCCGCGCCTCCTCGGCCCCACCATCAAGATCAGGGACCCTTGCAATGCGCTCCTCCTCCCGTCTCGCCGCCGACACTGCCTTGCCGCCTAGGCGGTGCCTGGGACCCACCTTGGCAGCAAGCCGCCTACTTCACCGATTTGGCTCAAGGTGTGACACGTGGGTTGACACCCAGCGCCCGCCTAGTGTGCCTTTTTGAACAGTGAATCCCACATTGCTTGTATAAAATAAGTAAGCGCGGATGAAAGTGTAAGAGAGGGTGCTATTTGTGCGCAGATCCATCCCATGGCTGGGCTAGGTATTGATCAAATTTTGGACCAATGTTTTACATTAATATTATGTGTCGTACTCTCTTTTAATTATTTGAGTGTGGATGTGATACAACCATATTGACTATGTGCATTAGCGACTGAACGCAGAACTAGTGTCATACATAGCGAGTCCAGATTGAAACCTTGGCCCCGACATAAATTTCATCTGAGATTTTTGATCTAAATTTAAAATATTTTAGAAAAAATGACTTTTTGTGGACTCAAAACCACACCCCTTCACTCTCAAGCCATACAAGATGCTGTTTCAAGGGTTCGAACCCAAGACCTACTCCAAGGCTAGACACCTTACTACCAGGCTACGCACACACATGTAATTTGAAATGGTTACCAATTTCCGATTTTCCATTGATTTTTGACCGATTTGGAAAACCCTGATTATGGCTATGAACTATTTTGATTGAACCTTACTTTCTGATGGTTTGGTAAGAAATCGGTGGTTGACAAAGGGGCTGCTATAAATGGTTTTTAAGCCGCGGCTTCCGGCTATGCCTATTAGCTTTTGCCTAAAAGTACACTATAGCAGTTGTTAGTTTTTTCTGAATCATTCAATTAAACAAAAATTAAAAGATGAGAAAAAAAGAAAAAATTGTTATATCGTCATAGACAATACAAAGAAATAAAGAGAGAGAAAAAGCAAAAGCCAAAAAACCAAAAAAAAATTGAAATTAAAAAATCGGTGCGTTCCAAGTAGCTTTTGATTTAGAAGCTAGAAGTCAAAGCTGACAATAACAGGGCCAAAGGCAGTCACCGAGGGTTGCTACCGATAACTGGTCGAGATTGTTAGCCCTAGCATAGCCTAGCGGGCTACAAAGTCTACAGGCTCTTATATATAGCTCCCCCAGTTGTTGCCATGCCAATTATATAAAGTCAATTAATGTCATAACTTTACATTAATCTGTACTAACAAAATTATAATATTATAAAATATTTTTAGCTACAAATCTAGTAATATAGTTTTCATACGCCGGATCTTGATACAGTGGCCCTGATCAACTCGGCTTCGGCTTCTGGCTTATTTTTTCCTATTCATAAGTTTCGTCTTTTTCTGAATTTTTGGCTTTTTGTTGAGCTTTTTTGCCGGTTCTTTTTTTCCCGTATTTGTTTGTATTATACGTAATGGGCTAACATATTTTTTATATTTTTAAATTTTTTTAAATTTAATTATGCTAAATAAGCCTCTGTCAGATACAGTGTTTTTTTCAGCCAGCTACAGTGTTTTCAGCCATAAGCCATAAGCTTTTCAGCCGAACCGATCACCACCTTAAACATATTTGACAATTTTAGAAGGTTTGATGACATATGTTTCAAAATATCAAATTGAAGGGAGGTTGTACCTTCCAATCTCGAATACTATGCAGAAGGTGTTGTACCATTGACCAGCATACTACCCCCTATTATAGCGGGGGGATTCCCCGCCCCCCCGCTCGGCCACGTCCCCCGCCCGCGCGCGCTGGCCGCCGCGTGGCGGGGGGATTCCTGTACGGCCAGGGGAGGGGTTTTCCTCCTGTTTTCCGGAATTTACGTACAGGTCCTTTTTCTTCGCGAACAGGTCCTTTTTCTCGCGAACAGGTCCTGGCGGGTTTTTTTTGCGGCGGATTTTTCTGAAAAACCCCCTCCAATTTGCAGGATGGCGCCCCGCGGTTTTCTAAATTGCGTACGGGTCCTCATTTCATTACATACGGGTCCTCAATTTTTACGAAAAAACCCTTTAACTTTTTCGAAAATACGCATGTACCCTCGATTTTTTTTTGAAAAACTCCTCACGAATTATCGCCTCTTTTACTTCGGTGCACACGGTGGCTTTTTTTTTGAAAAACTCCTCACGAATTATCGCCTCTTTTACTTCGGTGCACACGGTGGCTGGCGCGGCGTGTCGCCGCGCCTATGCTGCTAGTTGATAAACATGCCTCGTCCACGGGCCACACGCTGCGCGTCGGAGCCAGGTCCATCGTATATTGGCCAGTTCTGAACGTAACTAGTACCAAACCCGCCGTTTGTGTTGATGATGACTGCCTGGTTCGCGCCTGGTCCCTTGGAGGTGCGGTGCATGTACAAGTCGCGGAAGGTGAACTTCTTGTACTCCACGGGCGCAGCGACGGGGGTGATTTCGAAATTACGAGGGCTGGCCATGGATGTGAGGACAGGAGTGGTCTAATGTGCTTATCAGGCTTAACTAAGCTTTCTGTGCTCACTACTACAGAAATCGACATTACAGACGGTTCAGAAACATCATCACAGACGGTTTTCTGAACCGTCTGAATTTATGGGTCAGTGATGATCGAAGGTTATCACAGACGGTTTTCGAACCGTCTGTGATTATTAGATATCACAGACGGTTTTTAATTAAAAACCGTCTGTGATTATCAGATATCACAGACGGTTCGAAAACCGTCTGTGATAACCTTCGATCATCACTGACCCATAAATTCAGACGGTTCAGAAAACCGTCTGTGATGATGTTTGATAACCGATAATCACAGACGGTTTTTAATGAAAAACCGTCTGTGATACATATCACAGACGGTTTTTACTTAAAAACCGTCTGTGATATTCCTTCCTCCTAAACCAAAATCTATTTCTGTTTATTGGCTAGCCTCAGGAAATGCTAGCCATGCCCTCTGAAACAAGCAGATAATCACAGACAAAAAACATACAATTCACACATCTCATTTGCTTTCAGGTACATTTCGCAGACATAAAACATCCAATTGACATCGCACTTCATCTCACAGACATAAAGCATGCATCCATTTCGCAAATCAATTAATTGAATTGAACTGAAATATCCATTAACAAATGCACAGTTACAAAAGATCTACACTGCATTTACACTTAGTGATAAGACCAATAAGAAATCAGTGTGCGCAGTGGAACCGTCCTTCTGGCTGTATGACTTGAGTCAGCAAAAAGAACGCCAACTCTGATTGAACCTCTCGAAGCTCAGACTGTTTCAATGCAGTTGACGGGATTGATACAGCCTGTCGATAGGAATATCAATGTACATATATATGTAACGTGATAAGTATGAAGTAATTATGGGAAGAGTGACAAACCTTGCGATTGGTGACCCTCGAGGAATCGAGGAGTAGTTCCATATGTTGGCAAACGTAGTATCCACATGTGTTGCCCGGCTGCTGCTGGTGGCACTGCAAAAAATGGAATGTGTTAGTTCAAAAGGCATTAGTACCATCTGTTGCATAGGATTAATTAATGTGAAATAGCGAATACCTTAAAATCTCGAACATGTGTCAGCAGGCCGTTGGCCCCGCGCTTCGAGTCACCTCCCTTTTCAATGTACATCGCGAACGCCCTACGTAATTCGAAAAGGTTAACCTTAATCATTCGGAAGGAAAGAAAGAGTACAATGTAGATATGTATGGGGAATATGTGCTTACCTATCGATTACTTGGCTGACAACTGTGAAGTCCATTTTATTCTTACTTAGGGAATCAAGGTAATATACCTTGTTCCATTTTGGTACAATTACTATTAAAATCCAATGAAAGCTCTGATTGAAGGGCATAAGTACATAGTCCTTATTGCGGCAACTCAGCAGGCCTGATGCAATGTACCTCTCGACGAGGGATGCCTCCACGTCGATGGTAGTCTTGGCGACCAATTGTGGGTCCAAGAAACCAGCTGATGAGTTCGATACTCTAGCTTTAATCAGCATGTGTCTATATATATACACACGAAAGCAAAAAATTAGATATGGCATTTATCGGTATGACATTAACGGAGACTATGATTGTACACACTTACAGCGTCCAGCATCGAATGATTGAGACGTCAAGAGCGTTGAGCATGAACAGCTCGAATAAATCCTCAAAGGCGACCACGAATGTACACTCTTGAAGATTGTGGTGTAAATCTTCCTCGGAGAATTTGACAGTGATACTTGAAGTCCGTTCTCCCTCTGGCTTATTGGACTGCTGCATATACCACGTGTGCAATTGCATGCAACTATATGGTAGCTTTTGGAGGGCTTTTTGCTCGAGCAACGGCTCGCCAAGCACGAATTTGCGGGCCAAAGGGTGGTACGGAAGATCATCATTGGTCTTCTTTGCTTTGCCCTTGCTGGCCTTGCTGCCTCGGCTATAGGTCGACTTCACGGAAGTCGACTTTGAAGGTAGCAGCGGTGCAAGTTGCTCTAGCGAGAATAGGGCCCGTGGAGATAGCATCGTTGTAGTATCCGGTGGTGGAACCGACTGGTCTTGTACTGGAGATGGCACCAGTGCATGTTGCTCTGGTCCTGTCACCGGTGAAGAAGCCTCCAGGAAGATGTCGCTTTTGGGCCACTGGATGAATGTTCCAATGGCCTGTCCTAGAGTCACGATCTCGTCGTTGGGGGGCTTCGGTAGCGGGACCACCTCAAAATTGACATACACACCATCCACATTAACTTTTGCGAAGCCTGGCGCTAAAGCTTGGCCGTGCACCATGGCTCCGTTACCAGACGAATATGTCTGGCCCCAAGCAGCGTACAAGGGAATGGCGCCATATCTCACTTGGAGCTTGCAGTTCGTAGGCTCCTACATAACGATACAAAATTAGCTACTCGAATAGGCCTACCAATGGAGCAAGCATTCGAGAGGTAATAATTATTACCAGGATGTCGTCCACAGGAAATTTGGACTGGGTATGCGTCGGATTGGACGCGCAGCTACTCGGACGGTTGTGCGGGCTACCTAGCATAGCAGCGGCGGTGGCGGCCTGCTGACTTTCTGTCTGTTTCCGCACCTCTTCTCTGATTACTTCACCCATCTGAGCAAATAGCTCCTCTCGAAGAGATTCCTTGATCTCTTCTCGTAGCTGCTCCTCACGCTCGGCTTTGTTTCTCTTCCTACGCCGATACATTCCGGAGTCATCTTGGAAACCATGTTTCCAAGGAACGTAAAGCCCAAGGCCTCTCGTACGACCCGGGTGCTCCTTGTTTCCCAGGGCCACGGAGAGCATATCATTCTCCCTTGTTCCCTGGAATGATCCCAGGGTAGATTCAAAACTCAGCTCTTCCTGCAAGAGCACAACATGTCATTTCAATTTGTACGAAGTTGTGGAGTAATTACAAGCTACGTAGTTCGATCGATATCTTACCAGGCGCTGGGACACTTGCTGGTCTGCAGGGTTTCGAAAGGAGACGTCCCCCGATGTCGTTGTAGATGACCTTGCTCTAAGCCAATTTCGAGCGCGGTCATCCGGGATATTGGAAAACGGCGGGGCGATGTCCTCTGCAGCTGCCAGCTCATCCTCCAACCTCCACTGCGGGATTTTACCCGCATACCCAGCTGTGCCAAGTCTGTGGGGGTGCGTGTTTTTTGCCTGGAGGGCCTTGTGCGCCACACTTGTACTTTTGAATTCTTCGGTCGTTTTCATCGCCTTGAACTCTTCCCATTGTGGTTCCAGGAATGGGTATTTAGTAAAAGGCGTTTCATCCGTCTCCACATATTTCCTGACAAGCGTGCTCTTGAAGTTCTTCCATGCTTTGCACGCCGCTTGGTAGGTTTGTCGTTCCACAGCGTGTAAGTGTTCTTCTGGGAACTCGAACGATGCCAAGATTTCGGTCCACAGCTCACGTTTCCGAGTGTCAGGCACGTTCTTCCACGAATTGTATGTGATCTCAATTCGTTGTCGTGCAACTATTCCGACCATGGTTCGGAATGCGTTTACCGCTTGCTTAGGAAGGATAGGGACCCCAGCTGCGTTTACCGCTGTGATGGTCTGTCGGCTCTGAGGCTTCTTTGATAGCCCTCTTCCTTGGCGTCTTGATGTTGGAGCGGACGCCTCCGGCGATGATGATGAAGAATGCGCGGGTGACATGTTGCTCATTTTGTGGGTCTATTAAGATAAGATGAGAATGTTCAAAGTGAGGAAGCACGAAAAGTGAAACATGATGCTCAATGTTCGGAAGAGAGGAGAGGAGTAGAGGGAAGGGGGAGAAGGGAGGGGGTGATGTGGACACAGAGAGGGGTTATGTGCCTATACTATATACTACATACTATATGTGTATATACATACATATACATATACATACCTACATATATACATATACATACCTACATATATACATATATAATGGTAGCAATATGAAGCAACAAGCAACAAGCATCAATAATAGAATCAATAACAGTCTCAACATGAATATGTGCTCTCAAATTGTAGGGTTGCACAAGATTAATCTTGGCCGTCCCGCTACTAAATCATATACTCTTCCTTGATTGGTTATGCCAAATAATGAATTCAGTATTTTGAGCTCTAGATACAAACTCTAAAATCTCAAGATCAAGATATATTCAGCATGCATATATTCAAACAGCAGTATTCATACAGATCAAGACCACACAAGTTAACTTTGCCCAATAATTCAGTCTTTTAACTTGTCAAGATTAAATCCTAACAGATCAATTTAATAACATGCTATAACCTGAAAACTGCATGAACCGACAGCTATTAGAGCTCAAGCATTGAATGAACCAATCTCAGTATATGATTTTATCATCATCGAGCAACTGTAGTAAACAATTAATGTACCAAATAGCAATATGTACCAAATAGCAAACTAATTAAGCTACTGCAGTAAACAATGCTCACAATGCTCAAAACCCTAGTCCATCACAGAAAGTGCTCACAATGCAGTCGGTAATCGAGGGGAGGTGGCCGGCGAGGGGCTCGACGGAGGCGGCCGGCGAGGGGCTCGGGGAGGCGGTCGACGAGGGTTCGGGGAGGCGGAGGCGACGAGGGGCTCGACAGAGGCGGTCGACGAGGGGCTCGGGGAGGCCGAGGCGACGAGGGGCTCGACGAAGGCGGCCGGCGAGGGGCTCGGGGAGGCGGTCGACGAGGGTTCGGGGAGGCGGAGGCGACGAGGGGCTCGAGGAGGCGGAGGCGACGAGGGGCTCGACGGAGGCGGCCGGCGAGGGGCTCGAGGAGGCGGCCGACGAGGGTTCGGGGAGGCGGAGGCGACGACGGGCTCGGGATTTACTTGGATCTAGATCAAATAACTGCGCAGCGCACAGGGAAAACCCTAGCCAGAGGGTATATATAGGGAGGTTATCACAGACGGTTCTAACTCAAAAACCGTCTGTGATATTAATATCACAGACGGTTCCAAGTCTAAAACCGCCTGTGATAGTATAAATATCACAGACGGTTCTAAGTGTATAACCGTCTGTGATAGTCATATTATCACAGACGGTTTTAAACTTAGAACCGTCTGTTTTATTGATATCACAGACGGTTCTAAGTTTAAAACCGTCTGTGATAAGCCTTTGCGACTGTAGTTATTAAGACAACACCAATAAGCACAGCTGCGTCTCACTCGGCGAGCTCCTAGCAATTTGCTCCTTCAACCATTGGTTGAACCAACGGTTGTGTTGCCTCATGATCCAAACATCCGGCCGCTCTGGATTCTGTTGCCGAAGCACATCCTTGTGCTGGTCCACATAAGGCGCCACTTCAGTCATGTGTTGCAACACTGTGAAATGGGCTTGAGTATACGTGTCCATATCTGGAGTGATTGCTTTCCTTCCGATAGTTCCGAGACCCTTCAGCCTCCCTTCATGACGAGATTGAGGGACACCTATCGGTTGAATCTGAGCCATATAATCGACACAAAACTCAATCACCTCTTTGCTTGCATAACCTTCGACGATGCTGCCCTCCGGCCGAGAACGATTCCGTACGTAGGACTTGAGAATTCCCATGAACCTCTCAAATGGGTACATGCTGCGTAGGAATACGGGCCCGCACATTTTTATCTCCCACACAACGTGAACAATGAGATGGACCATGATATCGAAAAACGAAGGAGGGAAATACATTTCAAGGTGACATAGAGTCATCACCACCTCGTCCTGCATAGCATCTAGTCCTTCGGGATCGATGACCTTCTGAGCAATTGTGTTAAAGAAATAACATAGCCTCATGATTGTCTCTCGGACTTTGATCGGCAAAATATTTCTAATTGCAATAGGGAGCATCTGTGTCATCAGCACATGACAATCATGAGACTTCATGCCATTTAACTTCAAATCTTGCATCGAAACAAGTTTCTTCACGTTGCCGGAGTAACCAGACGGAACTTTCACATCATGCAAGCACTGGCACAGTTCTGTTTTCTCAGCCTTGGACAGAGTGTAACACGCAGGGGGAAGGTACGTTCGTCCATTATCAGTGCTTGTCGGTGCTAACTCAGGCCTGATGTCCATGTCAGCCAAGTCAAGCCGTGCGTTGACACCGTCCTTTGTTTTATCACGGATGTTCAGTAAGAGACCAATCAAGCTGTCGCACACATTCTTTTCTACGTGCATGACGTCGATGCAGTGCCGAACATCTAGGTACTCCCAATAAGGTAAGTCCCAAAATATTGATCTCTTCTTCCAGGTGTTCTTCTCATGAGCCCTCAATTTACGTCCCTTTCCGAGGACAACATCTAAATCCTTAACCATATCATAAACCTCGCGTCCCCTTAAATGCCTTGGAGCTGAACCATCTTCCTTCTCTCCGTCAAATTGTTTCTTCATCTTGCGGTATGGGTGAGCCCTCCGAAGGAACCGGCGGTGACGCATGTAGACGGTTTTGCGTGAGTGTCTCAGCCACACACTCTCGGTACCATCTAAACAGTGAGTACAAGCTTTGGCACCTTTTGTACTATGGCCCGATAGGTTACCAAGGGCAGGATAATCATTTATGGTGCAGAACAATAAGGAGCGCAGAGTGAAGTTCTCTCGTTTGTACGCATCCCATACCTGTACCCCTTCGTTCCACATTACTTTTAGATCTTCCACCAACGGTGCTAGGAACACATCGATATCATTCCCAGGTTGTTTTGGCCCTTGGATAAGTATCGACAGCAAAATATACTTTCGCTTCATACACAACCAAGGAGGAAGGTTATAGATGCAGAGAGTCACGGGCCATGTGCTATGTCGGCTGCTCATGCTACTGAAAGGATTCATTCCATCTGTACTCAGTCCAAACCTTATATTCCTTGGTTCTGCACCGAACTCTGCAAAACTCCTATCGATGTTTCTCCACTGCGCGGAATCAGCAAGGTGTCTTATCATTCCATCCTTCTTGCGCTCCTCCGAGTGCCAACGCAGCAGTTTTGCCTCCTTTGGATTTGCAAAAAACCTTTTCAAACGGGGAATTATAGGAAAATACCATGTCACCTTAGCAGGAGGTCCTTTCTTCGCCTCTGTTCCCTCGCCATCAACTGATTGATTGTTACGTTTGTATCGGGATGCGTTGCACACCGGACATTCATGCATGTTTGCATACTCTTTACGGTAGAGGATACAATCGTTCGGGCATGCATGTATTCTTTCTACTTCCATTCCCAACGGACAAAGAACCTTCTTGGCTTTATACGTGGTTTTAGGCAACTCATTTCCCTCCGGAAGCATGTCCGCTAAAAGACCTAGCAGCGCCGTGAAACTCTTGTCCGACCAACCGTTGCTTGCCTTCAATTTCAACAGTTCAAGCACGGCCGACAACCTCGTGTACTTGCATCCCGTGTACAAAGGTTTCTCTGAGTCCTCCATCAAGCCACGGAATTTAACATACTCTCTCTCATCATAGTTCTCTTCAACATCGCGAAGCATCTGATCCAGATTATCATCGTGCAACCTATCCGAATCCGACCCACAATCGACATCAGCCGGCGGCATGTCATTCAGTTCACAGGCGATGTCATCCGGGGGCATATCATTCACTTCACCGGCGATGTCATCCGGCGGCATATGATCATTCACTTCGCCATGACTGGTCCAACACGTATAATCCTTTTTGAAACCCCTCCGAATCAAGTGCGATTCAATTTGCCCTCGGTTCTTAAACATCTTCACATTCTCGCAGTCAGTGCATGGACAACACATATATATCGCCCCCTTATTCAACATATCCTCCTCGGCAGCTCTTATAAAAGCAGAAACGCCATTAATGTACTCTTCACTCACACGGCTCGCGGCATACATCCAGCTTCGGTCCTACGTTACGTACATATATAACAACTTAGTATTAAAATCTAGATTAACTAATTATAACTACATATATACCGGCCACATTTATTATATTGAGACTTTATTTGCTAGATTCATATTACAAACACAACAGCTATTATATAACCAACAATTTTGCAAATTAACCATCTTTAATAACCACTCATGGATTACTTAGAACTAAATTGTAATGCAATTAAAGAAAATATAAATTGCATTACTAACCATATCTAGAACAACCAGCAAAGTATGAATCTTCAAAGCTCAATCTCTGCCTCTTCCCACCAAATTAACAAGGCCTGAAATCGCCTAGCTTCCTCCCGAGTGAAAAAGTGCGCAGCAGTGGCTAGATCTGGATCGAAATGAAGACAGATGCGGTCTGAGCAGCGCAATAAATGCCTACTGACATTATCACAGATGGTTTTTAATAAAAAACCGTCTGTGAATTATCACAGGCGGTTTTTAATTATTAACCGTCTGTGATAACAAGGTTATCACAGACGGTTTTTAATACAGACCGTCTGTGATACAAACGTATCACAGACGGTTCATAGTTAATAACCGTCTGTGATAATCCATTTTCCCGCCACAAATACCACAGACGTCCTCCAAATTACAACCGTCTGTAATAGTGCTCATTAGAGACGGTTTCACAAAACCGTCTGTGATGAGGCGTCTACTATTAGGCTTTCTGTAGTAGTGGCTGTTTGTGTGTGGAATGAAATGGAAGATGGCATATAAATATTTATAGAGCCCTCTATCTGTAGCTCGCACTGGCTGGTCGCTGCACGCAGTCGGCTCCCTTCCTTGCCTCGCTTTCGGCCTCGACAGCCGCGCGCCCATACGTAAGCACTGACGTGAAATGGACATTAATAATTAGGCTGTGGTCGTTTTGATTTCAACTTCTGACTTATTTTTCACTATTTATAAATTTCGTCTTTTCTGACCTTTTGACTTTTTGTTGAGCTTTTTTGCCGGTTCTTTTTTCCCGTATTTATTTGTATTATACGTAATGGACTAACATATTTTTTTATATTTTATGTTTTTAATTTTTTAAATTTAATTATGCTAAATAAGCTTCTGTCGTTACAGTGTTTTTTCAGTCAGGTACAGTGTTTTTCAGCCATAAGCCACTCAAAAAAAAGCCCAAATGAGCACAACCTAAGCTGCTCATTTCAGCTTATCTTTCATTGTTTAATGTTGTAGCTAATTTATTTTATAATGTATATGTTGGTAACTTATTTGACATAGTTAAATTTGAAAATAAAAATATATTAGTTCATCACATATAATAAAAAGAAATACAAAAAACAAAAATCCTAAAATAAATAATAAAAAACGAAAAATAAGAATAGAAGCAAAAAACGAACGGGACAATAAAATAATTCAATGTGTGAAGGGTGATGATATGTTATCTGCACGGAACTAGCCCGACATGTCTTGTCGGGACCCACGAGGCAGCAATTATCACGAATCATTTATAGTCCTTTTCTGCGAGGCCGGCTGTACAGGGCTCCGCTCGGGTGAATTAAAAAACTGTAATTTATGGTTAAAATTGTATTGTAACGGTTAAAATTTTATTGTATCTGAAAGTAGCTTATTTAGTATAATTAAATTTAAAAAATAGAAAAATAGAAATAATATGTTAGCTCATTACGGACAACGCGAACGAATACGAGAAAAAAGAACATGCAAAAAAGCTCAAAAAAAACCAAAAGTTCAGAAAAGGACGAAATTTATAAATAGTGAAAAATAAGCCAGAAGTCAGAAACTGAAACTGAAATGCGCGGACTAATTAGACTATGCCCCATGCCCTAATAATTGAGTCTTAAATTATAAAAATATTTCATGAATTGGAAAAAGCTTAAAAAACCAAAAAATGGTCTGACATCTGACTTTGTAGCAGGGAACTGGCCCGACATGTCTTGCCGGGACCCACGAGGCAGCAATTATGACGAATCATTGTGGTCCTTTTCTGCGAGGCCGGCTCCTGTACAGGGCTCCGTACATATATTATGTAGATCAATCAGAATATGGCATATGCCCTATTAATTGAGTCTTAAATTATGAAAATAATTAATGATTTGTTCTATTTTTTATATACTATTGAAAAAACTTCTATCATGTCTTGACATGGCCCTGGCAAAGAAAGGTGTAACAAATCATCAAATCTCCCTAAATTATGGGATTAACGGCAAGTTTGATTAAGCAGATTCCATCCTCCTTTCGCTTTCTGCTCCCCTCTCACCCATTGCTCTTCTCGTTCCTGCTTAATTTCGTTTATCCTCCAAATATAACTCCTTTTTCTAACAATATATACCTGATACAAAAATCCAAATTTTCTTTGTTACAGTGATAACATCTTCTCTCAAGAAACCAGAACTTGTTCGTGAAGAATCAACCAAATGATGCCTCACCAAGAACTTTCTCCCTCACTCTGTAGCTCTCACACAAGAAACCGACCTGAACTTTGAGAAAGAGAACATGACATGCTACTATGATTTATGGATCTTATTTTTTCGTAATTCCGATGCTTGTTGAGACCTCGCCGGAGTGCTCCGTCGAGCGATAAGTCCCTCGTCATGTAACGCCCCCGTTTCCTGGGGCGCCTGAGGACACGGCATTCCGCAACTATTCACACATGAACAGTTAAGGAGTGTCGCGCAAGAGTATATCATCGCTGCTAACAACAAAAGTCCAGCATATATTTCACTTAAGGTTTAACAACCCAGTTTCAGCAACGGGGCGTGCAAGCCAAAGTATATTTACATCACAAAAGCTCCAAGAACGCTTGAGCGCAGTGGAGACCTAGAGCCACGGGTCTTCGTCGAAGAAGAGCTCCTCCGGGGCTTCCTCAACGGGGAGACCAGCACCGTCCTCTTGATCTTCTGGAGGGGTTTAGCAAGCTGTGAGCTAACCAGCTCAGCAAGACACAAAAGAAATCCTATCTTACTACTTACACGGATTAACAAGGAAGGGAGATACTTGGTTTATTAACTTTGAGTGGATGCAGTTTTATTTGTAAACATTTTGAAAATTCACCAGAAAAACTACTCCTTAACATTAAGGGTTTTCATAAAGAGATAATTAACCAACTAATCCGATTAAAGCATTTACAAAACTACTTAAGCTTCGCGGCTGGAATCACCTAAGTGACATAGCTCCATTAACCGGGAGCACGACATATTCGAATACCATTTACTTGACTCTGCAGAATTGCTCAGCTTTACCCACATGATCCCTTAACTCCCGCGACAGAGTTAAGAAATCCAAGTCGTTTCACTACCCAAATCTTTATATATGCTCTACCCGGTAGAATACACTCAGGTCTGGCACATGGAAACTCCCGTCCGCTTTGAGTGAACTCTACCGTTGTTAGGTACCCGCAGCACGGCATACCTAACCTAACTCCCCGACACCCTGCCTTCTTAACACCTGTAGAGTTTCAATCGAGTTGAGCAGCTACTAAACCAATGTTGACAAGTCAACTCCTGTGGTTGAGCGATCACTATGTCATTTGCTCGGCGTAAGGTCTAGTCCTTACATTTTCTCGGGGTCCGCAACCTCGCCAGGTCCGCGATCTCCAACCTAGGGTAAGCGGTGGGCGCTGACCGTCTCACGGTTCCCCACAACCGGAACTTGTACGACATGTCTCGTCGAGGCCCACGAGACAGCAATTATCACGAATCACTATGGTCCTTTTATGCTGACATGTCTCCTGTACAGGGCTCCGTACATATGTTATATGTAGGTCCAACCAGACTATGCCACATGCCCTATTAATTGAGTCATAAATTATGGGATTAACGGCAAATTTGATTAAGCAGATTCCATCCTTTCGCTTTCTGCTCCCCTCTCACCCATTGCTCATCTGCTCGTTCCTGCTTAATTTCATCGATCCTCCAAAGATAACTCCTTTTTCCGACCATATATAGACCCCATAAAAATCTAAATTTTCTTTTGCTACAGTGATGACATCTTTCAAGAAATCAGAACTTGTTCTTAAAGAATCAACCAAACGATCCCTCACCAAAGAAGAACTTTCTCCCTCCCTCTCTTCCGCGCACAAGAAACCGAACAGAACTTTTAAGAAAGATAACATGACATGCCACTATGATTTATGGATCTTGTTTTTTCGTAATTCCGATGCTTGCTGAGACCTTGCCGGAGTCCTCCGTCGAACGATGAGTCCCTCATCGGATAAGGGTGTGTTTGGTTGCTGGGATGGGGTGGGATGGAATAGGATGATTCCTTTGACCAAGCCTAATAGTGCATCAAGGGATCAAACATATGGGCGGCGCAACCATCAAAGGGGCGATTAGGGCAGTGCACTTGCGCGCGTCTCTAGGGTCTTAAATGGGAGGAGCGAGTCGCGATGTGGATGGCATGGATGTGGACAGGCAAAGCAACACGTGGAGGAAGAAGGTATTTTTTAAGGATGACATGTAGACCTATCATTTTTTTTATTTTTTATGCATGCTTATATGACAATACACTTGTTGACATAGATGCTAAGTAGGTGCCAGCTCAGCGCAAAATGGTGTTCAATCAATCTAGGGTAAAATAAATTGTATTGATAGTTGATGGTGGTAAAACATAAGATTTTGCATATCTGTAGGGACCCAGATTTTATAATCCGGATTCCTCTGTGATTTCACCGCACTATTCCTTGGATCAGTAGATAGTGCTCACAGATTACAGTTCTGATTATCAAAGTACATATCATGCGGAAGCATAAATATAATATTAGACTTACTCATGGGCCGATTAGGCCGAAATCATTAAATTGCAGCAGCGGAAGAACGAAGCACGCAAGTGGGACCTTCAGGACATGCCCACAGGCAGCCAACTGGAGGTTCGCGACTTAGCCCTTGACATCTTCATCTTCTCCTCCATCATGACCAAAAGTGTTGCTGAAGCGTAGTGATCTGATTCCTGCTTCTGGATTTGTTATGAGAGCGAGTGTGAGCACACTAACCACCGTGCACCGCGAGCCAATACACAGAATGCAAATAAATAGTATGCATGGCTTATCAAAGGAGAGGCTCGGGTTTATTTTATTTGCCAGAAATTGCTTTTGGTAGAATTATTATTATGTTAATCATAGTGTCATTATTGCTACCTAACTCCACCTAGCGATTGCTATAATTGACTCTGTCCACCAAGATACACTTTCTTTATTGGTTGCTGTCTAAGACTCCAAACAGCGAATATCATAAATTATGCAATCCACCAATCAATTACTGCCTAAATCCCCAAACAACGAATATCACAATTTATATAATCCATCGATCAATTGCTGCCTAAAACTCCAAACAGCTAGTGACTTCATTTATCTAATATCATTTAATTAATCCACCAATATCTTTTGTATTTTAAATTCCTAACAATCCAATCTTGTGATTGCTAATCATCAACTCTTCATTTCTAAATTCCAATAATTAACTAACACAATTGCTTTTAAATCCGCCGAAATCATTTGTATTCAATCCCTTTGATTCAAAACCATAATTCGTTTTTCCAATAATCAATCTTATTTTCTACTGTCTGTCTTTAACTAATTCATTAGTATACATCCACCAAGAATATCAATGATCAATTTTATACTCCAATTATCATATCTCCAGATTCAATTGACTCATCTAGTTATCGATCAATTTCTATCAATCCCATTATCGCCAATATCTCCCAAGAATTTATATTAGTTATCAGTATCGTAATCCAGCAAATACCTTTGCACTTCCTATTCTCCAAAAACCATTCAAATCATCTATCTAACCTATTTATTCATTTAGACTCCGCTAACTTATTTCCCTCAGAATCCACACAATTGTTTCCTTTTTATGATCGACATAAATCCACCGACCACTCTATGTGTTTACCACAAACATCCATTTTCTTTTCTTACGACTATATTTATTCCTCTTGACATTTTATTTTGTGAGAGGTATCATCATTATTTAAAAATATAATACATAGAAATTTCCTGAGACCTAGCAATTTTGAACAAAACATAATGTGTATGAAAGTGCAATAATAATAGCGATCCAGATTCCATCCACCGTTACATGGCATCCGCACCATATGCTAACATTTTAGCGTTATAACCGCTTACATTACCACTGGGATGATACCCAAGACAACTCAAATCAGGGCTTTCCTCTGCCCTTCACTTTTCCAAACCCATCCATAAAGCATTTTGAAATAGAACTATATCTGGTTAAGTTCCCATGTCCGCCCTTGACCGTGGGCACGGCTATTCGAATAGTTTTAGACTCTGCAGAGTTTGCACACTTTACCCACAAGAGATAAATCTACTCGTTGCCCCACATGATTCCTTAGCCATGCGGTTGAGTAGACTATCACAGGACCTTTACAATGCATTTTTCCTAGCAGAGTTACGTCCGCTAAGGTTTCCACTTCCTTCAGGGTACGACCACCCTTCCAGAAGCCCCCTCTTGCGCCGTCACGTCGGAGGATGTGGCCATCCTCTACCCGCCCGTGGTCACACTGGCGTAACTCTTAATAAGTCGATGCAAATTAGTTAGCCCTGCCTACATTTTGCCAGCTTGTGGTTGTACATGTTGTACACTGGGAGATCATCACAAGATTCGGTCCTTAGGGCTATCTGGGCGGTTCTACCACTAACCCTTTTGTGCTTCCACTGCACCACACACTCACACCCTCGAACCATCCGCCCAGATAATTCAACATCTTGAGGTTTTTGGGAGCATAAAATATCCATAACCAAATATACCAGTCATTTCCATCATGACTGCCCAACCAAGTTCTCATAATTTAAAGTGATGCTTTGGGGCAGTTTTGGTGCCCCCGTTTATCTAAGCAGTACTAAGCATGGAGTATAGGTATGGACTTATTTTCAAAAGCTATCCATTATAATTTTGCTAGAGCGACAATGTTCACATAATCAAGTAATCCAAAGGAGGTGTGTAATACTAATCAAGTTGAACAATGGGCATATAACTAAAGTTTTCAAATCAAACATATACTTGCACATAAAATAACAGCATGCAATTTGATATTTTAAACAAAAGTAATTTGCATAAAATGTAGGTTCAACATGATCAAAGTATTGACTCGCCTGGCGCGGTTTACCGCGGTCTTGAGTTCACACAATGCTTTCTCTTGAGCTTTTGGTCTGTATCTTCACTTCGAGCTTGATCTCGCTTGATCCATTGAATCTTCACGACTTCCAATTTCTAATTATGCAGCAAATGACTGAATCAAAATAAAAGCAAATTACTCAGAAGATCCAAATAAATCCGAATATACTTGGTTTAGATTTATTTCAAATCTTAGTTTATAGTTAGCTATCTGAGCAAAGCTTGGTGTGTATCACTTTATGTGACTCTAATTACTCGTGTTAAGGGTTTCATGTTTACTTTGGAGTATCTATATGTCTGTGAGATTATTTTGTTACTTGATGACCTGGGGCTATTATGTTAAAATATGTCACCAAGGCATGATAACTATTGGGCATATATGTTGACGTGTTAATTAAGGGCCACCCTTATTGAATATAAACATTTATCCAAGCCACTTCTCTCTAATGCATTTAATAAATAATTAGATTTACAATTTAAACATTATGGTCACACTACTATCTACCAGGACAACTAATCCGAATTTTAATTCATACATAAACTCTCCAAAGCCTTATCTAAATTCTATTAGCCACCACATATTATCCCTAATTTTTCCTAAGTTTATCCTTTTTCTATGATTAAATTTAAAATAAATGCTAAAGACATACTAATCTTACACATAGGGTATTAACCAATCCATGAGTAGACATTTATTAAACTCATATATATTCTAATAAAGTTGTACCTTTTATGGATGCATTATTTTTATTAACTTTTTGACTATACACTAGACCACATTTTGTTAATGCCTTTAATTGCTAATTAGCCCTCAAGTAAATATTTAAACTATGCTAATTACTTATGTAGCAATTAATCAAGTATTAAGCCCTTATTAACCTTATTTTATATTCTAAGGTATATATAAACTTGATTTGGTCTTGACTTACTTATCCTTGCTTCTTGGGGCTATTCCTTAATTGATGCCTATTTAAAATAGCTAAAGAAGCAAAACAGAAGAAAAATGTGGCCTAATATGGCCGAAGCTTACTCGAACTCAGGACCTCAAGGAGTGCTAACCCTTAAGAGCGCTCGGGTAACCAACTAACCATCGGTGTTTCGCGTTACAGTGTGGGGATCGGTACTAGAAGAAGTGAGCGAACGACCGGGAGATTATAACAGAAGAGCCAGCCGGCCCGAACAGAGGAGGGGTGGTGTGGGGTAGCGGCGGCGTCGCCGGCGAGGTGCAGCCGGGGAGGCACCGAAGGCAGTCAAAATGGGGCCCCAAGTGGAAGGGGAAGCCACTGGGAGCGGCGCGGGGGTCGAGGCGGTGACGAGGTAGGCCGGCGGTGAGGCTCGGCGGCGGGGGCGGAGGGGGTATGGTGCGGTGACGCCGGAGGGGGAAGGAGGGAAAAACCGATTTACGCGCGCGGGAGCAGCAGGGGGTTCCGAGGAGGCTTACTGGGCATTTGGCCGAGCCGGGGAGGGAGCACGGTGAGCTGGCGGCGGAGACCTACGGCGGCGCAGGCGGTCGCGTGGCGCCGGCGAGTTGGGGCGGTGGAGAGGCCTAATTGATGGGTGGGGCCGATGGAGGGCGTTGTGACGATGCTCCCTCGGCGGAGAATTGAAAATCGATCGACCGAGGAGACGGCGGCGGGAAAAATGGCGGTGGCGGCCGTGGATTGGGGAAGGAGACCGGATTGGGGCAAAGATGAGGAGTGGAGGAGAGATAGCGCGGGCTATGAGAGGGAATAGCACCTCTTATAGCCGCAGGGGAAGGCGGGGAAACGGTGGCGGGGGACCGGACGGAGGTGGCAGACCGGGCGGCGGGGGTTGGACTGTGGGACAATGTCCGGCGCGGGGCTCGGGGCACGTGATAGCGACGGTTCGGCGCGGCGCAGAGCAGGGAAATGACGAGGGCGGTGCTGCGCAGGAGGCAGAGGAGATGGGACTTAGCGCTGCGAGGGTAGGGAGAAAAGGGGAATGGCAGCGCACGCGTGGAGAAAAGAATGGGGAGAAAGAAGAAGAAGTGGGCCCGCAGGGCAATGTCGGCAGGGAGAGGAAGTGGGCTGCGGGGCGGGCCGGGTTTCCCCCTTTTTTTAATTGTTGATTTATGGTATATATATGTAGCGCTAACATGTAACCATGTACAATGTAGGTGCTTAGAAATGAGCTTAGCAATAAAAAACTAATTTTCGTTGTCACATAAGATAGTTAAAATGCTTATTTTATAGCATCAATGTTTAAGTAGGCATTTATGATTAATAGGTGTTTATGTGCATAACTATATCTAATTAATAGATAATATAATATCTAAACACCCACAAAAAAGATGTTTGCGTTGAAGAAAATAACTTCTATATGGATACTTAGCATGGCTATATTTTGCTCTTTAAATACTCATGTATATCATCTTGTATTGTAACATGCCCAAATACACCTCCATGTGGTACACACATACACACTACTTGACTCAGCATAACTTTTTTTTTCCTAAAGAATCCCGGCATTAATCTATTCCTCCCAATCTATGGTTAGTCGGTTAGTCCTTGTAAATCAAGTTGCTAGTACATCAGATCTGCACACTATTTGACCGAGAGGGCCTGTTCACTTCGGTTTTTTAGTGGCTTTTAATTTTGGCCATTAGTTTTTGACTAAAATTATAATGTAATGACTGTTAATTTTTTTTATAAGACATTAAATCAAAGAAAATTAAGAAACAATAAAAAATACTATTACATCTCTATAGATAATATAAATAAAAAACAAAAAATGAAATTATGAAGTCAACGGGAATGAAGCCGGATTTTTTTCCTTTTTTTCTTTCCCGGAAGGTACAACAGGTTCTGGTTTTTTAAAAAGGACTATGGCTTCAATCCACACAAGCTGCATGCATATGCAGTTGAGACCACTCCAACTGATTTCTAGCTGTTGGCTAAAATTACACTATAGCGATTGTTAGTTTTTTCTAAACCATTTAATTGAAAAAAAAATAAAAACACCATTATATCTCCATGGACAATACGAAAAAAATCAAAAGCAAAAAAGCTGAAAGAAAAGCCAAAAACCCCAAAAAATCGAAATTAGAAATCGATATATTCTAAATGGCTTTAGATTTAAAAGAACCGAAAGTCAGAAAAAGCCAGAAGCCGACACCCTTTGAAGTGTGGCCTAAGGCCAACAAAGCAGCCAAGTTCGTACACTAGTAAAATTTTTTATTCAATCTGCTTACACAATAAAGACCACACGATATTTAATGCAAGTGTTAATCTATAGAGCTTGTTAGTGATATTCACTCTCATTTCACCTTTAGCTTCTGATTTCTGCCTTTTAGTTCACTATTTCTTATTTTTATTTTTTTCTGGCCTTTTGGCTTTTTTACGATTTTTCCTTTTCTTTTTTCTGTATTCCTTTGTATTGTTTGTGATAGGCTAACCTATTTTTTATTTTGAAAATTTTTTAAATTTAATTACACCAAAAAACTACAAGCAGCTACAGCGTAAAATAAGTCAGTTACAGTGAAAAAATCATAAGTCAAAAAAAAAAAAATCATAAGTCACAAAAAAGCCAAGTTGAACACACCTAGATCACCGATATCCTAAAATGCATACTTAGATCACCAATATATTTTGACCGAGTGACGAGTTTAGTTGCAATGGTATCGGCTAGCGCATCACCGGAGAGACGATGGTGTTTTCTGGTTATCAGTGCATCAAAGGTGAAAGGAGATGGGGGAAAATTGAGCAGGCAAGGGAGCAGTCTAGATGCGCATGTCGCTTGGGGGTTAAATCGGGGGAGCGAGGCGTGAGGTGGATAGAGACGCAACGACAATCAATGGCATAGGCCTGGATAGGCGAAGTGACGTGGGGAAGAAGCAGATGAGGAGGAAGAAGGTGTTTTTTTGAGGATAACATGCATGTAGGCCCATCAATTTTTTTTATTTTTTATTCATGCTTACATATTAATATACTTGTCCACTTAGATACCAAGTAGGTGCACTTCAGCACAAAACCATCTTCAATAAGCCTATGGGGTAAAATAAGCGGTATTGATAGTTGAGAGAGTAAAACTTTTGGTTTTCTACTTCCAGGTTGAAAGTTAGACAATTATAAGTGTTTAAGGAGTAAAGTAGATTTATTCTAAATTTATGCTAACATGTAAGCATGTATAATGCTAGAGGTGAAAAGTGGATGCGAATTATCCGTATTATCCAGTTACCGTATTCAATAGGATGCAAATATGGTATATATTTTTTCATGTGATTAACATTTTCTACCCTATTCGTATTCGTATTTGAATTTGCATAAAAATATGGATGCAAATATGGTACGGATTTTTACCATCCGAAATATTATTTTATCTGAACTATTTGTATATGTATTCGTATTTGACGAAGCAATATGCATATTTTATTACAATACGATTAATTTTTGGACAAGTTTTTTAATTGAACATGAATTTGTATTTCTTTAGCTGAAGTAAATGAATTAGAATGATTAAGCGTGACGTACGAGGATAAAATATCATTAATGTCTTCATACTACATAAGTTATAAGGATATCTGGATCCGACCGAATTGAGTAGATATTCGATTCGAATTCATGTCTGATATTTGTCCGGTCCGCATTCGTATCTAACATTTGTTTGATTTGTATTCAAATCTGAGAAAAAATATGGATGCGAATATGGTTTGAGCACTATTCAATCTGTATTCGATCTGTTTTCACCCCTATATAATGCAGATATTTAGAGAGGTGTTTAACAATGTAAAACTAATTTTTTGGGGCATAAGATAAATAATGTGTTTATTTTATAGTATCAATGCTTAAGTAAGTACCGGTACTTAACATTTTCTTATGTGCATAACTATATATAATTCATAGATAATATAACATCTAAGCAACTATAAAAGAGAAGTCTGGATAGGAGGAAATGACTTTTATATGGTACTTTATGATACGGCTATATATGCTCTCTCTTTAACCGCTCATGTATAGCAGCTCGTGTTGTACATGTCTTAACACACCCTCCCGAGGTACAGGTATATTCACTATTTGACCCAGCGTAATATTTTTTTTAAGAATTCCAGCATTAATCTATTTGACCCAATCTATGGTTTGTCGGTTAGTCCTTGTAAATCAATTTGTAAGTACATCGGATCTGCGCACTATTTGACCAAGATTAAATTTGGATTATTTTTTCTTTTTTTTTCCCGGAAGACACAACTGGTTCAGTTTTTTAAAAACCGATGATGGCTTCTATACACACAAGCTGCATGCACATGCAGTTTAAGGCCAGCAAGAGGCAGCCAAGTTCGCATAATATAATGTTGTTTACTCAATCTGACTTACACAATAAAGACCTCGCGCGATATTTAGCGCAAGTGCTAATCAATTAATCTATTGAGACTTCTATCTCATCGTAGCCAAGTCCTAATCTTAATACAGTAAATATTATGTGGGGTGATCACGGAACCCTTGCACTGGCTCGATCTTACGACGAGGATGATCATATGATCAATGAAAATAACTTAATTGAAGTAATACGATTCAATATCGTACCATAAAGATTACAAAGGTAACTCCAAAAAAGTAACATGATTTGATAAAGCAAGCAAACTTATGTCAAACACAAGATTACAACCATCATAACCATATCACAACCTTCACAAGAGTCCAATCTACGTAACTTGCTATCGGCAAGAACATGATATGATTGATCACGATAGACCACTCTAGCCAAACTCAAAAAACTTGCAAACACAAAGAAGAGTCATTCAAACTCTCCCAAAAATAATGGGATACAAAACTCTAAAGCCAACATAGCATACACTCAACTCATATTCATCAACATTACACCTATTACACAAGGGAATACACCTCCTTATATAGCTTTTCCAGTCAGTTGCTACATGGTGCACAGTTGCTACAGTAAAAACTACTATTTGGTTTTCTTGTGAAACAAAAAAGAAAATTGAAGTCCAAATTGAATTTAATTTACTTAAGTTAGAAGTAACAAAAATATTGTTATGGAATTCTGTCAAACCGGTTGAATTAACATGGAGCTAGCGGTTAAATTGATGTCTTGAAGCTTTCCAACTCCCTTTCTTGGATAATTTGATGTGAATTAAAAGCTCTTTCCAGTTGACACTTATAATAATTATGAATATATGACTGATGCTGATTATATCTGCATCATCCTCCATCCGATGAAGAAAAGTCATCATCGACTTTTGTTCATGGTGGAAGAACTCATCTCTATTCTTGGATAGCACACGCACAATTGTATTATCTTGTGCATTTGTTGTACTTCCTCTTTATATGTATCAAATAACTTATGATTCTCTTGGTGCCATTGATGAATCATCTCTTTTGGCACATCTGCAACTTCAGTTCTAGATAGCAATGGTAGATAAATTTGACACCTTTCCTAATCTTCTTGAACCTGTATAGTATCACAAACAAAACTAGAAGAAATAGGGTTTAAAATGTTACTAATATCAAAATCTTTTCTATCTTGTTTTGGTGGATCTCTCCTCTCAAAGTGGTTGCTTTAAACCTTACCTTTGGTGAATTCACACAACTTGGAATACTCTCATTTTGTTGAATTGTGGGTTGTGTACTCTGATTCTCGCTTGGGTTTTGATGCATCACTATGGCCTCCTTTTGGTGCTTGGTTTCTTCTCAGTTCTTGATTTTCAGTAACACCTCATCTCTCCATATGGTACACATTTCCTCACACGTAGGCAAGAAATGGGTTGGCCTACCATTCGAAGTGAACTTGTAGCCCTAACTGTGCTAGTTTTGATGTGATGCATCAAACACCTTGCTCCGTTGATCTCCTAGGAAAAGATGATATGAGGGGACTGGAATAATATCGCAAAAAATCTCACAAGAAAATTTGCCCAATGAAAACAGTACCTCAAGTTGATCCATGATGTTGAGTATGCCAGTGTACTATTTTAGCACATACGGTTGAGGATGTGGGGTTGTAGTCAACTCTAGCTTCTCAACGGGCTCAATACTAGCAGCATTGATTAAGCTCGTGTGGTTGATGGACATGGCACAAACCTTCCCTCTCACCTTGCAGAGAGTATGGAAAGTCCAATCCATGCCATACCTTTCTTTGTAGAGGACACTAGGACTCATGTTATGCAATAATTGTCCGACTTGTGTTCGTATATTATTGATGCATGTGGACATTTCATCACACTTCTCATTCAATGGATGGATGGAGTCTCGGATTTCGCGATGAAGGGAATCCCACAATGCATTAAAATGGAACCATGTCATTGGTTTAGTAAGATCACCATGACCCTCGTACTCGTAGGGTCTTGTCATTATTAGCACAACCAAGAAGATGGAAAGTATATATGGAGCTTAGTAGGTTTATCAAAGGAGTACAATCTAAATTTTAGACTATTGTCAAGTAAAGTAGTAGTCCAAGCTAGAAAACAATCACTACTACAAAAAAGGCTAATACTAGACGTCTCATTACATATGGTTGATCAAAATCATTAGTATTAAATACAATTACAGACGGTTTTGGTTAGAGACTGTCTGTGTTGCTGTCAGTGCTAAAAACTGTTTGCGAAGAGGTAATATCACAGACAGTTCATGATGAACACCATCTATGAAATATCACAGATGGTTCTTAACAAGAACAGTCTATAATATTATCAAATATTACAGATGGTTATTTCTTTAAATCGTCTATGATACTTCACAGACGGTTTGTATTAAAAACCGTATGTGGTAATTAAGTAATTATAGATGGTTTGTATTAAAAACCGTTTATGATAATTTCACTTATTAATTGTAGACCCGTCGACCCTCACAAATTGTCTTAAATTCTAGATTTGTTATCATAGGCTGGTGCTTTGAGGAGGTGGGGCTTTGAAGCTATTTGGTGTAAGGAGACCGTGGATTTGGCAAGAGTGATTGTAGATCCATTTGTTCTTGACTATCTATGGTTAGTAATTTGTTCCTAATTGCATTGTATTTTAGATCTAGCTTTTGGTAAAGAGAGAATTGAAGATGGTTTAGATCTAGCTTGATATAGAGAGAAGATTATTTACATCTAGCATGGTTTTGGGTTTATCTAATTCATAGTCTATTTCTACTTAATTTAATTTAATTATTATTCTTGCTAGATATAGCCACTTTAGGTCATATATAGCTAGTATACTAATTAATTAATTAATTAATACTAAATTGTTATATGTGTAACACAGAACCGAAGCTAGATATACATTAAGAACCGTGTAAGTGAAGAGTACATTAATAGCCTGTCTGCTTTTACAAGAGCTGTCGAGGAGGATATGTTAAATAAGAGGGTGGAATATATGTATTGTCCATGCATTGACTGCGAGAATCTGAAGATATTTAAGAACTGAGCGCAGATTTAAGTATATTTGATTCGAAGGGGTTTCAAAAAGGGGTATGTATGTTGGACTAGTCATGGTGAAGAGTAGATTACACAGAAAGGTAGTAATAATGACATCGTCGACGAAGTCAATGGTATGTCACCAGATGATATCGATTGTGGTTCCGATTCGTATAGGCTGCGTGATGACAATATGGATAAGATGCTTCGTGATGAAGCGGTTTTTTGAGAATCGAAAGGAGGCAAAACTGCTACGTTGGCACTCAGAGGAGTGTAAGAAGGATGGAATGCTAAGATACCTTGCTGATTCCACCCAATGGAGAAACATCGATAGAAGATTTACAGAACTCGGTGTAGAACCGAGGAATATACAGTTTGGTTTGAGTACAAATGTGATGTGACCATCTCACAAACGTATATGACCATAGCACCCAATATCAAGATTGAACATAAGGTGAATTCACCCAATATCAAGATTAAACATAAGGTGAATTTGTTCCTATCTATTCCTACTAATGTTATTCATGAGAATGGAGTTCTACCTCATGTCACTACTTTGTACATTCTTAGGTTTGACAAATTGAAGACTTTTGAACCGAGGGGAAGAACTAGGCCGGGGCCAAATCAATGGAGAAAAAAAGGAAGAAGAAGGCCACGGACAAGCCATGCAGTGGGAGGGCAAAAGGGGAGAGATCCAATAACTTAAAGCCCATGTTTTGGATGAGGTTTTCATGCCCAATTCGGAATTTCCTCAAGCCCAACCGAAATCAAACTCGGAATCAAATTAGAACTCAATTCGGATTCCGTTCGGGACAGCCAGACAGGCCTGTAATAAAACGGACATAACTTTCACAAACGAAGTCCGATTTAGGTGTTCTTATGCTTGTTGGAAAGATTATTCCAAGGCCCATCCAATGGGTAAGGCCTGAGTTTCAGAATCCTTGTGTTCGCGTCGCAATCGCCAAAACAATCCCACTCTGATTTAGCCTGACAGGACCGACTTCCAACATGCATAGAATTCGTATCCGGAGTCCGTTTGGGATGGGTGAGTACTTGATGGAAAGCTTATCTTATTCTCTTTCCAACGGATCTGACTGAAAGTCAAAATATCTTTTGTGCAAAAAGATATCATCAAAACAATTCAGAACTATTTCTGAATCCGAATCTAAAGATGTTGCGCCACCTCCAATTGGGCCCAAGAGCTTTGTAATTTTTCTTAGGGTGGGTGTCCACCGCTAGGACAACCCTTGGCCGCCCCTCTCTCTTCTCCAACTCATATATTCACCCTCCACCCCCTTTGAACTCTTTGGATTTCGTTGAGTTTAGGTTTAGCCCTTGTGCAAACTTCTGTTCTTCAGTTGTGTCGGATGACCACCTGTCAAGACAGCCTTCAGAATCCCACCTTTTGAACTCAATATCAATATTTGTAATTTTAGATTGTTTGTTATCTTGTTCTTTCTTGTTCTTCGGTTGCATACAAGAATAGACATTCGTGGTCAGGTCAACCGTGTTCTTGGCACGGTTGATAACAACTTGGAGTGTGGTTCAGCGATTGCTATGGCGCAAGCGGCGTCATACGGTTGTAGTCGGATCACAAGAGTCACCTCCGCCAAAATCGATAGTTATCATCCTATCGGAAGATCGGGACCCAATTGCCACATCAAAATGAAATGAATCATTTTAGTAGCATGAGCAGCTGACATAGCATTTGGCTCGTGGCTCGTGACTATCTGTATCTACAACTTTCCGTATCTACAACCTTCCTCCTTGGTTGTGTATGAAGCAGAAGTATATTTTGCTATCGATACTTATCCAAGGGCCAAAACAACCTAGGAATGATATTGATATGTACCTAGCACCACTGGTGGAAGATCTAAAAAATACTTTGGATCGAAGGGGTACATGTATGGGATGTGCACAAATGAGAGAACTCCACTTTACGCTACTTATTGTTCTACACTATAAATGATTATCTTACCCTTGCTAACCTATCGGTCTAGAGTACAAAAGGGGCCAAAGGTTGTACCTACTACTTAGATGATACTAAGAGTGTGTGGCTGAAGCACTTGCGCAAACCGTGTACATGCATCACTATAGGTTCCTTTGGAGAGCTCGCCTATACCATAAGATGAAGAAACAATTCGATGGAGAGAAGGAGGACAATTCAGCTCCAAGGCATTTTAGTAGAAAAGAGGTCTATACTATGGTTAATACTTTAGATATTGTGCTTGGAAAGGGATGTAAATCAAGGACCTATAAGAAGAACATCTAGAAGAAGAAATTAATATTTTGGGACTTACCTTATTGGGAGCACCTAAAAGTTTGTCACTACATTGACGTCATGAACATAGAGAAGAATGTATGTGATAGCTTGATTGGTCTCTTACTGAACATTCATGACAAAACAAAGGATAGTATCAACGCACGGCTTGACTTGGTTGACATGAACATCAGACCTAAGTTAGGATCGACAAAGACCGATAAAGGACAAATATACTTTTGTCCTACTTGTTACACTCTGTTCAAGCCCGAGAGAACTGAACTGTGCCAGTGCCTGCATAGTGTGAAAGTTCAATCTGGTTACTCCACCAATATGAAGAAACTTGTTTCGATGGAAGATTTGAAGTTAATTAGCATGAAGTCTCATGATTGTCATATGCTGATGGCACAAATGCTTTCTATTGTAATCAAAAGTATTTTATCGATTAAGATCAGAGAGACAATCATGAGGCCATGTTATTTCTTTAACATAATTGCTCAGAACGTCATCGATACCAAAGAACTAGATATTCTATAGGATGATGTAGTGATGACTCTATATCATCTTGAGAAGTATTTCCCTCCATCGTTTTTTGATATCATGGTCCTTCTCATTGTTCACATTGTGTGGGAGATAAAGATGAATGTAGCATATACCCATTCGAGCGGTTCATGGGACTTCTCAAGTCCTATGTACGGAATCGATCTCAGTCGGAGGACATCATCACCGAAGGTTATGAAACCAAGGTCATTGAGTTCTATGTCGATTACATGGCTCAGGTCAAAACGATAGGTGTGCCTCGATCTTACCATGAGGGGAGCCTCGAGGGTATCGGGACCATTGAAAGGAAAGCAATCATTCTAGATATGGACATGTATACTCAAGCCTATTTAACGGTCTTACAATACATGACTGAAGTGTCCCTGTATATCGACCAGCATAAGGATATGCTTCAGCAACAGAATCTAGAGCGACCGGATGTTTTGATCACGAGATAACACAACAGTCGGTTCAACCAATGGTTGAAGCGGTAGCTCGCTAGGAGCTCGTTAAGTGATATGTTGACATGGTTGGCAAAATGGCTAACATTTACAGTTGTGACAATGGCAATGATACGACATAAATGGGTACACATTCTATATGCAGGCTCAGGATGTAAAAAGCACTAACTAGAACAGCAGTGTTCGTATAGATGTGTTCAGTACCGATGGGTTGAGGAGCTCCTACTATGAGTTCATAGAAGAGATTTGGGAGCTCAACTACGTGATTTTCAGGATCCCTTGTTTTAGTGCCATGGGTCCATCTCCCATAAGTGAAGGTTGACAAGTACAATGTCACTACCATGGACCTCAAACGTATCGAATACAAAGATGAAACATTCGTACTCGTTAACTAAGTTGTTCAAGTTTTCTCTGTAACCGATCAGTTAAATAAGAAGTGCCATGTAGTTATTCATAGAAAAAGGAGGATTATTGGAGTTGAGAATGTAATGGACGAGGAAGAATATAATTAATTTGATAAGTTGTCTCTTTTCAAAAATGGCATAAGGGTCGAGAAAGAACAACATGATGAAACTAGCTATATACGCGTTGATCATCATGAAGGGCCAATTTTTAAAAGAAATAAGCAAGTGGAATGATAAACGAAATGTTTATGTATCATATGTTCTGTATTTGTATTTTATGTATATGAGAATGTGTGATATATATATATATATATATATATATATGTGTGTGTGTGTGTGTGTGTGTGTGTGTGTGTGTGTGTGTGTGTGTGTGTGAATTTGCATTTATGTATGTGACTAAAAAGTGATTCATAGATGGTTCTACTTTAGAACTGTCTGTGATGTGTATTTATCATATACGATTCTAAAGTATAACCATCTGTGGTGTGTATTACCACAGATGGTTATAAAGTAGAACCATCTGTGATGTAAATTTATTACAGATGGTTATAAAGCAGAACCATCTAACCATCTGTAATGTGAATTTATCACAGACAGTTCTAAATTATAACCGTCTGTGATATGACTCCTGCGAGCACAAGCTGCCGCCTCCTCTCCCGAGCTCGCCGCCTCCTCCATGAGCATGAGCTACCGCCTCCTCCCTGGCATGTCTCCTTCCAGAGCTCACCTCCTCACGAGCACACCACCTCCTCCCTCGAGCCGCCGCCTCCTCCCCGGCGTGCCTCCTCGCCGGCGTGCCTCCTCCCCGAACATGCTTCCTCTGCGAGCACATATGACGCCTCCTCCCCGATCACACTGCCCTCCTCCCCAGCACGCCTCGGCCCTGAGCAAGGAAGTTACCCTAGTCATGACCTCAGTGCTCTACTCTGTCCTCATGGCCTCGTGGGGTACATCATTCTTGTGATGAGCGTTGCCCCTACTACCTTCTCGGTAGCTTGGATTGCCACTGCCCAGTGAGCTTTTACTTTTTCAAATTTCTATCCTACATAAAGTTTGTCGTGCTAATAGTTCAGATCATTATCTTTAAATCCGTGAATAGTACTTGCACTGGGAGGACTTTTGCATAATAGATTGTGGGGTTTTTGAGATTGCTCGATGAGAAAACTTGTCATAATAGAGATCATCGTGACTATCAATTGGAGTATTCTGCTAGCTTTTGATTTTGTCGATTGCTAAGATAGATACTTTTGTTTCTGTATAGTTTACTGTTGTCCTGGTTATTGCTAAGTTCAGTTGATACCACAATAGAATATATCTGTTATATACTTCGGGTTATTGCTGTAACTCCGTTGGCACTACAGTAGTAGTTCTCTATTTTTATTTGTGCTTGTAGATGTGGTTGACTTTGTCTCTTCTATGAGGTAATTTATACATTGTCACACTAGTAGAATAATAAAGAGATAGTCACTTTGATTATTGATATATTGACAAAAGTGGAAGAAGGCCAAGATTTAATCTTGTGCAACTCCTCAATCGAGAGCAAATTCACAACTTTAATCTATGCAATATGCAATT
The DNA here is from genome assembly GCA_017311315.1 of Dendrocalamus latiflorus. Lineage (NCBI taxonomy): Eukaryota > Viridiplantae > Streptophyta > Magnoliopsida > Poales > Poaceae > Dendrocalamus > Dendrocalamus latiflorus. The sequence goes on from CM029668.1 coordinate 14,992,420, forward strand.
CATAAGTGCTCACTTTCCTGTACAGTTCAGTATATTATCGTGTATTAATGATCTAAATGTTTTATCTATATTGCGGGATAATAGGTTTATCTTCATATCATTTACATACTGCTAGATATATGCTTCACTGTCAATACTTGGATTTAGAGTTAACCTAAAATTATTGCTAAAACCACTTAATTTCCAACAATCCAAGCCACCTAGAAGGGGATAGGGGCAAGGCTCGAATTGATTCTTATTATCATTTGTTACTGGCAGCCAGTTCATTAGTACTCTTCATTCTTTGTCACTTCTATTATTTTGTAAAGATGTCATCCCCTCATTCTTCAACATCGTCACCTCAGGTGTGTGATGCACCATCATCTGGAAAATCCAAGCTCTATGGAAGAAGATAATCGAAAAGGCCCAAGGGCCAATTTACCATCACGGATGTTGATATGGTTGGGACCCCTCTCAATCCTCGCTGAGTAGTGTCTGCATTCTAGAGAATGGTAAAAATAGTTGCATGAGAACAGGTTGAGATCATGTAATGATTCGTGGAAGGACTTGAGCAAAGAGCAAAAAAATGAGTTGCTGACAGAAAATTTTCGATTGTTTGAGATCCCATAAGAACACCAGGCCTCTGTGTGATGACATGCATTGCTAGTGGCGTAAAGTGTGGAAGAATTTTAAGAGCATTCTTATCAAGCAATATGTGGAGAAGGATCCGACGCCCTTTCAGAAGTATTCGTTCTTGGAATAGTGCTGGCAAGAGTTTGTGGCAAAGAAGATGACAAATAATTTTAAGAGTGAAAGTGCGGCGCATAGGGCCCTCCTGGTAAAAAACATGCACCCTACATAATCGGCATTGCTAGATATGCTAGTAAAATCCCACAAGGGGGAGGAAGGAGAATGAGCATGCAATCCTGCGGGAGGCCTCCCTACCATTTATCGGGATCCCTGATGAGTGCACCCAAAACTGGGTAAGAGTGAGGTCATCGAGGACCATCTCCTTTCGAAACCCTAGAGATAGGGAAGTGTCCCAACTCCTGGTAAGATATCGAACTACCTAATTTGTAATTACTCCATAACTTCATAGGAAGTGAAATGACATATCGGGCTATTGCAGGAAGTGCTTAGTGTAGAATCTTCCCAAGGCTCATTTTAGGCAGTCAGGGAGAGAGATATACTCGTTGTGGCCCTGGGAAACAAGAAGCACCCAAGTCGTATGGGAGGCCTTGGTCTTCATGTTCCATAGAAACTAAGATTCTCAGAGGACTCCAAAACGTACCAGAGTAGGAAGAGAGCCAAAGCTGTGTGTGAGGCACAACTACGAGAGGAGATCATCGATGCCATCAGAGATGAGATGCAATGGCAGATGGAGAGTGTTGTGGCTACAGACCAAACAGAGAGAGAGATGGTAGTGGAGAGTGAGGAGATGAGTAATGGCCTCCCCTCTCCCCATGGCCTGTATCCATATATATGTACACATGAGGAGTGCTTTTACAGTTATACCCTTACATCCGGTTATCCCCTCAAGGGCACTTATGTCATTACACATGGCCTATTCTGGGCCTTACAGCCTCCTACCAGGCCTGCTGGGTTTAGGTGGGGGCCACCCCTACAACAGGAGCCTCTCATGGTAAAGGGCTTCACGGGGCCGAAGCCATGTTGCCGAGTCCTTTGGCCCCCTCCGTCCCTGCGGCCCGTGAACTTTTCCAAACTTGACCCGGGGCTGCGCTGTAGCCGAAGTAGACGCGCGCTGGAGGCGTTGCGCCGGCTCAGCAAGCGTAACGGGCCCCTGAGCCACCGCGTGTGCCTTAAGTGATAAGGGACGCGCTGCGACGCTCGTTCTTCTGGCCGTCCACGTGGTGAAGCGTGCTTGGCGCAGTGCGGGCCTTGAGGCGTCGTGACCATTAATGTGACAGCGGACTCCCGGCGGTTGGACTTCCGCCGGTTGGCTCCCCTGCTGATGGGGTATATATACGGCGCTGGTGCGGCGTTGTTCCTGCATGTATTGTGATAGAAGCTGCTCCCCTAAAATGGGCCCCTTCCGTGCATCAACATTCCTGGGTGACGCTGAGCGGCTTGGGGAATGTTGATGCACAGAAGGAGGTCCATTTTTTCTTGGGAGCTTGGTCAGCGCCTGTTATCGATAGCCGGCCGCGCGTCCTGCCCTTGTGCTGTGCTTCCGTAGACGATGGCAAGGTTTGCCCTGTTCTTCTCAGCAGACCTACCTACAGCCGGTGTTCCTGATGGAGCCCACCCGCATTACCTTCTTTTTTTTTATAAAAAGAATGTTGATGCACTGTAGGTGGCCTGTTAAGGAGAACGAGGCAGACTTCGCGGGATAGGCCGAAGTAGGCACGCGCGCTCCGTCCCCTACCCTTTGAACGGGCGGCGGCGGAGCTGGCGCCCACCCGATGTAGACGCGCGCGCTCCGTCCCCTACCCTTCGAACGGGTGGCAGCGGAGCTGGCGCCCAGCCGAAGTAGACGCGCGCGCTCCGTCCCCTACCCTTCGAACGGGTGGCAGCGGAGCTGGCGCCCAGCCGAAGTAGACGCGCGCGCTCCGTCCCCTACGCTTGGAACGGGTGGCAGCGGAGCTGGCGCCCAGCCGAAGTAGACGCGCGCGCTCCGTCCCCTACGCTTCGAACGGGTGGCAGCGGAGCTGGCGCCCAGCCGAAGTAGACGCGCGCGCTCCGTCCCCTACCCCTCGAACGGGTGGCAGCGGAGCTGGCGCCTACCCCTCGAATGGGTGGCAGCGGAGCTGGCGCCTAGCCGAAGTAGACGCGCGCGCACCGTACCCTACCCTTCAACGGGTGGCAGCGGAGCTGGCGCCTAGCCGAAGTAGACGCGCGCGCTCCATCCCCTACCCTTCGAACGGGTGGCAGCGGAGCTGGCAACCTCGCATCGCGAACACCGCCACGCGTGCGGTGACTTGAGATCTCGCGATGCGGTCCTGTGCTGTAAAGGTTCCTGGGATCACGCCGGCCCCTGGTCTGCCAGGGTTAGGTTCCCATACCGTGCGACCCGCCTCGGTGCGCACGGGGCACGTGGCGGCTTATGACTGGTGCGCGGCGGGATGTAAATGGTTGCGTGCTCGCGGCCGCTCGCCCCTTCCCTAGGCAAGGAGGACACGGGGCGGGCGATGAATGGCGCAGCGCCGAAGCTGTTGTGATCCCCTGGCCCATTAGTGCACCTTTACTGGCGGCTAGGGAGCGTCGTGCTGTGACGGCCCTTGGCGCTTGGGGTCGTGGCCCTTCAGCTTTGGGTATGGGGAATTGCGCTGGACGGGCGTCTGTACGACTGCGGTCGCGTCCTGTACGCGGACCGTCGCGACGCTTCGGTACTGGGGCGAGGTGGCTTAAAGTAGCCCTCGTGACCGCGCCCCCGCAGTTGTACGCCCCCTTCTTAATTGCGCCGCCTTCCATACTCGCGTAGTATTCTTTGCCGCTATCCTCCTTCCCGGAGAAGCAATGGCGTCTGATGGCGAGCGTGGCCAGGCGGGTGGTGTCTGCGGCATTCGTCGGCGATCTTCGCTGTTGGAGGTGAAGTACGCGCTCCAAGAGCGCGACCCGGCGACGGCGGACAAGGAATGGTTGGTGGCGGAGGAGGAGGGCACGTTCCCCGGCGAGCTAGGCCCCTCGCTCGTGACCGAGAAGACGATCCAAGGGCTTCTGCGCGCGGGGAAGCTGTCCGAGCGCCAGGAGGTACGATTGCCCACCGCCGATGAGACGGAACCGCATTCCGAGAGGTCGGAGGCGGTCGTATTTGTTGCCTTTTTCGACGCGGGGCTCCGCATCCCGGCGGCGGCTATCGTGGGCGACGTGCTGCGTACCTTTGGGCTGGAGCTGGCGCAACTGACTCCGAACGCCGTGGCCCGGCTCGCGGTGTACAGCTGGGCCTTGCGCTCGGGGGCGTGCTGGCCCATTGCCTCGTTGTTCGCCCACCTTCACGAGGCACGATGCCAGCCCAAGGATCAGAAGGACGGGACGCTGCCGAGCTTCGGCAGCGTCACCTTTGTTCTTCGTCCGACGTGCAAGAAGCTCTTCCCTGCGAACTCCACTCACGGGAAGTGGGAGCCTTGCTGGATGAAGCGGTGGTTCTACCACCGTGTGGAGAGCGGGAGCGGCCTTGAGTGCACAAGTCGACCGATCGCGTTCAAGCCCTCGCCCGGCCGGACGCTCGACGATGAGGACAGGCGGAGGGCCCGGCGGCTTGTAGGCGTGGCCGCCCGCTTCAACATGCGCGACCTCGCCGAAGAGTACGTGATGTACGGCGTGGCACCGCTTGCCCGCGACTGGCGTCTTGCCGCCGAGAAGCGTCGAGATGACAATGTTTCGCCATCAATCTGCTTGCTGCCGGCGCCCTCCAGCCTTCATAAGCCTCGACCGCATCTCTCCTTTGTTCGCGGAACGCGTTATATGCGGATGCTATCTCCTTTGCTTCAGGGATTTGCTTGGAGGAGGCGGAACAGGCCGCGCGCGTATTCCTGGGGCCGTACACCGGCAGGGAGCACGAGCAGCGCGCGTCCGCCACCGTCGAGGCGGGGCTGGGGCGAATAAATCGCGTGTGCGAGGCCCTGGGCCTTGCCGTGCCGGTCCGGCCAAAGGTGCGGCGAAGAAGAAGGCGCCGTCTCGGAAGAGGGGCCGAAGCGGGGCATCTGCCGCGCTTGGTGCAGCAGCTGCGACCGCTGCCGCTGATGCTCCTGACGGCGCGGCAGCCGCGGAGTCGGATTCGGCGAGGTATGCTGATTCAGGCTTGGATGGCGCGGACGCCGGAGGCGAGGGATCTTCGGCAAGTGCCCTGGACGGCGGGCTTGCTGCGAGCAGCCGGAGAGGGGAGGCCTCGCCGCCCGCCGCGGTCGCCGAGATAGAATCCACGCGGACCGGCAATGTTGAGGTGGAGCCTTCGACCGTGGCCGCTGTGTTGCCAGAGACGCCCTCCGTGGAGGCGCACGAACCCGTGCTGCCTTCCCCGACAGCAGCAGCGGAAGACGAGGTGCCCCCTTCGGAAACTGCCACAGAGGAATCTTCGCCCCCGGGTGTTGTAGCCGCGGGGGCCTCACCGGCCGTGACTGTAGGGGCGGTGTCGCTGCTGCCTGCCACGGCTAAGCGGCCTTGTGTAGGGCCGGGGCTCCACCGGACGCCGCGAGGATTTGTCGTGGCGACGGGCATCAGAAGCCTGTGGGACTCTGGTGCAGATGCCGAGGACGCTGCGGCGTGCGCACCCTCTGCCCCCTGGCTACGCCGCCCGCCGTGCAGGGACGGTCGCCGCCGGCCCCGCGCACGGAGGCTTCTGCTCGCTGCGGGGCCATGCTTTCTGCGGGGGCTTACGCCACCGCAGCCCCGTCTGGTAGTAGGGGGCGGGTCCCCGAAGCCCTCCTTCCGCTACCGAAGGTAGGTTGGCCTAGCTTACCTTGATGTATCTTCTTATGCGTTGCGGTGCTCACTTGCATCCCTGTTCGCAGCGTCGCTCATTCCGGAGGAGGAGCGCTTGGCGGAACACGGGACACCCGCACGCGTGAGCCCTGCGGACTTCGTGCCTCCCCCGGAGACGCTGAGGGCGTGGCGCGGGATCGTGGGTGACGTGGCTGCCAGCGTCGACCAAGAAGCGCTGCAGGCCTACGGAGCGGGGCGTCTCGGGGACGCCTTCGAGGTGTCCGGTGTGAGGGTAAGTACTCCTACAACCATGCCTGGGCCGGCGGAGCTCGCTAAGTCTCCCTATTCTGCAGACGCTCGTGCTGGGGCAATCCTTGCAAACAGCCTATACTCGTGCCCAAAGGGCGCTTGAAGATAGGCTGCGGGCCGCTGAGGAGGAGCTACGCGAAGCCTCTAGAGCCCGTTCTGCCCAGGACGCCCGCATCCGCCATCTGGAAGCGGAATGCGCCGAAGCGAAGGCACACGCCGAGGGGCTCGTTGCGTCGGCGTGGGAGTCGGCCGCGGCGGCTGCTCAACAGAAGTTTGCGGCGGAGCGGGACGGGCTCCTGGAACAGGTCGCCTCGCTAGAGAAGGAAAAAGGCGAGCTTGCCTTGACTCTAGCGGAGCGTAACCAGACGCTTGGCGACGCCTCGGTGGTTGCGTGGGACGCCATGCAAGCGCTGGAGAGCCATCTTCAAGGGCTGGTAGCTGAGGTGTCGGACCGCGCCTTTGGCCCGGAGGAGTTGTCTCGGACCCTCCGCCGGGTCGGAGATGCCGCCAACGTCGCGTGCGGCGCCGCGACGACCTTCGGCAACCACTGCGTGTACACGTTGGCATGCCTGGTGTGCGCGCTCCTGCAGCACCGCGGTTGCACGCACGTCGCCGGGCTAGATGACCCCCAGCTGGAAATGCCTGGCGGGGCCGGAGTAATGTCCGGCGCCGTCCGCTCCGCTCGCCTTGCCATCAAGCCCTTCTTCGACCGGATCTGGGATTACGTCGGGCCAGATGCTGCACGGATCGAGCTCCGGAAGTCGCTTTACGGGAAGGGGAGCCTCGGCCAATTTCTGGACGGGGTCCCTCGACGCGACGAGGGCGGCGCTGGGTCCTCCAAAGGCGCCGGGAACCCACAGGTCTGACGCCGTGGTGCCTAGGTGTAGGCGGACCTCCGCGCTATGACTTGTTTAGAGTCGCGTGGACTAGCGTGTGCAAAGGCGGACCTCCGCACTACGACTTGTTTAGAGTCGCGTGGACTAGCGTGTGCTAAGGCGGACCTCCGCACTACGACTTGTTTAGAGTCGCGTGGACTAGCGTGTGCGAAGGCGGACCTTCGCGCTACGACTTGTTTAGAGTTGCGTGGACTAGCATGTGCGAAGGCGGACCTCCGCCCTACGACTTGTTTAGAGTCGCGTGGACTAGCGTGTGCGAAGGCGGACCTCCACACTACGACTTGTTTAGAGTCGCGTGGACTAGCGTGTGCGAAGGCGGACCTCCGCGCCCCCCCACCCCGAGGTGGGGGCAGCCTCTGTTGTATCGCATATACCACGTGCGCGCCGACGCTGGGGCCAGCCTCTGGCGTGCAGCGTCGGTACTCTGGGATTCCCGGAATTGGTTTCTGTAGTACCCCCTGCGTATACCTCCCGTGGTGTGCGAAGGCGAGCCTCCATACACTGAGGTGCGCGATTGGCAGCCGCGCAAGATTCGCGTGGGATCGGCGTCCACGCCTGATTTATACTCCGGGGAGTACGCACAAGGACGAAGTCCTTGGCGTGCGCGGGGTTCGCGTCTTGTTTATACTCAGTAGAGTGCGCAGGGAGAACATCCGTGTCTTATTTAGACTCCGTAGAGTGCGTGGGGTTGACATCCACGTCGTTTTTATACTCCGGAGAGTACGCGCAAAGACTAAGTCCCTGGCGTGCGCGGGGTTCGCGTCTTGTTTATACTCAGCAGAGTGCGCAGGGAGAACATCCGCGTCTTATTTAGACTCCGTAGAGTGCGTGGGGTCGACATCCACGTCGTTTTTATACTCCGGAGTGTACGCGCAAAGACTAAGTGCCTGGCGTGCGCGGGGTTCGCGTCTTGTTTATACTCAGTAGAGTGCGCAGGGAGAACATCCGCGTCTTATTTAGACTCCGTAGAGTGCGTGTAGAGGCGTCCCCCTACACGTCTTCGTTTATACTCATGCCCGTGTCTTTGACGGAGAGTGCACACGCGAACGTGCGTCTTCGGTTTATACTCATGCCCGTGTCTTTGACGGAGAGTGCACACGCGAATGTGCGTCTTCGGTTTATACTCATGCCCGTGTCTTTGACGGAGAGTGCACACGCGAACGTGCGTCTTCGTTTTATACTCATGCCGTGTCTTTGACGGAGAGTGCACACGCGAACGTGCGTCTTCGTTTATACTCATGCCCGTGTCTTTGACGGAGAGTGCACACGCGAACGTGCGTCTTTGGTTTATACTCATGCCCGTGTCTTTGACAGAGAGTGCACACGCGAATGTGCGTCTTTGGTTTATACTCATGCCTGTGTCTTTGACGGAGAGTGCACACGCGAACATGCGTCTTTGGTTTATACTCATACCCGCACCCCTGGCTACGGAGAGTGCACACGCGAACGTGCGTCTTTGGTTTATACTCATACCCGCACCCCTGGCTACAGAGAGTGCACACGCGAACGTGCGTCTTTGGTTTATACTCACACCCGTACCCCTGGCTACGGAGAGTGCACACGCGAACGTGCGTCTTTGGTTTATACCGCGGGAGCACACGCGTAGGCGGAGCCTCCGCGTGCGCTCACCGCGTATTTCTGCACCATCGGTAACATATTGGCGACAAACGGAACTTTATTATATTCCTGTTTGCGTGGGTAAGCGATTACATACGACGGGGTGGGGGGGTACTAACCGTTTGTGCTCAGCGCGGCCGGAGCCTCTAGTAGGTGCCCTATCGGCAGGGCTTGCGGAGTCACCCCCGGATGGCGCCGTGAGCCTTCGGCCGGCGATGCCAATCCTAGGTGTTCCGCTACCCGCCGCGGCGGGGACATCTGATGCCATGCTCGATGCGCCGGGCCATGTCCTGGTCGCCCCGAACGGTGATGACGGCCCGCGGCCCCGGGAGTTTCATGCACAAATAGGCGTGATGCGGCACCGCCCCGAAGGAGTTGAGAACCGGACGCCCCAGTATGGCATTGTAAGGGTACGGGAGATCGACGATGTCGAATGTCGCGTCCTCGACCCTTTCGTTGTCGCCCTGACCGAAAGAGACCTGCAAGCATATTTGGCCGAGCGCCCGTAGAGGTTGTCCGCCGAAGCCCTGCAGCGGGACTCCCGACGGGCCGAGGCGGCTTCGGGGGATCCCCATCTGGTCGAAGGCTGCCGCGAACAAAATGTTCGCGGAGCTGCCGCCATCAACTAAGGCGCGCCTCACGTCGCATGCCGCTACGACGACCCGGACGACCAGGGGATCGTGGTGAGGAAGTTCCACCCCTTGGGCGTCGGCGGGGGTAAACGTGACCTCCTGCTGCGCCCAGTCCGGAGGTGCTCGCGCTGGGTACGCCGCCACGTGGTGTAGCCTCCGCACGTAAGCCTTCCGCTGCCGTGCCGAGGCGAACTCCACCGAGGAGCCTCCGGAGATGACATTGATAACCCTTCGGTGGGCCTGGAGCCTGTAGCTGCAGAAAGCCTTCCTGAGGCTGCCGCACGTGGGCCTAGATCCGCAGAGGGTCCTCATGGGGCTACGTTCCTTGCGCCTGGGTATGCACGGGGGCTTCGTATGGGTGCTGTACGTGGGCCACCACGGGCGGGCGTGCTTCCAAGTTCCTGTCCCTGGTGACGCTGTCGCGGAGCGCCGCGATAGAGGTGCATGTGCGCGTGTCGTGGTTTTCGCGACCGTGGACTACGCACCACAGCCCCTGGTGTTGGTCGTCGTAGTCTCTCTGGCCTCTATCGTCGCGGCCCCGGCCGCGGCCGCGTCCCCGGCCTCGGCGCCCCCGACCGCCCCGACCCGCGGGAGCGCTGTCGTCGGAACCGCCTTCGATGTCGAGGATGTACCGGCCTCGCCGCGACTTCTGCTGGCCAGGCTTGGGCTTGCCGGACGGCTCCTTGTGCGGGGTGTCCTTGCGGTCGGACGCGTCCTTGGACGACTCCTGCTTACGTTTTCCCTTCGAAGAACCGTCCTTTGACGGGTCTTCGGCTTTTGCCGAGGCACCGGCCTGGTTGGTGTCGGAATCGTCGCCCTGTCGCCGCCGTGCGTCCTCTTCCGCCCTGGCGTATTTCTCCATCTTGTCGAAGAGCTTCGTCACAGTCTTGACTGGCTTCCGCGCGTTATACTCGGCCATCGGGCCCGGACGAAGGCCCTGGATGCCCGCGTTAACCACGGTGGTTTCGTTGACGTCTTTGACTTGACAACGTATCTTCGCGAAATGTTTGAAGTAGTCCCGGAGTTTCTCCGAAGGCTTCTGCTTCACAGCGAAGAGCTGGTCCGCGTCGACCCGCTCGACATAATTGCCTTGAAAGTTGTTGTGAAGGCGGTTGCGGATCTGCTCCCACGCGTAGATGGAGTTCGGCTCTATGGTAAAAAACCAGGAGAGCGCCACTCCCTGCAACGCGAGGGGGAGCCCCTTCGCTTTTGTGGTATCATCACCGCCCGCGGCCTCGATTGCGGTTTCGTACACGCGCACGAACTCGCGGGGGTCCGTGTCGCCTTTGTAGGGCTCGATGACGCTGGGGAACTTGAAGTCTTCGGGCCACGCCGCCTGCTGTAGTCCTGCCGAGAGCGGGGACTCTGGATCGACGCGTCGCAGCGGGGCACGGCTGGATGTGGGGGCGTCGCGGCTGTCCGCCCTTTCCGGCGTGGGTTCTGGCGCGACCACCGGCGCGGCCTGCTGGCTCCGAGCCTCTTGTATGTCTCGGACAGCCCCGCGAAGATCCCCCAGCTCCTGCTGGAATGCTTTTAGGGCCACCAGCAGGGCGCTTTCCATCGCCTGTGCGGGCGGGGCCGCCGGCACGCCCAGCAGACGGACCGGCGCTGGCACGACCGCGTCACGAGCTCCCAAGCTGCCGGTCGCTCCTTCGTGGCTACCTCCAACTGCCCGGTCCGCACTACCGGTGAGCGTCGTGGCGAATGCGTTGAGGTTGGTTGCTGTCGCGTCGGCGGGGTCGGTCGCCGTAGTGCCGGTGACGTGGTTGGTCGTCGCAGCACCAGTGACGGGGTCGGTCATCGCAGTGCCGGTGACGTGGTTGGTCGTCGCGGCGCCGGTGACGGGGTCGGCTGCCGCTGCGCGAGCGCCAACGTCCTCGACCGCCGCGCCCGCGGCAGCCGCTGCCGAAGCCCTGGTGCTCACGGGACGCTCCGCCCCGACCGTCTTCTTCCCCTTCGCCGCCGCCGACGAAGCTTTTTTCGGTGCCATCCTCCTTCGAGCTTCGGGCTTGCTCCTGTCCCTCCCCACGGACGGCGCCAACTGTTGTGGCTACAGACCAAACAGAGAGAGAGATGGTAGTGGAGAGTGAGGAGATGAGTAATGGCCTCCCCTCTCCCCATGGCCTGTATCCATATATATGTACACATGAGGAGTGCTTTTACAGTTATACCCTTACATCTGGTTAGCCCCTCAGGGGCACTTATGTCATTACACATGGCCTATTCTGGGCCTTATAGCCTCCTACCAGGCCTGCTGGGTTTAGGTGGGGGCCACCCCTACAACAGAGAGCATGCAGAAAAGGTTTAGGGGAAATCAATTGGAAGCCCCCGCCGCTCCTATGCTAGCAAGCCCCTTAACCTCAGAGTAGTTGTGCATCCAACCCTACCTCGAAAAATGACCATAGATTTCCTGTCGATGACATCTTGGTAATAATTATTATCTCTAGAATGCTTGATCCATTTATAAGCCTGTTGGAGTAGCTAATTTTGTATCATTTTGTAGGTGACTATTAAGTGCATCTCCAAGTGAGATATGCCTCTGTTGTCCTGTACGCTGCTTGGGGCCAGACATATCTATTCGGTGCCAAGGCTTTGGTGCACGATGTAACTCTAGCACCAAGTTTTGTAAAAGTGAATGTGGACAGTGTTCATGCCAATTTTGAAGTCGTCTCACTAAAGATCCTCCTAAACGACGAGGTCGTGACTCTAGGGCAAACCATTGGAACATTCATCTAGTGATTTAAGAGGGATATCTACTTAGAGACTTTTGCATCAGTGTCAACTTCACAGGAAAGTCCTGCACCGGTGCTAAGTCCATGGGGGCTATCTACACCGAAGCTACCTGAACCAGAGTTACCTACACCAACATGGCAAGGGCACAATAAATCACATTCATCTACATCTCGTGCCCGGTTGATTACCGTGAAGTTGACCTCTAAACAATGAGGCTGTAAGGGCAAACCAAATAAGACCGATGATTAGGGGTGGATATCGAGCTGGCTCGGCTCGACTCGGTAAGGCTCGGTAAAAGAGCGGCTCGGCTCAGCTTGTTAGACTAACGAGCTACAAAACAGGCTCGGCTCGGCTTGGTAAAAAGCTCAGGCTCGGCTCGTTAGGCTTGTTAGGCTCTTAGTCCAAATTACAGCATTGCCAACAGACAGCAGACATCCATATTCTAGACAGCAGCAAAACAGTATAGCACCAAAATATTTACAGCAGACAGACAGCAAAATTACCAGATTCCAGACAGCAAACAAACAACAAAATTACTAGATTCCAGACAGCAGCAATACAACAATATAGCGAAATTACAGCAGCAGACAGCAATAATAGTGCAATACAGAATACATTATAGCTACATGCCAACAGAGAATTATCAGCACAACAGTACAGTGTAGCAACAGAGACAGTATAGCAGCAGAAAGCAGACAACAGCAATACATATACAGAGTGCAGACTGTAAACAGCATAGTTCACTGCCAGGGGACCCCAAAATCACTGAACCAGCATAGTTGACAGTAGAAGTGCAGATTGCAGAAGTAGCAGAACACAAAATCAAAAGTTCACCAGCAGGCAGCAGCAGCAGAAGTTCACTCTATTGCCATTTTGCAGAACCAGCAGCAGACAGTGCAGGGTGCAGCAATGAAGGATTTTGCAGAACTAGCCACCAGCAGGCAGCAGCAGAAGTATACAGCAGAGGTATACAGAAGTATATTCAAAAGGAAAATAGACAAATATTAATAAACAATTGAACATAGTATACAACAGCAAATGAAGGATTTTGGTAGAGAGACTTACAATCCAGTCATTATTGTCCTAGCTTCTAGCCACCACACCCTCAGGAAATGGAATAGATTCGACATCATCCTCATCATCTTCTTCCTGCAATAGAAAATCGAGTTAGACTCAATAGTAACAAAGATGATAGTTAAATGAGTTAGTGTGGAACAAACATACCACAAACATTGGAGGTGTCATGTCATTATGCGAACCTCGTATCCAGCTAGAAGCACATATTAGTGCCTCAACCATAGCTGGGCGCAATGCACTACGATAATCATCAAGTACTCTACCGCCAGCACTAAAGGTTGATTCCGAAGATACGGTGCTAGCAGGTACAGTTAAAAATTTCTTTGCCATATTGGATACTATCGGGAACCTACGAGCATTCAACCTCCACCAATCTAGCAATTTGAAACTTGTGTCTGCTAAAGGATGATTTAGTTCATCCAGATAGATAAGTAATTCTGATTTAGATGTTTCCGTAGAAGTAGATCGCAGAAATGTCTGAAACTCACTTGAAACTGAGGCCAATGAGCTACTAGTCTCTACGGTTGAAGAGGACTCGGCCCTGCTATTGGCAGCTTTGGTGTGCCGATGCTGCATCTCATATTTGGCATATAGATCAAACAACTCGGCACGGATTTCAGTCTCCTCAGTTATGGCTTTGGAGGAGTCAATATCTGTGTGAAACACCAACTAACAAACCTTATCTTAAACCTAGGATCAATAATAGTAGCAATAACCATAACATTATTTTTTCAGCCCAATACTTGTCAAACTTGCCTATCATTGCTGAACCCATGCGCTTGACATGTTGTAACATCCTGATTTTCAGAGCCTTTTTGAAACTTTTAAAATAAAAATTCACCATTTGGATTTTTCTGGAATTAATTAAAGCTTAAATGAGATTTTATGAATCAAAAGGATTTAATATGATTAAGTTAAACATTAACATTTGCCAAAGTTATTTTATTTGAGTTCCCTGAGTCTCAAGGGCTTTTCTAGAATTTTCTGGGATTTTTCTGGATTTATTTGCTATTTTTCTAGAGCTCCAAAGCATTTAAATGAATTTCTGGAAAAAGAAAAAGAAAAAGAAATGAAATCCTAAACCGGCCAGTGGGCCGAAACCCACCAGCCGGCTGGCCCAGCTCGCCCGCCTTCGGCCCGGCCAGCCTCGCCCCACGCCACGCGTCGCCGATCCGCCGCTCCCCGCGCCCGCCTTGCCCCTTCGGATGCGTGCCGCGTGTCACCCATCCACCCGCTGCCGCCCACGTTCGCGCGCATCGCTGCCGCTCGCCCGCCCGTGCCACTGACAGGTGGGGCCCACCTGTCAGGCGCATCGTTTCCGGCCGGGACTCTCGTCTCCGTGTTCGGCACGACGCCACCGCCGCTCGCCCGTCTCCGCCGCGGACTCTCCGCCGCACCCGACCCCGCCTCCTCGGGACCCGGGTATAAAAGGGGCCCGACCCCCGGGGTTCCCCTCATCCCGAGCCGCCGCTTTCGCCGCCGCCTTTCGCCGGAGCCGCCGTCGCCCGAGCCTTCGTTCTCGCCGCCGGAGTGCTCGCCGTTGTTCGTCGCCGTTCTCCGCCGCTCTCCGCTGATTCGCCGCCGCTCGTCATCGTTCTCCGCCGTTCGCCGCCGGTTCGTCGCCGACGTCCTGTCGCCCCCGCCGACGACCTCGCTGGCCAGACCCGCCGCCGCCGGTGAGTCCCGCCGCCGTCCCGAGTTGCCGCCGGCAAGGCCGCCGCCGTCCCGGATACCCCGCCACCCAAGCCCGGCCACCCCGCCCAGCCGAACCGCGCCCACGCCAGCGACGCCTCGCGCCCCGTGCACGCGCACGTCAGCGCTGACGTCAGCGCCGCGTCCCTTCGCCTTCCCGCGGACGCCGTCCACCGTGCACCTTGCCGCCGCCATGTGGGTCCCGCCCGTCAGGCCGAACCGTAGACCCGTGAGCCGATCTGGCCACGTCAGCGCCCAGTCAGCTTGCCACGTGAGCTCTAGGGCTTGCGTGCCCCGCCCCGTCGGTAGCCACGTCAGCCCTAGCCGCTTGCGCCAGCAGCCCGCCGCCGCACTGTTCCGTGCGCCGCGTCCACCGTGGACTCAGCTCCCCGTGCGCCCGGTCCACAGCATAGTGCCATTTTCCAATTTTCCCGAATTTCTGTAGATTTAATCTTCCAGAGGCCCGTTCTCCCTCGTCCTAGCCCCGATTGACCCGATTCTTTTTCCTAAATTCATCTAAAATTGAGCTCTACCTTTTGGTTCAGGTTTGAAAGATTTTGGAGTTCATTTGAATTTTATTTGATTTTATTTTGTCTTTTCGATTCGCTTTCTCTCTCGTTAGATCACGTGTTCGAGGGAGCGGAAGTTGGATTCGAAGATCAAGAGCCATCAACTGAGCAAGGCCAAGGCAAGTCGTGTCCGTTGATCATGTTGAACCCAGTTTACAATCTATTATTTAATTAGTTTGTTTTAAATTATCTTGCATCGCTATTTTTATTCAAATCCTTGTAATTGGTAGTTATCACCTCAATTGAGTAATTCCCTCCTTGTTAAATTTGAATGCTATGATGCCATTGTCACCATAGGTTGGGAAACTTAGTAGTGATGCTATGTTACAATCACATTTGGGATGGTACGATTAGTATGCTTAGCCATGCTTTTAGTATCGTTTGGGTTCATCATCACATGTGATTAATTAATTTGACTTAATGAGATATCGAATCGTGGTTGGTGCCACTGTTATAAAATTTGTGCCATGGCATTGGTGTGTCATTGGCGTGGTTATACAAAATTGGTTTTCACTCGGGCGAATGATCCTGCAGTGAAGGGGGAAGTGTGGATTCACTTCGTGGGATGTGGAAGTCTCGCCCGGGTACACTTAAGGACTTAACTTTGTGCGCCATTGATCTGAGTCTTACCGTGCAAACCACATGTCTGGTATGGGACAGACCTGGCTGATTAAGTTGGGATGTTTCAATTTCAATCTCGCTGGGATGAACATGGTTGCTGATTTCCATGAGGCGCAAGGGGGTGTGATGCGAAACCCTAGCGGGCGGGATTGGGTTGGAATTGAACATTGTAAAGGCCTTGTTGTGATTTCCTTAGCGCGAGGCTAATCACATCGTGTGGGTACAGTTGTGCAACCTCTGCAGAGTGTAAAACTATTCGAATAGCCGCGTCCTCGGTCATGGACAATGCTCGGTGATTTCACACGAGGTATAGTTATTTCTAAAAAGTTTTGGACAGTGGATGGTTAATTCACTGTTGGTTTAGCTTGTGGATGGGAGGTCCATAAGTGGTTGGTTTAGCTTATGGATGGGAGATCCATAAGTGGTTACTTCAAATTCCTTTGATTATTATTTATTATTGTTTTACTTCAAATGCGCCTTCAATCTATTTATTGTATTTTCAAATGCCATTTTATGCAAATTAACCTTTTAGCCTTCCATTGGTAAGCCTTGCATACTATATTGCATTCTTTGTTACAAACGGCTTGCTGAGTACCAATGTACTCACGGCTTTATGCCCCTGTTGCTCAGTTGAGGAGGAGGAGTATCACCAGCAGGAGGTTCCAGAAGGAGAGTACTTCGACGTCTTCGCGGATTAGGCTTCGTTCTCCACTCGATAGCCTGTGGGCGTGTCGATTGGCTGCTGCGCTTTCTTTTGGATTTCCGCTGCTAGTTTTTGTTAAGCCCTTCGGGCTGATAATTGTAAGCTTGGCCATAAGGTCGCACTCTGAAAATTATTAATAATATTTGAGTCTTTTCCTAGTAAATCGTGATATGTTCGACATTTCATCTTTGTTTATACTGTGTGCACTAGCGTGATCCTGGACTAGTGCAGAATACACATGAGAGTCCGGATTTGCATATTCGGGTCTCTACACATGTTCATCAATAGAAATGCTTGCAGCACTCAATGCAATCTTAACATTCACTATGTAAGGATAGAAAACATTAGCTGTTGGGTATAGAGAACCTGAAAATGCAGTAGTTACCTCAGCCAATGCTTTCAATATTGGTTGAATTTTGTTGTATAATGCCCATTCTTCATTCGAAGGCTGCCACTTGTAATTAGCATCGGAATCAGCATAGCACATTAATGCATCCTTGTAGGCAATACAAGCGGACAACATTCTATATGTTGAACTCCACCTTGTTGACACATCCAACTTTAAGCCCTCTCCAACTTCCAAAGCAATGGATTTACAAATTTCTAAGAATTTGTACATATGGGATGGAGACTTCTTCATATACTTGACAGATTCCCTAAGTTTGCTAATCAAGGTTTCCAATGGTGCCATGCCATCATTCACTACCAAATTCACTATATGAGAACAACAATGAACATGAAAATATGAAGGAACAAAGTTTTCTGATCCCCTAGCAATGAACTTGGTTATCAAACTCCTAGCAGCAACATCATTTGAGGCAGCATTGTCAAGAGTACTTGTCCTAATCTTGTTTTCTATTTTCCATGCAGTTACACACTCAAAGACTGCCTGAGCTATCACAATCCCGGTGTGTGGAGGATCCAACTCAACAAAGTTTAGCACACGGCATTGCATAGCCCAATTAGAATCAATGTAATGCGCCACCAAACTCATATAACAAAGGTTTTGATTGGAAGTCCACAAATCACAGGTTAAACTTATGTTATCCACAGCTTTAAGACTCTTCCTAAGGTTTTCTTTTTCTGTTTGGTAAACCTTTATGCATTCAGCCCTTATAGTCTTTCTACCAATAAACTGGTATGATGCATTCATATACCTCATCAACACATTAAACCACATGTGCTCTACCATCTTAAATGGATACTCATGGACAATTATCATCTTTGCAATTAATCTACGAGTTTCCTCGTGGTCATATTCACTAGGATTAACAAAAGGTAAACTTGATCCCTCGGGATCATAGTTGAGTGTACCTTGAGCCTTTTGCCTTCCCACTTTGTTTAGATAGGGTGCACACTTGGGAATATGCCTTTTCAGATGTGAAGTGGCTCCTCCATGCTTGTAAGAGAATAGTCCATAACAAAACCGACACTTGGCCTTCGTCTCAGTCACCCCTTTCTCCTTCTTGGATGGGAAATTGACCATCTTGAATAGCTTCCAACAATCTGAACGCTTTCCTCTACCCTTTTTGGTGGGAGACACTTCAATTCCCTTCTTCCTTTTCACTCTTCTGTTGGTATCGTCATCTTCCACCACGACTGCTACCGCATGTGCATCATCACTTGTAGAATCCAGGGATACATGCGAACCTTCACTGTCATTTGACAAATCAAGCGTGTCCGATGAGACAGACTGCTCGCACTGCACACAGTATGCACACACACATGCTAAATAAGGCAGTAATATAAGGCACTATCGTTATATCAAACCATCTAAATATAAGGCACTATCTAAAAAATTCTACTCACTCTGCTCTCACATAATTTTACCTAAGCAATCTTAATTTCAGTTGCAACTTATTCTGGTAGGAACTGTAATCAACTACATTCTACAATTGCACATTATTCATATCACGAAACAAATCAAGTGCCCATCAGCCCATCAGCCCATGCACCAACTACATTCATGAATTGCACATTATTCATATCATTATAAAAACCAAGCCTAAAAGAGGTGAATTTTACTTAATTCCTCTGCCTGTCTTAGTTAGCAACCAGCACATATACTAGTCCTAGAAAAGAAATAGCAACACACGGTACACACCATCCTCTTCCCTTCCCCAAATATCTTTATAGCCTCACACAGTCACAGCCTCACAGGGCACATAACAATGGCGATAGGGACAACAGAAGCATGGATAAAATTCTCAAGACATGGGTTAGCTACTTTACCGAGGCTTCTGGTGCCGAGGTCGGAGCTGATTTGGCTTTGCCACTGCATGGTGGCCGTGGATAGGGGTTGGGGATGCCAACGCGGTTCACCACTGGGGTCGATGCCGAGGCAGAGCTGGACCCAGGGGACCTCCTCTCTCCGCGCCCGCGGTTCTTCGACTCCATGATGGCCTGCGCATGCCGCTCCAAGCGCCAGAGTCCAGACACCGACAAGAGGCCAACGGCAAGGGGAGGTGCGGCACCGTGGTGGCGGATCTAGGGTTGAGAGGTTTTTGGGAGGGCGCCGGATCTAGGGGCTAGGGCGGTGGAGACTAAGGCGAGGAGGAGGGGAGGGGCCAGCGCCGACGAACGGCGAGGGTGCGGCACCGTGGCGGCGGATCTAGGGATGAGACTTAAGAGGGGATCGGGAGGGCGCCAGATCTAGGGGCTAGGGCGGTGGAGATTGAGGCGAGGAGGAGGGGAGGTGCCGGCGCTGGCGGACGGCGAGGGTGCAGTGCTGCACCGTCGCGGCGGCGCCGGATCTAGGGTTGAATGCGTCGGCGTTGCCTGATCGGAGTCGGAAGGGGATCAGGGTCGGGGATCTGTGCGGGTGCGGTGTCGGTGCGTGCGTCGGGTCTTCACTCTTGAGCGAGCCGTGTACTCGCACATATGGGCCGTTGGCCGCAGTCGCACTCGCGCAGATGGGCTGGCTCGTGACACAGATGTAGATGCTTTCCCGACCGAGCCAAACGAGCCCTACGAGCGGCTCGCGAGCCAGCTTCGGCTCGGCTCGTAAATGCCACGAGCCGAGCCGAACCTGTTATGAGCCGAGCCTCGAGCCATATGTCCACCCCTACCGATGATATCCCCTACTTCATGCTAGGCGAGCCATTGGTTGTCCCGATAGAGCATCTCGAGACCCTAGGACTGGCTTGATAGAAATTGCATGCATTGTATATAGAACAGGCCAACAAGCCAGATGGAGAACGGTACTCGGGTGTCAACATCAAGTTCAAACCGCATCATCTTTAGCATGAGATTCATGATTGTGTCTTCACGGTGACCTTCGAGGACTTGTTCTTTCTTTTCAACCTCGATGCCTCTCTCATTCAATGCTGGACACTATAAGTGTGTACAATCATGGTCTACGTTCATGTAATACCGATAAATGCCATATATAAATCCTTGCTTATATATATATATAGACACACACACACACACACACCGATAAGTTTCCTCAACTCACACTTGGTCTCCATGAATATCATCAAGGAGAATGTATCCTTCATCAAAATTACATAATGACGGCATTGATGGCTCGCTGCAATAAGGAATTCATACTTATGCCCTACAACCAGGGGTAAGTGCTGCACTAGTTGATGTACTAGTTGATTGTACTTTATAAGCAACACGAACTTAGGTTTAATGACCATGACGATATATCTATATAGGTTCCACTGGATTCTAATTGTAATTATATAAAAATCTTCTGAATATTTGTTTGAAATCTTTTTGAGTTTTGTGGTGTGCAAATTAATAACCAAAAATAATCCCAAGTGCAAATAATGATAATGTAAATAATAAAAATGAAAAATGACATTACCGATCATGAATTCAAAATACCAAAATCTTCAATTCAAATTCAAGCAATAAAATGAAATCAAAAGAAATATTGGAATATAACTCTAAATGGTTAAACCAAAAATCCCTCCTTTTAATTCAATTAGCATGCAAAACCCAAGATTGAATACTCAAATATTTATATGTACAATTCAACACAAAATAAAGTCAAAAATAATGGAATGTTAGCTTTTGTATCTAGATAATTGAACCAAGACTTGAATTGAAAACCAAAAATTGAAAACAAAACTTAAATGAAAATTTAAATTTTGAATATCATGCAAAACTCCAAAAAAATCAAATAAGTAAATCCTAATGCAAATTAAAGTTTAAATTACAAATCCCAATTTTCACATAATGCTTGAGCCCGTTTTCCCTTTTTCTTTCCTTTCCCTTTTTCCCTCTCTTACTTCCATGTGGGGCCAGCCTTTTTCCTCTCTCCTTCTCTCTCCCTCTCTCTTTCCTCTCTTCTGCCGCTAGGCCTGAGCGCCCCTGCCTCCTTCTTTCTCTTTCCTTCTCCTTCGCTCTGTTTTCTTCTTCCCGCTCCTTCCCCGTGGTAGCCATGCGCCTGCGTCGCTCGCTGTGCGCCTGCTCCTGTCCCATCGCCATGCCTTCATGTCACCATCGACCTACACCTCCGTCGCATCAGCGTGCCTACCCTCCACGCCGTGCTCTGTGCCTGTGCATCGCCCAGCCACGCCCGTGAGCCCGCCACCTACATACAAAGAAGAGGGAACAGATAGGGGGCTGTTCGGGCAAAAACAGAGAACACAGGGGAGGTGGGTGGCCGAATAGAGGAGTAGGGGAGGTTGTGGCACACAGTGGGGTAGTGGTCGACGTCGGCGAGAGGTGGCAGGAAGGACCAACCCAGAGTGCTGGAAGGACACGACGGCCAAGGGGTGGAAGAATGGGCCAGGCGACACCACGGCGAGCCGTGGCGACGCGTGGCAGGCCGTGGTGGGGTGGGGGTGAAAGGTGGTGGCACGTCGTGGTGGGAGTGGGAGAGGAAGAAGAGAGTCATGAGCATTAGGAAGGGTCGAGTGACCTCACCTTGCAGTCGGAGGAGCCAGGGAAATGAGCAAAAGAAAATTATATTGCTCTATGCTTATGATATGTTGATGAAGGTGACATTTGTTAAGGCGAACACATCTTTGGTTTAAATGATGGAAATGAGCAAAAGAAAATTATGATTATCGCATTGCATGTTGAGCATTCATGTTACATAGTGATGCGCTGAGACACTGCATAAAAAGGACAGGGCGACCATGTATGAAAAAGGATAGGGTCAGGTAGGTGATAAAGAGTTGAACCGAGACACTATATGAAAAAGGACAGGGTGACCCTATATGAGAAAGAACAGGGCAAAGGTGTGTCATCGACAAGTGAACACCAAGCTATACCGGTATATGTAGAAGAGGAGTTGAGTCATATGCATAAGGTTGCATGGCATGCACGGAAAGTGAAATATGGTTTGAGATAACAAGTTATGTGAATGGAAACTGATGAGATTGCATATGATGAGTTAAATTATGATAACTAGATATGAATTATTAATAACCAGGTAACCTTGTTTACTATTCTGCTTTGTACATACTAAGTCGTGGACTCACCCTTTGTTGTTGTTTTTTGGCGAACGTTGAAGGCGACATGTATGGGTGGAAGTAGAACATGCAATATTGCACTTTAGTGGCTCTTCACCTCACCTAGAAATTTATTTACTTATTTTCATAAATAATTTGGTTTTATTCATACAATGATTGAATGAATAATGGTTTCACTTAGCTCTTAATGGTTCTTATCAATGCTATATGATGCATTCCTTGGTTTAGACTTACATATGATTCATCTTAGTAACTATATGATTCATTTTAGTTCAAATCATGGTTACAGTGTTACTAAAATTTAGGTTTAAGAATACATTACATGTTTATTCTTGAAATCTAGTTGCTAGAAAAGCATGTTTATTAGTTAAAAATTGGTAGAGATAGCAATTGTAGGTGACCTCTTAGGCTTTTGTTAAGCCGGGTAGTTATAGTTGGAATCAGAGTGGGCGTTAGATCCGTAATAGGAATTTGTCAATTTAATATAGATAATCGATTAAAACTTGGTCTAGGATTGGTAAACTTATACAACAAAAAAATTAATTAGGTTGTACAATTTCTAAAATATGACTTAGACTACTTAATTATGTTGAAATAAAATTTGATACACTGGTTCATGGTAAGATGGGTTTTTTTGGTCAAGTATTGCATTATGTTTCCGGTATCTTATGATTGATAGGTAAGCAGTATCACTGGGTGTGGTGCATGAGTAATGAAGAGTTTGTCTCGGATAACCTTAGTTACCCAATGATTAGGGATGAGTTTCCATTAGTTGTTTTCATTCAATCAGAGAGTTATTATTCTTTTTCACGAGTTTTCATTGGTAGTTATTTGCAGTGTTGGTAATGTGCTTTCATTCGCCATTTTATTTCATCAAGAAATTGTTGTTCTCCCAAATGTTGAGCTATTCTTGCTGCTCATGTAAGTTGTTAAGTTGCAAGGTCGTCCTTTTATGGAAGTTTCCCTATTTTATTAAGGAAGATGATTTGATTATTTACTTGATGTTTTGGATAATGAACGATATCTTTTACAAGTTTATTCTCTTAACAAAGGTTTAAACCTATGTGGTTCTTTTCGAATATTTTGAGTGATTGAAGTAAACTATCTTTTATGAAGAAGAGAATTTGAACTATTTTGTAATGACTTTTTGATGCTTCGATGAGATGTTGTAATCATATTAATTAAGAGACAAGGTATGGGGAGACTAAGAGTTCTGAATTTGTTTTTACTGCCTCTTATTTGTTTTTTCTTGTGAAGGAAACAGCTAATTCGTGTTACGAAGTCCTTTTAGGTTTATAGGAGCAACTGACAAGTAGTAATCAAGTGTAAAATTTTATAAGGTGTCAAGTGCAAAGTTACTTGGAGTGCATAGTAAGATGATTTGTTGTTATACTATAATTCTTGGGGAGAAGTTGACTTTATGTAATGATTATTTTTGGAGCAAACATATCATATCACATTGTAGCTACTAGTAGAATCCATAGTAGATAGTGAATAATGATATGTTGGTAAATAATGTGGATTATTTGGGGTTATCAAAAGTTTAGAATTTTGATCAATTAAGTAAAATATTGTGAATGTGTAAGATATTGGATTTTGTAGACAAAATTAGATGGTGTGGTATAATGAGAATCTAATATTGGTGGAGTAATTAGATCTATGTGGTAGTCATTTGAGTGGCGAGGATTTTTGGATTATTAGATGGTATGATTTGATCTCTAGTGAATATCTCTTGGAGTTGGAATATTTCTAATGTTTAGTTGGTGGATATTGTATTTAGCTATTGGTGTTATAGTGATTGAGTTTATTTGGATTTCCAGAATTTTAGTCAACAAATTTCATGATTTCCCTACTAATTATATTGAAACTTGATTGTAGGAGTTTTGGAGGATGAAATTGGGTTTGTGTTTTACACTAGAACCTTGGTTGTTCAATGATTATGTGTAGAAGTAGTAGAACAAAAGCGGATTCCGAATAGTGTGATGATCATTGATAGAATCCTTTGGGGTTAGTAAATGGGTGTGTGTGTGTGTGTGTGCTGAAACTTTCAAGTTGATTATCTTTAACGGATTGAGGTGATGTGAATGTGGCTGAAAATCCTTATTCACATGTTGGGAATCATTTGTTAAAATAATTGCTTTGGTAGAGGAGTGGACTAGAGTATCTTTTTGTGTATTAGTAGAGTCCCTCTAAATGAGTGCAATTGTTGCTTTCGGGTTAAGCATCACTTTGAGTTAGCCGGTTAAGAGGAAGGAGTAAGTGTGATGATTTGGAATCTCATGATTAGAGAAAAAGTTTACTCCTAAAAGAAAAATTGAGAAAAGAATGTTTTCTCAGGTAGTGAAATGCTCTCTTGATTCTTGTTTGAGCTATATGTTTATGGTAGAGGATGATTGAAAGTTGAGTTGGCTTTATGTGGGCACGTGTGGTACTTTCTGATTTAGAAAAAAAAAAGAAATGATTGAATTGGGCATTCAAGTGATTCCTCTTTTGGTTTACATGGTGTTTGTTTGCAAACTGCCTATTTGGAAAGTGAAAGGCTTTCGTGATGAATCTTTAATTTTGGATTTGACTCTTTTGGTGGGGAGATGGGAATGCGTGGTTGCAATGAGAATCCTTTATTTTCAATTGAACTCTATTTATAAAAGAGTTTGTTTAAAGTGAGTTCTATTGTGTATCCTTAGATAAAGGAGGTGATCCTTCTTAAGGTGAAGAGATCAATTGAGAGATGGAACATGAGTTCCCTGCGTTATGTCAAGTTATGTGGTTCAGTACCAAAAGGGAAGGTTGGCCCAAGTTGCATTGGTTTGTTTTTGGAAGTTGCGGGGATTTTGAAGTTAGCATTCGCTAGGATCATCTCAAGTCCATGTGT
This sequence comes from Dendrocalamus latiflorus, assembly GCA_017311315.1. Classification (NCBI taxonomy): domain Eukaryota; kingdom Viridiplantae; phylum Streptophyta; class Magnoliopsida; order Poales; family Poaceae; genus Dendrocalamus; species Dendrocalamus latiflorus. The sequence goes on from CM029668.1 coordinate 15,016,934, forward strand.
GGGGTACACAACGTTTTGTTTGACCCAGTGTTGAGAGAGTACTTGAGAGATCTAAAGTGCGATGTTTTGTTAGAGCCATTAACCAACGAGTAAGACCATATCTTCGACTCTGTTTGCTGAGTTTACCTGAAAGCATCAAGACGAGTGTTGAGGTGTAAGATGTTGGAATCCATTGTAACAGCCCAGGTTTTTATAAAAATAATAATAGTTAAAATAATTTAAAATAAAAATAAGTGTTCTGGTTGCCTAAATTTTATTTTTGATTTGCCCTGGTTTTTCTGGTTTTAAAAAACGCTGGATTTGAAAAAGTAATTCAGGTAAAAACATAAAAATATTATCAAATAAAATGATATTTTGATTTTATATAAAAATCATATTTCAAATTAACTATTTGGAAGCATTTGGCGTTTATCTGGATTTTAAAAATAAATTTCAAAGCTAAAAAGTATTTTTCTAAAAATTAAAAGATCAACTTTAAGTTGGAAATATTTTTCTAAGTCTAAATCATCTCCAGGAATTTCTGTGAATTTTTCTGAAATTTTTAGACTTTTCTATTTTCTAAGTGTTTTTGAAAGTTCGTGAAAATCTAAATTTAATCTTCTCGAGCTGACAAGTGTCACGCCCAAATCCAATCTTCCGCACCCAATTAAATATCGGCCCTCTATCCTCACTTAATCCACTCCATCTCCATCCGACGGCCTGGATTTAATCTGCGCCGCCCAATTTGATCCCATTCTTGGTCCATGAACTCGGTTCACTATGGATCCAGTCCGCAAAAGCCACCTGTCAGCCAAATATAACCCTTTTATTTTTGAAAAATAAATTGGTGGAAATCCCATTTGCCAAAGCAAAATAATTCAATTCCTTACTGGTGTCATAATTTTCCTTTTCCGGTACAAAAATAATTCAGAAAATCTTCTTTTTTCCTTTTTCTTTAGTTTCAAACTTTCAGAAACCCGTTCTCCTTCACTCTAGCTCTGATTAAGCCCATTCAAATTTATAAATTCTTTAAAAATTCCATTCTATCCATTTCTATCCTCTTTTCAAATTTTTAGAGTCTTTTTGAAATTTATTTGGATTAAATTGAAGCTTAGAGTATAAAATATTTTAAATGGTTAAAATAAACTTCAAATAAATCCAAACTTATTTTATTCGAGCTTTCCGGGTTCTAAGGATTTTGTGGAATTTTCCTGAATTTTTTTAATTTATTTTATTTTGTGGAAAAAAAATATTTTTTCTTTTGATTTTCTCTCTCCTATCACTATTCATCTTCCAACTCGTTCCGTCTGTCCCGAGCCGCATGCGCGCAGCGCCATGGCTAAGTTCTTTAACCTTCCATAACTCATGATTTTCTCAACAGATTTTCGCGAAATCACAGGTATTCAAACCCTCTTATCAAGACACCTCCATTCCTGGCCTTATCCCTAAATTTCGCGCGCCCGTTTCGCCGGAATCAACCATGCCACCGAATGACATGCCGCGTCGATCTCCTCATCTGGTCCACCTTCGACCCTATAAAAGGGAGCACCAAGTGCCCCTCTTCATCCTTATTCACATCAAAAATCTCAAAGCCTCTCTCCCTTCCTCCTCGCCGCAATCGGCATTTTTCTCTTGCCAACCAAACGGCGTTTTTCGGCCATTTGTGTCGTCTACAGTGGGGTTCTGCCACATTTGACCACACCATTTGCTTCGCCTTTGCGTGTTCTAGATGGTGCTCCCCTCGCCTTCACCGGAGCATCGTCGGAGCACCATGGCCAAACCGTGCCGCCGCTTCTCTCCTCACTGCAGGCCGACCGTGCATGTTCCACCACAACCAAGGTGAGCACTGCGTTCTCCATGTTCTCCTCTTCGTTTCATCACAAACCTCACCCGCTAACTCCTCTCCGTTTGCCCGGAACGCCGATGTCAACCCACCGGTCGCCGAAGGTCTTCTCCACCGTGTTCCGCCACCATCCGATGTCCATTGGCTGAGCCGTTTGCACCGTTGAGTTCGCCTCAACGCGTCCTACGCCATGCTCCCTTCCTTTTCCCCGAAAAGCCTCCACAAATTTTCGCCTCCGACACCTCGCCATGGCCGCCAATGGCATCTCGTGTCCCCATTTATTCGGTGGTGTTTTTCCCCAATCCGTTCACGTCATATCATGCCAAACTATCCCAGGTAGCTACCTTTCAAATGGTTTTGGATTCGCTTCACCGAGCACCAAGATATCATGTTTTTCCTTTTTCTCTACCGTCGTCGTTCAAACGTCGATTGTATCGTCTCCGATGAATTTTCAGCTTAGCCAATAAGCGTGTGTTTGGTTTGGAGGCAGAAGGGATAGAATGGCTCCATCCCTGTTTTTAAGGACGCTACCGTCCCCATTCTTTGTTTGGTTGTAAGGGATAGGACCGTCCCCGTTTTTTGTTTGGTTCTGGGACATCAAAGTATGGGATGAGTCATCCGACGTGTGGGGCCCTTTTGTCATCCTCTTATTTTTGAGAGGCGAGGAAGAGGGACGAGCACATCCCTCGTTTTTGAGGGACGGGGGCATCCTCGATTTAGGGGAATATTCCCCAATGGGGATGGACTTTGTCCCTGCTGACTCCAATCCAAACAGGTCCAAATCTGGGATCGCCCCGTCCCATCCCCTATTATCCCTTGAACCAAACACACCATAATTTTCTAGCTTCACCATACCGTGTTCTACCCCATGCTCACCTTACATCTCTACGTTCCATACCCGGTACTATCTCTCTCCAACTGTCACTGCCAAGTCGGCACTACTGTTGTTCTCTCACCGCCAGTGATTGCTGCCGTTCCTCGCCACCGTACCCACGTCACCACCTTCGCCTCATCGCCGGGGTTCCATTTTGCCCATTCGCTAGCCACCTCGCAGCCAACCGGCACCGTACTATTCAAAAGATAATTCTCAGATTTGGTTATCATTTCATGTGACATCCAAAACTTCCAGATATCCGTTCTCCCTCGTACAAACCCTGAATCTGCTGATTCTTTCTCATAAATTCATATAAAAGCATAATCTATCCATCAATATATATATATATTATAAATTTTGGATTTTTTTGCATTTATTTGAATTTATTCACTTTGGTTCTTCGCGTGTAGACTACGACGATTTGGAAGAATTCGATGATGACTCACACCAGACTGCAAAGCAAGGCAAGTCACACTCCTTGATCATGTTGATCCCAGATTGTGAAATAAAATTATGTTGTTTTAAATTATTCTGCATGCATATTTTTATTCAACGTATTTCAATTCAGTTTTAAATTTAGTTATTACCTACTTATTAATTCCTCCATTGACATTGAATTTCCCCAATACCTTATCACCCTAGAATAAAACTCTAGTTAGTACACTAGTATAGACTAGAGAATTTTTTATCAAATGCTTAGACCTGCTTAGACATAATCTTGTTTTGGGATACCTTTTCACATAAAATAATAAGCTTTTCAAATGTATTCTTGACTTCGGTGAGTCAAGGAGGTTTGTGAAATATTTTAAAATAAATTATGAAACCTGGTTTAGACTTAGGCTAATAGTTAGGTGGTGGGTGCAGGCATGCCCTGTTGTTCGAAGACACAAGGTTGATTGTCGTGCACAAGGGTATGTGGTTGGGCCTAAGTCAATTAAGAACCGATCTGTGAGATACTATTATAAAGCCCTATCGTACTACCACAAGACTGGTATGAGCAGCCCTGGCTAAGTAATTTGTAGAGTCCCAACCTGGGCTAAGTTGTAGGTTGAAGTGAGCGGGGTCAGTGCCATGTGAAGTCTCACAGTTTGAAGTGAGCGTGATCAGTGCCATGTGAAGTCCCACGTGGCTCAAGAGGGGGTCCCGGTCTGGTGGATTCCTTACTATGGTGAAACCTTAGAGTTGGTTTGGCCAGGTTGAAGGCTTAGCATTGTAAAGGCCTTGTCATGATATCCTCGCCACACACCTAAGGAAGTGTGTTAATCACATGGTAATCCGGGATGATCATGTCTTGTGGGTAAAGCTGTACAACCTCTGCAGAGTGTATAATGTATCCTGGATAGCCGTGCCCACGGTCATAGGCATGCTGAGTAAAAGTTTTTCATGGATTAGATTTTGTTTTTCAAAATAGTGTTTGAAAACATTGTGGATGGAATCCACGAGAGACTGAAAACCTTGCGGATGGATGGAATCCGTGAGGGATTGAAACCTGGTGGATGGATGGAACCCATCAGAGTTGCACAGTTAAAGCGTGCGGATGGATAGAATCCATACATGAACTTTTGGAAAAGATGGTCCGGGTGGGATGCCCATGGATAGGTTGGTGTTTGGTCAGAGCCTGCAATGACGGTATTATTTTCAACTACAATTACTGTTTTTACTTACAGTATTAAATTTAGTAATTTTAATCTATCTACTATATTTCATTAAATGCTGATTTATGCAAACTAACCCTATAAGCCTTCCATTCATGCCTTTATCATTATGTTGCATATCTCCGTGTGATTTGTGGAGTACAAGTTTGTACTCACCTTGCAATCTCTATACAGAGGAAGATGTCTACGACCACGGTGAAGATCTGGATGAGTAGACCGTGTCTTACTATCGTTTGCCTGTGGGCAGGCTCAGTGGGCTTCTTCCGCTTCGGTTTTTTCCTTCTGTTGCTTATATTTAATTTTGTCTTATGTGCCGTTGATGTAAACTTTGGCAATCATGCCCATATTTAGTTAATAAATATCACTATGGTTGATATTTATCTTTGTTGTTCACTATGTGCACTACCTAATTATGGACTAGTGCGATTTATACAGAGAATCCAAGAGTTGTTGCTCCGGGTTCCGACATCCATCAAGGTGATGTGCTCCCATAAGTCCAAGAGGGAAGCGATTTGGGAGTTGGAATGTTGCATGCGCAAGCAGTATCCAGAATTGTTCATGTTGGGTGCATGTTATCTGTTGTTTATTTCAACTCTAGTTGTTCTTTTGAGTAGAATTCGAGGTCAAATTCTGTTTAAGGGGGGTTAGAATGTAATATTCCGATCTATACTCGAGAGATCATTGGAACTTAAATATAATTAAGTGAATTAAAAAGGGGAAATTTAAACAATAGGACAAATTGGACCGTAGGCGTTGGCCCATGGTGTCTTGGCCCAAGTGGGCTAGCCACAAAGGGGGGAGCTCCCAAACCCTAAGAAACCCTAGCATCCACCTCCAACACCGCCTAGCGTAGCAGCATGTTTCACTGCCAGCGCCTACCATGGCAGTGATTTGCGCTACCGTCTCCTGCCGCGGCAGCGCTTCCTCTACTGAGTGCCTGCAGCCAGCCCTTTCTAGTTCTCCATGGTAGCCAATTCGGCTACCATCTTCTGTCGTGGCAAGGAGAGGGGAAGAGAGGCCAGCAAGGGGTCAAGAGCGACAAGAGAAGGAAGGAAAGGAGGAAGAGGAAGAAACAAGAAGGGAAGGAAGAAAGGGGATTTTGTGGGAAGATCGGTGATCCTTGTCGCAGTCTCCTAGGGTGACGATCAATTTCTCCTCCATTTGTCCTTAGCAGTTTTCTGTTTGGGAGTAGATCGGTTAATGGATCGGTTCTATGTACTCTATCGTATTCTGTGGTTTTGGGTACATTAGGTGCGTAATTTGAGAATTTCATCTGTTACATAATTGTAGAGGATCTCAATATCTTACTGTAGAGTAATTGTTCCCATCAATCCGATGAGTAGTTCGGGAGTTATGATTTTTTCAATTTCTGCTGTTCGATCTGTCTATCGGGTTTCGGCAGTCTGTAGTAAATCACAGATTAAAACTAGAAAATGAATCAATCTGGAAATTTGATAATAATGAGAATTGTAGGTAATTTCTTAAGGTTTCCAGAGAATTTAAGAACACGACTTTTAGATGGATGGATTGGAAGTTATGAATTTTGTAGTGCTGCTGTCCGACGCCGGGTAACTGCTCGACCAGTCATGGGAAAGTGATAATTTGATTTACTAAATGCCAGAATTAAAATTTAGTGATAAATATAAACTGATGGAAATTTCTCTATAGATTTTAGTAATGCCATTGTATGCTATATTTGCCATAGTAGATTAAAAGATATAAAATTAATAATTCTACTATCCACAGGATGACAGATCCGTATTCTAGGTTAAAATCGGTGATTTAGATGATTAATCTAAAAATTGTGCGAACAAAGAAAGTGTGGGGAATTTTGTGTAGATTCTAAAAATTGTATGGTTTCTATTTTACAATTTGCAAATTGAGAGTTGTGATATTTTTAGTATCGGGACAACAAGAGGTATTGTTTGGTAAATGGGGGAAAGTTGTGGTTTTGGAGGGTGTGTAGGAGTGCTGTTGTTTATTCGTGTTTTGATGTTTTGGCTTATTTTGAGAATGAATAATTTCTATAGGAGGAGTAGCTTTAGGTTTGTTGTCTTCATCAAACCCCTCCGACCCCTCCGACTGCGCAATTAAGGGAAAGACAAGTACATTGTAGAATAGTATTCAGGTGCTTAAAATTATGGTTGAATGACTACTTGCCTCGATTACTTCTTATGTCAATGTTGAATTTATATTGCTTTGTGCTTACGATATATTGATGAAGGTGAGAGTTTTGGTAGGAAGATCAACACATCATTGGTTTAAATAATGGAAATGAGTAAAAGAAAATTATGATTATTGCATTGCATATTGAGCATTCGTGTTACATAGTGATGCTCTGAGATCCTGTATAAAAAAGGACAGGACAACCCTGCATGAAAAAGGATAGGGTTAGGCAAGTGATAAAGAGTTGGACTGAGACCGTGCATGAAAAAGGATAGGGTGACCTCGTATGAAAAAGGACAGGGCAAAGGTGTGTCATCGATGGGTGAACACCTACCTATACTAGTATATGCAGAAGAGGAGTTGAGTCATATGCATAAGATTGCATGGCATGCATGGAAAGTGAAATGTGGTTTGAGATAAGAAGTTATGTGAATGGAAACTAATGAGATTGCATATGATGAATTAAATTATGATAATTAGATATAAATTGTTAATAACTTGATACCTTATTTGTTATTCTATTTTATACTTGCAGAGTCGTGGACTCACGCTTGCTTTGTTGTTGTTTTTAGGTAAATGTTGAGAGCAACATGTATGGGTGAGAATAGAACATGGAATATTGTACTTTTATGCTCTTCACCTCACCTAGCAATTTATATACTTATGGTCATAAATAATTTAGTTTTATTCACACAAAGATTGAATGAATAATGGTTTTACTTAGATCTTAATGGTTCTTATCAATGCTATATTATGCGTTCCTTGGTTTAGACTTATATATGATTCATCTTAGTAACTATATGATTCATTTTAGTTCAAATCATGGTTTACAGTGTTGCTAAAATTTAGGTTTAAGGATACGTTACATGTTTATTCTTGAAGTCTAGTTGCTAGAAAAGCTTGTTTATTGGTTAAACATTAGTAGGGATAGTAATTGTAGGTGACATCTTGGCTTTTGTTAAGCTAGTGTGTTAAATTATCCATTGTGGTTAACTCTTGTCTTTGCTTTTTCACATTTTCGTTTCTAGTTATTGAAATCTTGTCATCTTGAGTAGTTAGAATTGTATTTAGTAAAGACATTGCTTGTGATGCCTTAGAAAACTTTGGTCATTTAGCTCTTGACTTTTACTAGAATCTTTTAATTGTTTATTGTTGTTAAAATTGTTAAAATTTGGAGCAACAAGTTTTCAGAACTCCTATTCACCCCCTCTAGTCGGTTATCCTTGATCCTACACACTGCGAGAGTGCGATAGAGCGTTGTGGCTGGAGCCGGGGAGGGAAAATGGGCAACGATGCCAGAGAGAGAGGGAAAAGTGGCATGCATAAGCATGAGGTGGAGGGGAGTGTGTCGAAGGTGACAGCAAGGTTAGGGAAGGACCGAGGAGAGCTAGTGATGGGTACCTATGACGGTGCGGCAAGCTTCACAACAATGGCAAGTTGAGGTAGACGGTGACATAAATCAGCAATAGGTAAAGTAAGATGGTGGCAAGAGGATGCTCTTGGTGGAATGAATTGGACATGGCTTACCAGAGAGGGAATGGTGACGATGGCGGTGGTTTTCAGCCAAAGGAAAGGAAGACGACAGCTCAGCGAGTTCCTACTAGGAAGACAACGGCTTGGCAAGTTCCTACGGGCAAAACCCCAATTGGGTGAGGGAAAGGCAACAGGGGGGCTCAGGAACACGTCATGACGTGGGAAGGAAGGAGAGGGGATCACCGATGAGGGAGGCGGTGCTCGGCAGGGCATGGCGGTGATGCGAACAAGCTCGACTTGGGCTCAATGCAACCCAACGCGAGGTAAGGGGATTGATTTTTGTGGATATAAGGAAGCAAAAAGGAGGGCTCGATGATATTTATAGCAAGAGGAGGTGAGCTCATGCTTGCGCATGAGAAGCGTGGTGTGGTAACAACAGGGCGGCATAGGCATCATGGCGCGGCATGGGATGACACAAGAAGCAGTTGTAGCTGGCATCATAGTGGTGTGGGTGCAGTAGTGCGATGGGACAGAGCGCACGATGAGTCGACAGGATAAGGCGGAGCAGGTGCTGTGCTCTCAAAGCCGGTCATCGACATGGTCATTTAAGGCGATGCAACCATAGAGTGTGATGCAGGCGAAGCAACGACGCAGCGTGACATGACGGGCAGGGCACGTAGACATGCCGGCGAGGTAAGGCGTGTAGCGGCCACGACGAAGGCACTCTCACAGCCGGTCCTTGGCATGGCCGATCATGGCAACGTGATACATTACTTGTAATGCTTGTGGGCTTGGCTTTACTGCTCAATGAGGATAATTGTCATATTATGAAATTAAAATGATAACCTTGTCAAGCTTGAGCTCTTCAAATTGATTCTTATTGTCATGTGTTACTAGCAGCAAATTCACTAGTACTCTTTGTTTCGGTTGATCTTGAACAATGTTAGTGTTATAAAATTCACTAGAGATTCATTGTTAGCTTATTGTGTCTACTAGAATTGTTGATACTCATAGACACTTCTATTATCTGTTTTTAATAGACTATTCTATTCAAACAGTGAATTCTTGCACTATTAATTTCTTGATTTTCTATCAAAAGAATGTATTGGATTATTGTTGATAGTATTGTTCTTGACTAAATGTATAGAATCTTCATGACAGCCCAAAGTCTGATTCATAGTTATCATGTTTAATTAGTGAAGAATATTAACAAGTATCGAGAAGGCCAAGATTTATCTTGTGCAACTATGTGAGAGCAAGACAACACATTTTAAATCGGAGCTCCATGTACCATTCATTTTTAGTTATATTCTACAGCTTAAGCATATTGACCATTCATTTTCAATTATATTCTATTTCTTATGAAGATGTCTCTACTGATTCTTCATCACCGTCGCCTCATACGTCTGATGCACCGCCCTCTGGAAATTCCAAGCACTGTGGAAGAGGAATATCAAAAAGGCCCAAGGGTCGATTGACCATCATGGATGTCAATACATCTAGAACCCTCTCAATGCTCGCCGAGTAGTATCCGCATTCCCGAGAACAGTCAAAATACTTGCATGGGAACGGCTCAACATCACCTACGATTCATCGAAGGACATGACCAAAGATGAGAAAGATACGCTGCTGATGAAAATTTTCCAATCGTTAGAGATCTCGGAAGAACACTAGGCCTCCGTGTGACTACACACATTACTAACAGCATGCAAAACATGAAAGAACTTCAAGAACATGCTTATTAAGCAATACATGGAGAAGAATATGATGCCCCTCTAGAAGTATCTGTTCTTGGAACCCTATTGGCAAGAATTTGTGGTGAAGATGATAAATGATTTTAGGAGTGAAAATGCGGCACATAGGGCCCTCTAGGCAAAAAACATGCACCCCCACAGGGCCAACAAGATGGATAGATAACGATGCTCGAGTGTTAATGTCAAGCTCATGCCACATCATCTTCACCACGAGATTCAAGACTGTCTTCATGGTAACCTTCGAGAACTTGTTCTTTCTCTTCAACCTCGACACCCTCGATGCTGCACTCATTCGATACTGGACACTGTAAGCATGTACAATCATGGTCTACATTCGTGTAATACAGATAAATGTTATATATAACTCCTTGCTTTTGTGTATATATATACATGGTTTCTAATGTCAGATCAAAGAAATCACCGATAGGTTTCCACGACCCATACTTCATCTCCATGCGAACAATCTAGGAGGATGCATCCTTCGTCGAGGCTTACATGACGACATCATTACTGACTCACCACAACAAGGAATTCATACTTTTTCCCTACAACCAAGGGTAAGTGCTGCACTTATTGATTTGTACTTTATAAGTAATACAAACTTAGGTTTAATGACCATGGTGACATACCTGTGTAGATTCCACTAGATTCTAATTGTAATTATACAAAAATAGAACGAGATAATATACCTTGATTCCCTAAAGAAGGCCAACCAAGACTTCACAGTTGTCCAATAATTAATTGACAGGTAAACACATTTTCTCTATAGATAACTTTATTATAGTCTTTCATTCCTCTTTCGTTCCTTTGCAATGACTAGGCTAACTTTTGGAATCATGTAGATTGTTCACCACGTACATTGATACTGGAGGGAGATCCAAGGGAGGGAATAGCGCCCTGCGGCACGATCTAAATTTCTCAGTATTTGCCAGTACACATTAATCCTATATATAAACACTTCGTAGTAATGCCTCTCAAACTAACCAATTCTACTTTTGCAGTGCCACCAACAGCTGCCGGGCAACACCTGTGGCTATTATGTTTGCTACAACATGAAACTACTCCTCGGTTCTGCAGTGACCAATGATCCTCAGATTGTCAATCTTGTAATAATTATTTCATACTTATCAATTATATGTATGCATGACTTTGATCTTCTTAGCGATAGGTTGCGACCATCACTACAACTGCGTTGGAAAAGTGATGAGGCGATGGTGTCCCGATCTTCCGATAGGATGATAACTATCGATTTTGGCGGAGGTGACCCTTGCGATCCGACTACAACCGAACGACGTCGCTTGCGCCTTAGCAATCGCTGAACCACACTCCAAGTTGTTATCAACCGTGCCAAGAACGCGGTTGACCTGACCACGAAGGTCTATTCCTGCATGCAACCGAAGAACACGCAAGAACAAGATAACAAGCAATCTGAAATTGCAAATATTTCTATTAAAATCAAAAGGTGGGATTCCGAAGGCTGTCTTGACAGGTGGTCGTCCGACACAACTGAAGAACAGAAGTTTGCATAATAGCTAAACCTAAACTCAACAAAATCCAAGTCCTAACAAGGGAGGCGGCGGCTCCTTTATAGGGAGAACAACTAGGAGGGGCGTCCAAAGTGCATGCTCTAGGGTTACAAGGCCCATGGGCCCAATTGGTGGTGGCGCAGCACCCTTTTGACTCGGACTCAAAAACCAACGTGGATTGTTTTGATGATTGCCGCCGGCTCGGATGGAATTTGAAGATGAGGTTGGATCTGTTGGAAAGTAGACTTCATAAGCTTTCCATGAAGTACAAGAACGTCCCAAACGGAGTCCGTATGAGAAAGTTACGTCCGTTTCAACTTGCACCATTGCAGCAGTCCGAATCTGATTCCAGTACGTGACCAACACGGACTCTTTTGATGATTGCGGCTGTCTCGGATAGAATTTGAAGATGGGGTTGAATCCTTTCGAAAGTAGACTTGATAAGCTTTCCATCAAGTCCAAGAACGTTTCAAACGGAGTCCGTATGAGAAAGTTACGTCCGTTTAAACTTGCACCATTGCAGCAGTCCGAGTCTGATTCCAAAACGTGTCCAACTCGAATTCGTGCTTGACTTGGTCTCAAAGTGACGTGGTGACCTCCATTATTCCTTCCATGCATGTCCAGGGTTCCATGTCCCTTTCCTTCTTCCTTTCCCAAATTCCTAAGCACAATTAAATCACTTGTATTAGGTAGCGGTCTATTCTCAGTAACATATAAAGGCTGAAGAAACGAATTCACCTTTAGTTCAATCTTGATATTGGGCGCGATTGTCGTATGTGTTTGTGGCGTGGTCACATCATCCTCCCCTTCTTGATAGAAAACCGTCCTCGGTTTTAGCATATGTGTAGCCTCACGTATTGCATGATCTTCATCATAAATCTCGGTACATAATAACAAACGCAACAAACTCTCATTATGTAATATCATACGTTCTTTATCACACAAAGTAAAACCTTTTTGAAACGAGCTCACCTTATAATTTAAGTGATGCATAGGAGCTCTTGTAATTGGAACAACGAGCATAGCAAATATGGTTGTATCCATAGGGGTCGTGTCCTCATCATCCTCCCCTTCTTGAAAACAAAGCCGTCCTCGGCTTTTGATAAACTGAAAGTATGGTAACAAAGAAGCCAAGGTGTATGCATGGTATATGTATATGTCATCCGTTTTAACAGTTCTTCGTTGTTGCACAATTAATGTTATAACACAGCAGCAATCATAAAAGCTCATTGTATTATTAACCCAAAAGTAATCATATATGTTAATGAACAAATCAAAATTTCTCACACAGTAATTATCGCAACTTGTTTTGCAAATGTAAGTGAAGCATTTATGCAATTCAAATCCTTGAAGTTGTAAACTTGTTGTGGTGGCACATATAGGCAAAGCTACAACTTTTGGAATCAAACAAAGTTTATCCATATAATCAGATTTCAATTGAGCAATAGCAAATTCATCTAGTAAGGGTGAAAATATTTGCAAGTTCTTCCATACATCAATTTCATTATTCAGATTGCCAATGTTAGATGGTTCAATAAGAGAAGAACACATAGGCATTGAATGGTCACTAAAATTTATTTTTCTTTCATAATGAACAAGATTGAGCATACAAGAGTTGTTGTTCAAAACAACAAGCTGCAATTCATCCATGTGGTCACAAGTTATGCATATTCGATATACAAGAAATTGATTTCCTACACCATAATCTCCAATCAAATTAAACTTATACCTAGGGGTGTAGGCACTAAACAAGAATTTTGAACATGTAAGTTCAGAAACTTTCTCCAAAGCATGTGACAATTTCATAGGAAGATCCAACATGATGTAACACAATGAATTGGCAGGAGAAATTCTAGTTAAAACTTCTTTATGTCTAACCAAAGCCACATGATCATTGTATGTGATTAATTCATCACATGAATCACTCAAAACAGTAGGCAATTCAATTATTTTTTGACAAGGTGCACTCAACGTATTCTCAACACTCAAATCAATGCAGTGTGAATTCTCTACTTGAAATATGGGCATGTCAGAATTGTTTTCCACTAAGTTTTGCTCTAAAATAGCATGAACGGTGCATAATTGTTGTTCTTCACAAGCATACTCACCGTGAGTGATGATAGCACCATGATCTTTACCTTTTTGGCTCCCCTCAGATGATGTAGGTGCATCCATCTCCTCATCTTCGTTCTCAACGAATGGAATCGATGGTTCAATCAACTCATGCTCCTTTTTGACATGGTTCTCAACTGCCTGCAAGTTGTTAGTCACAGAAAAAGGCACAAACATTGGTTTGCTCTCATGTTTCTTATCATCAAGCACTCTCAATTTCTTCTCAATCTGACGTTCAACATTACATGCAAGTATAAACAAATGAGGGAGAGAATTATATTCTTTGTGAATGAGAAGGTCCTGAATTTCTTTATTAAGGCCACGTAAGAATCTATTCTCTGTAGCTTCAGCATGTTCCTCTAAGCCACAACGCAACAAAAGAGCTTTCAATTCTTCATAGTATTCACTTACAGTTCTCCTACCTTGTTCTAAACGTTGCAATCTGTTTAACAAGTCACGTGAATAATATGAAGGAACAAATGTAGATCTCATCACTCGTTTCAAAACATTCCAAGTTTTAGGTACATGTGGTAGTCTACATTGTTTCCTCCACCAAAATAATGCGAAATCAGTGAATTCACTAGTAGCAGCCCTAACTCTTTCATCATCAGAAAAATCATAGCATGCAAAATTTCCATCTAATTGTATTTCCCAATCAAGATAAGCTTCAGGGTCATATCTACCAGCAAATGGCGGAATTGTAAACTTGGCATCATCATCACATACCTCTCTTGTTAACCTACCTGTGCCTTGTTGATTTTGTCGAAGTCGACAACGGTCGTGATCATTGGATCCCTCAATTCTGTTGTTGATGGTGGTGAGGGTCTTATTAATACGATCCAACAAGTTGTTGGTCTCACAAAAATTGCTACAATGTGATCTTGAACCTGTCATGGTTAGTAGAAAACAAGGAAATACACTAGAATTATGTAAGTCCCTATAAACTACTAGGAGGTGGAGCTTCGCAAGTCACACATCTCTCGAACTCTTACCAAGCTCTTACAAGTTCTTACCAATGCAAAACAGGTGGTGCAACTGGTGGCTGGTTCGTGATAACTTAACTCAAGTGATGAGTATAGCGATTGCAAGGTACAGCGAGACCTGTTCGGTTGTAGAAAAGTGGAGCTTGGATAGGCTATGTATTTTGTAGCAAAGGAAAACAATCAATTAATTTCAGAAATTGCACAGAATTGAATTATAGTTCGTATCTAGCACTTAGCCTATGTTGCTGATCAACCAAAGATGGAAGAAGGCTAAAATAAGTGTATGGCAATGTATGGGAGTGGTAAATACAAGATAATTCGATCGAATGCAATCTGGAATTGAAGAACACAAGGATTGTTCCAAAACTTGGAAACTAAAGATTTCTGTCCACTGGACAGCGCATCGGTATTTCGGCCGTAACTTTTTGTCAGTTGCCTTTTTTTCAATGATTCTTTTTTTCTCCGTTTTCTGACGGCTTTTTCTACAACTTTTGTTTTTGGGACAAGGTCTGGAAACCGACCTAAAAATTCGCACACAATTCACAAGTGCCGACTGTTGCAGATTCAATCTGGAATTTTGGGTCAACTTCCACCGCAGATATCTCTTAACTGCCTTGCTGGAATGACGTGAAATTTTACATATAGATGGATGATAAATTTTTGAATCTAATGGCGGTAGTCTCACTCAAAAATAATCTCGGAATCAAAAGATATGGCGTTTTTGGTGGCGCTGCAGAGAAAGGACAGATCAGCCGAAATTGGAATTAGGGTTTGGGGTGGGGGAATTTTTTTTATTTGGATTTTTCTTGGAACAAAGATATGACCAGCAACTAGACAAAGCTAAAACGGACACAAATTCAATTTAGCAAACCAAAACTAACAGATTGAAAAGCACAACGGGGTTTGGACAGCGGAAATTAACTCTTTTTGTGGGACAATTTTTCTGGACTATGGGAAATAAAAATCAATCTACTAACTAAGGATACAAGAAATTCCTACCGGTCAACTGAAGCTCTGATACCAACTGATGAGGCGATGGTGTCCCGATCTTCCGATAGGATGATAACTATCGATTTTGGTGGAGGTGACCCTTGCGATCCGACTACAACCGAACGACGTCGCTTGCGCCTTAGCAATCGCTGAACCACACTCCAAGTTGTTATCAACCGTGCCAAGAACGCGGTTGACCTGACCACGAAGGTCTATTCCTGCATGCAACCGAAGAACACGCAAGAACAAGATAACAAGCAATCTGAAATTGCAAATATTTCTATTAAAATCAAAAGGTGGGATTCCGAAGGCTGTCTTGACAGGTGGTCGTCCGACACAACTGAAGAACAGAAGTTTGCATAATAGCTAAACCTAAACTCAACAAAATCCAAGTCCTAACAAGGGAGGCGGCGGCTCCTTTATAGGGAGAACAACTAGGAGGGGCGTCCAAAGTGCATGCTCTAGGGTTACAAGGCCCATGGGCCCAATTGGTGGTGGCGCAGCACCCTTTTGACTCGGACTCAAAAACCAACGTGGATTGTTTTGATGATTGCCGCCGGCTCGGATGGAATTTGAAGATGAGGTTGGATCTGTTGGAAAGTAGACTTCATAAGCTTTCCATGAAGTACAAGAACGTCCCAAACGGAGTCCGTATGAGAAAGTTACGTCCGTTTCAACTTGCACCATTGCAGCAGTCCGAATCTGATTCCAGTACGTGACCAACACGGACTCTTTTGATGATTGCGGCTGTCTCGGATAGAATTTGAAGATGGGGTTGAATCCTTTCGAAAGTAGACTTGATAAGCTTTCCATCAAGTCCAAGAACGTTTCAAACGGAGTCCGTATGAGAAAGTTACGTCCGTTTAAACTTGCACCATTGCAGCAGTCCGAGTCTGATTCCAAAACGTGTCCAACTCGAATTCGTGCTTGACTTGGTCTCAAAGTGACGTGGTGACCTCCATTATTCCTTCCATGCATGTCCAGGGTTCCATGTCCCTTTCCTTCTTCCTTTCCCAAATTCCTAAGCACAATTAAATCACTTGTATTAGGTAGCGGTCTATTCTCAGTAACATATGAAGGCTGAAGAAACGAATTCACCTTTAGTTCAATCTTGATATTGGGCGCGATTGTCGTATGTGTTTGTGGCGTGGTCACATCATCCTCCCCTTCTTGATAGAAAACCGTCCTCGGTTTTAGCATATGTGTAGCCTCACGTATTGCATGATCTTCATCGTAAATCTCGGTACATAATAACAAACGCAACAAACTCTCATTATGTAATATCATACGTTCTTTATCACACAAAGTAAAACCTTTTTGAAACGAGCTCACCTTATAATTTAAGTGATGCGTAGGAGCTCTTGTAATTGGAACAACGAGCATAGCAAATATGGTTGTATCCATAGGGGTCGTGTCCTCATCAAAAAGCCAAGCTCCAAAAAAAATTTAAGGACACTTTGCGTACTTCTTGTTGCCTCGAGTCATAAACCAAGTTGGGGAGTTCCACAATATAGATTGAATTTAATTGGGGTAAGATTAAACTTAACGGTACATGTGTGTATTTGTTCTTGAATGGTTAATTTATTTCATTTGAGTTAATTGACTTATGAAATGGATGTTCTTGTTTCTAAAATGAATATGAATTGGATGTATACATATACTTGTTATGTTTCTGCTTGTTTCAGAGCGCATGACTAGCATTTCTTGAGGCTAGCCAATAAATAGAAATAGATTTAGCAATACAAAAGAATATCATAGACAGTTTCATCTACAAACTATATATGATACATTAGCTATCACAAACGGTTTCAACTACAAACAATCTGTGATAGTCAACTATACAGATGGCTCTGAGTGAATAACCGTTTGTGATATATCAGCAATCATAGATGGTTTCAACCACAAACCGTTTGTGATAGTCAACTATCACAGACAATTCTAAGTTAATAATCATTTATGATAGTCTGGATCATAGACGGTTCGAAAACCGTCGGTGGTGAGCTTATATCATTACTAACCCATAAATTCAAATGGCTCATGAAACTATCTATGATGATATTTTTGAACCGTCTGTAATGACATTTTCTACAGTGATGTAACTTCATATAGTCGACTGTTCGACCACTCGTGGTATACCCATGCACTTTCTTTATCTGATCACATCGAGTGGCCAAAAGATATCTCTCCTATTATGTAGGAGTAAATCCTATATCCGACCAGTTACATTCTTACGAATGTTTTATAGTATACCCGAAAGCTACCTTTATAACTACTCAGTTACGGAGTAGTATTTGGCAACTCATTAGTGCACTATTATACATATAGTAAACTATGTTGATTTCATATATAAGGACTATATACATATAGTAGACTATGCTGATTTCATATATAAGGAATATACATCATCATTGCTTGAGATCAATTGATACACATAAAAACATAACAATCTCAACAATGTCTTAAGGTGGGTCAATCCAACACTATGTTCTCTAATATGTGTCTACATTATTGATTTGATATCCCTATATCTATGATAGGTGAAATGTAATCAACAATAAATAGATCTGATGGTTTATAAGTCACTAGTGTCCTGACCAATGACATCCTACCAGGAATCTTTTAGAATAACATCATAAAACATACTTATCAACCTTTATAAATATAATAACATACTTATCAACCTTTATAAATGATAATTCATTTAAGAAATATAATAACATTTATTTAAAAACTTATAAATATAGAAATAATATAAACATCTCTATAATAGATGTGCTAATCTATAAGTCACTAGTGTCCCAACTAGTGACATCGTACCAAAGATCTTTTACTATGATACCATAAAACAAATAAAGGACTTCACCAACAAATCACATACTTACCAACCCTTATAAATAATAATTCATTCATGAAATATAATAATA
The DNA here is from genome assembly GCA_017311315.1 of Dendrocalamus latiflorus. Taxonomy (NCBI): domain Eukaryota; kingdom Viridiplantae; phylum Streptophyta; class Magnoliopsida; order Poales; family Poaceae; genus Dendrocalamus; species Dendrocalamus latiflorus. The sequence goes on from CM029668.1 coordinate 15,035,213, forward strand.
TTTATTTTGAAAATTATAAATATAGAAATAATATAAACATCTTTATAATTATCTCTATGACATATTAATAACAAATGATCGTTGGTGACCTTACTTGTAACGGCATGGTCGATCATCAAAGTCTCTCGCACATAGGCGATCAGCCACTAATCTCAGAATTACAGAGAGGCAACGGCGAAACACATTGGCCCTATCCAGAGTAGGCGTCTAATGGCTATGCAGGCCGTATCTGAATGCCAACAGCTGTGGATACAAGAAGTTCTGAACTACGGTACGGATAGCCGGGCGCAGCAACTTCTCACACAGTTGGCGATAACAACGCCGGATGAACATGGCTATGAGCAATGGGCTGATCCGGTACAAAGGGAAATTTTGGATCGGTGCCAACGCAGCACTTCAGACCAAGCATTCGTTTCAGACCAAGATTATGCTCTTCATGCTAGTGCAGTTGGATATCACTCGGGTATCCTAGCAACTTATCGACGACACAAGAAATTGTCGTCGGGCGAACTCTGGCTGCGAAGCACAATCGCCCCCGTTTCCCTAACCCTAACTTGAAATCTGAAATCGTCCTTGCAGTTATGTATCTTCTAAAAGAACATATATATCATTATACATAATTACATATATCACATTAAATCCTTTAATTCTCTAAACAGAGCAGCGTGGGAACACCCAGTACGGCGAAGCATTATTCTCCGCCTAGTAAAAAAGGGAGTAGTAAAGTAAAAATAAAATTGGTTTTTATGACACCGTAAATGATAGAATTAATTTTGGTTTTTTAGGTTCTGTTTTTATGGAGGGTTATGTTTCCTATTAGAAAGTACTCATGAATACTGGAGTTAGTTTATAATCTCTTCCGTGAGAAGCAATAAAGAAAAAAAAAGAGAAAAGGCTTGCTCCCGGAAAAACCAATCTGTTTTCTCGGCTATCGTTTCTTTCCAGCAGCATCGCGTGGAGTAGAGGTGGGAATTGGGCCGGGCCGTGCCGGCACGGCTCAGGCCCACTGTGCTTCGGGCCGCTTCGTGCCGTGCCGGTTCGGTCCTGTCATCCCGTCGTGCCGTGCCGTGCCGGCCCGCCTCGTCTTCGGCCAGGCCCAAGCACGGCCCAAAGCCCACCGTGCCGGCGTTCGTGCCGTGCCAGCCCAAGCCCAGCCCAAAGTAACTATACACGACAAAAGCGATAGCGACAATGGTAGCGGTGGCCGCTATCTTCCTTTCTCTTGTATCCGCCTTATTAAAAACCTACTTAAGATTCGATTCTATTGTCGCATGCCATTTCACCTTCGAACTTGGTCATCTAGTCCAATGGAATGCATATCTTGGTGCAAATTAGACTATGGCGTACGTGGACATCGCCCGACAATCTAGCATAGGCCTACCCAACTAGTCAAATAGAAAGCTCAAGGAGAGTCATGAGTACAATTTACTATAGTTAAGAAATCAATTTTAAATAGTTTCTGGCCAACCGTGCTCTTCGTGCCGTGCCGTGCCGCCCACCGTGCCAAATTTTGAAGCTCAGCCCGGCCCACCGTTCGTGCCGTGCCGGCACGGCCCGCCACGTATTGAGGCGGGCCGTGTCGGCCGTGCTTCGGGCTGGCCCAAAGAAGCCCGGCCCAAGTCCCACCTCTAGCGTGGAGGACAGAGGCGCTGCCGAGGTGTCCTTTCTACAGGAGGAAGACGTGCACACGCGTAGGTCAATAGAGAGCGTGGTGTCACGTCCCACATGCACATCACGTCCACGAGGCCTTGGTGCTGTTGATCACCACGTGGAGGCAAGTCCAGGCGGGTCACGTCGATCGCGTCGTGGCCAAGGCGGCGACAGAACAAAAGATAAAATCCTAACAGTGAAAAGTTGGGCAGTTCTTTTAGCTACGACTTATAACTTTTTAAACTATTTACATAAGAGATTACAGAGTAACAGAAACTTACATACGATTTTTATTGATATAAATAAAATCAAAAAAATATATACTACAATTTACTAGTAGACTATATCTTAAAAAATACTTCGTTTAAAAACTAGTTACTGTAAAAAAAAGCAAAAAAACAGCTTTTAAAAACTAAAAAAAACAGGGCGAAATTGCTGAAGGACATCGGCCGAAAATCGATAGATCATCGATGGACACTAAAATTATGTTAATTATCTAGAACACATCGCACCCTCCTCCAGAAAACACCACACTTCGACGGTCTCCTCCTGTCCTTCAGTGATAGTCGATAGACGTGTAGGAATTATTAACGGGAAACATCATGCTTTACACAACGTCGATCCTCTTGCTTTAGTTTTTCATTACAGCAGAAATCCACGACAAGCAGCTCGCACGATCGCCATATTCATCATACAGACTTCAGGAACATGCACAAGATCAAATATCAGAATTACAAAGAGCGCAGCCACAACAACCAAACAAAGAAAGCAGTGCAAACAACTTAGCGCGAAATACATGCTGCTAGGAGAACCCTACTTCATGAACCCCTGCGCCATCTTAAACAGCCCACCGGCGCCGCCGCCGCTCTCCTCCCCGCCGCCCTGCTTCTCCATAATCGACTCGGCCCCCTTCATGACGTCGCCGAGACCGAACCCCTCAGACGACTTCCCTTCCTCCACGGCAGGCGCGGGCTCCTTGGGCGCCTCCTCAGCTGCCGGCTTCGGCGCGTCGCCGGCGGGGGAGTCGGCCTTCTCCTTCTCAGAGGCCTGTCCGCCGGAGCTGAACTCCTTCAGATACACCTCGGCCTTCTCCATATACTGCCCGACCGGCTTGTCCTCGAGCTTGCCGTACGTGGACGCGGAGTGGAGGATCTCCGCGGCGGCGCCGGCGACCTCCTCCTTGTCGACGTTCTCCACGCTCTTCTGCTGGAACGCCGACATGGCGGCCTCCGCCACCACCTTGCCGCTGGACATGAAGTCCCCGGACGGCTTGTTGTCCTCCGCCATTGGAGCCTAGCGCTTCTTTCCAAGATCTTTTTAGGTTCAGACTACAGAGTTGAAGTGAGTAGTTGTAGTTGCACAGGGAGTGAAGAGGATATATAGACCATCTTTATAGCAGGAGGGAAAGCAACTTGTGTGGATGGATTTGGAAGTGGAGAAAGAAAATATCTACACATAAAACCTTGTAATATCAGCACTAACGAAAAGGAGGGCATTTTATGTGGTTCTTGTTTGGTCCAAATTTCATCGTTAGAGATTTAATCAGTTTTTTCCTTGAAATAAAGGGCACGCGGCAGATATGAGAACCAGTTAAAGATTTGTTGGCCATAACTGCAAATGGACAACAAGCACGTGGCCGATAGGATGGAGATACTTGTCCTTTGGGGTCAGCCAGTGATGGTTACCTCGTGAGCAGGGAAGTTGGGATGTCGGCAGAGACTAATGGTCCAAATGAGGGACAAGTACACGATATACCAGTACATCTCCTTTACGATTAATTTACTATTTTTTGAGTGTCATTGTGCCACACGTTTTTGTGCAATGGGGCTCTTTACATGTGGCTCGTGTCTGAGACATGCTCCATTGTCGGCAAAAGCACAGAGAATACAAATGTAACTCCTGTGAGCCAAAGTCACTTTTAGCACTGTTTAAAATCATATTTATAAAAATAGTAATCTATCGGACGTATTTACAACAATATTGTTTCTGCCGTCCGAGGGTCAGGCAACAGCTCCCGGGAGGCAACACGCGGCGCTGCTACCGGCGGCAGGCGCCTACCGCCCCTCACTGGACAGCAGGCTTGTCCAGCCATAGGGCGGTAAGTAATTAGACCGGCCTAATTACCTGCCTAATTTTTTTGTTTATTATTTGTTTGAATTTTTAAATATTTCAAATGAGCTAAAAAATTACAAAAAATTACGTACAGCCTCCCGACACAACGTACCTTGTAGTGTAATTTTTGGGTAATTTTATCCATTGCGAATGTCATTAAAAAATTCAAAAATTTCGATATTTTTATGAGTTTTTACATATAGCAAGCGAGCTCCAAAAATCACGAAATTTTATGTGAAGCCTCCCAATATAGTAATAGTTATTTTATAATTTTTTAGAAATTTTATGTAGTCTGAATTTGCCACGTTTATTCAGGTTAACGTAATCATGAATTTAACGATCGTCATGCATGTTTTGAAGCGCCATTTGTCAGGCAATCATTGTACATATTATTTGATGCTATCCGATTTGCACAATTTTCACTCTCTCTATATGTGCCCCTCTTGTGCGCTCTCTCGTTTGCACTAAAATCATTATTTGAATGTCGTCTCCCCTCGCCTGCTCCCTCGTTTGCACATTTGTCATCGTTACGATGTCATCCCCCCTCACCCGAAGCGCTGCTCATGATAATGGATTTTTTCACTCGGGTATAAATATGCACCTCTGGCCAGTGCGTAGCTCATTAGTTCGAGAAGGTATTGTCCCAGTCGCTCATCGCAAAAGGTCATTGTTTGTAACTAGAACCGTCTGTGAAGAAACTATTACAGACGGCTTGAACCCAAAACCGTCTGTGATAGCCACACATCATAGACGGTTCTAGTTACCAACCATCTGTGATTGGCGAGTATCACAGACGGTTGGTATATAGAACTGTCTGTGATAGTTCTTCATAAACGGTTTATACCACAAACCGTCTGTGATAGTTGACTCTATACCTTAAATTTTTTCTGTTTTTTTTGCTAACCTCAAGAAATAATGTTATATGCCCTTTGAAAATAAACAAATACAGAGGTAAGCACAACAACACATTCTATTATAGGATAACAAGCTAACGAACCCTTCGTGGTATGACGGTGAGGCTGAACAAGACACACTTACAACAAGAGTGTGTTGTTTAGCCTACCGTGGTGCCACAACGGAGGTGCTAGCTCACAGCAGTAGTCAGCATCGTTGAGGAACAAGCAAATGCAGAGGCAAGCACAACAACATATATATTCTATTACAGGATAACAAGCTAACGAATCCTTCGTGGTGTGACGGTGAGGCTAAACAAGACACACTTACGACAAGAGTATGTTGTCCAGCCTACCATGGTGCCATAACGGAGGCGCTAGCTCACGGCAGTAATCGGCGTCGTCGAGGACAAGCAAATACAGAGACAAGTACAACAACACATTCTATTACAGGATAACAATCTAACGAACTCTTCGTGGCACAACAGTGAGGCTGAACAAGACACACTTACGACAAGAGTGTGTTGTCCAACCCACCGTGGTGCCACAACGGAGGCGCTAGCTCACAACGGAGGGGAGGATGCAGGAAGCTAGCTAGTGGATAACTCACGCGTGAATATAAACCAGTGGAAAGGTAGATGAAGAGTAAAGGGCCGAGCGGTAGGAAGGTAGATGGGGAGTTATTAATAAGGGCCAAGCAGTGGGAGGAACTGGTGCCTGCCATTCGATGTGGAGAGAATGGACGGGTGAGGTCGAAATCCTGGGGTATATGCCACGGATCGGTGATGTGTCATTATCAGAGACGATTTGTTATACGAACCGTCTGTGATAATGAATATCATAGACGATTTGTTTTACGAACCATCTGTGATAATGCACATATCAGAGACGGTTTGGTATATGAACAATCTGTGATAAGTCAATATCAGAGACGGTTTGGAATACGAACTGTCTATGATAAGTCAATATCGGAGATAGTTTGGAATACGAACCGTCTATGATATTAATACCAGAGACGGTTTGGCATACGAACCGTCTGTGATAACCTTTTAAAATGCGCGCCCTAATCCAACTCTTCTACACTGTGAGATCCTCTTCCTCATATTCTTCACCAAATTTCTCAATAATGACATCTAATATTCTTTTGATCTCCTTCCTCTCATCTATCCATCATGAGTTGTTCGGCCGCAACCTTTCACATGCGGCCAGCAATTTACGTCTCGAGCAACTCCTCTACTCACGCCCTGCTCTTCTTCCTCGACTCTCTTCCATCCGTCAATTGGACCTCATCATCCACCGTCGACGGAGGTGTCTCGTTGCTGCTCAGGAAAGGGAAACCGCCCTCAGCCTCGTTCTTCTCTACAATGTGCACAAAGCGGAGGAAACTCTTGCGGCAGTGGAGAGACACATGGATAACCTTGCCGATCAAGAAGAATCGGCCGATTTTGAGGAAGCTTATCATGGCATCCTCTTTGATATTATAGACCATGCTAATGATTTACCTAGGCTAGAGGAGGAAGTGGAGAGGGCAAGGGCAATCTTCACATCATTTGAGAACTCAACGGCTAATCCTCCAACTCCAAAAGTTGAAGAAGAAGCATATGAAGCCCAGAAGATTAGGATCTGGGAATATCATTTTTAAGACTTTTGTAATAAATTTGCCTTGAATTTGACTCTCGTCTCAGTAGCTTCTTTAGTTCATTATTAGAGACGGTTTGTTATACGAACTATCTGTGATGTCTCAATGACCACAGACGGTTCGTGTTAAGAACCGTCTATGAAAGTATCACAGACAGTTACTAGAACAAACCGTTTGTGATAGTTTAAGTACATACGATTCCATATGAACCGCCTGTGATATAGCCGTCCAGTATAACCTCTTTTGTAGTAGTGGGAGTGTCTTTTTAAGATGAGATTTACTAATCGATTGTAGTATACACTGTAGTGACTTCATTTATATCGACCAAAATTGCACACCAATGTCTCTCTCTCTATAAGTTTTTCTACAAGCTGTTATTATTCATAAGTTAAAGTCAAAGCGAAAAGCCAATATGAACATACCCGAAATTCTACTTGCCAAAGGTTCACTTAGCATGCCCCTCTTGTTTACTATTGATTTGACCCTTGCACAGAATTGAAAGTGAATGTAAACATATGTCTACTGATATGGTAGTCCCATCTCACCTAGAACGAAAATTGTTATAAGTCATGTAGTATATCAACACTTACATTGCAGGATGTTGGTGTGCAGCAGAATGCTTGTATAAAAGCATTTCATGTACTTCTTATTACCCAAATTATTCTTTAGATCTTTTTTTGTTGAGATGTGACGTGATACCTTTAGATCGTCAATAGCTAAAATTTGAAATCTTAATATCTTCTTTGTGCTCCCCATTGTTTAACTTCATAGTAAACATCGATGGCAATACTTAGAAAAGAAATTCTCGTAAACAAGAATCCATATGCATTGCTGTACATGCTTGTTATACATGAACTAATATGTGCTACTAAACCATACATTATTGAGATAGGCTGCGAGCATTACTAGGCTAAAATGTGCCTCCTTGGAAATTTGATGGACCCTAGACTTGCAATGACAAGGCACATCCAAAAAATTAACTGTGCAGCATGTAATATAGAGAAACAAATTAGATAGCATACATAGAAGTGACATAACAATAGGATAACCGTGATGAGCTTGGATACCATTGCTGCCATCAATGAGATTATTAGGAGATTGATCATCACCATTTGAGTACATATTTGCTATCAACTGCAAGCTCAATTTATGAGCAACCACACCCCCAGGTAGCTAAAGAGATCATGTTTTCAAATCAAACAGAAAGTTAATCACGATATAATCATTCTCAACTTTGTGACCATCTCAGTTGTCTCTTAGATATATTAAATAAGTAAAATCCTATGTTGAAGAGAGAAGATATGAGGAGAGGTAATATAATATCTCTTATATAAAAGACGACTTAAACCTACAAATCAACGTAAATAGTGAGAGTGTGATGCAAAAAGTAATAGTAAAAATAGTATAAAATAGTTAAAAGAATAATTTACTGTTGGAGATGTTGTCTCTAGTGCCTTTATGTGAGGTGGAAGCCTTAGAGACTACCTTTAGAGATAAACTATTGTACATACCCTAAGTGTAGTTGGCCCACATGGGTCCACGACGGACTCTCGGTGTTTTCAAATACTTTCCTTGATTTTCATGCTTTCTGCGGAATAAATTCAAAAATATATCTTCCTTTTGGATTAGGGTTAGCGACAACAATATATAATTTTGGCACTCCTTATCAATTTACATGAGAAATTAGGAGCATGAAACATGATACGGCCCAAACCACTATGCCAACTCCAATGTGTGATGTAGAGATTAAGGGTCCATTCATATTAGATTTTGCTGATAACTTTTGGTTTTAGCTTCTAGAGAGTTGTACGGAAAAAGAAAAACTCGTATGTGATTTTGGTCAATATAAATAAAGTCACTATAGTGTGTACTACAATCGATTAGTAGATTTCAGCTAAAAAAGGCACTTCGTTTAAAAGATAGGTACTATAAAAAAAAGCTAGAGTCAGAAGCTAATATAAACAGGAACCAAGATTAGTGCCCACTCGTGAATTTAGTGTTGATTGGCTCGATATTAGTACATGTCGAGAGAATGAGGCCTCCATGTTCCGTGTTGGTATTCATATCCCTATTCCCTTCGTGTAGCAAGCATCCATTGGTTAGTTGTACACACACCCCTCCATCTCACGCGGACGCACACACTACTCTCTCTTAAAAAAAAGGTCAAGAAATAGGGGCCATGAATAGCTGCTTTCTCTGGCTAGATGCTTACCATGCGAAGGGAATAGGGATGAGAATACTAACACCAAAACAGAGAAGCCTCATTCATGTCGAGAGGAAGCCGAGGGAGGACGGCCAGTATTTCTGCGCTGTGGCCGACGGCGCATAAAAAGATTAGCCAAGATGGCCTTTGTGGAGGCCAGGAAAGATGCTGGTGCTTTAGCGCATGGAACGGCTGGGCGACACCTGCTCTGCGTGAAGCATGCACATGGACGTGGGTCATGGATTAGAGGACATATAAAATGAGTGCCGACAATAAGATAACAATAAATGGACTTCAGTTGACAGTCCAACATGTGGTTCTGATTCTTTACTGATTGGTACCAACGTACTGCAAGAGCAAAGAAATACATATTGCTGATAGAAAAATCAAAACCACATGCACAATCCTCACAATTCAAATGATCGGTCGGGGCCTGGACCCTGGAGTTACCTTTCCGGATCCCCTCTGTATACAAAGTTATTGTCGGACCTCGGGTTAGCAACCCAGATCCTCTGTGATTCCACTGCACTATTTCTTGGATCAGTAGATAGTGCTCACAGACACATTACTGTATATCAAAAACATATCATGCGGAAGCGTAATTAATACAGTAATTCTTACTCATGGGCCGGTTAGGCCGAAAACGATAAAATGCAGCAGCGGAAACTTCACACAGGTGGGACCCGCAGGACTTGCCCACAGGCAGCCAACTGGGGTTCGCGACCTAGTCCATGGCCTCTCCGTCTTCCAGCTCTGTCGACTCTTTTCAGGTATCGCAGGGCTTGTATTTCCTTTCTGACTGAATGATGGCAATTAAGCCAGAATGAGTACGATGATACTCAGCAAGCCACCACACAGGATGCAGTAATAGTAGATGCAAGCTGTCAAGGGAGGCTTGAGTTTCTTTTATTTGCTAAAAGCATTGTTTTGGAATTACAATAAGTAAGAAAAATCTCCTGAGACATAGCAATTTTAACTGAAACATGTTTTATGAAATTGATAGTGAGAATGCGATTATAATTGTAGTGTAGGTTACATCCACCTTTTAAAGTGCATGGTTACCTCCACTAATGCTAGTTTTCGTCGCTGGAGTACATCTCTCCAGGAAAAGTTCATGGTCAGAGTACATCTCTCTGACAGGTTTTATCCCACCCACAAATGTTTTTGGAAATAGAACTAACTCGAGGAGAATCCCATGTCCGCCCTTGACCGTGGGCACGGCTATTCGAATAGTTTTGACTCTGCAGAGTTTGTACACTTTCACCACAAGAGACGATCCGCTCGTTTCCCCACACGATTCCTTAGTCATGCGGTTGAGTGGATCATCACAATAACTGTTCAAAATATCGAGCCCCTTTTGTCATCTCACTTTATGGGCTGCTCCCACTTGCGGTGGGTCCCATACTTTGCACGGGATGTAACCACGGAAACTAGCGCATTCGGACTGCAACTCTCCACAACGCTAGCACAGCTGGAAACTTCACCCTGCACTCGGTGTCCCTTTAGGCCTTCTCTTGCCCTTATAGCATCCTCCTTTCCCCTACCAGTGAGATGAGTTCCGGGGGTCCGATAGATTTACTTAGCCAAGTTGCACTTTGCAGACTTGTGGCTGTACTATTTTACACGGAGAAGTCATCACAGGATTAAGTCCTTAGTGCATCCGGGCGGTTCAGTCCACAATCCAATGTGCTACTTCCACACCAACCACTCTTACCATCCGCCCAAACAGGTATAGCATGTTTTGAGGGTTTTGAGAAGCATAAAATAAGTAGCCACAAAGTATTCAGCCACGTACATCTCGTGACTGTCCCAAAACAAGTTCTTATGTTTTTTTTGAAGATTGATGATCAGGGCAATTAGCGCCCTGGACTTGACAAGACTAGCATGGCATTTAATATGACTTATAGCTAGTAAAGTTATCATTAATATCTATGGTGACAAGGATCAGGTGATTCAAGTATCAAAGGGTGGCATAATAAATTTAATACAGCAGCAAGTAGGCATGTAGCTACCTTAAGCTTTGACATATATTTGCATAACAAATTAGGCATGCAAGTTGATAGTTTAAAAGAACATAGTTTTGCATAAAATGTAGGATCAATATGATCAAAGTGATGACTTGCCTTGCTTGGTGTACCATGGCCTTGATTGACCTAAGTCAAAGCCTGCTCAGTCAGCGATCTTAACTTCCTAGTCGTCGCTTTTACCCGAGTCTTGATCTTGTTCGAATCTGTCGCCTCGTTGAGTCTTCAGATTCTAATGCGCGGCAAAGAAAAGAAAGACCAATAAATCCAAACATTTTAAATGCCCAATTTACTTTAAATTATACTTTTATTATGATTTAAGAATAGAATGATGATTCGGATTGGTGGACTATAGACACAGCGGCAGCTGGATTTGAGTAAGAGAATGAGTTGTCTACGTAGCTTTACCGTGAGGGAAAATTAGGATAAAGAGGGATCGGAGGTGAATGAGTATCTACAGGAATTATCTGCTTTAGGGAAGGGAGTGACCAAACATGGCCGGTTGGGGAAAGGCGAGGCCTGACCTTTTTAATTGATGACTTTCTTTTTATTGATTCCTATTTATCAAGGAAGCTCCATGAGTCAGGCAGGACTTATGGACAGATAAAAGAGGGTATCGATAGTAGTGAAGAGAAACATGATTTCAGGATGCGAAAGCTTTACAGGAGAAGAGTATTATTTTATGTACCCGATGAAATCTTAATATTTCATGAGGCCATTCCTATATGAGATTGCAACTGTCAATTCTAAAGTCAATTATCTTACTTGATTAATAATTTTATTCGATAGGATCAACGGTTGTGGTTTGTCAAAAAGGAGAGTTAGGATTCTGACAAGGACTTTCTTAGTAAAGCTATTTCTTTTATTATTATTTATTTTCGATCATTAAAGTTAAATCCCGAGATAATGATTGGGGATTTGGGTGCGAGACAAAGACTAAGGATTGCTCTTTCTTGATTAAGACTTTATTAACCGTGTTTTATTTGTTATCTTAATCTCAGTATTTTAAGATAATGTTAAAGTTTTTTTTTACTTCAAATATTTTAAGCATTTTTGGAAGGATAGCTCCCATGATTTTAGAGACGGGTAAACCACACTTGATATTTTATGTGGCATGCAATTAATTTTTGAGGGTTAAACAAATTAAGCAGGGTAGCTTCACATTCGTACCATTGAAATGTTATAGCGGAAGGTACATTCATTCAAATCATTATATTAATTACTTTTGTTGCCAAAGTCTTATTTATCCTAGATTTAGACAAAATGAGATAGTATAATTCCTATGCTTTACAATTAGAATCTGTTAGCCATGACATTATTATTATTAGTATTAGTATTTTATTATCTTCCTGTTAACTTCTTGATAATAAGGAAAGAGTTCATGGCATAAGCTTATTTGGATTAGTCTTGTATATGAGGATTAATTTTTTTAATCTTGGTTGGCATACGGCTAATCAAATGTCAAGTCTTTAATTTAATTTTGTAAATCTTTTCTTTATGAATTCAGGAATAATTCCTTATTCTTACTATTAGCCACAGTTTATGTTATTAGAATACATGTATGAACATTGCCTCCACATGATTTCTGCATTTAGCAAAAAAGGGGGGGTCATTATTCAATTCTTACGCATTGAACTCAACTCAATCATCTAGCTGGGCCCACAGCTCAGAGGGAGACAGACAGAGAGAAGGGGTCAGCTTCGGCCGGCTTAGAGCACAGCAGAGTGCAGCAGTGGAGAGAAACAGGGGAGCGGGAGTGGCGGCGGAGCCATGCGGCGTCGCCGGCGGGGAGCGGCCGGGGAGGCGATAGCGACCAGCGAAATGGAACGCCTTGGCGACGAGGTAGCTCGGTGAGGCGGCAGCTCCGGCAGGGAGACACGATGGCGGGCCGGCGGCGATGGAAGGCGGCCGGGTGAGGGGAGCCGATCGGGGCGCCGGTGGCCGGAAGGGGGAGGGAAGGGGAAAGGGCGAGCATGAGCTCGAGTAGAGTACGGGTAGCTCACCTGAGCGGTTGGACTGGCCGGAGTGAGGCCGAGTCGTGCCGGTGTCGAGCACGAGTGGCGGCGCGGAGAGGCCACCGTGGGGGGGTCGCACCGGTGGGGGAGAGGGTCGGCCGTCGGTTGGGGAAGCCTCTAGGCACCGAGGCGCTGCTGCCACCGCGCCGAATCGACTCGGGACCGACCGAGGAGGAAGCCGTGGCGGCAATGGCGGCGGCCGGCCGGGGATGGGGAAGATCGCCGTCCCGGCGAGCTCGGTGCATGAAAATCCGATTAACTCGGAGGGGGAGTAGCTGGGGAGCGGAGGCACGCCACGACGCACTCAATTTGGAGAAAGAGTCATCGTGGAGGCCGGATCGTTGTGAAGGCGCCGGCGGCCATCACTTGAGCTTGACTGCACACAAGAGAAGAGAAGAGGGGGAAACAGGGCAAGACCGAGGGCTGTTTATAGCGGGCGATGGTCACTGTGGAGAAGCTGTAACCGGCGACCGGGGCACATGGCGTGGCATGGGCGATGGCGTACTTTGGCATGGGCGGCGCGTCCGGCGGCACAGCGAGGCGCACGGCCGGCATGGCGCTGCACGCAGGTAGGGGAGTGGCGCGGTGAGTAGGCCGGTGGTAGGGCTACTGGTGCAAAGGTGACGCGGGGGGGAGACCCGGGGGCGGCGCGAGCTGGGGGCGGGGCGGGAGGCGCGGGCCGGGCCGGCTCGGCGCAACGGGAGAAAAGGGAGGAGGAGCAAGGAAGAAGGAAGGAGGAGGAGGACGCCGGTCGGGCCAGCGCCAGAAGAAAGAAGAGTGGGCTGGGGAAAAAAGAAAAACGGCCCGGGGAGGAGAAGTGGGCTGGGGAAAAAGAAAAGAAATGGGCTAGGCCCAAGGGGATTTTTCTGAAATTTCAGCAATTGAATTTAGTAATTAGATTCTCAATTTGAAAGCTTGGCTCAAAAGATGATTAAATTTTTAAGATTGTCGAGTTTCAGAGAAAACAAATCTTATTTTTCCCAATTTGAATTTCCGGATACGAAAATTGGATGGAAGGATTCTATATTGGTTTAAATTCCTATCCTTGGTTTTAGATCTCCAGATTTTGATTCAAACTTGAAATTAAGTCTTCCAAGAAGATTTGGTTTTTCTCCGTTAGATTTTCAAACTTGGTTCTTGATCCCAAGATTTTGAATTTTATTAATTGGGCTTTTGGCAAGAAAATCCAATTTGAGATATTCGAGTACCGACAAAGATTTTTTTTGAAATACCCAAGAAAACGATTAAAGGATTTTACATTTTTCGCAATTACAGTAATTCCCTATTTGGGATGTTACAGTTATACCACAGATCGATGAATCACTGTTCCCTGGGCGCCAGGTGGATCTGCTGCCATGGCCACCGGGGCATCCAATTCGGCCTCGCCCTTGCCTAGGTACCTGGGGACGCCGGCGAGGAGGAGGCCAGTGCGGTGGAGGATGACAACGGGCGGTAAGAAAGTACTCACTGGAACAGAGAACGATGACGCTTAAGAGGAGGACGCTCCGGCCGCGATGAAGACCATAACGGAGGGTTTACTTTTTAGGTTTAAGATTTAGGGTTTATGATACAGGGCCGAGTCAACACGTGTCAACTCTTGCGGTGTATGCTCTGAATGTAGAGTACGAGGGCGTAAGTACGTATCCAGCGAGATATGTGCTCCGTTCTGTCAAATTTATTTGGATTAATTAGTAATACTTTTTTATTAACAATCCGCATTCAGCGATAAATGTTAGTGTTGGCAGGAAAAGGTTGCTTTTATGGAAACCAAACCAATGAGTATTTGAACCGGAAACCACTTTGCTAGAAAGGCATCTGTTACAACTTTGGACCACAGGTCTAAATGGGCTGAACACAACTAAGTCCACAGAGCAACGGAGCAACAACATTATAAGTGGTATTGGGCATTCTCCCCCCAAAAGACTAGTCCAATAGGTGGGGGCTCCCTCACACTTATAAGTTGTGATTGCTCCTCTCCCACAATCTATGTGGGACTATTCTTAACAATCTCCCCCTCACATATGGATTGGGCACTTCTGCAACCATGAGGTCCAAGGAGATGTTAGGCACCTGAGCTCTGATACCAATTGTTACATTTTGGACCCTGGCCGCATGCCTAGGTCCAACTGGGTGCCACAGGTTTAAATGGGCTGAACACAACTAAGCCCACGGAGCAACAGAGCAACAACATTATAAGTGGTATTGGGTCTTCTCCCCTCAAAAGATTAGTCCAATGGGTGGGGGCTCCCTCACACTTATAAGTTGTGCTTGCTCCTCTCCCACAATCCATGTGGGACTATTCCTAACAGCATCAATTTTGAGCTCGGGTGGGAACAACCGCTTGTCGTTGCGTTAATAATTGATGTTAGCTTTCTCTGCACATACGCGAGTCGATTGCTATTTAGGACCATATAACCTGCATAAAGGTTTAGAGTATATAATGTGGCCTCTGCTTACGAAGCATAATTTCTAAAAACAGTAAAAACTACTATGAACCCTCTCATCTAAAAAACTTAAGCACCCTAGAAATACAAAATTTTTATCTGGCAGGCTATTCAGAACAGACTATAGAGGGCTAATCATTTGGACATGCAAAGGTAGTCGAACCAATTCACCTGTCCCTTATGTACACAGCTGCCGAAGTCCATCATCTACCTGTTGACTGAGTATCGCCACACAAAGACAATCTGGAGATCTGTTATGCAGCGGACCGCTTGCGATTCCATTAATCCGATTACTTGGCGTACCTTCTCTTCTGTTCATGACTAGTGGGAATCAGTTATCTTCACGCCTGGACCACCACAAAAAGCAATGGTAATACCAGTAATGCTTGTCGCTTGGCAAATATGGAAAGAGCGAAACACCCGAATTTTTCGATCCACGGAAACTCCACTAGGCTACTTGATCACTACCATTAAGGAGGAGCCTGGGTCCTATCAGGGGCCAATAGGCTAGCGGAGCTGTCGATCGTCCTATAACATCTTAAATGAACATTTTGTTTTGGCCTTTCCATAGCCTCCCCCTCGCCTTCTCCGTGTCTCTCGCCAAACTAACTTTTGTTTTTCCTTCTCCTTGTAAATTAATGTACAGCAGCTCTTCTACCTGGGTTCAAAAAAATTAATAATTAAAGTTAGCATGTTCTGCTGTCTCTGTATGCACACCAAACAATTAAGGCCCATTCATTCCAACTTCGACTTCTGGCTTAAAGATGGAACGCACGTGTTGGCTTTTTAATTTTGACTTCTTTTGGCTTTTTTTTCTTTTTTCTTTGCATTGCCCATAGAGATATAACAATTTTTTCTTATTTTTTTAATTAAATGACTCGGAAAAGTCTAGCAACCGCTAAAAAAGCCAGATTGAATGAGGCCTAGCATATGTGTAATAGTTTGTACCGGTTGCAGCATAATGTTGAGTCATATTTTTTAGTTTTTTAGAGTACAGCATGACGCGCACACAACATCACACACACCATGCGGGTGGGTCCAGTTTTGCACAAGACTACAAAATGGAGACTAACATTTCACGGAGCGCAAGCACACGCTTTAGCCACTAAGCACACCTAGGTATACATGTACCCCAAGACTGTACTGTTTACTAAACAGTTTTGTCAAATCATATTCTTGCCTACTACATGAATATTTATAAACTGCCAATTGCTTGTAGTTTGTTCGTCTCTGTGTTGCAAAAAGAAATAGCAACTTGAAACAGGCAAGAGTTGGTTATCATTTGTTTCGTAGTTATCGGGTATTTGGACTGTTGTCATAATTTAATTAAAAGAAAACATATCATAATTTAATTAACTCTGAGGACAAAGAATGGTGTGGAAGCTACTCGACATTGGTCCATGCACGTTATGGCTTCAATGGATAATTAGATATGACTTGAACGTGTTCAATGGCAGAAAGGATGGGCATTCTAGCTCATCACGGGATACCCCTGTATGAATAGAGAGAATTTGATTCATATATATGAGTCAGTCCAGCCACCTTTTGGGTGCATGCATGTCTAGTCAAAGAGAAAGAAACTTTCAACAAGAAAGGATGATCTGGTTGGCATCGGTTTAGTTCTTGTGACAAATAGATCGATGGGTCATTTTTCTTTGTGTGACGATTAGTATGCTACAGTCCGTTACAAATAATTTTAAAGACGACACATTGGCAACTTATTGACAGTCATGGCCACTGGTTATGTGAAAAAAATCATTTCATCATAAATATATCCTCCACTTTAAGACGCAAATACAATATTTCATATAGTGTTTGTCATTAGAGAATATAATTGTTGTAGCTGGACAGATACTTCTTGGGTGCCGGAACTCGGAAGCAGGTTTCCAAAAACCAGTGAAACCGGCCAGGTCCGATTTTTGGATCATGGTTTCGGTTCATCTGGTTCAAACTTGTATAATAAAAAGGCTCGTAATTGCATCTAGTTTATATATATCCTAAACTTTAAATATGCAAAAGCCAAATTATTAAACTTTGAAAATTCAAAAGAAAAGAAAAACGTGTCGATTTTTTATTGGATATCGCCGAGAAAACCGTACTAGTCCGTCCAATTTTGGGTACGGTTCCGGCTTCCAAAACGTTGGCCAAAAGGGTATGTGGCCAAAATGTTTGAAATTTTTTTTTAAAAAAAAGAGAGTCAACTTAGCAAAACTGCAGCATTTCTGATTTCGCACGGAGTGACAACTACTAGAATCCATGTCAAGAATCGAATATGCAAATGAGTACCATCTCATATATACTACACTAGGCTACGATCACACTAGTGCTCACAGTGTCTAACATCGATGCAATATCATTCACACATCGAAACAAGAATAAACATACTAAATTTGATAAACAAATAACTATTGGGACCTTAAGATTGAGTTTACCTTTATTCAACCTCGTAGAAATCAAGCACTCGATAAAGTAACGGCAACAGAACGAAAAGCACTCCAGTGGAACCTATCAACTTGCCACTAGCAATCGACAAGGAACAAGATCTATGGATCGACCTCCTTGTAAATCTCCTCCAAAGTAGGTGTGACTCCTTCACCTGTCAACTGAATGATAATTATTGTAAGGTAAGTACATAGAGTACTCTATAAGTTGTGCACACAGAATACAGAATCTATTTTACTATATGTATGGCTTAAATGAAGGATATGGTCTCAAGGTTTGTTTAGCTTAAAGCGCCATTTATAAGAATAGGATAAGTAGATTGAAAGCATAATTTCAAACAATAACGGAAGTAATAAGTAAACATGTTTCACAAAATTTCACTAAGCCTCACATAGCGAAAATCAATTCTCACAACCAACCTTCCTAGTTTTACTTTATTAAAATCTACCCTTGTGTGAAATTTCCGAGCATGTTCATAACCGCGGATACGGCTATCCAAATAAATTTGTTAACATTCTGCAGAGATTATTCAACTTTTCCCACAAGAGATAATCCACGACATGGTCTTAGCCTGTTTCCTTGGGTGTGCGACCCGGAGGATCATAACAAGGCATTTCAGAGACTCCATCCCAACTATTGGCCCTCCTGGTAACTTACCTACATCCTTATTCCAAACACAGTGAATATCCATATACAGCGAGTGGGTGTAGAGACACACCATTGGATTTATAACAGGAACTATCCATGATGTGGTCTAAACAAAGCGACACACCTTCCACCCTACACACAATCTAGCTTACAACCTAAAGAAGCCAATATTGAAACTGAGTAACTTAGTATGCCAGACTCTTCTCATGAGAGCATGTAGTTGTACAATTGGAACTCAGTTCAATGCACACATATATGATGAAGTCCTTAAAATTGTCCAGGGCAAGACCACATTCAACTTGTCATTAAGTTTCACCACTCACCCCAGTCTAAATCGTTAACTACCCATGTTGATTGTCACCTAGCACCCAGTTGATCATATAGTTATTCTATAGTCATTAGTCAAGTGTAATATTGTCATTCAAAATGATACCAATAACTCTTTATGGCTAAGCATCATACAACACTAACCAATTAACATTAGTGCTATGGTAATTACCAACTAATAATTAACCATCCTACGGTGAAAAGTGATCATGGCATACAATCAATGAGGTGATATGATAACAATTGTGCTGCATAACTACTCCCAGAAATGATAAAACATTTGATAATTGAAGTAGCATCCAATAATTCAAAGATAAAGTAATTTTGTAAATTAGGTGTAATATGGTCATAGCATACAACTTGCCTTGGAATCACTCCTAGTCCTATCGTGGAATAAGCTCTTCCCTTCATATGTTCTCAAGGCAACCACATCTACGCGAAACAAGGGACGGAAAGCAAAAATAAATACTAACAAAGGAAAAAATAAAACTCCAAAAAATTAAAATAAATATACTAGAAGGTAGGGTTTAATTTTATAAGAATTTAGAAACTTAACAAACTCATTTCGAGCCTATAAGAGGGAGAACGGGCTCTTGGAAGTGACTCGGGTGAATTAATTCAGGAATAACAAGGGAGAGAGAAAATAGAAGCTGACAAGTGGGACTAAGAGAATATTTGAGGGATCTTTATTATTAGCAATTTCATAAAAAGGCTAAGGGCTGATGGTGGCACCACGGTCATGGACCGGGTCTACGGACAAGGGTTTAGGACTACAGTGGACTGGGTTCACATAATAGTAAGCTAACATGTGGGACCCATGTGTCATAGGTTAGGTTCACGATGGACAGGGTCTATATGGTTTGGATCTAGGGTTAGGGTACTGATGGCGCCGACTAGGTGGCGGCTAGTGGGTGGTGCTCATGTGATGCATAGATGGTGGCCACGTAGGTGATATGGAGGCGGGCGACGCACGGGGACCGAGGGTAAATAGCGAGGACACTCCAATGGACGATGATAGGTCTTAGCATAGCTTGGGGGGCCTTACAAAGAAGGCGATGAGGCGAACTCGGTGATGTGGATGTCGAGACCGATGGTGACCTTCAGTGAGCGGCAGCGACGAGCTCCATAGTGGCAACAGCGTTGGGCGATGCTTTGGCAACGGGAAGGGGAGCACTAGATAGAACTTATGATGTAAAACTCGGTGAGGTTGGAGGTGGCGGAGAATCGAACAACAAAGGGACAACTGTAGAAAAGATTGATTTGCTTCAATATGCGTGCACAGTGGATAAAAATCAAATAAAAATGAGGGGTGAGTAGATCGGCGCCTAGAACACGAGTTGACACAATTGTATTTGCTAAATACTCACCAGGTGGCAAGGAATGGGCAAGCAAGCAGCAGGCGCGGTGCTCCTAGTCGTCGGACATGGAGAAGACAGTGGTGGCTACTCTCTCTCTCTCTCTTTCTGGCGGAAACGGCAACCATAGGTGTGAAAATGAGAGGCAACACACGCGGATGCTCTAGCTTTAATAGGGGCACGTAGGGATGGTGTGTGGCACAAACACAAATGAAATGGGGACGACGACGGATTCCAAGTCGGGTCCAGCTTTGGAGACGATGCATCGTCCTAGTCGGGCCCATCCGTCAGTGATGGGGGAGGGGGATGCACATCACACAAGCACACAGCTAGGCTGGCTTAGCGCGCAGGACAGAGAGGAGGCAGGGCAGCTAGGCCAGATGGGCCACGCGGGCGCCAACGGGTCGGGGTGGGAGAAAGAGGAAGTGGTATGAATTCGGCCCACTTGTCCTTCCAGGTTTTTAATTAGATTTCCCATTTTTAGAAAATACCATAAAAGGAAAAGAGCATAAATAAAATAGTAAATGTATTAAAAAAATTCTTAGAAAAATCTGGAAAATATTTCAAGCACAAAGGACCCAAATGAAATAGTTTTGGAAACAACTGAAGTTGGGTTAGTCATATGAAATTGTTTTAAATTTAGGAAAGTCCTAGTTAATTAAGCTTTATTAAGCGAATAAAATTAGTGAAAAATTTAGGGAACCTATGCTACACAAAGGAATTTTGAATGGGCAAAAATTGGGATGTTACAGTCCACACATATGACACTGGAGGAGATGCTATGAGCTCTAGTATATCTTAGCAGTTCCTTCCCAATGAATCCCATCACCATAATACAGCATCAACAGGAGGGCATATTAAGTGCATCCTAAGTTTTGGTTCACCCCGTGCATCCTCTACGAAACACGATGCAAATGATTATAACGATTTTTTTTTAAAAAAATGGGTTAGATAAGTCATGAAGCAATCAAGCATCTTGCAAAAACTCAACTATAAATGTGACATATATTAGAAGAAGCAAAAAAGATAAATTTGAGTGAACGGTAGCTTCACCTTTTGTTTTTGTTTACTTTATATTTTCCTTTTCAGCAGTATTTGTCTTTTTTTTTTCTCCGTGTGTAGATCGAATTTAGATTTGAATTTGTCTTCTCCATCTAATTTCATTCGCTAACAAAATTGCCTATCTACCCTTCCACCAATTCTGTAAGTTAATACCTAGCTCACAACTTAAGTACCTTTCAAAGATACCTTTAGTTTTGGCGCTGAAACACCAGCTGATATGGCTCCACGTTGCTTCACATTGCAAGTGGTGGCTGAGGTGGCACTATGCTCAGCGCCAGCTCATGTTAACCCTCACCGCCGTACATACTGGCGCTGTAAAAAGGGCTATTTTTACAATTAATTTTCAGAGAGGCCATTTAGAAATAGAATAAAAGGGCCAAATAAGAAGAAAAAAAAACACCCGACTTACTATGGTAAATCGAGTTCTGCTTCCAATCTGTAAAGCCCAGTTGACATGACATAGTCATCTTCAGCCTTTTGGAACACATATGTGAAGTTCTCCACAAAATTTTTATAAAAATCCTGCATTCCAAACTATTTCCATCACATCACAAACACAGATACTCTCTAGAAGTTCATAATCTCATTGAAGCTTGCAGCCTCCCCACGCATACTATTGTGGATGCAGTTACTAATTTTCAAGGGCAGAATGTAGAAAAAAATGGTGGTTTATTCCAACCCACATTCTCGGTGTCCACGTAAAGGGGTCAAACAAAAGTGTTGCCAAGATGTCAACACTATGACATTTCAAGGTCCCAAAAGATGACACGTAATGCTCCTCCCAAAACCGTGCTTGTTCTCTTTAAAACCTCATCAGATCTGATTCCATGTGTCCCTCATCATCTCCCGTGTTTGCGAGTGCATGGATATTCTTCAGTATCTAAGCACATATGTCTGTGTGTGTACATCTCATGTGTCGTGTGTGATTGCAATGAAGAGTAGCTGAACCCAGAGGAGTGGCACTGAGAACACAGATGCAAATGCAGATGTATGGCAAGCTACTGCAAAGTGGATCGTAGTTGTGTTCTCAGGTCACCCCTTTGGTTTGCTTCTCTTGGTTCTACGGCCAATTTGGGATCGCATCTGACTCATCGATTTTGGTGTATCTTAAGCCTGGATTCCCCTGGTCAGACGTATCCGCTGTTGTTCTTACCATGCTCTTCACAGTTCAGTGTTGTCTTTCTTTTTGCTTTTTTGAGATGAGTAGCCAGTGTCTGGACCAATGTTCTTTCAATACTTGATTTTTCTTTCCTGAGTTCTCAGTAGCATGCCATCAGCAGTAGGTCTGTTCTTATGCTGAGGCTGCAGAGCGATTCATAATCGGAATTGGAAACCCGGATAGCATTCGCGTCCTGTTCTTACCGGACGGCGGACTGTTTGCCGTGGCCGGGAAATTCTACCAGATAGCACCACAATAACTCTCTTTTTGAGTTTTGACACAGATGCGCATCATAGGACATTCGGACGAGTTAAGATTAGTTGAGGAACTGCGAACGAGATGGCATGGATGACATCTTCAACAGCAGACTGCTCGGACTACTGCAGGCTCAACTTATCAGAAACTAGCCACATCGCAAGGCTAGTCTTCTAAAAACACCCAGACGTAGAGTTGCTGGTGAATCTTTTTACCAGCAAACCACAGGTAGAACTGTCAAGAATCGACGGTATCGACCTGACTCGAAGGCAAAGGCTCCGACAGCGTCAGCTTGAAACAGCCGGACATAAACACAACTCAGACAAACATGGTACAAGAATTTTAGACCGCCCGAGCTTTGACATCCCTTGCCTAGATCATGGTTCATGCTACAACAAATATTTTACAAAAGGCAAGTTGTAAAATGGGGTAATGGCAATCGAGTGTTCTACTAATTTGACAAGATGCAGCTGTTGTTTCTTTTGAGCCAGAGGGCAAACTACCAACCATGAGCGGTTCTCAAATTGCTGTAAAACATGATATGTGCTTTTCATTTCTTCCTCATTTACATCTACAGAAAGGTTATCCTGGACTCGTATGCAAGCATGGAACAATCACGTACCCAAATATTATGAACAGCATACACGCAAAACAATCAAACATGTTTTGCCTATCATGCAACAGTTGGATGCAAGACTGGAGCAAAAAAAAAGGCCACACTTCATACTTTCAAGGTCATGAACGAACACCAGACTTGTGCCTATCATGCAAAAGACAAAAGCAAGGTTGATAGATAATACCATCAAATTTTATTCAACAACGTATTTGTTTCAACATCTATTAACAGATGGCTACTTTCCATATTTGAATTCCGTACCAGATATTCATTTTTTATATCTGGGTCTGGCCAAGATATCAAATTCTAGTTCTGCATCAAAATCCACCAAAATAATAGTTTCTGTAACTTGCCTAGATCCAGCCAGAACTGAAGTTCACAAACAAAATATAAAAACTAACAATACCAAAACTTCAATTTCAGCTTTAAAACGCATTGATATTCATACCTGATTACGTTTATATAACCCCGTATTGCTTTGAATGCATGATAATGGATCTAAATATGTCCACACAAGCACTGCGGACGAATTGAAAATACTGCTGTAATTTAGAATCCAAGTTCACCTCTTGTTCTGGGTTTCTCGAGCAGACACAGGTGAAAAGTTTGGAGAGATGTTACATCTCAACTAGCCTAACCAGGTGAGTTCAATCACACAGATCATCAAAGAATCCATAAGCTTGAGAGAGAGAGAGAGAGAGAGAGAGAGAGAGAGAGAGAGAGAGAGAGAGAGAGAGAGAGAGCGAGACTGTTCTGCCATAATGGAAGAGAGCGAGCGGTCTGAAGACTGTTCTTTCATTATGGAACAGAACGGTACATGGGATGCGAAGACAATCTTGGAGGAACATAAGACCAAGTCATTGATGATTGATCACCTTCACTCATCTGGGCCAAGTCGACATAGTATTCTAGAAAAGTTCTACCCCTTACTGTCAAAGATTTGCCATCAAGGGTGCTCCTATCATATCTAGAGTAACACCTCTTTTGTATATAAAGTAGTGATTACATGATTCTTTTGCTACCTATCGACAAGAATCCATAATTAGCTCAGTTTACACCAACGCAGTATTGGCTGGGGTAAAACCCAATGATCTCATAGACATTTTTTCATATTTTGTTGGAATAGCCCCCACATGTAGCCTAACATCTTCATTTTTATGCCGACATATGGATTGTATTACCAACATACCTCCATTGATCCATGCTCCCAACCTTCAGATCTTGACGAAGATGATACTCTTAGTGCTAGCTCGGCTGCAGGAAGCACATGGAAACCAGGCTAGTGAAACAGCTTTGTTTTGAGTATTCGGACAATGGAAACAATGGTGATGCATCTTAAGCATCCAAAGATCAGTTGCCTGACCAGCTTAGGGCACATGTACATCCGCATTTCTGGAACACAATCGCCATCATTGGAGCTCAATGTAGTTCAACAATGCCGTGCCAGTATCTGGTATAGGAGCCAGTCCATAATATTATGGGGCATCAACTCCTGCAACCAGCAAAGCAGTCGAGCAAGGTAAAAAAACTAATGCAGAACACTGACAAAGGCAAAAACATGACTGCATTACAGACAACTAGGAAGAATAACTGGGTGAAATCCAAATTAATCTCAGGACAAAGCTACGACCAGAGTTCAAAAACCGGAACCAATTGGTTTCGGCATTTTCTGTGGCAAAATGACTCAGCTGGAACTGGCCTGAATATTTTGCAACCAATCAGAATTGGACATAATTAGAATAACTTGGACTAATTCGGCAATAACTCTGTTAAAATCGTCTGATATTTAATATTCTCAGGCCAGTTTGACCAGATACCTGCTGGAATGGTTCATTTTCTGAAACCCTGGTTGCTATCTTGAAGAACAGCAGAACTAAACAACGTCACGGCTCACAAAGCAGAGAAACAACATGTGTAAATGGTATTCCAGCATTACTAAAAGTGCAAGCATGTGCCACAGAGAGTATCTATGAATCACTAATCTTCACAAAACTGCCATACCGGTACGCGATCGTCTCCAATATGGCGATCCTTCGCAATATGGGATCGATTAATTTTAGCTTTTAAAATGAATAAAAATAATCACCGGTACTTCTCGATATTCCACCAATCCTTCAGGCCCAAAACCCCCTCCTTTTGAAGCCCAACAGAAGCCAAGCCCATTTATCCTCTCACATGTATTACTACTACTCTCAACCCTAATCCCCTGCCTCTCTCATCAACAAACACAGGCCACCGCCTCTCCCATCTCCACTCCCATTGCCATCGCCACCTGGATGTCAAATCCGCCACCGCCCAGCAGGGTTCAAAATCCCGGCGGTTA
Source organism: Dendrocalamus latiflorus (assembly GCA_017311315.1). NCBI lineage: Eukaryota > Viridiplantae > Streptophyta > Magnoliopsida > Poales > Poaceae > Dendrocalamus > Dendrocalamus latiflorus. The sequence goes on from CM029668.1 coordinate 15,060,380, forward strand.
CCAGCCGGTAACCGCCGGTTACCATTTTTTACTGGTGGAGACCGGTAACCGAAAAAACCGGATGGTATCAATTTTTGATTTTTAAATTTTGGCCGGTTTTTCCGGTTACCGGTTTCAAAATATCTCAAAATTTAAATTTTGATTTTTCAAATTGTGACCGGTTTTTCCGGTAACCGGCCAGGATTTCTTCCGGTTCCGGTTTTTGGAACCTTGCCGCCCAGAGCTCCTTTCCTCCCGTTATCCCTTCCTCCCATGAGGCAAGGAATCTTATGAATGTATAGATTTCAATATTTCATCAAGGTAATTTCACTGTCTCAATCTATTATGGCCTCTTTACATTTTTCTGATTTTTAAATACATATATACTCACCGTATCCTTGTTTTCGGGAAATGCCGTATCACCATACCAGTATTCCGTATCGGTGATGCATATGAGTATATAGGAAATGAAATTATTCTCCATCTGTACCGATTTCAGTTCTGCCTTAAAATGATTCATTCACTTAAGTATAGCCAATATAGAGTGTTGATTTACAAAATATATCAAAAGAACATGACATCAGACTCAAGCAGAGAAGTTAGTTAAATGTTAGTTTCTACATAAGATTGATCTATATTAGATCAATCCAATTATCATTTTTCTAAGAATTTGCCAAATAGGATGCTTACATCCTCAATTCCTCATTGGAATTGGACACCTGTGTCTTACGAATGTGTTACGAATGTTAATTCACAGAAGGATAACTACCATGCAAAAGAGGGTCAGACGGCATGTGGCTTGAAAGGCATTGGGTTGTTGGAAAGGGGAGAGAGACTTTAGACTGGGATGAGAAAACTTTGGTGAGAAAAGGCTTAATTCATGCTTGTTTGATTAAACAAAAGATAATGATATCCCTTTTATAGAGATGACTCTATTTGACACCTAAAAATAATTCTAAACTCAAGGAAACTTATCTCTTAACACATGGAATATTTCTAGAAGGAAACAAACCTAACTAGGAAACTAATTATTTTTGTATCTAATTTCCAAGTAATACTGCATCAACAGGTCCCACATGAGAGCAGTACACGGGCAATACAGTACTCGCTGCTATAGTGCCATGAGCAAATAGTGTAACGCTTCTACAGCATAACCAAAGGGTCAAACTATGCATTGTACAGCACAACAAATGTTAGCATTTTCTAACAAATGAATAAAAAAGAAACTGTCCACTAATAAAATGAAGAATTTCTGACGCACCAGGTGCAAGGAAAATTACACTCAACAAAAATATCAATGAAAGCTGAAAATTGGTAACTAGATGGAGTACAACTTCAGTTTTGTCAGTATGCACCCAGCTTTCCAGTTTAGCATTTTTAGTTCACATTTGCCAATTGACTTCTCCTGTTGACAACAACAATTCCTATATTAATAATTCGTTTCAAAGTTTTCTTAGTTACGGTAAAAGATATAGCTGGAATGAGTGTTCAACCTGTTAGGAATCCAGCGGTCATTCACATTCTATCTACATTAAGCAGCAAGTTATCAAATAGCAATTGCCTCAGTGTACTACCGCGAGTATTTATGAAGTAACAATCAATTTTAGATGTATGTTTGGAATTGAAATAAATGGCCAAATACCAATTGCTGCAATGTAATACCCTTAGTGTTTACAAAGTAGCCACCACAGGTTACATTGAAAAAAGGGGTAGATAACACCCCTTGTACTTTTTCGCAACCAAAATAATGATTTAACGGCTGGCACTTTAAGAATGTTGAAAATGGAAAATACGATGAACAAAGATAGCATAAAAAATAACCTTCGTAAGTGAGGTGACGATGGTTGATCTGGGGATGAACAAGAGGAACCACCTCTGTATGGGGCATGCCTCTGCTCATAAAATCCATTCGCTTCTACTTCATGTGTCGGTCGTTGGATGTCACTACCATCCATAGGGATAGCCCCAAGTGAACCAAATTCGATCGGCTCACCAGAAACACCATAGTTTACACCTTGACCTTGATCATACGAGCACATCATAACTGGTTGCATTGGAGATCCAGATAAAGCACTGGCTCCATTGGAAGCAGCAGATGGTTGTGGATAAACTCCGTATGTCATGTTTCCTGGATTGCGTGTAGGGTTTGTAGATCCAAATGAATGGCTATGTGCAAGAGATGGACCACCTGCTTCACGCCTGTAAGAATCATTTCTGTAGGATTGCGACTGCCTATCATTTTTACTTTTATCAGATATCTGTCTGTCGAGCCTTGTGCCAGATTTCTCAGATGGGCTACGCCCATAGCTACGGCCCACATTTCTTTGTTTTGAGTTTACCCAGCTTCCCTCCTTATCACTGTGATAAAATCTGTCACTGTTATAACTGCCTCTGTGGTTTCTTGAACTTGACTGCCGATCTCTGAATGGAACCTTCTGAAAGAATAAAGAACAGAATAACACATTTGTCAACAGCTTTGACTGTCAAATTCCTAAAACACCTCTTAATGAATTAGTATGATTTATCATAGAAAACAAAGAATTTAATGTTGCAGTTTAGGCATTAAGTAGCAAAGCAACCATGGATGAGAACTGCATGACAGCTACAAATTTGATTTATCTAGCCCATTCAAAGTCCATTAATATTCCAGGTAGGGGCTTTCATAATATGCTGAGGAATGCGCACCAGCATTTTACCTCAAGTTACACTCCCTAAAGGACTATGTCTTCTCCAGTTTAACATTAAAGAGACATTAAGTGATTAGCTTCAGTTTACTTTCCATAGTTAACAGTAAGTCAGTGATCACCACTACTTAAAGAAGGTTGAGCCAAAGAATTTTCTACTCTCGCATTTAAATAGAAGGAACTTTTAATCCTACCACATTATTCAAGGCCAAGGGTGTGTTAATGCCCCAATCCACACCTAACCAAATTTTATTCATGAGCCATGACCAAATGTAGGGTGTGGCAAAAACAAATTTGGTTATGAAACAGACAGTAGCCAAAATTTCGCAAGCCAATATTTGACCAGCATGTCAAAGAGATAAGAATTTCGCAAGTAAATTTTGATCATCATTTTTGCCACCAAGTTGCCCAAAAACTTTATAAGAATGTGACAAAATCTTGCTAAACTACTTGGGCACGCCAAATTTAGGTAATCTTTTTTTTTTTCTCGAACACGCAGGAGAGCTGCGTATCATTGTATTAAGAAGAAGAAGAACAACCCTTACAAACACACTCAACTATAGCCAAGACCAATCCCCACTAGGGAGACCAAGACCAAGACCAACCCCAACAACCCCGACCTAGCCTTCCTCAGGTGCTAGGGCAGTGAGGTAAGAAATACCACGCGCCCCAGCCAAACCCCAAAGTTTCAGCTCATCTCTAACCTGGACCAATAACAAGGAAAGACTCGGAGAGACTCCATCAAAAACACAACGGTTGCGGAGGTTCCAAATAGACCAAGCACCCAGGATTTAGGTAATCATCCAAACATATGCCAAAGTAGCAGTGCATGACGACAAAATTGATACGGCAAGCTGGGGCTCTAATACAAACAAACCCTAGCAGACCTACTCTTCAGCATGATAGTCTTTGCCACGACATATCAAATAACATATTAGCCAAGAAAAAATAATGCCAATCACACAAGCTGGAAAGAATGTCACGGCTTAATATGCACACATTGTTAAATCTATTGACATAAAGTAGTCAGTCATCTACATGCGGTGGTACTTTGCTATGAAATAAATTTAAAACACTGGTACTTTAAACTTGTAGTATATAATCTTAATGAATGAAGCTGTTCTTGTTATCATAAAAAAAATTAACAGTAGTGCCCTCATATGCTGCTACACAGAAGAATACAATATTAAAACTACTTTTCAGGCTCTTACAGGACTTGGCAAGTAGGTCCCTGTGCCACCACGATATCTTGGTGCATCCTCTCCATAGCGCTGGAAAACACCAGAAGCCCTTTCAGAAGCAGGTTGTAGATCCATCACAGGAACTACCCGTTGACCAGGGCCCATTAGTTGTGCCCAATTAAGATTAGGTGCAGGTGGTCTTCCAGGGCCATCCACTGGAAAGTGGCCCTGCAAGTTCATAGAGGCAGGGGGGCGTGCGTTTTGGCATAATCTCCCATACTGTAAATTTTGCCGATGGCTGGTAATATCACTGCTCAAAATGTCAGACTTGCCATCATGATCAGCTATAACACTGCTTGATGCAGTTGAAGTGATATTTACATCAAGCTCATCAGCATCATCATGTGAACCAAAATTTCCGAATGACATATTGACAGGAAACTGATCCATTCCTTCTTTTCTCTCAAATTGGGGAACAGAACCATCAGTATTCCCAGGAATAAATGGGTACACAACATAAGGAACTAGTGGACCTGTTGGAACAAATGTCAACCCAGAATTATCATCTTGTCCCTGCTGAGGGGAACCAATTAAAATGGGAGCAAACACAGGGTTGTGCCTGCTGACTTGTAATGGATCATGATCATCTGCTACTTGACTATTTATTGATTGTGCTGAAGGGATAGGCCCTGCTATTCCATCAGAAAAGTCACTATTGACAATTGGCATTAAATTGCTGTTCCTAGTGCCATCAAGTTCAGATGGGATGCACTCACTGGTCTTAGTATTGCTGCATGAAGAAGAGGAAGGTGCCACATCGGCAAGTCTTTTACCCCATTTATCCCTTGATGATGTTAGGAACTTTCCAGTTGATTCATGAGAGGAGTTATCTGGAAGAGTCTTGCGTCTAGAGCTAGCTTGTGAAGAAACAGATCCCATGCATCCACTTAGACTGCTGGCACTTGTGCTGACCCCTCCATTTGATTGATTATGAAACATGTCAGCATAATTTTCTCTTAATGCACCACTATCCTCAATACCAGATTTCAGCTGCCATTGCAAAGGGGCACCAGGAACATCATGAAGAGAAGGGGAATGTTCCTTCCCATCAAAATTAAACATTTGAGGATCTATTCTCTCCTGATTAAAGTTTCCAGACAATCCAGCACCATTCTCATGCCAACTACTTCCATCATCACAGTTCATATCTGTTGTAACAGACCTCTCACTCTCATTGCCATCTTCTGAGTTTGGTGCAAAAGCAGGACTGGCAGCATAATGAGTCATTGGTGGTGGAACAAATCCATGAACGAACTGCATGTTGGGAAACCATGGAGCTCTGATAAAAGGAAAATTTGGTGGAAAAATTCCTGCCAAATTTCCCTGAGAATTACCTGCCAAGGCCATCATAGGGGAAGGGGCTACAGAATGACGAGATGGCATTTGCACTGGCAAAGGAACCTGTCCGTTGAAGATATGCAACTTCGTTGATGCCATTAGATCTGCCAAATCATGTTCCTCCTGACTTCTCTTGTGCAACATATCTGATGCTTCTGTGACAGAAGCAAGCTCTTCATTCGTTGCAAAACAAATATCTTCGTAATGACTGCCCGAAACACTACTCAGATCTGATACTGATACACTGGGATTAGGTGAAGCATTAACGGAAGACACTTGCTCATCCTGAGAAGACTTTTTGATGTTGTTGCCATCCACCCCTAGAATCAAGTTGCTTCTTCTACTATAATCAACCTTCGAAGATTTTTCTACTTCAACTACTCTAGTGCGTCTGCCACGAGGAAAACCTTCAACTGAAGAGTCTGTCAATTCAGGACTGGAATTTGTTCTTGCAAATTGAAGCCTGCTTTGCCCATTTCTGTCATCCATACTGAACTGAGTCTTTGGTATATTTTGATCTCTTTCACCTTGTAAAGATCCACCAGGAATGCTGTTTGTCTCCAGCTGTACAGAGACCTTGGTATTCGATTGCATCCCATAGATTTTCTGGCTCTGAGTAGGGTAAACAGCAGAATGAACTGTTATTGGTGAATTCCAAGGCTGTAAACTGGCTTTGTTTAGGAGTTGAGTGGTAGGATCATGATAGTCTTGACCACCTCCAGTGAGATTATCATGACCAATGCATGATGTAGGCTTTTCCACCTTTTTCCCGTGTATTGTTGTACTTCTGTGACTGTTTGGCACTTCAACAGGCACAACCTTCATAGGTTGATGAATCAAACTCTGGGCAGGTGCATCAGGACGATTGCCACTGCCATGTCTTCTCCATGTATTTGTGAAGAATTGTTCCACTTCAACGGCCAAATCATCTTTTGGGCATTCAAATAACCTTGCCAATCTTTTCGCCCCAAATGCAAAGGCGCTGCGTATTCTAAAGAAGTTTCCTAAGAATAACAAAAGGCAGTTCATTTAACTTGAAAAACCCTTGTATGGTGTTCTTCACAGAAAAGAATTCTTTCTGGTTAACATCACGAAAATGAGGATATATGTCAACTTTCAAGAGGTTGGATCTATCAGCAGCCTTGAAGCAGGGATACTCAATTTAACTTTCAAGGGTTTACTTAAGCTTACTCATAACTCATAACAACTTGGGATTTTATGCATTTTATATTTTCCAAATCAACCATAATCTAGCAAAGCAATCATACACAATCTTCAGCATCCTGCCATCCTTAGATACAAATTTGAGTTGGATAATGTCATGACATGATCAGACTAACAAGTATACTTGTTAATCTCATGAGTTGGATTTAATATCCACAGGCCAGCAAATTTTCTTGCAAATGTTTGGAGTTAGATATACCACTAGTTTTAGCTGCTTATACCAGAAATGGATTTGTAAATTTTTACCAGGATAGAAGATATAGCATGTTGGTATGATATGAAATAGATAATGGTTAACCAAAGAATTGCTGTATTACAAAGTAATAGTTATAACAGTTAGAAAACAATACAACTAAGAGGGTGATGGACCACAACACATCAAAATGAATATACCAATCAATTCAACACAACCAGGGAATGATAGCAAAGACAAAAATATTTTCTTATGCTCCATGGGATCTTTAAGTAGGCTTGTAACACCATTGGAACAGATTTGGAAAATAACACACCTTTACTGACACTTCTTCCAAGGTTATTGTTTGTCCGTAAAGGGTCAACTACATTGAAGTGCTTTGAAACAAACAGCTGAACATGGTTCTCTCGGGCAATAGGCGGCGTAACTGCATATTTTGTACTACAAGTATCAAGGAAGGATCTGCTGAGCAACAGTGCACCATCATCGTCTCGTGGAGGTTCTGCTGCAAGACATACCATGAATAATGAAAAGACCTGCATCCATGTGATTTTTTCATATGGCAATGTGACTACGAGAAATATTAAATTACCAGCCATGTCTGGAAGAGAACTTATAGGAACTGGGCCCCTCAAGCTTACACAAAATTTCTCCCAATCAAAGTTGCTAAAGAACTCCAAGAATCGATACAACACCTAGCAATGAAAAAAAGAAAAGGAAAAATCAAGTTATGCACTGTGTTGCAAAAAATGATAGCTGAAAGTAAGAGTAAATGGCGTTCGAGAAAAAAAAAAAGGAAGAGTAAATGTACCTCAAGTGGTCCAGCAAAAGAATTGTTGAACACATGAAAAATGTAAAGAACTAGGGTCTCTAGGGCATAAGTAGATATAAGACCATGATGAGCTCCAAGAATACGACTTTCGTAGTAACACCAAGCCTTTATAAGTACGATACTTCGCTTGAACAGATTGTTTTGATTGATCAAGTTGTCCATCTAGTAAGCAGAATATCATCAGGGAGTACGTATAAGCAGAAAAAAATACACATGAGCTTTGATCCTAAGGCGTAAGCAATAAGTATAAACATGAAGTAATTAAAGTATGATAACATGAAGTGATTAAAGTATGAAGTTTTCAGCAGGTAGTATTGCTTGCCTAGATATGCTTGGCTAGATATAATTAAGAGGATATACCTCTTCAAGGAAAAAAAGTGTACACAAGCCACCAACTTGATTAAATGAGATGTCAACAACAATGTTTTCCACAAGACACTTGATAATCTTGACCTGCACATAATTGAAAAAAGATAACAAATATGCACATAGATGGAAAACACATGCTATAGCCCCCACAAACACAAACAAAAGGAATGGTATGTGTACCAAACCATAGATCATGAATCATGATTAATTAGAAACAAAGTTGAGTGCATTTTTGCGGTACCAAAAGAACACTTTTAAGTATTTGACATTAACTACCCTTCAAAGTTTTTGCATAAATAGGCATGTTGCCAATAGGTCGAGCGGTCAACAGATCTCAGGAATCATAACTTTCCACAATATATCTTGCAAGGGATGCCAGAAAGATAGATTATAAACAGAAAATCCACAACATTGTAGGCACATTTGGTTAGCTAGATGAGGGCCACCAGGTTTTGCTGACATTTCATAATTCAGAAAATGGGATGAATGGATATATGCAGCGGCCTATCACAGGGGCTTGGGCCAGGCTCATTACAAATGCAAACTTCTTTATTATGAGCAAACCCAAATCAACACAATACATGAGGAAAGCTGGTTCACCTCACCACCTCCAACTAACTTTTTTTGACTCCTGCAATAGGACAATGATAGTATTGCATCATATTAGGTGGCAACAACAAAGAACATTTGTCTTTCCTAAGGGATACAACAATGAATACCATTCTTGCCAACAGTGGTTCCGCCTCATGACTTCATATTACCATTATAATAAAGGAGATTCAAAGAATACCAATTGGCTTACTATATACCGGACCTCAAATACCACCCTATGAGTCATGTTATTAAGTCATCGACTAGCCAGCGACTAATCCACGATTAATCGTCAAGTCGGTACACAGTGGACGACTTGGAAGGGCGACTCGACTGGAGCGACTAGTCGTGCGGCTAGATGACTAATCCACGACCAGACACGATTAGTCACCAATGTCAAGCCGGCTGATTAGGTGGCCCAATGTCAGCCGGACTCAACCAGACAGCTAGTAAGCTCATATGTGTGTAACTGCATATTACGCTGGAGTGGACTAGAAGTTTGTAGTGAACCCTAGATCACGCCGTAGCAGCCAGTTGCCGCCGCCTCTCCTCCCATGCGAGGCGACACCCGCAAGGTCGGCCGTAGCAGCCGCCGGCTGTAGCCTCCGCCGCCAGTTGCTGCCGCCGCCAGTGGCCTCCGCCTCCCGCCCTCCGGCCATCATTACCATCCTCTCTGTTACTCGCTGGAGTCTTGCTGTTGGTGATAGCAAGATCCTTACTCTCATGGAGAGGATGACACTAGGAGATGGGGCAATTTTCTTCTTTGTTTATTGCTCACACAATGCCATGCCAACCTGAGGGGTTGGGGATACAAATTTATAGGCTGAGAACCAGCCAAGCATATGCTAAGATGCTATCCTAGATGCTGTCCTAAAGCGGTCAATATGCTGTCCTAAAGCAGATGCTGTCCTAAAAGCAGATGCTGTCCTAAAGCAAAAGCAGATGCTGTCCTAAAGCAGTCAAAAAACAAAAACTACCACAGCCCCACAAAGACCACAGTACAGGGACTTATTCATCATTCTCCCCCTAAGTCTTGTGCGTCGTCTTGTGGGAGGGTTGAACCATCCTGATCTTGGAGCAGAGCTCAAGGAACTTGATCCTTCCAAGAGGCTTGGTGAGCAGATCCGCAAGCTGATCCGTGGTGTTGATGTAGCTTGCCTTGATGCTTCCTTCATCCAAGCAGCCTCGGATGAAATGGTACTTCACCCGGATGTGCTTGCTCCGTTCATGAAAAACGGGGTTCTTTGCCAGGGCTAGAGCGGACTTGCTGTCCACCCTGAGCTCCACTGCTTCAGTGTCCCTGCCGAGGAGATCACCAAGCAGTCGAGCGAGCCAGAGTGCCTGAGTCGAAGCGGTGGAAGCCGCTATGTACTCGGCCTCACAGCTGGACAGGGCCACCACCTGCTGCTTGACTGACTGCCAGTGAACGAGACACTTGCCGAGGAAGAAGAGAATCCCGCTTGTGCTCTTGCTGGTGTCGATGTCGCCCGCGTGGTCGCTGTCGCTGTACCCGACGAAGTGTGCCGCGCCGGGACACCTCGGGTAATGGAGGCCGTGGTCAAGAGTCCCCGCAACGTAGCGGATGATCCTCTTCACAGCCTGCTGATGCTCCGTCGTCGGTCGTTGCATGAACCGACTAACGTAGCCGACGGAGAATGCCAAGTCCGGTCGTGTGTGGGCGAGGTAGCGAAGGCTCCCCACAAGACGCCGGTACTGCGTAGCGTCCACCTCCTCCGTCGTGCTGTCGCAGCTCAGCTTCAGCCTCTCCTCCATCGGAGTGAGAGCTGGGTTGCAGTCGGTGAGCCCAGCTAGCTCAACGACGCGCTTGGCGTAGGCGGTCTGTCGAAGCGTGATCCCGGAATCATTCTGGTGCACCTCGATCCCTAAGTAGAAGGAGAGGGGCCCCAGGTCACTCATCTGGAAGGTGACCTTCATCTCTTCCTTGAATGCCGCCACCTCCGCATCCTTGGTGCCAGTGATCACCAAGTCGTCGACGTAGACACCCACCAGCAGGGCATTTTCTCCACTGCCCCGCCGGTAGATGGCCGCCTCGTGCGGACTTTGCTCGAAGCCCATCCCTTTCAGCGTGGAGTCCAACTTGGCGTTCCACGCCCTCGGTGCCTGTCGCAAGCCATAGAGGGCCTTGCGCAGGCGGAGCACCTTGCCCTCCTTGCCGGGGATCGCAAATCCCGGCGGCTGATGCACGTAGACCTCCTCCTTCAAGTCGCCGTTAAGAAATGCCGACTTGACATCCATGTGATGAACACGCCAGCCTTCCTGGGCAGCTAGCGCAAGGAGGAGTCGCACGGACTCCATCCGTGCGACGGGTGCGAAGGCGTCATCGAAGTCGACCCCCTCCTGCTGCACGAAGCCTCGTGCCACCAAGCGAGCCTTGTGCTTGACGATGGCGCCGGCTTCATCCCGCTTCAGCTTGAACACCCACTTAAGGGTGATCGCGCGGTGACCGGCAGGAAGATCCGCCAGCTCCCACGTCCGGTTCCGCTCGACGGCGTCCATCTCCTGCTTCATCGCGACACGCCACGCCGCGTCTCCCTCCGCCTCAGCGAAGGAGCGGGGCTCGCCGTCGTCGCATGCCAAGTGCAGCTCCGCCTCGCAGTCGCGTTGCGCCAGTCCAGGGACGGGCAGCTCGCCGAGGATGTTGTCCATGGTACGATAGCGCAGAGGCTCGTCGTCGTGGTAGGCGTCGACGCGGTCCTCGTCGTGGGACAGCGGAGTAGCGAACTCCACCATGCGCTGCTCGTCATGGACCGAAACTGTTGGGGCCGATCCCGGTGGTGTGGCCGCCGGTGCAGGAGAGTGGTGAGCCGGTGGTGAAGAGTGGGGCGTAGCCGGTGCCGAAGGTGGTGGAGCACACGCCGGAGCTGGTGGCAAGCAAGGTGTCGAGGTGGACGAGCTCGGTGAAGACGAGCTGCTAGCTCCCCCGGCTCTCTCGAAGTGGACGTAGTCGACAACAAAGTCCCTGAGAGTCGAAGTCGAACCGTCGTCCACCGCCTTGTCCCACGTCCAGCCTCGCCCTTCGTCGAACACAGCGTCACGCGAGATGCGGACGCGCTGTGTGACAGGGTCGAGGATGCGGTAGGCCTTCGAGCCCTCCGCGTAGCCGATGAACACTCCCGGAGTGCTCCTGTCGTCGAGCTTGCCGATGTGGCCAAGCTCCTTGGCGAACGCGAGGGAGCCGAAGACCCGCAAGTGGGAGACCGCCGGCTTGCGCCCATGCCAAGCCTCGTACGGCGTCCTGCCGTCGAGTGCCTTGGTAGGCGAGCGGTTGAGAATGTAGACGGCCGTCACCACCGCCTCTCCCCAGAAGACAGCCGGCATCCCCCTCTGCTTGAGGAGGGCCCGAGTCATCCCCACAACCGTCTGGTTGCGCCGCTCGACGACGCCGTTCTGCTGCGGGCTGTACGGCGCGGAGTAGTGGCGCTGAATGCCCTCATCAGCGCAGTACGACGCGAATTCAGCCGCCGTGAATTCGCCGCCGTTGTCTGTGCGCAGCACGCGCAGCTTGCGGCCGCACTCCGCCTCCGCAGCAGCCTGCGTGCGCCTGATGGCGTCCGCAGCCTCTCCCTTGCTGCCGAGGACCATCACCCACATGTAGCGGGAGAGGTCGTCGACGAGCAGCAGGAAGTAGCGTCGTCCTCCCGGTGTGGCCGGTGTCACCGGGCCACACAAGTCCCCGTGCACGAGCTCGAGCCTCTCCTTGGCTCGGAAACTCGCCTGCTGGGGAAAGGGGAGTCGCCTCTGCTTCGTCAACACGCAGACGTCGCAGAGCTGCTCCACATGGTCAAGGCACGGCAGGCCTCGCACCATTTCCGTGGCACTGAGCCGCTTCAGGGCCTCGAAGTGAAGGTGCCCAAAGCGCTCGTGCCACTGCCACGCCTCGTCGTCCCGACGAGCTGCGAGACAGAGGGGTTGTGCCACCTGCACGTGAAGAGTGTAGAGTCGATTTGCGCCTCTGGTTACCTTGGCAAGGAGGCGGCGTCGAAGATCCCAAATCCGCAGCACCCCGTGCTCGATCTCGACACGCGAGCCGTTCTCATCCAGCTGTCCCAAGCTGATGATGGAGTTCCGCAGATCGGGGATGTAGTAGACGCCGGTGAGCAGCCGGTGCTCGCCAGTCTTGGCGACGAAGACGACAGAGCCGACGCCCTTGATCTCCACGGCGGAGGCGTCGCCGAACTTGACGGTGCCTCGAACGCCTGAGTCGAGCTCGGAGAAGAACTCCCGCCGCCCGGTCATGTGGTGGGTGGCGCCGGTGTCGAGGCACCACCCGTCGGTCTTGTCATTGCCGGAACTGTCGCCGAGGAGGGCGTGTGCTTTTGGCTCGTCAAGGTGGAGGAGAGCCACTGCGGCCGGTGCCGCTGGAGGTAGTTCGATGCTCGCATGAGCAATGAACAGGACCGGCTGCTCCTCCTCCGCTTGCGCGACGTGGGCCTGGCCGCGTCGTGGCTGTCGACACTCCTTGGCCCAATGACCAAGCTTGCCGCAGTTGTGGCAAGAGTCGTCTCGTGCCGGCTTTTGTTTGCCAGCATCGCCGCCCTGGGCGCCTTTGCGCGGCTTGCCGCGCTTGCCACTCTTGCGGCCGCCTGTCGTGGAAGAAGGCTCCCCCTTCTTCTTGTCACCTTGGCCGGCATCCCACTGCTCCCGAGTGAGGAGGAGCTTCCCGCCAATGGTGACGGGTCCCGAGGGGCGCTGTGGCTCATCGATGTCGACGACCTTGAGGCGACCCAACGCCTCCTCGATGGTCATCGTGGAGAGGTCCAGCAGAGACCCGATCGAGCGAGCCATCTGCTTGTACTTCTCGGGGACGCAGCGGAAGAGCTTCTCCACAGCTCTCTCTTCGCCGTAGGTGTCGTCGCCGAACTGCACCAACTTGTGCAACAGAGTGTTGAGACGGAGAGCAAAGTCATCAACGTCCTCACCTGGCTTGAAGGCCAGGTGCTCCCACTCCGTGCGTAGTGCCTGCAGTGTAGAATTGCGGGCGCGGTCGCTGCCGATGCGTGCTGCAGCGATGGCGTCCCAAGCCTCTTTGGCAGTCCGCTTGTTGGTAAGCGAGAACTGCATCTCGGGCGGGACTGCGGCGATGAGAGCATCCAGCGCCCGTCGATCCTGGTCGTAGTCGACGTCGCCGTACCGGACTGCATCCCACATATGCCGCACCTGGAGCTTCACCCTCATCACCGCAGCCCACTCGACGTAGTTGGTCTTGGTGAGGGTAGGCCACCCGCCGCCGGGGCCGACGTCCCTGACGACAGCCTGGTACTCGTGGTGACCACGGTACCGAACCGGGGAGAGAGAGCCGCGTTGCCTGTGAGGGCCGCGCTCTCCGTCGACCCGTACGCCGCCGCCGTGCGTGCCTCCTCCAGGAGCGCCACCGCCGTGCGCGCCTCCTTCAGGAGCGCCGCCGGCGCGTCCGCGCCTGTCTGGGCTGCCGCCGCGCTCGTGGGCGTGCGCGGCTGCCCATTGCGCCGTTCGCCCTTGCACTGCCTCCCTCTCCAGCAGCTGAGGGTCCGCGTCGGCGCTGTCATCAACAGAGCCGGAGCTGCTGTTGCTGCCGCGCAGAGCCTTGACCTCTGCTGCTGCCGCACGCGCTGCATCTGCCGCCGCCGCCGCTGCTTCCACCTCCGCCCTGGCTGCTGCCAGCTCCGCCGCTGCCAGCCTTGACGCCCTTTCCGCCGCCGCAGCGGTCTCTGCCGCCGCTCGCTCGCGCTGCTCTGCCGCGACGAGCTCGGCCGTCTGCTGACGCCGCATGCTCGAGGCGACCGAGCGCTGAGACTGCCCTGCGGACATGGCGCGCTACTGGGGGGCTGTTGCGTGGAAAGAGGGCTGCTTCTGACGAGCTGCTGCCCGTCTCCGGAGAGGAGTGAGCGGGGACAGCCGGAGCTGCTGCTGCTACTGGCTGGGGCTGCTGCGAGGCCGGAGAAGGAGATGAGCAGGAGATGCTCAGGCTACAGGATATTGAGGCTCTGATACCACTTGTTACTCGCTGGAGTCTTGCTGTTGGTGATAGCAAGATCCTTACTCTCATGGAGAGGATGACACTAGGAGATGGGGCAATTTTCTTCTTTGTTTATTGCTCACACAATGCCATGCCAACCTGAGGGGTTGGGGATACAAATTTATAGGCTGAGAACCAGCCAAGCATATGCTAAGATGCTATCCTAGATGCTGTCCTAAAGCGGTCAATATGTTGTCCTAAAGCAGATGCTGTCCTAAAAGCAGATGCTGTCCTAAAAGCAGATGCTGTCCTAAAGCAAAAGCAGATGCTGTCCTAAAGCAGTCAAAAAACAAAAACTACCACAGCCCCACAAAGACCACAGTACAGGGACTTATTCATCACTCTCCTCCCGTGCAAGGCAACAGTGACACCCGTGAGCGATGCCGTAGCAGCCAACGGCCACCTCCTGACCACCTCCGCCTCCAACCCTCTGGTGACCTTCGCCTCCAGTCCAACCCTCTGGTTGCCTCCGCCGCCGCATCCTTCTCCAGTGGCCGCCACATCCTTCTCTAATGGTGAGTCCAATCCAGTACAGCCTCCCCCCTCCTCTCTCTCCTTCCTCCCTACCCTACGCCACCTCTTCTCTCCTTCCTCCCTCTTCTCTCCTCTGCTGATCTACTAGTTTTGCTCTGCTCTGCCGATTGTAGTTAGTACTTAGCACTAGCAGTAGTAGAGTAGTAATGCTGTGATGTTGTGCACTATGCAGACTTATTGCTACTTGCTAGCTAAGCTAATTGACTTACTATCCAGACTCCAGAGTAAACTAGGAATGTTGTTGCAGTCCAGAGTCCAGACTCCAGAGCAGTAGTAAGCAGTAACACCTATATATACATCTCAGATCTCTTGGTTAAATAACTCATTCCTTCATTAGTACAACAAGTCAACAACTAGCAAGCAGTAGACTGACAATTGTAGACCTGAATCTGGGGACTAGTCGACTAGTCGCCCAAGTCACCCTCTTGGCGACTCGACTTTACAACTTAATAACATTGCCTATGAGAATACATGGGGCAGTGCAAGAAATTTGCTAATTACGGATATGACCAAAAAAAGAAACCGTGCACAGCTAACAAAGTTAACAGAACACAAAAAAAAAATTCAACAGCCGCAATGATACAATTAACTCAGCAGATATTGTTGACATTCAGAAATAAATAAGGTGTTTAGTTTGCGGAATGGATTGGTCTAGGATCATCCAAACCTAGCCTTCTTGTTTGTTCTGAGGAATGGAATGAGTTAGTCCATCACTGTGCCATTCCTTATAAACTACAATGCCAATAGAAAATGAGGAATAGGCTCAAGCCACAGCCACAAATATCATAAGATGACTCCATGATGGACTAACCCATCCTAGGATGAGGACATTCCTCAAAACCAAACAAGCTCTATCTGAAAACTTGCTCTAGGAAGAAAACAAAGCAACAGCATTAGAGAGCACTAGAGTAATAATATAAAAAAAATTCATAACATTAGGGTGAAAAGAAAAGAATAGCAAGTTAGAAACCAGACATCAAATACAGCAAAATAAAACATAAATAATAGATAAATATTCATCACTAGATCCAGTATACACCACAGTCAATGAAGGAGCAATCATACAAGGAAAACATTAAGATCACTGTAAAAGAATGAAAGAATGACAATTTGCAAGAGCAGAGACACCTAAAAACAAAAAATCAACAATTTGCAAGAGCAGAGACACCTAAAAACAAAAAATCAAGCATACCTCTGCCTGAATATACTGTACTTCTCGGACACGAAATTCAGCATTCTCACTCTTCTCCTCATGTTCCAATGCATCCCTAACTGTAATAGCCCAAGTATCCTTTAATTCTCCATTGTTACTAAGAGCGGTGACATCAATATCACCATCAGGTAAGTAAGTCTTGAGTGGGACTGAACCAAAAATAGAGACCTGGAAAGAGATAGAATAATTATATAATAAAAATATAAATCTACTATCAAATTATTTTGGACACAGAAGAGCAGAACAAATATAGCTATCATAAAAGAAACTAAACAAATATTGCCATTTGAGTGTTTGACACTAGTAGCTCCCAAATGCACAAGGTTCAAATGTTCATTCAATGGGGGTGTATTAGGGCAGCCATAGCTATTGAGCTGTCAAGTAAGAATTGCTCATATGTGTCTGCTACGCATGCCAGTTGTATATATTGTCTTTTGGTTAAAGCAACTCCAAAGAATCATCCAACCATCACAAATTTTTGTTTGGTAGTCTGCTTCCCTTTGTGTTAGAAATAACTGAGCATTATAGAGAAAAGACCAGATGATGCAGGTTTCGGATGCTTTCTCATACATTAAATTGCTCCCATGGTTCGTTCATACTAATCTTTTCCAAATATTTAGTATGGTTTTTGGGAAGCTGTTCATTATGGACATAATCTCATGGCTTTTACACAGTCTATTAATATGAAATATCAATCATATATAAGTTTGATCATGATTAATTAGCTATAGTAGAGTTCTTTGCCCACCTGAACATTAAAAATGTATTGATACTATATATATATATATATATATATATATATATATATATATATATATATATATATATATATATATATATATATATATATATATGCACCTGATGACTGCTTATTTAAACTATGCGCCTTATAACTGGAGCAGCATATCAAAGGCTTCTAGTCTACAACCAATGTGAACAAAGATTTCAGAGAAAAAAAACAATGTGAAGGAAAACATGTTATCTTCAGTTCTGCACTACAGTCATTCGAACTATAAACATCTTAGTTCTACAAAAACAAAGGAACACCTCCGCAATGGCTCGATTTTTAACTATTCACACTCACGACCACATCCAGGTATCATTATGAGCATATTACTGATAGTTCAGAAAGTTTTTTTCATATAGCTGGAGTGTTGTTTGTGCAACTAAATAACTATCTTTTCACAGAAGACAACATATTTTTTCATAAAATGAAGATGCAGCGATAGGAGATGCAAATTCTAAGAAGTGAATTGTAAATTTCCAACAGCAGGAAGCATCAGATTGAGACAACAGGATAAGATTGAACAAAAGGTTGGCTACATGGAACAAAAAAGTTGGCAGTACTAAGGATCTAATCCTACGAAATATTTTTAACATAACCATTTATTATCTCTCGCTATCAAGAACTAACGATATATCCACAGGTAACATAAGTACATGCTAAATAGGAAGCAGCAAAACCACATAAAAAAACAGAAGTTGAACCTACTGTTATTTAATCATACGTTTCACTAAAAAGCTCCCTGGTTATAATCACAAGAATCACAAAGTGGTAATCTACAATTTCCCTTTTCCTGTTCACTCCAAAGCAAACCTCGCCTTCATGAACAGAAACAGAGAACTCCCGGCCCATTTTTCTACTCCAACATCATTTTCTCCAATTCTATTAAAGTCCCCATGCTTCAACGACCTATATAATGTGGCATGAAACCGATCCACACCCCCAAAAAAATCCCCTTCGTTCTTACATATGCACACAAGAAGCATTGCAATACATACAACTCGGTACTACTGCGGCACTGCCTCTACCGTGTAAAACACCGCCACGCTCACTTTCCCCTTCCCCTGACTGGCGCTACCTCCGTAGTAGCTACTGAAATGGCTCCACGGGCCGCGACTGCGCTTATACCTGACATGAGAGGCACCCCATGATGAGCCGCTGCACGTAGTCGGCGACGGCCCTGCGGCGCGCCTCGGACGCCGGGGTGGGCTGGATGCGCGCGATCAGCTCGGCCGTGCGCTCCTCCGCGACGGCCCACCGCTCGGCGTCCAGCCGCCGCGTCACCCCCGCCGCCACATTGGGCAGCAGCCCATTCGGCACCATCCCTCCGCCGGCCAAAAACCTAGCCCCCGAATCCAAACCAGCCAGCGACCCAAAACCCTAGCGGGGGAAGGGAATCGAAAACCCTAGGCGGCGGCGGCGGGGGCGAGGGAGGAGACCAGGAGGGCTGACCGCGGAGGCCGATAGGGGTAGGGGTAATCGGCGGCAATCGCCGGAGGAGGAGGAGGGAGGCGGCGGCGAGGGTATCGAGGAGGAAGTGTTGGGGAGAATGCAGCGGAGAGTGGCTTGTGAGGGATGTGGGGAAGACAAGCGAGGGGAGGGGAGTAACCGAGTAACGTCTCGATGTGGCGTGTGGTGTTTGGTGCGCAGGTCGCCATCTCCTGGCCACCCTTGAATTCTTTTCCATTTTCCCCCCTGCTTTTCAACAGTTTCTTCCTCGCCTTTCCTTTTCCGTGATAACTCGTGGTTTAGTTTTTTGGCCGTAATATTTTAGGCTATGGCTGATAGTTTTAGTTGTAACTAATAGTTTTTATTTTACCTATGGTCAATAATTTTTATTTATATTTTTAAAATGGTGGTAAATAACAGAGACGTTGATGCTGATGACATACACAGTTTTAAACTTATGAAGCTGTTTAGATAATAGACTTTGAAAAGTCGTCTCGTTTGTTTTAGGTCGTCTCGTTTGTTTTAGTTTCAAGAGAAACTAGACCAAAAGCCAAAAACCAAAAAAAAAACAAACCCTTTGTCTACTTTAGCTTTTTTATTATATTTCTAAAAATAGTCCTACGGGAAACTAATTGCATAAATAATTTCTTTTCTCAACGCCAAACAGCACCAGACCTTGTGTCACGGATATATCGTGCCATGTAAGCAATAGGTCTTAGAGCTTGTATAATAGTTTGCCTTTTAGTATTACTAGCAGCATAGGCGCGGCGACACGCCGCGCCAGCCACCGTGTGCACCGAAGTAAAAGAGGCGATAATTCGTGAGGAGTTTTTCAAAAAAAAATCGAGGATACATGCGTATTTTCGAAAAAGTTAAAGGGTTTTTTCGTAAAAATTGAGGACCCGTATGTAATGAAATGAGGACCCGTACGCAATTTAGAAAACCGCGGGGCGCCATCCTGCAAATTGGAGGGGGTTTTTCAGAAAAATCCGCCGCCAAAAAAACCCGCCAGGACCTGTTCGCGAGAAAAAGGACCTGTTCGCGAAGAAAAAGGATCTGTACGTAAATTCCGGAAAACAGGAGGAAAACCCCTCCCCTGACCGTACAGGAATCCCCCCGCCACGCGGCGGCCAGCGCGCGGGCGGGGGACGTGGCCGAGCGGGGGGGCGGGGAATCCCCCCGCTATAATAGGGGGTAGTATTTCCAAGACTTTTGCCTAACCTAAAGATAGTACTATAGATAATCTCTTCAATAGTAACTTATTTTTCTAACTATTTTATACTACTTTCACCATAACTTTCTGTCTCACATCATCTCACTATTTGTATTGGTTTATAGGCTCAAATTATCTCTTGCATAAAAGACAGTATATTTTCTCTCCTCACTTTCTCTTCTCTATGTAGAATTTTATTTATTTAATATAATTAAAGGCCAGCTGGTATGGTATTATTGGAGTTGTCTTTACCTTGCAACTAATTCTTAAAAGACAGGCATTTTTATCTTGCAACTAGTCCATATAAGATACGCTAGCAACCAATTAAATCATGACATGCAGTTTGCTCTAGCTTATTCGCTTTTACAGCGAGCTCGTACAGCTACCAGCTAGAGCGAGTGTGTGACAGTAGACAGCATGCGGTCAACGCCAGCAAAACTGGCGTGCTGGTGTATGTCAACGCCATGTTTGGCGCAGGCCTATTGCTGACTTCGACTCTGCACTACATTATCCACGCCATCCACGCCATGAGATTTGGTGTTAAACCTCATTCAAATTGGCGCCGAGAAAAAAAAAGGTTAGTTTTACGATTAGTTTTCAAGGGAGAGCATTTTTGAAAATAGAATAAAAAAAGAGCCAAAATAGGGGGAAATACTATTGTTTATGCGAGGCTTTTGGTTCTTTTCCTCCGTTGGTATGTATACCATCTTGCACGAGGATTAACGGCGGAACAACAATTTTTGACACAGAATCAAAATAGGGGAGAAAGATAAAAAGAAAACAGTAGTATTTACGAGCATTTTGTGTTAACCAATGATATTTCCTCATTTTAAATTTCCTATCATTTTTTGACATTTTAGGTCTTGGCGCACATATATCTAATCGCCTAAGCGCGAAAGAAGGCCTGAAGTTTTTCATATCCCTTGTTTATAAGGAATTGTTGTGAGTTTTCGTGGTTTGTATAGAATCTAGGCACGTACAACATATTTCAAAATGATGGTTAGGAGTAATTATTTTGTGTTTGTCAATGCATGCTAAGCAATACTAGTTTGAATGCTTATTTTCTTTTCTTTTAAATTAGTAATTCAAATCGTTTCCCCTTTTCTCCCCGTTTGAAGTGAAGGCCTTGTCCCTTACACACTAGTTTGAATACTTATTTTCTTTTCTTTTAAATTAGTACTTCAAATCATTTCCCCTTTTCTCCCCCGTTGAAGTGAAGCAGACTTTATTCCTTACTCTGTTGCCTATCTATCAGTGCTCTAACCTATGGAAAGGCTGGTTTTCTTGCTGGAGGCTAGAGGCTAGCCCATCCAAATAGATCCAAATAGAGGTCCGTTTATATTGGTTTTTGATTTTAGTTTATGAATAGTAATAGTTTGTAGTGAGAGATATTTGTATGTAATTTTAGTCGATATAAATAAAGTCACTACAGTGTGTACTACAATCGACTAGTAGACTTTGTCTTAAAAAACACCTTATTTGAAAGATAGGTACAGTAGAAAAGTTATTTACTATAGAAAAATTGTTTTTAGAAGCCAATACAAATAGAGCCTAACTTCCTAAGTATTAGAGGGCTAAATATACATTTGGGAATGGTAATGGCCCCATTCCCCATTCCTCCGATGGAGAATTCCCCTGTTAGGGAACAGGAAAATCTTTCCCCGCCGAGTGCAAAAATGGGACTGGCAGGGATGGGGATTGGGGACGTTCTCCGACTCCTCGTACCCATTCCCCATGGGGACCCGATATTATATATATGACAAGTAGGCCCTCAAACATATATTACTGATACACCGTCTCATAAACCTTGTACATTAGCATTATATGATGGTATTATATCTTTACTTGGATTTTATGGTAAATTCATGCTTCTTTTATTAATGTAATCACTAAAGTATTGTTGATTATGATTAGTTGTGAAATCGGCGTAGTTACTCGTTATTGGGGACAGGGAACCGCCCCCCTTAACCCAATTGGATCCCCTTCCCCATCGGGGTTACGGAATGGGAGAAGGTTCTACCCACCGCATGAAATCGGGGTGGGAATGGGGGTCTGGGAATAAACGAGGCTGGCCATTCTAGGAGTTCCTGGCAGAGAATGACCTGTTGCCATCCTTACATAGATTGTCGAGTGCATTGGAGCTCCATAACAATTGTCTTTTAAGTGCAAGGTAGCTTCCCAGTGGATCACTAGATATGTTTTTTACTTTTCTTTTTTATCCCATTTATTCATTTTAAAACGTGTACTAGATGCGCATGTACTTCTTCGTAGATAGTGATGGATGTCTTTATTTCCTCTACACATCAATCCCAAGTCTACCTGTTCAATGAAATGCTCGGAGACTTGGAGCAATATCTATATTAATAAGCAAGAGTTTGAATTTGTGCAATAAACTTACAAAGCTGATTTGGAACATCGTAGCCATCCATCAAGGTAGATCCAATGGCTAAAATATGATGTTGTTCCCCACCCTAAAATATCATCCCATTAACACAACAATTAACTTAGGCCCCTTAATTTCCTTCCCACATCTGTCTCTCATCACCCTAAACTCTTAAGCTCACTCCTGAAGCTCCAGACACATCTCACCCTATACTGACTTCAGCTATACCAGTCAAAATCATATGTGACTGTCTCCCTCCATACTCTCTAATGAATAGCTATAATTCAAAGTCATAAGCCACAACAAAAAAAAAGAATGCACCCTACACCTCAATCTATCACCAGTGACCTTCGTTGTGTTGTTGCAAAATCTCGGCGAAGTCACCAATTGGCTTGTGTTGTTGTTGATTTCTTCATTGACATGTGTGTACTTTCAACTGTTAGAACTTATGTGCGAATTTGTGTGTTCCTTGAGTCCTATATGCAGATATTGGGAGACACATATTTCACTTTTGAACGCAAATCTAGATGTTTTGGCCCACTAGGGCCCTAACCCCTCTAAAAGAAGAGATTATTCTACATAGAAGTAGGACTGTGCCTGCACGTTGTTTATTTCTTTTGATGCATGACAGTAGAGGTGCCCCCTAGTGGTGTCTGCATGTTGTTGCAGTCATCCTATTCGCCATTTGCAATGTTGGGGGGGCGGATTTGTATTATCGAGTTCTATTGTTGCATAGAAATATGTAGATGGTTTTAGATATACGATTTATAGTGTGTCATTTAGTAGCTTCTATATGTAAGCTCCATTGAGTGCCATGTTTTGTCCATGTATGCTCGCTGGATTGGAATAGGACGACAATGGGCGAATGTGGCACACTCTTGTGCTCTACAATCATTACTACAAAAGTGTTACCATAGACGGTTCAAGACTGTCATCGCAGACAGTTTCTAAACCATCTGCGCTTATGTGTCAGTGATAATAGCTGGTTATCACAGACAGCTCTCACACCGTCTATGATAACTTACAATACAGATGGTTTTTCAGAAAAAAACCGTCTGTGATACTCAACTATCACTGATGGTTTTTTGTATTAACTGTCTGTGATATGAACGATATCATAGACGGTTTTTGTTATTAACTATCTGTGATAGGGTTCATATCACAGATAGTTAATAACAAAAATCGTCTGGGATATATTTATCACAGACAGTTTGGAATACCAAACCATCTGTGATAGCTATTTCAACTGCGATTTTATTTGTTCTTTTTCAGCTAGCCTCAGGATATGCTAGTCATGCCTCTGAAAGCAAGCAAGATCACGTATATATAGCACATGACAATCATTACATAAATCACATAGATGAATGAAACAATACAGGCAAATCACATATATAGCATGACAATTGTTACGCAGATCTAAGAAATGAATTAAATTGAATGAATTATTTGATTACGCACAATTGAGTGATTACAATTGAATCCAAAATTTCAACATCTAATCACCATTGCCGGGGTGGAACTCTCCAATCTTGTTTATGACCTCTGCTAGCAAAAATTGGGAGAGGTTTCCACGAATTTCAATGAGTTTATCAAGATCAAATGTACTTTCATCGAAGTCCACACGTTGTCGGTAGGAGCAATGTTAAGTCATTAATTAGCATGTGTGTGTATATATACATATATATAATTAGAAAATAATAATTATTGGAAGGTTGACAAACCTTTGGATCATTCATCCTAGCGTCCATGATTTCCTTCATATGGCGGCAAACGTAGAATCCACATATGTTGCCCTGTAGCTGCTGGTGGCACTACAAAAATAGAATTATATACATAGGTATTGTCAATTCTAGAGGCATTGTAACAAAGTGTGATATAGGATTGTTGTGTTATAGCGGGTACCGAAAATCATATCCTGTGTCGCAGCGTATCACTGGATTCCTTGTGTCTCCCTCCTTGGGCAACATAAGTGGTAAATGGCCTACGTGATTTCAAAAAAGTTAGCCTCGGCCATTGAAAATGAAGGAAATATTACAATAGAGTTATGTATGAAAGAAATAAGTTTACTTGTCAATTGCTTCTTGCACACGGATGAAGTCGTGGTTACTCCTAAGTAGGAAATCAAGATATATTTTCTTGCTCCATTTTGGTACAATCACAATTAGAATCCAGTGAAATCTAGTCATGTGTATCACCATAGTGATTAATCCTAAGTTCATGTTATATATAAAGTATAAATGAAACTTGTGTGGTAACTAGTGAAGCACTTACCCCTTGGTTGAAGGGTACCATGATGTACTCCTTGTCACTATGAGCAAACAATCCCCTCATTATGTAATCTTGGACGAAAGATACATTTTTATTGATGGATTGCTTAGAGACCAAGTGTGGATCGAGGAAACCCACTAGTTATCCCATCGCTGGACTTGTTGGATCATGTATTTATAAATAAGCAAAGAGTAATGAATTTATCGGTATGATGTGAATGTAGAACTTCATTGTATGGTACACTTATAATGTCCAGCATCGTAGAAGTGAGGCGTCGAGTTCATCGAGGTTGAATAGTAAGAATAAGTCTTCGAAGGTCACGACGAAGTAGCCCGTGTCGTGGAGAAAATGCGCCTCCGTGTATCTCACAGTGAATCCACTATGCCGGTTTGGCTTCATGTTGGACCTCTGCATGTACCAGGTATGCAGTGTATTGCAAACCAGACCAAACTAGAGTAATTGTGACTCGGGGACCAATGGCACTCTAAGAATGAACTTCCATATCTCTGGACGTGCCTTAACTTTCTTTGGTTGGGTCTTATAGACTCGCTTATGATACATTTTCGGCGGCGTCTCCACAGGAGCCAATACAGCAGGCTTCAGAACCGGAGCTGGAGGTGGAGCCACCGGAGCCGATGTGACAGGTCCAGGGCAATGTCCCTCTTGGGCCACTAGATGTGAAGATCGTGGCACGGATGAGTCGAGGGCGATGTCCCTCTTGGGGCACTGGATGAATGTGTGGATGGCATCCCCTAATGTCGTAATATCTTCGTTGCGACTTCTCAAAAGGGACGGTCTTGAAAACATCATTAACATGAAACCAGTCTCTACTTGTACACCGTGCATCAGCGTTCCTGACAACCATGGATATGCCATCCCCCGCCTAGTGTCAATGGGAATGGAGCCAACAAGCCTGACTCTAAGAATGCAAGGCGTGGACTCTTACAAAACGATACAAGATGAGCTAAGGTGTCCACTAGGAAGATCTATCTATGTAGCATTCTAAAGAGCTACATTACCTGAATGTTGTCGATAGGTAAGTGGGCATTGCTATGTTTAGTAATTGGCGTGGACGCGCAACTACTCCAATGTTGAGGGGGACTGGGTACCGCATTAACGAGGGTGAGTTGTGATTAGTTATGGACTTGTTTCAATTCTTCCCTCAATGAATCTATCACTCCTCGAAGTGAGGCAGTCTCTCTTGAAGTGAGGCAAATAGCTATTCCTTAAGTTGTGCATGAAGTTCCTGTTTTATTTGTTCGTTGCGATAGGCCTTAGATCTCTTCCTACTCCTATATGTCTCGGAGTAATTTGGGAATCCATACCTCCAAGATACATAAACCCCCAGGCCTCGCGTGTGACCTGGGTGCTCCTTGTTCCCCAGGGCCTGTGATAGTATATCTCTGTCCCTGTATTCTTGAAAGGAGCCTCGAGAAGATTTGGTTGTCAATGATTACTGCAAGAGGCAATCATGTTATTTTTGAACCCATGAAGTTCAAGAGGTATTAACAATTATATAGTTTAACATATCTTACCAACCATTGGGACACTTCCTCGTCTGCGGGGTTTTTGAAAGAGACACCCGAATACGTGGTTGATGACCTCACTCTTAACCAGTTTCGGGTGCGCTCGTTTGCGATCTCGGTAAATGGCGGAGAGGCCTCCGATCGAATTGCGACCCCGTCCTGCATCCTCCACTACGGAATTTTATCCTCGTACCCAGTGGTGTCGAGTATGTGAGGATGAGTCTTTTGTGACTGGAGAGCCTTGTGCGTCGCACTTTGTTGTTCAAATTCGGTCGTTGTCTTCATCTGCATAAAGGCCTTCCATGTTTCCGGCGACACGAAAGGATACCTCGTGAAGGGCGTGAGATCCTTGGCCACGTACTGCATGACAAGAGTACTCTTAAAATTCTTCCATACTTTTCCCATTGCGAGGAGCGCGGGCCGTTGCACGAGTCTCTGTACTTCTGCTAGAAACTCGAAAGAATTTGTTATTTCCTCCCACATCTAATTTTTCTGATCCTTTGCCAAATCTTTCTAGCTTGCTATGGTGATGGGGACCCATTGCCTTTCAATTATCCTGCAGGTAGTTCGAAATGATGTCGCTGCTTTCTTCGGTTGCAGAGGGACCCCATCTGGAGAGACTACCGTGATGGTCATTCGACCCTCTGGCCTTTTCAATACTCCTCAGCCGCGCTTAGTTATCCCAATCTTGGGAGTGTGAGACCCAGATGATGACAACGACAACTGTGTGGACGCCATCTCTCTTCTAAAAAACTAACTGTAGTGAGCTATAGGCATAAACAAAGTTCTATGAATCAAATTGCATACACCAGTGTCTCAAGTTCATTGAACTTGGCACATTGGAGTGTGTAACTTGCTTCATGCCCTTTGAAAGTCTATGTGGCATATATTATTGCTACAAGGTCTCTTTGGAATAGTAACATGCCATTCCAAATAGATCCTGTAGCTAACAAGTGAAGCATATATCATGAAGTACTAAAGGTCATAAAATAAATTAGCAAACTACTAAAGATCACAAATTAACAAACTAGGCAACTATTGAGACAGACCACAAGATTGACAAACGACGATAATGGTAAAAATTTAGAGCTCAAGCTTGAATATATCCAATTTTAGTATTAGATCTTGTAGCTAACAAGTGAAGCATATATCACGAAGTATTAAAGGTTATAAAACAAATTAGCCAACTGCTAAAGATTACAAATTAACAAATTAGCTAACTATTGAGACAGACCACAAGATTAACAAATGACAGTAATAGTAAAAATTTAGAGCTCAAGTTTGAATATCCAATTTTAGTATTAGATCTTATAACTAACAAGTAAATCATATATTATGAAGTACTAAATGTCATAAAACAATTTAGCCAACTACGGAAGATCACAAAACAAATTAGCCAACTATTGAGATAGACCACAAGATAGACAAATGAGGGAGAAGTGAACGGTGTCGGGAAGGAGAGGCTGCGGCGTGAGGGAGAGGCGACCAGCGTCGGGAGGGAGAGGCGGCCGACGTCGGGAGGGAGAGGCGGCCGGCGTCGGGAGGGAGAGGCGGATGCGTGAGGGAGAGGTGGACGCGTGAAGGAGAGGCGGCTGGCATCGGGTGGGAGAGGCGACGTCGGGAGGGAGAGGCGGCATCATGTGCGAGTGAGCAGTCAGATCTAGCCAAAACTAGCAGGAGCGATGGAGACAGAGTGAGTGAGTGAGGAGTCTGCGAGCAGAAACTATCCTTGAGGTATATTTATAAGGAAACTACCACAAACGGTTCATTTATGGAACCATCTATGATAATACTATCACAGACAGTTCTTTTATAGAACCTTATGTGATATTCAACATATCACAGATGGTTCTTTTATAGAATCGCCTGTGATAGTATTATCACAGATGGTTTGTTCCGATAAACCGTCTGTAATAGTTCGCTCTATCTAGCCGCAAAAAAATCATGTTGGCCATGCAATATTATGAAAAACGCAAGCATAATCATAAATATAACTATTTCTTAGTTATTGAATCAATTCCAATTACAATGGAATATAGTTCCATAATTACATGCTGAGTTTCCTAATTATGATTACATTACAATAATTTCCAGATAGGTGCTGCCTGTGTGGGATCATTTATTACACTTGGCTATTTCCTTTTAAATAAAGCCCTTCACGATGATCGACACGCATATATCTTGCTTCATCGCCTTGTTCTTCCTCGAGTCTGATGCCATCTCCGAATGGAGGCATCTTATTGCACCACAATATTTGCCTTGAGGCCTTGTACTCTTCCTCATCCACAATATTTTCAACTTCGACAATCCTTATTTTTCCATGAAGAACTACATGGCGCTTCTTATTTGCTGAGTTGGTTACATAAAATATTTGGACAACTTGCCTCGCGAGCATGAATGGTTCGTCTTCATATCCTACACATTCGAGGTCCACGGTAGTAACGCCATACTTGTGGACCTTACACCCTGTGGGAGTTGGATCCAATGGCACCAAAATAGAGAAATATTGAAAATTACATAGTCAAGCTCCCAAATCTCCTCTACAAGCCCGTAGTATGAGCTTAGGCCAGCGGTACTAATGTGCGCATCATAGGCATTTATGCGAACACCTGAGTTTTGCACTGTGCTCTTTCTATCCTGATCTGTTGTATAACATGTGTAGTCATTAATGTCGTATCATTGCCATGTCACAATTGTAAATTTTGGCCCTTTTACCAACCATTGTAGTGCTTCGCTTGATGACCTCCTAGTCAATCGCACCTTCAACCATTCATTAAACTGATGGTTGTGTTGTCTCGTGATCCAAACATCCGACAGGCTTGCATTCTTTTGGCGTAGCATGTCCTTGTGCTCTTCAATATATGGGGTCATTTCAGTCATGTGTTGTAAAACAGTGAAATGGGCTTGAGCATATGTATCTCGATCAGGAATTATTGCTTTCGTTCTGAAAGTCCCAATACCCTCTAGCCTCCCCTCATAATGAGATAGAGGTACACCTATCGGATCGACCTGAGCCATATAGCCGATGTAGAATTCAATGAGCTTTTCGGTTGCATAACCTTCGATGATGCTACCCTCCGATCGAGATCGATTGCGTACGTAGGACTTGAGAGAATTCCCATGTACTTCTCGAACGGGTACATATAACGTAGAAACACGGGGCCGCATATCTTTATCTCTTTTACAAGGTGGACAATGAGATGGACCATGATATCAAAAAATGATGGAGGGAAATACATCTCTAGATGACATAGAGTTGTCACTAGGGATGGCAATCGGGCGCGGCGGGTACGGGTAGTACTCATCCATACCCGTACCCGCGACCCTAATTTACGCCTGCGGGCATACCCGCGAAGGACCACGGGTAAAAAACCTCGCCCATACCCGTCACCCGCGGGTACCCATCGCCCGCGGGCATACCCGTTTAAAATACATCACCAATGAAATACCCGGCTCAGTGATTTTGCAAAGCTCAAAACAAAAACTACACACCATTTCAGGAAAATCATCTCTACCAATTTCATTAGTTGGCATAGTACAACTTCTAGCAAATTAAAGACGGAAGCAGGTAACAAACAAGATGGACTTCGTTTTTGAAATGCTACCAATATCTAGGTCTAGAAAAATAACCAACAACTCAATGTATGTCAAGAATAATAACATATAATCTCTCAATAAAAAAAGAATAATAACATATAAAGAGTCAAAAGACCATGAAAAACTTAATTGTGTGTGAAAGTATGCAACCTTCAGGAGTCACTAATTATTTGTCCAGAACATCGAACAGCAGCAACAGAAGCCATCCATCCATACATAATCAACTAAGCTACCATTTTAGTGAAAGCAATATATGCATCATGGCCTCATGGCAAACTTTTCTCATACAGATTGCTCAGGACATTGAGTATTTGAGAAATGGCTGCAATAGTGATGGTAAACCATGCTGGAAGAAGTATAACGTGAACCAACAACAGGTATGCAGACTTCATCCAGGGAAGTTGATGGGGAAGGGGTTCCCGATCTTCCGTCAGGTGATGATAACTCTCGTTTTGGTGGAACGCGACACACCGATCCGGCTTCAGATCCAAAAGACCCGAACCCTGCAACCTTAGCACCACGACTCCTCTGGTTATCAACCGTGTCACTAATCCGGTTGACCTCGCCAAGAAGGCTAATCCCTGCCTGCGAAACGAAGAACACAAGCAAGAACTCGAAAGAACGCAGCTCAAAGAAGTGACAATCTGCAGATGTATGATTAAGATCATGAAAGTGGGGTTTCACGACCGAAGACGGCGACTGTTCGATGACAGATTGATCTAAAGCAAAACCCAACCCTATCATATGTGGTGACGACTTAATATAAGGTCTAAGGGTCGTCACACCCCCTGGACGCGCCCCCTAACGGGCTCTAAGACGATACACGGCCCAACGGACCAAAAGACGGTGACGCAACACCCTGGCAGATTCTGGACGCTGACTTGCTTCGACGATTCCCGTTGACTCTGGTGGAATTTTGTCGGGACCCCGGATTTCCGAACCCGGACCCTCTGTGTATTACAGCACTAGTCCCAGATCAAAACTAGTGCACACAGTTAAACAGAATGGAAAACATCACCAACAACGATTTATTACAATAATTAAGAGTACTGATGATCGTGCAAAATAGCACACCCGCAAGTGCACGGGTTGCCACTGAAATAGCGGCGAGTGTCATGTTCTCCACAGGGACTAGACTGAGGCTACCGGTGCTCAGCTAAAGCTAGGTCAATCAAAACGGGGGAGAACTAAACCTAAAACGTCTACCGAATCAGCCGAACGGACGAACTACAGTACGAACTCTAACTCACACGGACAAAACGACGAACGACTAAACAAATGAACGAAACAACGACGGGACGAACGACCGTACGAATAGACGTCGTACGACCGAACGAACAACACGACGAGAGACTACACAAACGACACGATGACTTAACGAATGAACACAACTACCGCTCGACAACCTAACTAGCTACCGACCGCAAGATAGAAGGAGGAAGTCGAGAAGCACTGGGGGAGTCTAGAAGCACGGAGGGAGAGTCGAGAGAGAAAGAGGGGAAAGACGATCGACGGCTAACTAGACGACGACGGCAGGACAACACAACTAACAACTATGACTACGACGAACGCACGCACAACTTAACTACCTAACGACCGCTGAAAGAAGCAAAGAGGGAGGTCGACAAGCACAAGAGAGGATCTAGAAGCGCAAAAGGAGTCTAGACAGCAATGGGAAGGGGGACGGCCGCTGAATAGCTAATTCGCGCAACTTGACATCACAGAACTAACATTCACAACTAACACATATCACAATTGACAGACCCTAACATGGATTATAAATGACAATTACTAATGCAAATTACTAACAATCAAATTAAACTAACACAATGATAACAACATCAACACAGATGACAAATTGTAGGCACTGACTGTAATTAAACTACTAACAGCACAAATTGCAAAATCACATGAACAAATATCAAAATAACAAAACAGGGCACAATATCATCTCCACTGATCTCATGCATCACAGATCCCAGAATAGAATCTACAATTCACCATCACAGTGAGGCATAACAGAACACAATCACATTGCTGCCCAAACATTCACAGTTCATAATTCACCATCACACAGATCAGAGATCACAAATTAACATCCACTGTGCAATTGAAATAATAAAAAAACACTAATAGTAATTCGGTAGAAAAGTAATTGAGAAAGCAGAGAAAGAAAGAAGAATTGGAGCAATGAACCGAGGGGAGTTGTCGGCGGCGCCGTAGAGGAAGCAGAGGAGCGGCGCTCGCCGGTGGTGAAGAGGAGCCGAGGACGATGGGGTAGAAGCCGTCGGTGGAGGAGGTGCTGCTGTCGATGAAGTGGTGGTCGGCGGAAGAAGATGGCTCGGGGAAGATGTCGACGCCGTCGATGTCGATGGAGAGACGCTGCGGTGTGGTCAGCGCGGTGGAGGAGCAGCAAGGGAGAGGAAACGGACAAGTGCGGCGGCCGGAGGGAGAGCAAGGCAGCGGCCGATGAAGGAGAAGGGGCGATTCGGTGGAGGAGAAGAGGCGGCCGGAGAGGAGTGGGAAGATGGCCGGAGCAGTGGAGGTGGAAGAGAGGAGATGGGTTGGCCGGAGAAGAGAATGGAGGACGGCGCACCGGAGGGGGAGCGAGGCGGCGGATGGATGAAGGAGATGGCGGTGAGTAGATGGGTGGAGAAGGGAGAGAGAGGAGTGGCGGCGCCGGAATAGGAGAAGAAGGGGGAACCGGCGGGGTAGAGGAGAAGCAGTAGGGCGGCGACCGAGAGGGATCAGAGGGGCACGGGTAGAGGAAGATGGCGGTGGTGGAGAAAGAGGGGGGAGAAGGAAGGGCGGCCGGATGTAATGGAGTGGTGGGAGGCGGCGCGTGGTGGCGATGGAGGTGCGGTGGGGGAACGGGTGCTGCGGAGGAAGAGCAAGGAGGGCACACGGGAGAAGGCGGCGCGGTGGAGGTGTGCTGGCGCGGTAGCGAGCCGAGAAGGGAGGCGCACGGGTGGAGAGTGGAGGCGGCCGGCGGCTCTTGAGGAGTTGAGGATTTTTGGCATTTGCAGATTAGTCCACATAGTTTCTAGGGTTTACAAATTGGTCCCTCTCCCTTTTCGTTTCTTCTGTTCTGACCCTCCGGAAGTCCGATTTCTTCGCAGTTTGATCCTACGCGTTCATGGAAACACGTACATCGGTACGGAGCAGTCCATGAAGCCCAGATTTATCATTTATGCGCCTCGATCGCGCCGGTCTGCTGAAAAATACAGAAAATGTAAAATGGTCCAAATTGAGCAATTAAATATAGAAAAGCGTGTAAATGATGATAAATGATCCTGAATTACGAAAAATAATGGGGTAAAATGATAGCTAAATATATGCAAAAATGACGTATGTCAACTGACCACAAGGTCTCATTATTACAAGAGAGGTTTAAAACCTCGCACACATGAACACAGCGGAAGCAAAAGATAATTCGATGACGACCCATCAATACGCCACAGGCAATTGACTGGGGAAGCGCGACCTAGTTCTCCGGGAAGAATCCATCACAGCCGCAGGCGAAGCAGTAGTTGTAGTCACTTTCTTGAGCTTCGACTTCCTCTGGGATTTATTTTTAAGTGTAGCATGTGAGTACATAAAGTACTCCGCAAGTCTTGGGAAAGATGCAATAGATGCAAGGCTTAACAAAGGAAGGCTATATGGTTCTTTTGCATAAAGCAGAGTTTTAATTTTAATTACTACTAATCATTTATGAAGGCATCACGTTAACAAATAAATGTTTTAACAGAACTAACATTAACTTAATAGTGAAGGTTCCATCCACCAACACTAGATAACAAATTTTAAAGTTTCGGGTTCCATCCACCCTCTCTGGCTCCATCTGCCAGGATACCCTTCCGAGAGTTCCCTCCACTCTCGGAATACAAATTTTTGATTTTAAAAATCCAAACCAGAAATCTACCATGTGAATGCATTCCTTGCCCGCCCTTGACTATGAGCACGGCTATTCGAATAGTTTTACACTCTGCAGAGGTTGTACAACTTTACCCACAAGAGATAAATCATCTTGATAGCCAGCATGCTTCCTTAGGCATGAGACCCAGATAAATTATCACAAAGCTTTTACCTTACTCTAATCTAGCTAGATACCACCCGCTGAGGTTTCACCGCAGGTAGGCTAACTGCCCGAACCGAAGCCCCCTCTTGCGCCATATGAGTACAGTAAATCCCTGTCCCTCACTGTGGATAACCAGTCCATCCCTGGCACCCACTTCCACTGGTGGCACCTAAACTAGACTATCATAAGTTAGTCAGTTAGGTCGTACCCATATAGACTTGTGGTTGTACGGTTAATGCTCAGTCTGGACAAACACAAGCGTCGGTCCTTAATTGACTAGGGTGGAACATACACTTAACAAGATCTCGTGCTTGCTGCACCAACCCAAACCAACCATCCACCCTATTCTAAATCATCTTTCAATTTTATTTTATTTTAAAAGAACAATGGCGACTCCAATCACCACAAACTTTTAACAAAAAAACAAGGATTCAACAATAAATCTTAATTTCCCAATTTCAAGATTTTCTAAAGATATTAGATAGCATGACTAAGCATTATCCTACCATTATAATATTCACAAAGATTAATATTAATCTCATTATTGAGACAAAGGAAGTTCTAGGGGGACAAGGTACATGGCAATCAATGTCAAATGAGGGCATAACAAAGTTGGAATAACTAATTCCTAAGGATTTGAACTAGTGGTTTTATGTAAGTAGCAATGCACATAATTTAAAATATTTAAAACATTTCAAAAGCATGGGTTCAAGATGATCAAAGGAGACTTGCCTTCTTGTGCACTGTTTGGTCCTTCTTGCTGCGGCTTGATAAATCCTTCGGCGACGTCGGGTTCTATGCGCGAAATGACAAAACCAACGAACAAATAAATACAAATAAAATCTCAAACATAATATATATATATATATATACTGGAAGGGAGTTTATGATTTCATATGAATTTAGGAGGAAGATTCAGCGGATTTGGGGTTCGCACAAGGAAGAACGAATATCTGGAAGATTGGTTGGAAAAGAAATTACTGAGACAATATTTGGACCAAGGAAATTAGAATGGATTTTATGGAGATTTTGCAAGATTTGATTTTAAATTTTGAAAGTGCACAGAAAATTTGGAATAGAACTGAGGCTTTGAAATTAAACTAGGTATTGGAATTTGAAATTTAAATTTTGAAATATCAAATAAATTTCAAAAATTTGAAAGGATGGAAGAAATGGATAGTTTGGAATTTTTGATAAATTTAGAAATTTGAATGGCTCAATTTGGAGTTAAAACGAAAGAGAACGGGCTCCGGGAAGTTTAAATTCAGAGAAAAAGAAAAAGAGGAATTTCTGGAATTATTTTTCTAAAGGAAATTGGAATTATTGCGTCAGCACTGAATTTAATTTTGGCCGAATTATTTTTCAACTGATAAATCCGGTTTACTGTGTCAGCATGACATCAGCCGGAGGGGGTTTGACTGACAGGTGGGCCCTCGGTCCATGGACTAGGTCCACGGACCCGGGGAGGTGTTGAGGTGGCACGACCACACGACATGGCTTGCGTGGCAAACGGGCGCCTGCGTGGCTCCCAGGTGGCGGCCACGTCGGCTGCCATGTCAGCTAGACCGCCGAGGTGGCCCGGCTGGCCGGAGAGCGCACGGGAACGGCGGTGGTGACGGCGCTCCGGCGAGCGGCGGTCGGCGGCAAGGGGCGGAGACGGAAGAGGGGGCGACGGGGAGTGCGGTGGTGGGGGTGGAGGTTACCGGGGATGGCCGGAGTTGGCCGGCGGCGAGCGCAGAGCGGCGGCGGCGCTCGGGTGGCGGCGGGGATGGCTTCCCGGCGACGTTCGGGCACGGGGAAGGGGCTCTCAGGCACGGAGGCGAAGCGAGGAAGCCGAGGGGGTCGTCGGCGAGGCGCGAGGCGGAGCAAGGCGCCGGCAATTGCTCGCCGTAGTCAGGGCGGCGGCGGAGACGAGGGCGCACGGCGCGAGGGCGAGAGGGAGCTCGGGGAGGGAGGGGGAGAGCGGAGGGAGGAGGTGCGGTGAGAGGGGAGGCCGATGGGGCTTTTTATAGGGGTCGGGGAGGGAGCAGGCGCCAGGGATTTCTCGCCGGCGATGGCGGGATCATGACGGCGAGATTGGCGGGGGTATAGGGGGAAAGCGGCGCGGGAATGGAGGCCGAGGATGGCGGGGTGTGGTCAGGGAGAGAAGGGAGGGGGAGAAGGAAGGGAATCGGGCGAGCGGGGAGGCGGTTGCGGGAAGTCCGGCGGGGAAGACGGGGGCGGCGCGGTGCGGGAGGAAGAAGAAGCCCGCGGGGAAGAAGGCGGGGTGACTGACGCGTGGGGCCCGCGGCGCAGCGAGAGGCGGAAGGGAGGAGACGCTGGCGGGTGGGGCCGAGGAGAGAAAGAGAGAGAGGGAGAGCGGCGCCGACAGGTGGGGTCGGGCGGTCGGAGAGAGAGGGAGGGAGCGAACGGCGGGGATGGTGATGCGCGGCACGGAACGGATCGGGCGGCCGAGGGAGGAGCGCGGGGCGGACGGGCCGGATTGGGCCGGCGGGGCGACGTGGCGCCATCCGAGCTGGCCAGGTGGCGAGCGGGGGAAGGGGAGAGGCGGGATCGGCCGAGCGACGTGGGCCGATCCTGGCCGTCCACTTGGAGGCCGGAGGGGAGGGGAGGGATTTGATTTTTTTTATTTTTGAATTCCAAATTTTTAGAAAGGCCTAGACAATTCAATAAAGCTCAGAAAAATAAGAAAATACTTCCAAAAATTCCAGGAAAATTCACAGAAGCTCATGGTGACATTTTGGACTTATTAAAAATATTTTCAACTAATTTTGGTATTTAATTTACATACTTAAAATACTTTTTAATTTCAAAAATACATTTTTAAACTCCAGAAAATCTAGGAAACCAAATAAAATTCAAATAACTCCAAATAATTATTTTGAACTAGGATTTTCATATAAAACCAAAATATTTTTTTATTTAATAATAATTTTAGGTTTTACTTAAAATAATTTTTAAATCTAGCTTTTTCAAAACAGAAATACAGGGCAGATCCAAATATAACTCAAATACTTTAAAATAATTAATTTGAAATTAAATTTTTCAGAAAGAGGATTTTTGGGATGTGACAAATTTGGACCTCAAACCAAAGCCATTGGTTATCCTATGAAATTATCTTTCCATGCATATGTGGGTCGTCGAAAACGGAGTCCGTATGCGTCCTAGGCATCCGTTTTACTGCAGGCTGGTCCTGAAGGCCGAGGCAGACTCGAACCCAAGTTGGACTAGGCCTCCGGCTTGACTTGGACGTCCTTGCTGGTCTTCTCCGCCTCCACACCTCTCTCCATGTACTTCATGACCCTCTCCAATGTTCCTAAGCAAGATAACATCATTAGGTAGCAATCTATTCTCAAAACTATGAAAAGGATCGCTTAAGAACGAGCTCACCTCTAGATTTAATTGTCACATGCGAGCTCGGGTCTTGGACCTTGCATAACGGTTGGAGGATCAGCGGTTGCATCCGAAGGAGTGATGTCCTCATCATCCTCCCCCTCTTGAAGTGGAGTCGTCCTCGACTCAAGCTCATCTTCTTCTCCCAAGTATGGCTTCAAATCTGTAATGTTAAAGGTGGGTGTTGTGGTTACAGACCAAACAGAGAGAGATGTGGTAGTGGGGAGTTGGGAGAAAGTGATGACCTCTGGCCTCCCCCTAGCCTTCCCTTGGTATATATATTCATATGGGCTGTGCTTTTACAATTGTGCCCTTACATTGGTACCTCCCTGTCAGGGGTATTTAAGCCATTACATATGTCCCATTTTGGGCCCTATAACCTTTTAACAGGCCTGCTGGGTTTAGGTGGAGGCCACCCCTACAACAGGAGCCTCTCATGGTGAAGGGCTTCACAGGGCCGAAGCCATGTTGCCGAGTCCTTTGGCCCCCTCCGTCCCTGCGGCCTGTGAACTTCTCCGAACTTGCGGAGCTTTGGTGTGCAACGGGTCCCGGGGTCTGAGGCCGTGGCCGAAGCCGATGCCTGGATTGGCAGCTGGGGTAGACGCGCGAACGCTCCGTCTCGAGGTGGAGGCGGGCCTCGCGCCGCCGGCGTCGCTGTGCTTTGAAGCTGTTATGACCCCGCGGCCTGGTAGTGCGCTTTTAATGGCACCTGGAATCGTGCCGACGCCTGGCCTGTCAGGTCGCAGGCTGTCCCGCCGTGCCGTCCGCCTTCCCGTTGGTGGGGCACGCGGCGGCTTGTGATTGGTGCGTCGTGGGATGTGAGCGGTTGCGTGACCACGGCAGTTCGCCTTTTCCCCAGGGAAGCGGGACGCGTGGCGGGCGCCCGTTGGCGTTGCGCGCTGCCTGGCCACCTACCAGGCATGCTCCTCGAAGTGCTGGCGGTTCTTCTTTCCAAGTCGTGGGTAGCCGAACCGCTGGGGGTTAATCTGGCTGCGCTTGTAGCCATGGGGGAGGCAAGCGGGCCTTATAAGGTGCTACTGTTGTAGTGGGGACGTTCTGCCTCGCCTGTCTCCTAGCTCTGCTTGTTCTGACAGTAGCGCAACTTACTCCCGCCTTGGTTCCTTTTGCCCTGACCGTAGAGAACAATGGCCGGCCATGGCGATGTCTCCCACCATCCCGGCGGCGGCTCCTTGTCTAGCCGGGACGAGTTGTCTGTCCCTCCTAGGGAGTACGAGCTGGTGCTGCGGGGGCGTTCACGTGTCGACAGGCGGTGGGACGCCATGGAATACTCAGGGGGGCGCTGCTCCCGTGTGCTGGGGAGGAGTCGCGTAACCGAAGCGACGCTACAGCGGCTTGTACGGGAAGGGAAGATCGAGAGCGTGATGGGGCTCGCCTACCCCGTCGCGACGAGACAGAGCCAAGGCCCCGGGAAATGGAGGCGATCGTCTTCGTCGTGTTCTTCGACGCCGGCCTTCGAATGCCCTCAACGGTGTTTGTGGGCGAAGTCCTGCGGGCTTACGGGTTGGAGTTAGCACAGCTGACGCCAAACGCAATAGTCCGCCTAGCTGTCTTCTCATGGGCGGCACGGACAGAAGGCCGGCGTCCCAGCGTGAGCCTGTTCGCCACCCTGCACGACGCATGCTGCCGACCCAAGAAAGTCGGGGAGGGGGCTGTATCCAACTTTGGCGCTGTGGATTTTGTGCTGCGAGCGTCCTGCACGACGCTATTCCCTACGCCGGCCACCCTGGGGAGGTGGGAGTCTGGCTGGACACGGCGGCGGTTTTATTACGTCGTGACCAGCACGAGTGGCCTGCTATGCCGAGGTGGGGCAATCTCGTTCAATAGCTCGCCAAGTGTGAAGCCGGAGGCTGATGACGCACGGAGGCAATGGAGGCTTGCTGGCGTTGCGCGCTGGCTAAGTATGCGCGACTTGGCCAAAGAGTTTACGATGTACGGGGTGGCGCCACTCTCCGCCCGGTGGAAGTACGCGTGACGAGGCGACGACCGAGAGGACGGGGTTCACCCGCCATTGTCTTGCCTGCTTCCCCCCTCCGCTCCTTGTAAGTCGTGCCGTGCGTTGGTACGCATCCCTTTATGTGTCTGCGTAGTCCCCGCCTGATAAGACTTGTTGTCTTTTGTGCAGTGGCTCAGTTAGAAGATGCGGAGCGCACGGTTGTGGCGTTCCTGGGCCCGTACACGCTCAAGGAGCACAAGCTGCGTGAGGCCGCGACCAAAACGGCGAAGCAGGGGCGGATAAACTGCACGTGCGAGGTTCTGGGCATTGCTGTGCCCGAGTGCGGTGCCGGCGGAGGCTCCCGCAGGGACTCCGAGCCATCGTGGCGGTGGTAGCCAAGCGGGGGTATTGCCTTCGCGGCGCCGGGCCTGCTCCGAGGTTGCCGCATCCAGCCCGCCAGCCACCTCGGCGGCTGGCACTGCTGGGACAGGACGTGCACCAGCGATGAGTCCGGCAGGACCAGTTCGGGTGGGCGCATCGTCTCGAGCCCATTGGCGACACCATCCGCTGGCGCTGTCGAACCCATGAGTACGGCCTTCGTTGGGCCGGAATCTGCCAACCCGGGGGGACGGCACTCCAGGCGAGAGTGCTGCGGCCGGCGGTGCTTTGCCACCCACGGCGGCTGCCAAGGACGTGCCCGGGGCGGTAGGGACCGAAGGCGCGACAGGAGCTGCGGCTGCTAGCGCCGCGGAAGAATCGCCTGTGGTGCCACAGGCGAAACGTCCTCGAGTCCAGTCTCCTTCGCCTCTGAGGGGTCGGTACGGCGTCGCCTGCCCTGTGCTTGGAGTTATGGTGCCCGACGCGGCCGAAGGGTCTTCTCAACCTCTCACCAAGGCACTCGCCCCGCGACCGGCGGTTGAACGGGCACCCCCTCCTGTCGCGGCGGAGGATGCAGAAGGTAGGCGCAGTTCCCTTTCCTCGCACGACTTCGCGAAACTCTCTCCGATTTGCTCGCTCATTCCGTCGACATCAGGCGAGACGAAGTCTCCCGGACGTGGTGAAGGATCGAGCAACGGGGGTGTGCGCGACGTCCCGGACCCTGTGCAGGGTGCCCTGCAGGCGCCTGCCGCCGTCGAAGTGGCCAA
This sequence comes from Dendrocalamus latiflorus, assembly GCA_017311315.1. Lineage (NCBI taxonomy): Eukaryota > Viridiplantae > Streptophyta > Magnoliopsida > Poales > Poaceae > Dendrocalamus > Dendrocalamus latiflorus. The sequence continues at coordinate 15,100,384 of CM029668.1, forward strand.
AGCCTCCGCAACCCCTGAGGCGGCGGGGGCGGAGCTTGTCCTCTCCGACTTCCTCCCGCACCTGGATACGCTTCGCGCTTTTAGTGGAGCTGCAGAGCGCGCCCGCGGCGGCTTTGATCGACAGATGTTGTCGTCGTGCGAGGGAGACCTTCTGACGCTCGCGCTGCGGGCCTCGGAGATAAGGGTAAGCATGTGCGCTCGCGGTTGCTAGAGTACTACCGGGCACCTGCTGACTCTTATTGCTACTTCCAGACGCTTGTCATCAGCCAAGTGCTATATGAGGCCCGTATCTGGGAGCGGAGAGCCCTGGAGGCCGGTCTTCGTGCTGCGGATGACGCCCACGCCATGAAGGACGAACAGCTTCACGCGCTGGAGGGTGCCCTGGCGGCCGCGCGACACGAGACCGAGGAAGTCTAGCTGGTGGAGTCTCTTGCGGAGAAGGACCGCGCTTTGGACAATGCGTCCATGTCGGCGTGGAGGGCAATGGAGTCTCTGAACCAGGCCCTCCGGGATCTGTGTGTCGACGTGCTGGACGCTACTCACGGGCCGGAGGACTTGGTGGAGACGCTCGGGCTGGTCGAGGAAGGGGCCGGTGTTGCTCTCCGCAGCGCTAAAACCTTCGGCGAGCATTGCGGTTTCCTCGGCGCATGCCTCGCCCTCGCCATGCTTCACACACATGGGTGTAGACATGTCCATGAGCTGGCGAACCCTCACCTGGATCTTCCTGCCCGGTTGGAGGCGATGTCGGACGCTATTCGCTTCATCGAGCCTGGCCTTCAAAACTTCCATCGACGGATCTAGGGCTATGTCGGGGAGGACGCGTCCAGGGTTGCAGTGCAGCAAACGCTGCATGGGGGTGGGGACCTCCTCCGCTGGCTCAAAGGAGTTCCCCAGCGCCACAATGGCGGCGCGGGCCCATCGGCACCGCGCGAAGGATGAGCGGTTGGCTAGGGGAGTGGTGTGCTGTGCGCTCCTGCTTGTGGTCATGCAACCCCGACATGTTTTGCAGTGAACCGAAGTAGCACCTATTCTTAATGTTGTATGCTGTTTTTATACTCCGAGGAGTACGCACAGGAGCAACGCCTGGGCGTGCGTGGGATTCGCGTCTTGTTTACACTCCGGAGAGTGCGCGCAAGGGCGTCCCCCCGCTGCGTCTTATTTAGAGTCCGTAGACTGGCGCGTGCGGAGGCGGACCTCGACGCTACGACTTCGTTTTAGAGTCCGTAGACTGGCGCGTGCGGAGGCGGACCTCGACGCTACGACTTAATTTAGAGTCCGTAGACTGGCGCGTGCGGAGGCGGACCTCGACGCTACGACTTAATTTAGAGTCCGTAGACTGGCGCGTGCGGAGGCGGACCTCGACGCTACGACTTAATTTAGAGTCCGTAGACTGGCGCGTGCGGAGGCGGACCTCGACGCTACGACTTAATTTAGAGTCCGTAGACTGGCGCGTGCGGAGGCGGACCTGAATGCGGGGGCGATCTTCTCCACATTGTGGCCGGACAACATAATACTTTCTGCGAACAGCTAGTTTTATTGAACTCCCATTTGCGCGGGCGAGCATCGTACAACGAGGGGCTGATGCCATTATAATTTTCGTCCCGCTTCTAAGCGTAATATCGCCGCAACTTGTCCGCGTTCCACGTGTGGCGGAGAGTTTGTCCCTCGAGTGTGGCGAGGCGGTACGCTCCCTTCTGTAATGCTTCCGCCACGATGTATGGACCTTCCCACTTGGACTCCAGCTTGCCAACGGTCTCCGCATGGAGCGCCGTTCTGAGGACGAGATCCCCAGGCTTGAACCTTCGTGGATATACGGACCGGTCTCGAGTACGCACTGTCTGCCGCGCGTACTTTTCGACATGTTGGGCTGCGCTCGCCCGCGCCCCGTCGAGGAGGTCCAAGGACACGCGACGCTCCTCGTCGGGCGCTTGGACGAGGACCCTCCGCGAGCCAGCCTTGATTTCCTCAGGCGTCACTGCCTCGTCACCAAAAAGGAGCTTGAAAGGCGTGAACCCCGCCGGGCGTGTTACCGTTGTGCGAAGGGACCAGAGGACGCTATGAAGCTCGCTCGGCCACTTACCCTTCGGTAACCCGACCAGACGCTTTTTGACGGCGATAGAGATGGCGCCGTTCGCCCTCTCGACTGCTCCGTTGGACTGGGGGTGCCCAACCGAGGCGAACCGAAGCGTGATGCTCATGCCGTCACAGAACTATTTGAATAGGGTGGTATCAAATTGCAGGCCGTTGTCGACGGTGAGCTCCCTGGGCACGCCGAAGCGACATATAATGTTCTGTCAGAGGAAGCGCTGCATGGCCGCCGAGGTTATTTTGGCCAGGTCTACCGCCTCCGGCAACCTGGAAAAATATTCCAGCACAACTACCACGAACCGCAGGTCCCCTGGGACTCGGGGAAGTGGTCCCACTATGTCGACGCCCCAGCGTGCCAGCGGCCACACCGGGGGAATAGGGTTGAGGTTCGTCGGGGGCCTGCGGATGATACGTCCCATCCACTGGCACCCCTGACACCGACGTACGAGGTCCTGGGCGTCAGTGATGGCAGTCGGCCAGTAAAAGCCTTGCCTGAATGCCTTGCCGACCAACGACCTTGGCGTGAGGTGAGACCCACACACCCCCGCGTGGATCTCCCCAAGGAGCTTTTCCCCCTCTTCGCGCGAGAGGCAGCGCAAGAGCGGTGCGCAGACTCCCTTTTTGTAGAGTGTCCCTTCAAACACCTGGAAGGATCTGGCACGGTGTTGCAGACGCCGAAGCTCGGCGGGGTCCTCCGGCTCGGCAATGCCCTGCAGGAAATTGAAGATAGCCTCTCGCCAGTCGCCCTGCTGGACGATGTGGTGAACGAGGGCCGCGTCCCGGTTGTCCTACGCGATGGCCGCCTGCGGTAACACTTCGTAAAACGCCCCGTCAGGGGGTGGCAGTTGTTGGCTGGCCGCCTTTGCGAGGGCGTCGGCGTCGGCCTGCTCATTTTCCGCGCGAGGTATGGCCTTGACCGTGACGCCCAAGAAATGCCTTTCCCTCACTCTTACGGCCGCGAGGTACTTGGCCAGCTCAGGGTCCTTGGCTTGATATGACTTGTCTACGTGGCCTGCCACCAAACGCGAGTCCGTGCGACGAGCACTCGCCGCACGCCGATTGCCTTGAGCTTTGTCAGGCCGAAGAGCAGCGCTTCATACTCAGCTGTGTTATTGGTGGCCGGAAACGCGAGGCGCGCCGAGTATAGCAGGCGCTGCCCCTCGGGCGTAACAATCACTGCGCCTACGCTGGCGCCCGCGACACCGTAGGCTTCGTCGATGGTGAGCGTCCACACCGGGTCCTCGTGCTTCTGGGCGGGCTGAGCCGGCGGAGTCCATTCTGAGAGGAAGTCGGCGAGAACTTGAGATTTGATTGCCGTCCGCGAGGCGTATGTTACGGAGAACGGGGCGAGCTCGGCAGCCCACTTGCCGATGCGCCCCGTGGATTCCTTATTGTGTAACATCTCCGCCAGGGGGAACGAGGAAAGCACTGTGATTGGGTGGGCCAAAAAATAATGTCGAAGCTTTCTGGAGGCCATGACCAAAGCGTAAGCGAGCTTTTCAAGCTCCGTATACCTCGTCTTGGCGCCTTGGAGGGCTTCGGAGACGAAGTACACGGGCCGCTGTACGGCGCCTTCCTCTAGGACGAGGACGGCACTGACCGCTGTAACCGACGCGGCCAGATAGAGCAAGAGGGGAGCCTCTGGTGTTGGGGCGACCAGAGTGGGGAGGCTCGTCAGGTGTTTCTTGAGCTCGTTGAAGGCCTCCGCACAGCCGCTATCCCAACGAAATCCGTCGCACCCACAGAGTGTCTTGAAGAATGGTAGACCCCGCTCCGCCGCCCTAGATAGGAAGCAGCTTAGGGCTGCCATGCGGCCCGCCAGCCTCTGGACTTCCCTCATCGTCTTGGGCGGCTCCATACCCAGGATGGCCTCAACCTTATCGGGATTCGCCTGGAAGCCCCATCCGGATACGAGGAAGCCCAGTAGTTTGCCCGCCTGCACGCCGAAGACGCATTTGTTGGGGTTGAGCTTGATGCCGGCCTTCCATAGGTTGTCGAAGGTAACCTGGAGGTCCTGGCCGTGCGAAGTAAGCTGCCGGGTTTTGACTACCACGTCGTCGACGTAGGCTTCCACGTTCCTCCAGAGTTGGGCGGCGAGGGCAAGTGCAACGAGGCGGGTAAAGGTAGCGCCTGCATTCTTCAAGCCGAAGGGCATCCTGACGAAGTAGAAAGTCCCAATCGGTGTGATGAAACTGGTCTTGTCCTCGTCGTCTTCGGCAATGTATACCTGATGGTAGCCAGAGTAGGCATCCAGGAAACTCATTAGCTCGCACCCGGCGGTAGCGTCGACCAGTTGATCAATGTGTGGCAAGGGGTAATTTGGGCACGCCTTGTTGAGTGCTGTGAAGTCAATGCACATATGCCAGGCCCCGCTGGCCTTTTTGACCAATACAGGGTTGGCGAGCCACTCTGGGTGGTGGACCTCGCGAATGACCCCGGCCCGGAGAAGCTTCGCCACCTCCACCTTGGCCGCCTGCTGCCGATCCATGGACATACGACGAAGCTTTTGCTTGACCGGCTTGGCATCAGGGCGGACCGCCAAGCGATGCTCAATTATTGCGCGGTCTACGCCCTTAATGTCCTCCGGTGACCATGCAAAAATGTCGGCATTGTTCTGAAGCACTTGGAGTAGGTCTCGCTCGACCTCCGTAGGGAGCCCCTCGCCAATGGACACAAACTGCCCCTCCGCCTGGAGAGGCACCTTTTTGACTCCACCTTCGGGCCGAGGCTTAGGCGTCCATCCCGGAGCGGAGGGCGTATCGCCAAGCATGCCTGAGAGGACGTGCACCGGGTGGTGTAAATCCCGGTTGCTGACTTCGACGCGTCTGGCGAGGTTCTGGTCGCCGAAGACAGTGATCACGCCCTCCGGGCCTGGGAGCTTCATACATAAGAAGGCATGGTGCGGGATCGCCTCGAGGGAGTTGATGGCGGGCCGTCCCAATATGACGTTGTAGGGGTGCGGGATGTCTACGACGTCGAAGATGACATGCGCGCTTCGGGTGTTACCCTCCTGGCGGAATGTAACTGGGAGGGACACGTGTCCTATGGCCTCCAGCGGTTGGCCTCCGAAGCCTTGAAGTGGAGCTCCTAACTGCTCTAAGCGGCTTCGGGGGACTCCCATACGATCGAGGGCCCCCGTGAACAGAATGTTCGCAGAGCTCCCCCCGTCGACGAGGATGCGCCTGACGTCATGGCCTGCGATGTGAGCTTGAATGACTGAAGGGTCTTGGTGAGGGAACTCCACACCCCTGGCGTCATTCAGGGTGAAGGTGATGTTGCGGGGCGGCACCCACGGCTGCGGCTGCTCCAGGGAGCCCCTGATAGGGACCCTCCGGTGATGGCGCTGATGGAGCGGCACCACGTGCCTTCCCCGGATGAGGCCCGAGCTTCGGCCGTCATCCGTCGCAGCTCCATAACCTCGATGCAGGTCTTCGTGTGGTGGTCGCCGTAACCGTGCACCTCACACCACTTGTCGTAATCTAGAATTTCTTCTTCCGCGCGGGGTCGCCCGTCGCGGTCTGGTCCGCCTTCGCATCCCCGGCCCCCTCCCCACGAGGTGGGGGCGGGTCCTCGAGGGGCGTTCTCGACGCCGAGGACATGGCGGGCCTTTTGTGGCCTGCGCTGGTGATGTCGGGGCTTGCGCCTGCTCCTTGAAGGGCCTTCCTGTTCCCCGGCATTGCTACCGCCAGGAGTGTCTTCCCGGGGTTCTCGTCTACGGCCCTGCTTCGGGGAGTCATCACCCGCCCCCCTCGTGTGGCAAGCGCTTCGCTTGGGCGAGGTTGGGGGCGGTGGCGCTGTGTCTCCGCGCATCTTCCTCTGCCCGCGCATACTCCTCCATTTTGTCGAAGAGTTGGCGACTGTCTTGATAGGCTTCCGCGCGTTGTATTCGGCCATGGGGCCCGGACGAAGGCCCTGTATGGCCGCGTTGAAGACGGTTGTCTCATTAACGTCCTTGATTTGGCAGCGCACCTTCGCGAAGCACTTGGAGTAGTCCCGAAGCTTCTACGAAGGTTTCTGCTTCACTGCGAAGAGCTGGTCTGCGTTGACCCGCGCGACATAGTTCCCTTGAAAGTTGTTGTAAAGGCGATCGCGGATCTGTTCCCACGCGTAGATGGGGTTTGGCTCTATGGTGAAAAATCAGGAGAGCGCCACTGCTTGCAACGCGAGGGGGAGTCCCTTCGCCTTCGTGGTGTCATCCCCGCCCGCAGCCTCGACTGCGGTTTCGTATACACGCACAAACTCCCGGGGGTCCGTATCGCCTTTGTATGGTTCGATGACGCTGAGGAATTTGAAGTCTTCGGGCCACGCCGCTTGCTGTAGTCCTGCTGAAAGCGGGGACTCTGGATCGACGCGTCGCAGCGGCACGCGGCTGGATGTGGGGGCATCGCGGCTGTCTGCCCTTTCTGGCGTGGGCTCTGGCGCGACCACTGGCGCGGCCTGCTGGCTCCGAGCCTCTTGCATGTCTCGGACAGCCCCGCGAAGATCCCCTAGCTCCCGCTGGAACGCGTTGAGGGCCGCCAGTAGGGCGCTTTCCACCGTCGGTGCGGGCGGGGCCGCTGGCACGCCCAGCGGACGGGTCGGCACGGGTACGATCGCCTCGCAAGCTCCCGAGCTGTCGATCGCTCTGTTGTGGCTGCCCCCAACCGCCCGGTCCGCGCTACCGGTGAGCGTTGCGGGGTTGGTCGTTGCAGTGCCGATGACGGGGTTGGTCGTCGCAGCGCCAGCAGCGGGGTCGATCGTCGCAGTGCCGATAACGGGGTTGGTCGCCGCAGAGCCGATGACGGGGTTGGTCGTCGCAGCGCCAGTGACGGGGTGGGTCGTCGCAGCGCCAGTGACGGGGTCGGTCGTCGCAGCGCCAGCGGCGGGGTCGGTCGTCGAAGTGCCGATAATGGGATTGGTCGCCGCAGCGCCAATGACGGGGTTGGTCGTCGCAGCGCGAACGTCGACGTCCGCGACCACCGCGCCCGCGCCGTCACTCGCGCCCACGACAGCCGATGCCGAAGCCCTGGTACCCACGCGACGCTTCGACCCAGCCGCCTTCGTTCTCTTCGCCGCCGTCGACGAAGCTTTTTTCAGTGCCATCCTTCTTCGGATTTCAGGCTTGCTCCTGTCCTCCCCACGGACGGCGCCAACTGTTGTGGTTACAGACCAAACAGAGAGAGATGTGGTAGTGGAGAGTTGGGAGAAAGTGATGACCTCTGGCCTCCCCCCTAGCCTTCCCTTGGTATATATATTCATATGGGCTGTGCTTTTACAATTGTGCCCTTACATTGGTACCTCCCTGTCAGGGGTATTTAAGCCATTAGATATGTCCCATTTTGGGCCCTATAACCTTCTAACAGGCCTGCTGGGTTTAGGTGGGGGCCACCCCTACAACAGGGGGATTAACCCCGAACTCGGGTGGCAACTCAAGTTCATATGCATTATCATTTATTTTCTCAATTATCTTAAAAGGACCAGCAGCTCTTGGCATTAATTTAGACTTACGCAACTCTGGAAATCTATCTTTTCTCAAGTGCAACCAAACCAAATCACCCGGTACAAGTTTAACTTCCCTTCTACCTTCACTACCAGCAATTCTATACTTTTCATTCATCTTTTCAATATTTGCTTTAGTGGTTTCATGCAATTTAAGAATAAATTTAGCACGCTCTTTAGCATCATTATGTGTTCTCTCAGTGGTAGGTAAAGGCAAAAGATCAATAGGAGCACGGGGGTTAAATCCATATACTACCTGGAAGGGACTTACCTTGGTGGTGGAGTGTTCCGCCCGATTATATGCAAACTCCATATGCGGCAAACACTCTTCCCACATCTTCAAATGGCGCTTCAAGATCGCTCTCAACATGGTGGACAATGTTCGATTCACTACCTCTGTTTGTCCATCAGTTTGGGGATGACAAGTTGTAGAAAATAGCAACTTTGTCCCCAATTTATTCCACAAAGTGCGCCAAAAGTGACTCAAGAATTTTGCATCGCGATCTAAAACAATAGTAGAAGGCATACCATGCAAGCGAACGATTTCTTGAAAGAATAGGTTAGCAATATGAACAGCATCGTCACTTTTATGACAAGGAATAAAATGTGCCATCTTAGAAAAACGATCAACCACCACAAAAATACTATCCCTCCCCCTCTTAGTCCTTGGCAATCCCAAAACAAAGTCCATAGATATATCAGCCCAAGGAATAGAAGGAACGGGAAGAGGCATATACAAACCATGTGGGTTCAACCGCGACTTAGCTTTTTGACATGTGGCGCACCGAGCCACGAACCGCTCTACATCTCGTCTCATCCTTGGCCAAAAGAAATGTGTGGCCAGCACCTCCTCCGTCTTCTTGGCACCAAAATGTCCCATCAATCCTCCTCCATGTGCCTCCTGCAAACAGCAAAAGACGAACGAAACCAACTGGAATGCATAGGCGGTTAGCTCTAAACAAAAACCCATCATGTATCACATATTTGTTCCATGTACGTCCCTCTTTACAATTTTCCATCACATCTTTAAATTCATCATCATTAACATATTGTTCTTTAATTGTTTCAAGCCCAAATATACGACAATCAAGTTGGGACAGCATAGTATATCGTCTAGACAAAGCATCAGCAATAATATTATCCTTCCCTTTCTTGTGTTTGATGACATAAGGAAAAGATTCAATAAATTCAACCCACTTTTCATATCTACGATTCAGTTTGTTTTGACTTCGAATATGTTTTAGTGATTCATGATCAGAGTGAATAACAAATTCTTTAGGCCATAAATAATGTTGCCACGTCTCTAATGAACGAACAAGAGCATACAATTCTTTGTCATACGTGGAATAATTATAAACAGGTCCATTCAATTTCTCACTAAAGTAAGCAATGGGTTTACCTTCTTGCATCAAAACGCCACCAATGCCAACTCCACTAGCATCACATTCAAGCTCAAAAGTCTTACCAAAATCAGGAAGTTGCAGCAATGGCGCGTTAGTAAGCTTGTCCTTCAAAAGAGCAAAGGACGCCTCTTGTTCTTCTCCCCAATGAAACGCAACGCCCTTCTTTGTCAACTCATTCAATGGGGCTGCAATGGTGTTGAAATCCTTCACAAAGCGGCGGTAAAATCCTGCAAGTCCATGAAAGCTCCGCACTTGTGTCACGGTTGTGGGCATTGGCCAGCTCTGTATAGTGTGCGCCTTGGCTTCATCGACCTCAATTCCCTGCGAGGTCACAACATAGCCAAGAAACGATACTCGTTCGGTGCAAAAAGTGCACTTCTCGAGGTTACCAAATAAACGTGCAGCACGCAAAGCATCAAAAACAGCACGTAGATGATTAAGATGTTCAGTTAAAGACTTGCTGTATATCAAGATATCATCAAAATAAACCACCACAAATTTTCCAATAAAAGGACGTAAAACCTCGTTCATTAAACGCATGAAAGTGCTAGGTGCATTAGTTAAACCAAAAGGCATTACTAACCACTCATATAAGTCGAACTTGGTTTTAAAAGCAGTTTTCCATTCATCTCCTAATTTCATTCTTATTTGGTGGTATCCGCTTCTCAAGTCTACTTTAGAAAAAATTATAGAACCACTTAACTCATCAAGCATGTCATCTAGCCTGGGAATAGGATGACGGTACCTTATTGTGATGTTGTTAATGGCTCTACAATCTACACATATGCGCCAACTGCCATCTTTTTTTGGAACCAAAATAACTGGAACAGCACAAGGACTAAGGCTCTCACGTACATACCCGCGGTCCAAAAGGTCTTGGATTTGGCGCTGAATCTCCTTAGTCTCCTCGGGGTTGGTTCTATAGGCAGCTCGATTTGGCAAGCTCACTCCAGGAATCAAGTCAATCTGGTGCTCAATCCCTCGAATGGGTGGAAGTCCTGGAGGTATCTCGGTGGGAAACACGTCACTATATTCCTGCAAAAGGTTAGTGACAGAAGGTGGCAAAGTGCTAGCTATTTCATCAGTGGAAAATAAAGCATCTTTGCATATCAAAGCATAGCACACATCATTAATCTCTGCAAGATCAGATTTAGTAGTAAGCATAACAGGATTTTTCAATTTAATTCCTTGCTGTTTTTCAGTTTTAGCATCAACTTGTTTAGTTTCACTAGCAACTCTCTCTCTATCAGCTTGTACAATTTGTGCAGGGGTCATAGGTAGCAAAATAATTTTTTGTCCCTTATGCATAAGTGTATATTTATTACTTCTACCATGGTGTGTAGCATCATTATCAAATTCCCATGGACGACCCAATAAAAGAGAACAAGCTTGCATCGGTACCACATCACAATCTACAAAATCAGAATATGTACCAAGGGAAAAATGCACCCGGGCTGTTTGTGTTACCTTTGCCTTACCCGAGTCGTTGAGCCACTGAATATGGTACGGATGTGGATGTGGTTGCGTGGTCAATTCAAGCTTCTTAACCAAATCAGAACTCACCAAGTTGTTGCAGCTTCCTCCGTCAATGATGACTCGTGCACGCCGATTTTTAATGACGAAGAAAATCTGAAACAAGTTATGGCGCTGCAGCTTCTCTGCTTTCTCCATCTGTGTACTGAGAACTCGCTGTACAATGATGGCTCGATAGTTGCCTGCGTCGTCTATGCCTAAAGAAAGACCATCTTCATCATGATCATCGTCCGAGGCAGCTTCATCAACAATGTCTTCCTCTATATCAGAAGTGCTAATGTAGCCTCCATCTTCTGTAGCAATGTATGCCCGCTTGCTAGGACAATCCTTCTGCACGTGACCAAGTCCATGGCAGCGGTGGCACTGAATGGAAGAAGAACGCCCGGTGGAAGCCACAGATGGTGCACTCTTGGCCGGTTCCTGCAAACGAGTCTTACCAGATTCCATGGTGCGTGCGGCCGAAGGTGAAGGAGCTGAAGAACGTGTGCTCGCTGGTGGAGCTGGAGGACGAGCACTTGACGAAGGGAACGGCTTCGTTGGCGGTGTCGTCGTCTTGGGCGTGAAGGAGCTGCTGAAGTTGCTCCTGCTCCTTGGCGGCTGTCGTCCCTGCAATTCTTTTTCTGCAAGCATAGCAAGCTGGAACAAATGGTTGGTAGTAGTAAATTCTTTATAATCAACACTATCCTGAATTTCACGCCTCAATCCACCATAGAAACGACACACTTTATCCTCTGGATCCTCTACTACCCCACAACGAATCATGCCCTTTTGAAGCTCTACATAATATTCTTGGACATACATATTACCTTGCTCTAAGCGCTGCAATTTCTTACGCAAATCACGTTTATAAGAAGGAGGAATAAAACGATCACGCATTGCTTCTTTTAATCTATCCCATGACTCAGGTTGTAGATGCAAATTAGCTAATTCTTGCCACCAGATTATAGCAAAATCTTTAAATTCACTAGTAGCTTGTCTAACCTTATGATGATCAGGTACAAGGTGGGAAGCAAATTTTTGTTCTACTGTCATCTCCCAATCAAGATATTCCTCAGCATCATATTGTCCATAAAAAGGTGGTATGGTGAATTTAATTTTAGCATAAGGATCATCATTATTAACATTACCACGATTGCGCTGATTTCCATTACCTCTCATACCTGTACGGTTGCGTTGAAGGTGTCGACGCAGGGTGTTCTCGCGTGTCGCCCTCTCATCAACCTTACCATTTCCCCCGAAGACAACATCGTCGTCGTGGATCTCATTGTCTTCCTCTTCTTCGTTGACGTCGCTGGTCTTTGGAAGGTTGGTCTCAAGCTGTTGAACCTTCCCGGTTAGTGTGGACATGCGCCTGTCCACACTCTCAAGCGAATAGCCGACATCCTTCATGGCGTTTTTAACTACATCCGTTAGCTTGGCCACCTTTGCTAGCATCTGCTCCTTCAGGTCCTGCAAGTCACTTTTCAAAGCAGGCTCGTCGTTTGGCATGATTAGTTATCAAATAAAAGCCCTATCAACTATTTATGGGTTGGTAGAATCACACCCTCACACACGTCTTACCAAGTTCTTACCAATGCAAGCAGTGGATGGGACAACCGGCGGCTGGTTCGTGATACCTGTGAGGAAGTGGCACCAAGATTGCAAGGGTCTTTTTCTGTACTGATCTGAAGAATATGTGGAGCTTGGAAGGCACACAAAGAGAAAAATATGTATATGTGGCACACAAGTCAGTAACAGATAGCAATGCTGAATTATAGTCCCAAATACCTATTCTCGTTGCTGGCCTAAGGTGTTCCAAGTACCAGGTGTGTGACAAACAAGGTGGTGAAACAAGTATGATGGACAGCAAGAGTATCTGAATCAAGGACCAAGACAGCACACGCTAACACAGCTCACTTTGCCCTTCTCTATGTGCTCCTCTAGATATTGTTCCTCTTTTGCCCTTCTCTTTTTTTCTATTTTTTGGGCTGTCGTTGTTTTTTTGGGAAACTTTGACTTTTTCTTTTTATTTTTTTGATATTTTTCTTCACTTAGGAGCACACAAGAAGTAACCACAGAAAATTGAGCTCAAACAAGTGAAAGACGTGGCCTGTGGAATTTTCAGAAGATGCGCTCAAAAATGAGAAAAAGCTTCCGGGCTCGGAAAGACGATCTTCTGGGCTGTTTTACAGAAAAATAGATTCGCTGAACTCGGGGACAGACGGATGCGAAATTTTTTTCTGATCAAAAAACATATGAAGTTTGCTGAAAACGGAGTTCGTATGCGAAAGTTATGCCTGTTTTACGAAAGGACTCCGAATTAGAGGACAAAACAAGAAGAAAGTGTGGAAAATTGGCGGAGGCGGCTAGGGTTTGATGGAAACGGTGGAAAAACACACAAACTGGACTCAAACACAAACTAACCAGCAACAAGACTTCGACCTAGGACACAAATTCAACACGATGGACTCTGAGACTGAATTATGCAAAGGCTATGGCGCGGAAGGTTCTAGGACAGGGAGAAAAATGAGTATGGCAGTGGACTATGGGACGAAGGCGAAACACTCGAACTAGGGGATAGATGCGAACCTGACGGTAAACCCGAAGCTCTGATACCACTTGATGGGGACGGGGTTCCTGATCTTCCGTCAGGTGATGATAACTCTCGTTTTGGTGGAACGCGACACACCGATCCGGCTTCAGATCCAAAAGACCCGAACCCTGCAACCGTAGCACCACGACTCCTCTGGTTATCAACCGTGTCACTAATCCGGTTGACCTCGCCAAGAAGGCTAATACCTGCCTGCGAAACGAAGAACACAAGCAAGAACTCGAAAGAACGCAGCTCAAAGAAGTGACAATCTGCAGATGTATGATTAAGATCACGAAAGTGGGGTTTCACGACCGAAGACGGTGACTGTTCGATGACAGATTGATCTAAAGCAAAACCCAACCCTATCATGTGTGGTGACGACTTAATATAAGGTCTAAGGGTCGTCACACGCCCTGGACGCGCCCCCTAATGGGCTCTAAGACGATACACGGCCCAACGGACCAAAAGACGGTGACGCAACACCGTGCAGATTCTGGATGCTGACTTTTTTCGGCGATTCCCGTTGACTCCAGTGGAATTTGGACCTCAAACCAAAGCCATTGGTTAGCCTATGAAATTATCTTTCCATGCATATGTGGGTCGTCGAAAACGGAGTCCGTATGCGTCCTGGGCATCCGTTTTACTGCAGGCTGGTCCTGAAGGCCGAGGCAGACTCGAACTCGAGTTGGACTGGGCCTCCGGCTTGACTTGGACGTCCTTGCTGGTCTTCTCCGCCTCCACACCTCTCTCCATGTACTTCATGACCCTCTCCAATGTTCCTAAGCAAGATAACATCATTAGGTAGCAATCTATTCTCAAAACTATGAAAAGGATCGCTTAAGAACGAGCTCACCTCTAGATTTAATAGTCGCATGCGAGCTCGAGTCATTGGACCTTGCATAACGGTTGGAGGATCAGCGGTTGCATCCGAAGGAGTGATGTCCTCATCAGAAGTTCTCAAACCAAATTGGCAAGAAATGTCACCTGCATTGCGTATAGAACCTTTTGAATCGCACCAATTTCTTTCTCAAGAAGGTCCTCTTGTGCAGGTAGTATTTAAGTGGCTTCAGAATTCTTTTGGGCTAATGTTGCTTCCTGCAAAATGAAAACATCTAAGTAGCTAAGCTAAATGGAAGCAATGATAACAAAGATCACACTAGCATGTCACAAAATGTTCAAGATCAACCGAAAATGTTCAAGATCACAAAATGGAAGCAATGGCGGCGGCTGGATCTCTACTGGCGGCTAGATCTGGATCTGGGTGGGGGCGACGGCTGGACCTCGACCGGCGGCTGGATCTGGGTGGGGGCGGCGGATGGACCTCACCGGCGGATTGTGGACATCACAGATGGTTTTTATAAAAAATCGTATCTGATATTGTGGATATCACAGACGGTTTGTATGAATAACTATCTATGAAAGTTCACAGATGGTTATTAACACGAACCGTCTATGATGTCTCAATTATCATAGATGGTTCGTGTTAATAACCGTCTGGAAAAATTTCACAAACGGTTGTTAGTATAAACCGTCTGTTATAGTTTAATCACAGACGGTTCCGTATGAATCGTTTGTGATGTAGTTGTCCAGTATAGTCTCTTTTGTAGTAGTGAATGGGTTTGGCTTGAATTGCAATCACCGCTCGCCCTGCATCGAGGGACAAAGTTGGGAGCAAAGCTACGGAGAATGGAACATAGGACGCACTGCTTGCAAACCTGGGTACACATGTGGCCCCGCTCGGTTGGGCTGAAAAGCTATGGTTTATGGCTGAAATTGCACTGTAGCGGCTGAAATTTTACTGTAGCTAAAGGTGACTTATTTGGCGTAATTAAATTTAAAAAATTTAAAAATAAAAAAATATGCTAGCTCATCACAGACAATGCAAACGAATACAGGAAAAAAAGAACCGGCAAAAAAGCTTAAAAAAACCAAAAGTTCATAAAAAGACAAAATTTATGAATAGTGAAAAATAAGCCAGAAGCTGAAACCGAAACGAGCGGGGCCTTAAGACCAAGCATAGTGGTTGGGCCGTGTGGGAAGAGGGGTGCCTGCCTTTTTATTTTTTGAAAGTGAAGATGGAGTCCAATTAGGAGTTGTATTTGCTTCAGTTAAAAGAAAGAGAATAAAAAGGACGGACACCCCACTCACGCCTAGGGATGGCAATTGTGCCCGTTTACCCGTGTACCCGTGGGTAAATACCCTAATGGAGCCGGGTATGGGATGCATTTTCTACCCACGGGTATGAAAATGGGGGGAATTCTCTGCCCGTTGGGTAAACAGGCACGGGTACGGGTAAGCTCTACCCGTACCCGTTTCACCCGTTTACCCGCCATGCCATATAACAAAAGTTACAAAAATATGAAAACCCTAACCATACACTCCAGCCCCGAAAATACCCAGTCGGCCTCGGCTCCACTCAACTCACTCGGCCGCCGCCCCGCGCCCCCGTCTCCTCCTTCGGTCCACCAGACTCGCCCTCGTCTCCTCCTTCGATCCTTCCTCGCCGACTCCCGAGATCCCGTCGCCGCCCTGCGCCCCCGTCTCCTCCTTCGGTCCACCAGACTCGCCCTCGTCTTCTCCTTCGATCCTTCCTTGCCGACTCCCGAGATCCAGCCGCGCCCCCACCCAGATCCAGCCCCATCTGCCAGTCGAGGTCCATCCGCCGCCCCCACCCAGATCCAGCCGCCGATCGAGGTCCAGCCGCCGCCCCCACCCAGATCCAGATCTAGCCGCCGGTTGAGATCCAGCCGCCGCCATTGCTTCCATTTTGTGATCTTGAACATTTTCGGTTGATCTTGAACATTTTGTGACATGCTAGTGTGATCTTTGTTATCATTGCTTCCATTGAGCTTAGCTACTTAGATGTTTTCATTTTGCAGGCAGCAACATTAGCCCAAAAGAATTCTGAAGCCACTCAAATACTAGTTGCACAAGAGGACCTTCTTGAGAAAGAAATTGGTGCGATTCAAAAGGTTCTATACGCAATGCAGGTGACATTTCTTGCCAATTTTGTTTGAGAACTTCCCTGGATGAAGTCTGCATACCTGCTGTTGGTTCACGTTATACTTCTTCCAGCATGGTTTACCATCACTATTGCAGCCATTTCTCAAATCCTCAATGTCCTGAGCAATCTGTATGAGAAAAGTTTGCCATGAGGCCATGATGCATATACTGCTTTCACTAAAATGGTAGCTTAGTTGATTATGTATGGATGGATGGCTTCTGTTGCTGCTGTTCGATGTTCTGGACAAATAATTAGTGACTCCTGAAGGTTGCATACTTTCACACACAATTAAGTTTTTCATGGTCTTTTGACTCTTTATATGTTATTATTCTTTTTTTATTGAGAGATTATATGTTATTATTCTTGACATACATTGAGTTGTTGGTTATTTTTGCTAGACCTAGATATTGGTAGCATTTCAAAAACGAAGTCCATCTTGTTTGTTACCTGCTTCCGTCTTTAATTTGCTAGAAGTTGCACTATGCCAACTAATGAAATTGGTAGAGATGATTTTCCTGAAATGGTGTGTAGTTTTTGTTTTGAGCTTTGCAAAATCACTGAGCCGGGTATTTCATTGGTGATGTATTTTAAACGGGTATGCCCGCAGGCGATGGGTACCCGCAGATGACGGGTATGGGCGAGGTTTTTACCCGTGGTCCTTCGCGGGTATACCCGCGGGCGTAAATTAGGGTCGCGGGTACTGGTATGGGCGAGTACTATCCGTACCCGCCGCGCTCGATTGCCATCCCTACTCACGCCACAGCACACACGCTGAAAATTTGTAGAGGTTTTTGGGCCCACAGAGTACGGACATACACATTCCCAGTGAAAACATATACCTATGTGTACTTCGAATAAATAAAGCACACCACAGATCTTAGAGATCGAACTCTAGGCCCAATGGCCTAGCTATTTGGGCCGGCCTTAACCTGGCCGAGCAAACGCTGGACGAGAGCAGATTACGTGAAGATTCTGTGAAGAGACAGAGTAGTGTAGTGTGTTGTATACGTGTATTTCTCCAGTCTTACCATACGTTATTATCTGCCAGTAAATGAGTAGGTTGACGTATAACTATCCGACTTGTATACTATTTTTTTAGACCACATGTATTTTTATGTCCTATTCATCCGATCTCTCGTCTCTCAACTCAGAACAACCAATGCATGTCTACAACAACTTCAGAAGATAGTAAATCTGAATTCTTACCGGGTTGAATGAATCGCTGTGAAAGTTCTATTACCTGCATGCTGAATAATTCTTTTCATATGTTTCGACTGAGCAGTGCGTGTTGAACTGAATACTCGTGTTGGGACTTGGGACAGAATAGGCACTCAAATTGCAATCTTGGTGTGTGACAACTCTGGGAAAATTTAGAAAACTTAATACCTGCAAATAACTAAATTTCTATCTTAGAAAAGTACAAAAAAATGAATCTGCCAGCACAGATATTTTAGTTCCATACCCTTCTGCTCCTCCAGTTGTAAGCAGCTTCCAGGATCTTCATCCCGGGTGCCATGGCATCTTCATCAGGGAACACATATTCGAGGTACTCCTCACATCCTACAATGGCGTCGCCGTCGGCACCAAGAGGCCTCTTCCTCTTGACCCTCCTCGGCACCTTCTTCAGAACCAATTCCACATTCCCAAGGCCGCCAAAGTTGACCTCCCTGGTGAGCCATTCTTGGAGAAGCATTGCTCTTTGCTCCTTCAGTTGAGGAGCACAGTTCCTGAAGTGCTCGTCCCCCCTTTCGAACACGGAGCGGCACCTCCGGACCCGCTCCGCCTTCTCCTCCTCGCTCTCGACGCGCCCACCGCAGAAGCAGGTCGTGGCCTCGAACTCCGCGTAGCTAACCCACACGTTCAGGTGCTGCGTCCTACCAAGAAGCCTCTCGTAGAGCTGCCTCGCTTTGTCGAATTCACCTTCGTGGATTTCAAAAAGTATATAGTCCTTCCACAGCACCTCCGGCGTGTCGAGAGCCAGCTGGGCGACGGCGAGGTCATATATGGAACGGGCACGGTCGGTCTCGCCGAGTTTCTTCTCCAACTCCGCGTAGCTCCTCCATGCATGACAGTTTGCCGGCGTCGACTCGATGAACTTCTCGGATAGAAGCCTGCACCGGCCGACGTTGCCTAGCTGCAGCTCGATCTCAATGTACCTCCTGAACAGCTTGCCCTTCGGCGCCACCCCGATCGCGTTGCCGAGGACTCGCCGCGCCGCCGCGAGATTCCTCTGCCTGATCTCAAGCTCGGCAGCAATGATCCATATCTTGGCGAAGGTGAACTTCTTGTGTGGGATTATCCTGAGGCACTCCCGGTACACGTCCCGGGCGCGCTGCACGTCCTGCGCCTTGAGCTCCTCGAACAACCCGTAGTTGATCCAGAGGTAGATGTACCGATGCCAGTGCCGCTTCTCCGGTGCCGGCGGCACATTGGCGACGGCACGTTTGTAGAGCTCCCTTACCCTATCGTTGTTGCCGGCGCCGACGCTCTCCTCCAGCCTGATGTAGTCGAACCACAAGTCGTAGCTGAGCGGGTTGGTGGCCACGTCGTGCTCGTACTCAGACCTCCGTTTCGTAACAATGGTGTCCTCGATGTCATGGCGGTCCCCGAACAGCTTCTCGAGCGCGAGCAGCTTCCCGCGTAGCTCCTCGGCGCGGTGCTCGGGCAGGTGGCCGCTGAGCGCGTGGTTGCATATTGCTCTGGCGCGGTTCGGCTCCCCGCAGCGCTCCTCAAACTCGGCGAAGGCGGTGAGCAGCGCGGCCACACCTTCGTCGTCGTCGCCGCTGGCGAGCAGGTTCGCAGCGCGCTCGTATACCCGCCGCGCGCGGTCCACCTCCTTTTGTCTCGTCTCGAAGTCCGCGTACAGGATGAACGCATCGGCACACGGGTGCGCGGCAACGTGCCGCTCGTGGACGTCCCTGGCGCGCCCGACCTCGCCATGCTGGAGCTCGAACGCGGCGTACGCTTCCCAGGCTGCGGCGCTGGGCCTCCACGCCATCCATCGATCGTAGACCAGGCGGGCGTTGGTCGCGGCGCCGAGGAGCTCCTCCACGCGGACGTACTCCAGCCAGATCCGGTCCACTCGTGGCAGGAGCGCGATGGCGCGGTCCAGGACGTTGCGCGCGCGCCCGACGCGGCCGCCGCGCGCCTCGAACTCGGCGTACCTGATCCACACCGCAGGGTCGCGGTGTCCGGGCGTGCCCTCCAGCGCGCGCTCGTACACGGACCGCGCGCGCGCAGGATCGCCGCCCATGGACTCCTCCCACCGCGCGTACCTCAGCCACGCCGAGGCGTCGCCGTTCCCTCCGCGAGGCGCGCGGCAGACGAGGGCCTCGAACGCCGCGCGCCGGCTGAGCTGGTGCTCGGCGAGCTCGTCTGCGTCGGCGATCTTCAGCCTCTTCTTGCCCGGGGTCGTGGTCCACGGGTGGTCGTCGTTGCGCTCGCGGGCCTCGCGGAGGAGCTGCTCCGCGGTCAGCTGCACCGGCGCCGGCGTCTTGTTCCTGACGCGGCACGCGCGGGGCAGCAGGGACGCCATGGACGAAGGATCGATCCCCCGCTGCTGCAACCAGGGAGTGGAGTTCTGGTGGAACACGGAGGGGAGAGAGAGGGAGAGGAGACGGGCGTGGGCTTATGTAGACGCTGGCCGCGCACCGACAAGTCAAGTGTACCTGAAACGGAAACGGAAACGGAAACGCGTGATCCTATAGTCGAAATCCTTTTCCGGTTCTGATTCGAGATGACCCTTCCGGCTTTTCGTGACTCGCGACTCATGACTGTTTAGACCATTTTAAAAATATTTCTATAATTAAAATATAATTTCGCAATCAACTTTAAAAACTATAAAGACGTTCAAACCCAAAATTTTAAATTACGTTTAAAAGAATCAAAGAAAATTCAGTACGGTCGTAACTCTAACACAAAATCTTGGAACATCCTTTCCTTTTCTAATCTCTATTTTGGTGGCAATAATGTAAGATTGAGTACAACCAACCGTACTCAATAAGTCACATGAGAAAATGGTATATAACTATTTCAAGATATAGGAATATAGTGGTTTTGTCAATGTATTAATTTGTGGATACAACTTTATTTGTAAATATTTTGTAAACATTAAAAAAACAAATAAGAACTTCTTAAGAGATTGTGGTTTCAACAACTTGATTACCACATTACAACATTACCAAATTTACTTATGATTTGTTATTGGAATCACCCATTAAACACAGTTTTATTTATCGAAAGTAGTATTCGAATACCATTTGTAATTTTGATTTTGCAAGATCGGCTAGATGAGATGGAATGATCAAGAAAGGGGATCATACATTGGTGGGAAGGGTGTTAATTTGGATCAAGGCTCAAGTCCAAACCAAATTCACGGAAATTCAATTGTTTTCAAGATTTTGAAAATTCCGGTTTGTTTCATTCTCCGACGATCAACAGCAACTCAAGCGACTCTCTGGGATGTTTAGTTGTCTTTTTCTCTGTTCACTTCCCCTATGAGTTCTGCAGTGACTTCTCTAACGTTTGTCTTTATGGATTTTAAATCTGGACAGGTAAAGGTAAGGGTGTTATTCTTTGGGGCTACGGCTGATGGTTTTTGTTTGCGTTTTTCGAGACGATAGCAGACAATAGAGATGCCAACACAGACGGTGCACGTGGTTTTAGCTTCGAGAAGCCGTTTGGAGAATCCGCTTTCAAAAACTACTCCTTTTAATTCAATTTTGAAGAAGCTAAAAACAAAAAAGTCCAAAAGAATAGGACTAAGTTTTTTTTTTCAAATTCTCCGGCTTGTGTTGGGGTTGTCTTATCATCGAGTGCCTTTCTCCGATGAGACAGTGTGCGTTTTCCCTCGAGGTTTGTTTGGAAGCATTCATTTCTTCCCTGTTAGTTAGGGTTTTGTGTACAGTCAAAATATGGTGATTTAGGTGCACATCTGTGGTGGTTTTAGTG
Source organism: Dendrocalamus latiflorus (assembly GCA_017311315.1). NCBI lineage: Eukaryota > Viridiplantae > Streptophyta > Magnoliopsida > Poales > Poaceae > Dendrocalamus > Dendrocalamus latiflorus. Next base: position 15,121,412 of record CM029668.1, read on the forward strand.
CAGTTGGGGTTTGATTTGTTTCAGTTGTAACCAAGATAAACGAAATCAGTTTATTATTGCTAAGTGGTGATAATTTAGCCTTCAGTTAGCCGATAATTTAGTCTTCAGTTGGCGTATATTTTTCAAAGATTGTTCACTGATAAGTGCTGGTTTGAATTGAATCCTTTTTTAATTTCTCTTTTGGAGTAGGCTTTTTTTAGATATTGAAGTAGGCTTTTAGAGGTGTTATATATGCTATTTATGATTGAAATATAGTTAATGTCAGATAGGTATCCTTGAGCAGGTTCTGACATTTGATGACTATGTTTCTGTTGTACAATTGCACTGCTTGCCTCCCATTGTAGTACTCGGAACATATCTTTTTTTTTTGGTTTCTTTGATCTTTTGATGTGGTCGTCAACTCGTCATTGTCTTCTCTGTCATTAACTTTTTTTTATGTATTCTATCACACTACAAAAGGAATCTAGTAACATTGTACTGTGGGCCAACATTATATATTTTTTAGAACACGCAAAGCTTGCGTGTCTATGCATTAAGAAGGAAAATCAGAAACAGTAGTTAACAATACAGATCACCCACAGCAGCAGCAGGTGCGGAAATTAGAGAGGAAAAGGAAAACAACTGTGAACTAAAGGGTACTATCTCGCGGCGCCAGGCAGTCTAAGCAGCACTATGGCAAATTCTTTTTGATTTTTTTATATTATTTAGTTTTGACTTTTTCGAAAGTCGAAATAAACCAGGTAGCTTCTTCAAATAGTTTCTGTGCTTAAAACCGTGTGTATCATTTGTTGCCGTCTCGAAAAATACAGACAAAAACCACCAGTCGCAACCCAAAAGGACAGAGCCTATCTAATTAGCGGCTATTAGAGCAACTCCAGCAGGGCCCCTACTTGAACCCTCAAACTCAGATTTGAGAGCCAGAGCAAAAAACTGAGCTCCAGCAGGGCCCCTACTTGGCTCTCAAAAATAGGAGGCCTCTCAAATGAGGCCTCCAAGCTCTCATTCCTAGGGGCCCCCTACTCCGGCTCTCATTTTTCAGCTTTTCTCGTTTTTCGTGGAACATTTGTGCTTTCAATTTAAATTCGGAACAAATTTGAATATTCGTATTTGAATTTGTATTTGAATTCATATTTGAATTCGGAACAAATTTGAATGTTATGTGATGAACTTTGTGCTTTCAATTTAAATTCGGAACAATTTTGAATTTAAATTTGAATATTCGTATTTGAATTCGGAACAAATTTGAATTTAAATTTGAATGTTATGTAATGAACTTTGTGCTTTCAATTTAAATTCGGAACAAATTTGAATTTAAATTTGAATATTCGTATTTGAATTCATATATGTGCTTTCAATTTAAATTCGGAATAAATTTGAATATTCGTATTTAAATTCGTATTTGAATTCATATTTGAATTCGGAACAAATTTGAATGTTATGTGATGAACTTTGTGCTTTCAATTTAAATTCGGAACAAATTTGAATTTAAATTTGAATATTCGTATTTGAATTCATATATTTAAATATTGTCCCTCATTGTGAAATCATAAATATTTTATTGTATGTTGTGCTTTTGTCCCATACATATGCATATAGTGTGTGAGGAAATAGAGGGAATTGAGAAGTAGGAGCCCTGTTTTGAGGGCTCCTGCTGGAGTGCAACCCAAAAAACAGGGCCCTCAAAAGTAGGGGGAGCTCTCAAATGAAAAGTAGGGGCCCTGTTTTGAGGGCTATAGCTGGAGTTGCTCTTATAAATAAGTTACGCAACCCCAACTCTCCTATCTAACTCCATTGAGCTACTTCATCCATCACCACTGAGTCCAACTCCCTTAGGTTCGATGCTTTCCCTTCAAACACCCTGGAATTCCTTTCTCTCCATAGTTTCCAGATTACCAACAGGACTAGAGAATCCCAACCCTTGCAGCTCAGTTTTGTGACTCTTTTCCTGGATGACAACTAGGGGCGGATTCACCGGGTAGACTCAACCCACCCTCTGGCCTTCCCCAACCGCCCCCCAGCAAGATGGGCTAGCCCAGGTAGCAAAAGTCTAACAAATCCACCCCCACACCCACTCCAGATGCAAGAGAAAGCATCGAGCGAGAGCACCGAGCATGCACCTGAGTCTTGAGAAGCGACAGCTGACAGCACGAGGAAGAGGAAGCCGGTAGACGGATGGCGGCTAGACCCTGGAGGCTAGGGCAGCACCCTACGGGGACTAGACAGGGTGGTGGGCGATGGCCCAAGCCAGATGTGATCGGCCAGGCGGTAGCCCAAGCCAGATGTGACTAACTGGGCTAGCGAGGAGCGGAGATGGCTTGGGGAGAGGGAGAGAATCGAGAGCTTGAGGGCTCGTCCACTCGGGGAAGGCGGCTCAACGGCCACAGGCACCAGGCAGCTCGGTAGAGATGACATAGCCACAGGCAGCTTGGCGGTCGGTCAGGGAGCAGGGGAAGCTCGGTGGGCAAGGTGGGGAGCAGGGGAAGCCAATTAGGGGAGATCAGGAGAGGGATTGAGAGGTTAAGCCACTGAGGCAGGGAGCAGAGCAGGGGTAACCAGTGCCCAACAGGGAGGAGAGGCCGAGAGGGAGTGATCGAGTGAGGGGTTGAGCTAGTGACAGTGAGGTACTACGACTACTACTACTACTAACAAATTTAGAAATTACTGTTTATGAGTTAGAATTGATGTATCATACTTATGGTTTCCATTCCAAATTCTAATTACTGTTTATGAATTATGTTGACTCGATGTCTTGATGTAGTTATGAAGCATTAACTTGTATCAAGTTATATTTTGTGTAGTGATGAATTTTATATTTTATTGATAGATTTGCAATAATGGAGAGACGAACTTTGCATAACTATTTCTCAAGCAATTCTAGTAGTGCTCTCCCAACCAATGAGAGCGCAACTCAACCAAAGAGGCTTTAATTAGAATTTAATCATAATGAAATTATTACCGATCTGACACATTGAACTCTAATAGAAGATTATGCCAATAAAACTAGAGATCAAGTGAAGAGAGTATATTTGTTGAATGGTCCAACTCGAGCAATTGGGCATGCCTTTCCAAAAACATTGGATGGTAAAATGTGTAGATCCTTTCGAGATTCATATTTTAATAAGCTTGATTGGTTGGTATATAGTGTAGAAAAGGACGCCACTTTTCATTTCTATTGTTTTCTTTTCAAGAAACTGGCACAACCAAACACATTTAGGAGTGATGTATTTACAAAAATTGGGTTCTCTCATTTGAAGACATCTATAGATGCTTTTACTATATATGTTGATGGTACAAATAGCATCCACAACATTGCAAGGGGTGAGTGTGATGACTTCAAGAATCAACAGTCAAGTGTGTTTAGTAAAATGAGTAATTACTATAAGGGGGCCAAAATTGTATACAAAATTCATTTGACTTCTTACGAGGATTAAATAATTCATTAAATATGGCTTTACTACTTAATTAAGGTCGCAAAACCCTTGTGGTCGTAAGCCTCCAAAGGCATTTTCCCGAGTACCCCTAGTTGGAAGCCCACTGTATATTTTACCCAACCAGTAACCAATCATAGATCTCGTGAACTAGTATAAGAGCTTGCCTCCTGGCAATTCTTTCCTGTGCGACAGATAAAACACATGCTTTATCCCTTACCCAAACCACACGATGATTCAGCCTTACATCTCTGACAATAACTGTCCTGCAGTTGTCTCTATGATTCTCTCCCATTGACAATAACTGAAGATTAGTTATTATCTGATCTTTCTCTGTCAACAACTACTTGCTCAACTAGATAGGACGATTCAACAAGGCATCTACTCATGCAGATAACTGATACCCCTTTGATGCTATTTAAAGATTGACGAGAGAAGACACAAACAACATAGAAGAGTAAACAAGACAATCCAGAGAACAACACTAGAGGCCAATTCTGGAGAATCAATCAAGATCTCCCAACCAGTGTGAAGATTATAGAGACTAGAGTATCTTGTAACTAGTTCATAGTAATAAAGACCACCCCCATTCTCCTCCTAAATCCTTCTAACAGACCTAGCCTTTTCCTCACAATTTGTAAGATCGACAACTTGATCATCGACAGCTGGTGTCGCCCGTGGGGAAGAAGGTGTTGAGTCCTTAAAGGTTCTCATCCGCAACATCATTTTCCAAAGCTGCTGTCAACATTGCCCATGTGATCATGGTAGAAACTTGGGATAAGGAGAATTAGTTTCATATGGCAAACTACGTCAATCTCGACATGGGCGCATGCATCTGCATCATGGAACATGATGCATCCTCGTCATCATCCTCCATCCCAAGCTCGCTAGTCTTTGAGACCGGCGAAATCAACCCAATGAAAGAAGACACGCCACCCCAATCATCAATGCTACCTAGGGAATTAGGCGTTCCAGCCTTGTTGGAATGCCCAGGCACCATGGCAAGCCCAACATTTTCAACCAGCAAACACGATAGGAAGAGAATGATGCCATGATCCGAGAGTCAGAGTACTCTCAATACAGTCATGGACGACTGCTATTTGCCAACAATTCCTACATATAGTGGGAGCCGATCGACACCTAGTCATGGTGTCATTGAAATTAGCCTCGATAGAAAGCTAGGCGAAGACAATAACACTCACCATCCGATTGGGAATTCATCGAATTAGGTTGAGTCCACCACACAGTCCCCCACAAACGGTGGTCTCCAATTGTTCTCTGTCGTGGAAGCTCCTTGCCGAAGTGATGGAAGGCTCTCCCTTAGTTTCGATGGGAGTTCGTCGGGAGATTCCTGCTAGAAGCATGAAGTTAATGCAATTGGTAATACCGCTATAGATGCTATGCAAGGTTCTCCATGATAGATCCTTTCATGGTCTGCTGGTCAGGATGGTATGAACACTTCTACCTCACCTAGAGGAGTAAGAAATAATGGAACTAGTAGACATTGACTGTCTAATTTGCCTATTTCTAGTTCTCCATGCTTGCTAAGTCACGTGGGGCGAGCAAGGAACTCGGGGAGAAACTCGAGCCATCATACCCTTTATGCCGATAGGAACACTCGAAGACCTTCGGTAACTATTCAAAATATGTAACATGTGCATGATATTCTTAATAACCAGACTCTGCTCTAGCAGAAATCCCAGGATATGTTCAAGTTGTAGGTCAAGTATCAGAGACCCTCTAGCAAATCGTGCGGCACATAGAGATGTATCAGGAGTAAAGGCAATCTTAGAGCCAAACATTGTCTTCATCTGTGCATTCCTCGCAAGGCAAAAGCTAACATGGTTGAGCTGACAATAATCTGTTAGTAGGCACAAGACCTACTCAAAGGTTTTGATAAGGAAGTCAGAGGGAAGAATGCTTTTTGATAATGAAGCAACTCCTCATCATGAAAGACAAAATCAGGGATATGGTTTAGATGATCTACGTCATCATCTGAACCAAGTGTTTGGTCAAAGGCACCATTTGAGTGCCCACGACCAGATAAGGGCACCGGTCCCCCACTACAACTATCGAAGGACTAGCAACTACAATCTTTATCTCATATTCTGTTGAGATTGTTATGAATTACCAAAAAGGGAAGATTGTAAAATCTAGTCCCTGTATTATGAGTTAATGGTGAAACTTGGTAATTGATGGCAGTTGATTTGTGGACTAACATTTTCCATGAGTTGGATAAATAGGTTAGATGTCACAAATGAGGGTGACTTTGGATAACTTCATGTGGTGAAGATCATCAAGTCATGAGGGTGACTTTGGATGACTTCATGTGGTGAAGATCATCAAGTCGAGATGGAAGATGGTTTCTTGTGTTGAAGGCCATTAAGAGAAAGATACATCATGAGTTGATGCATGTCCAAGAGGACATGATCATGTGTTGATCATCAAGTCAAGTGAAGATCATCATGAGTTGATGGAGTTGACGAAAAGGATGCATCATGAGTTGATGCATATCAAGACAATAACTAAAGTCAAAAGTATGACTAGCTAGGGCTAAGGATGTGTTCCTAGTCTTTTACCGGTCTTGGTGTTTGGTTAGAAGACCGGATTGCAAGTATAGATTGCCGTACTATTAAGAGGGGTCATGTGTAATAGTTTGAGTTTCATCATGTGTTGATAACTCAACCTCACCTCTAATAGCTCATCTTGGCATGAGGTTTGTATTTGCAAATGTGTTTTACAAATAGTTGAAACTCACATGTTAAATCCTTGTAACATGGAACTATGCATTGCAAATGTGTTTTGTAAGTGCTTGAAAGCCATGTTTCTATTCTTTGTGATATAAAATTTATATTTGCAAATGGTTGAAGCTCATATTCAATCCTTGTGTCATGATTCCAAAAGTGTGCAAATATATTTTGCAATTTGTTGGGAATCATGTTTTGTACTTGTATGCATGATACTAAAGTTTGCAAATGTGTTTTGCAAAATCTGGTGAAGTATCTGCATTTCTCACTACCAGCGTTGTAATCATGGAACTACCGCGTGCGTTGGTGATTGAAGACTTGTGTGGTCGAAGACCAAAGCGGTCGAGCCCAGGTGGTCAAAGACCAGAGTGGTCGAATCGACTTGGTCAAACCAACGTGGTCGGAACGAACGTGGTCATAGGCCTTTGTGGTCGTAAACCAGCATGGTTGGGATCTACGTGGTCGTAGGCCTTCGTGGTCATAAACTAGCATGGTTGGGATCGACGTGGTCATAGGCCTTCGTGGTCGTAAACCAGCATGGTCGAACCAGCGTGGTTTTAAACCAATGTAGTCAAACCAGCATGATCGTAAACCAGTGTGGTCGAAACCAGCGTGGTCGAACCAGCGTGGTCGAGACCTGTGTGGTTGTAAATCGATGTGGTCAAAACAACGTGATTAAAACAACGTAGTCGAAGATCGATGAGGAGGTCAGAGATCTGTGTGATCGAAGACCAAGTGGACCAGGGTAGTCGACGATCGGTGTTTTCAATTGGCTTTGTGTGAGCGGTCCGATCAAATCTGTGCGAGTGGTCCGATCAGAGAGTTAAAGTATTAGCTCTGTGTGAGCAGTACTACCAACTAGCGGCAATACCAGCTTTGTGTGAGTGGTACTACCGGCGAGCAAAAATGCCAGTTTGTGTAGCAGCACGTTTTTTCCGGAGAGACACCTGTGTGGAGTCTTCTTATCCCCGGTGAGATTAGTAGTTCCGCATGTGTGGTGTGGTCCTTCTGATGATCGGAAGTACCAGAAAATGAATGTCGGAACTTCCGATTTTGACTGTAACGGCTAGTTTTCTAACTGTTGCTGAGGGGAGCGGAAGTACTAGCCGTATGCCTACAGTGCTTCTGATCTCCCTGATTTTTCAGAGATCTGACTCCAACGGCTAGTTTTCTTGTGTGGGGTATAAATACCCCCTTGTGGCCGATTGGAGACGGTGTTGTTGAACCTATTTCTATTCCCTTGAGCTAGTGTGAGGACCTCTACTCAATGTGCATATGTTACACCTTGTGACCATGGAGAAGGGTCTAGATTGCATGTGTTGCACCTACCTGGAGCGGGAAAGAGTTACCACTAGTGGATTTGAGGTGGAAGGCTTAATTTATGGAGCCGGTCCAATTAGTTTGGGCTTACCTCAGCGTGGACTAGGGGAGACCGGCAAATCTCTGATCACGGTAAAAAGAGATCGTGTCTATTGTGGTTTGTTTGCTTGTGCTGAACTCACCTTCAAGCAATTTACTATCATAGAGTTAAATTGATTGCTTGTCATCCTAGAACTACAAACCTTGACATAGCCTTAAGGTGTTGGTGCACTTAGATGAACTTATTTGATCTAAGCACTATTGTGTTAAACCAAATTGATTTAACCTTCTGCACTGTATACTTGGTTTAAACAAATAGAAAAGGTCTATAAATTGATATTAATTGAAAGAAGAATTTGTAAGACCGTATATTCACCCCTCTCTAGTTGGCCTCCTCGATCTTACACCAGGTTGGGGGAATCATTGGTGCCGTATTGGCAAGCATTACACAACCCTTGATATGTGGCGCATAGGATGGCTAATCCCTAGCTGTACTGAGGCATCACCCCAACCTCCGCGTTAGCTAATGACTTGGTGAGGCGTATGAACTCGGGGTTACAAATATCACTATGTGTGGCTGAAAACATGTTCCAACTAAAGAGCTAAATAAGGTATGTGACGAGGTACGTCTTGACGACCTTGATCGGTGCATCTTGCGGGCACACACTGAAATATTTTAGCCAAATGCGATGGACACCACGAGCACCTTCCGGGACAGCCAGGCCAAATCGTACGCCAGCTTGTCCCTCCAGTCCACTGGTGCAAGGGTTGCAATAAGTGCATCACCCCGAAGAGGGAGACCAGTCAAGAACAAGACGTCCTACAGAGTGACTATCATCTCACCCCACCGAAAGTGGAATGTGTGCGTCTCGGGCCTCCACCTGTCCACCAGTGCCGAGAGTAGGCTGTTGTCCAGGGTGAACTAGCATCCAATGGAGACCAGCCTCGCAAAGGACAACAAGCCTGTGGCCCGCAAGATTGGGATATAGCGATCGTCCAGCTCCCAATCATCCATCCCTCCCCGCAGCTTGAAGTGCGGGGGGCCATCCGTGTCACCCGTGATTGATAATGCTAATAAAATAATACTAATTGAAATTTACAACGAAATAAACAGTACACACACATATATACATACGCGTACACACATATATGCATACGTATATATATATCATATATATATATACACATGTCATGTATATATATATAGGTATGTACATATGCATTCATGCATGCATGTATACTAGCTAAATGCCCATGCGTTTCTATAGATTTAAAAAATTTTAGAACATGTTTGTTTTGCAAATTGACAATCCAATTGTAATTCCTTCAGTTATAGAAAAAGAATAAATAGATCCTACGTGTGATAATATTATGTTTTGATTTTCTCATTTGGTTGATCAATCATAAACCTTAAAACTAATCCTTTTTGTAAGAAAGGAGAACACATTAGTGCCCTCTAATAATTGAATAATCAGTTAGAAGTATGTAGGTGCAATAAGGAAGAAACAAAACACTAACAAGACAAATAGTAAAACACTGCCTGCAGATTGTTTTTAGGAACAAGTGAACCACTTGCCTACATAATCTTATGAAAATCAGTTATATAGAGATTTACGCTACTGTAAGGGCAACCCATTCTATAAATTTTTGAAGGGGAAATCAGAAAGCTAGCAACAGATCACTCGGAACAACAGACGTAAAAGGAGACAACATAAATAAAGACAAAAGGCAATTTTTTTTGCTCAATGTTCATAATTCTCTTCGCAGCTATACATCCGTTCCTCTGGTTGTCTTAATGGGATAAAAATCAAGACATCTTTCTATTAGCTGTTAATGCTATTAATGAGGTGTAGTAGTGTAATGCCCTACATTTTTAGACTAAACCTAATGTGCATCGCTGTGGCTTGCAGTTCAGAACTTTAGATATGCTTACATCTGCTTTGGATTTCATGGCCTGTAGCGTATCTCCTCATTGTTTCTCGGCACGAGCTCTTGAATTTTACGGTAGTCAGCTTAGCTGGTAGAACATGTCAGCAAGTTCACAAAGTTGAGTCTATTCTTTATGATATTTCATTAATCTCCAAAATTTTACACTCCCGTGGCTATTATATGCCATCTCCTCCAGATTAGCAGAACAATAGTGCTATGTTTTTAGGTGACACTTGGCAAAACTGGTCAATGATAATAAAAAAATAATTCTCGACAATGACAACATTACGATTCATGGAAATGGTCAAAATGTAGTAGAGCCATTCTAGCTGGTAAAAAGACGAGCAAGTCATGCATTGCAAAATGGTGAGAACTATGTTGTAATTTACAACAAAAAAGACTCTGAAGCTAAAAAAATAGGCGCAATAGCAGCTGCAGAATAAACATCAACTCATTTGGGCATGCAAGAAGCAGCCAGAATTCAGAGCATGTGCGGTCTTTTCATGCTACGATGATTACTTTGAATTTGAGTAGGGCATCACATTTGAGCTATGAATGGGACCTTCAATCCAATCAAAGGAAAATCCAAGTCTCATCAGGAGATAACACTTAGGCATCTAAAATATGTTCTTGTAATGAATTTATGCAAGTGTGCAAGACAAGAGGCATAGAAATAAGTTTAAATAAAAATATTGCTGACCATGACAATTTTACCCGGTTCATCTGTGCCTTTCTTGTGCTTCGACTTCAAGTCCATGTCCTTCACTATCACAGTGCTATTGTGCTTGTAAAGCCGTGTAACATCCCCAACTTTACCTTTCTCATGGCCTGCAATGATTTTACTGTATTACCAACCTTAACATGCATCTTGTGCAGCACAGGAAGGCTGTTTGGTTTACACTTCTTCCATTCCCATCGCTTAAGCTGCAATGGAAAAGGAAAATTTCAGACATTTCACAGTAGATAACAAGGTGTGAGACATGTTAAATCCAGAGAGTCGTACTCACCCTCATTTCAATTGGGCATGTCTTGACCATAAGTTTAATCTGCACACCAAATTCACATACAGCTTGTCAGATTTTCATATGAAATAAACATAATGGTTCCTTCCAAAGAAGAGAGAAAAGGACATAATAATTATCAGCTACTGACATACGTGATACGTCCCTAACCTCACATAGTGATCATAATGGTCCAATTAAGAAACTATAGGATCATGGGTTATCTTTTAGTACAAGTTACCTTTTCTTTTGGGAGCAATATTTTAGTAAGAGTTATCACTTCATTCGGTAGTGATTATCTAGACTCACTACTTTCTTTTTCACTTTTTGGGGTAACTATACTTAGTACTGTTTATCCCCTCCTTTTTCTTATTTGTTAGGAATTAGCTGCGAGCAAATTTCTCTAAGGAAGAGGGGTACAATAGGCTATGTAGAAGAGGTAAGAGTTAAGACACATCGGAGAGGATATAGAAAGGATGACAAGTGTTCAGTATAATCAGTGCTATGCTATACTATTGAGGCTGCCGATCATTTGTTATAGGCTATCGCTTTAGTGAATTGAGCTACCTGTTAATTTCCTCATCAACATCTTTTTTTAATAATTTCCACCATTTGTGATTGACAGCTTTGAAGACAAAACTATTTATGGGTCGTATGTGATTTGTGCCAACATGTTAGAACAATAATCGGTGCATGTCTCATTAGTTGTCACAAGAGAATATAATAGCAGAAGTAAACATTAAATGATATTGTCGGTTTAATCTAAAAGACTAATCTTGTCCTTATAAGCCTGTACAGTGGAGATTTATCTTCATCATTTATACTTCCGTCAACATATTTCACATTGGTACAAAAAACAGATATAAACTGAAACTTAATCCACAGTCCATAGGAGACAGCACAATTTCCTCAATGGACATACATACTCAATCTGTGGAGTTCAAACATTCTTTACTTCCATCCAATCCATCCTTGCAATGCCACTATTGGTGAGCTCTAAAATTCTAAATCCCAAGGCAAGGTAGCGTCTCCAGCGAGTCAACAGAGTAGAGCAATAGGAAGAAACAAAGAAAGGAAAGACAGAGATTGAGTAGGGAGGCACAAACCCTAATGGGCGCGACGGAGAAGGTGGCGAGCAGATGGCCCTAGAAGCTACTGGTGCTCGCTGTGCCAGGAGAGGAGATGGAGAGTGCCACCATGGAGCCCTGCAACGCCGCCATGCCAACCATCTTCTTACTCCTCTCTCTCACTCACCCACCCAAATCGCAAACCGCACATTGTATGCTGGTGCGTACGGGGAGTGCGAACGACGGAGGAGGTGGCATGGTACGCAGCGCTACGTCAACGAGCGAGGCGATGGGGGAGACGAGGGAGGACGGAGGGAATGCCTAAGGGTGCAGCGACAGTGGCTAGGTGGGGAAGGAGCGGCTCGATGGATTAGAGTGGATCTAGAGGGCAGTTGCTTTCTTCGATCATGGGAGAAGTGGAGGTGAGACGAGAAATGGGAAGACTATCGTGAGAGAGGATTGGAGGGCCGAGATGGATGGTTCGGATTCTATCTTGAGATCAGATCAAATGGCTGTAAAAATGGGAGGAAGAACGTATCGATGATCACTAACTCGTATTTTTAACAAGTAGAGATATTACATATATGTATATATACATATACATATAAATACATATATATGTATATATTGTTGTAAAAATATGCGGTATAAGCATAATTTTTAATTTAATTCCAGCAATAATAATAAGTATACAAGCATGACAAACATGGCATAGAAATGACTTAAAGAAATGACTTAACCAATATATTAACATATGAATCATATAAATCATTCCAAAAGAAACATATGCTCAACATAAATGTCATATAAGAGTTCAAGACTAGCATGGCCTCAAGTATACTAGTGCATTTAAATGCTAATCTCAATAAAATCTTAACAAATATGACTAGATTTAGCATATGTTCAACAAGTTGAGTTTTCTTAAGTGCTCTCAAAAGGCTAGTTGCACAAGATTTAATCTTGGCCATCTCTGTTATGACAAAATCTAATCTTGATTATATATGATAGTTATAGATTAGATCTTGAGCTCAAATTAAACCTTTCTATTTAACAAACACTAAAAGATCATGAAAATAGCTTTCTGGATAGAGCCGAAAACCCTATCTAAAATCAACATTTCATTCAATCACAGAGACTGCTATTGAATGAATAGGATAATGGGTTCAACAAAGGTGAGAAGAGACCAAAATATCCACTGAACAGATCTAGCACAGGGATCAGTAAGAACATAACATCATTTTTAATGATCGGTGAAAGTAAAACAGATTTAACTGATGGCTCAAGATTAATCTACCATCACATTCATATATAATCTCAGTATAGTGTCACTCTATCACAGAGCAAGCAGTTCACAGACAGGTCTTTGCAATTTTCAAGCCAGTGAAGAAGATATCAAAAATGCAAAGAACCAGCAGCTAATTTATTCACAACAGTGGTGATACTCGAAATCATCGTGAAGAAATCGAATGAGGCAAGGCACACACGCAGCGTTGTCCCAGGAAACCTAGCACCCCTCTGTGCTGCCGCAAAAGAAGGGCGTGGCTGACGGAGATACAATGCCCACTCCAACCTCGAGTAGCCGACGCCGGAGTCAAAGATTAGGGTTGATGCCGCACAAGACAAATGAGAGCTCTAGCCAAGAACGCTCGTTAATACCAAGAACAGGCCACAAATCTCCCACAAAAACATCACAAGTCCGAGCCAAATCAACCTCTAGAGGTCAACCCAAACCTTTCCTATCGGCCAAATCGAAGAAAAGGCTCAAGGAACTGTACGGGGAAACCCTAGAATGGCGATTTGCGCTCCTCAGCCGACGGCAACTGGAGAAAACCCGGCCGGCGGCTTTCAAGACTTGGGATTGAAGAATCATGGAGAGAGATTTGAGATCGGAGAGGGGAGGACTCACTTCTGCTTACTGCCAAATCAGAGAAGAGAGGCGCCATTTAAAGGGGAGCGGGGTGGAGGCCGATGGGTTGCAGCCACGGCTGGCGCCGAAGCGCCCATGCCGGTGATGCCTCCTACACCGCCGCTGCCACTAGACTCGGTCGCCTGAGCGATGCGGACACCGCCGCTCCACCCGCACGCGAAGAGCCAGGCTGACGCGAACGCACAAGCGCACGGGAATTGGATCGTTATCTCCTAAGTCGGCCCACTGACAGGTGGGCCCCACCTCTCTTTTTTTCTTTTTTCTTTTCGATGGGGAAATTACCAAAATACCCTCGCAGAAGCCAACATATATACATACATACATATGTATGTATGTATGTATGTATGTATGTATATATGTATATATGTATATATATGTGTGTGTAATGGCAGCACATATAAACACATATGCACATGTGATGTTTGATATTCTTATATGTGTAATTCATTAAAAGTTGTTAGGAGTAATAGAATTAACTTTGGTAACAGATGTTATGTTTTGTCCATAATTAAGGCTGATGTATATCCTCTGCCACGTCATCTAATATAGCTGATGAAGTGGTGCTTGGCATTTGATATCCTATGCTAAAAGTTATCTTGGATGGCTTGTGTATCAAGTAAAATTTTTGCTTTTTAGCCCAAAATTTGAAAGTTTTTTACATATGGACCCCTGGAGAAAAGTTTTGCAAAAATGGACCCTTCTCTCGGCGCCAAAGCATATGGCGCCCAGGGTACATGGCACGGCGCCATATGCTTTGGCGCCGTGAAATGACACGTCGGAGCCAGGGTGGCATAGCACAGCGTCAAGTCCCACGGCGCCGTGATATACACATACGGCGCTAAAGGCCGTGGCGCCGTGCATCGGGACTTAAGCCCGAGCGCGTGCCTCGGCCCCCAGCTCCCCCTCACTGCTCCTCTGTTCTAACAGTAAACCGCCGCCGCCCCCCTCTATTCCCCCTCTAAATCCTCTCAAATCCACCGATTAATCTCGCGATTTTGCTTCCAAATCGGGCAAGCAAGGTAAACTCTCTCCCCTCCCTTGATTTTTTGCAATAGATATGGATTATTTGAGGTACATTTCGTAGGGCAAGATTTGAATCCCTAGATGAAATTAGTTCAATTATGAGCGATTTTAGGTTACGTTTGCAATGGATTTGCGTAATGTAAGAGAAGTACTGTGTATTTGGATAGGTTTTAGGGTTTGATTATTATTTATACATGGTTGTGTTCGGTTTTAGGTTTTTAGGGTTTCATATACCAAATAGGATGATTTCATGTCAACATGGGCAAGATTGTATGTCCACCTAACCCTTAGTAGCTTTGATTATTGTTTATATTTACATAATTATATTTTTACCACCACCCCTAATTTAGATTTGCATTCTAATTCAAGTGGCAAAGACAACTTATTGTCAATTACACCAAGTTATATATATATATATATATATATATATATATATATATATATATATATATATATATATATATATATATATATATATATATATATATATATATATCAATAATGTCTTTGATAAATATATGTCGGTATTTACAGTTAATATTAGTGACCTAATATTTAAATTATTTACCATAATTAACTTACTAATCTTTGTTGACATGTATTTAACCAAGGGTAAATCAATTTGATTCCAATTATTATTCATGTTGATTCCAATTTCATAATTCAATTTGATTATTATTTTTATTTATAAATCATGTTTTATAAATTTCTTATTTGAATATTTCTTAACCATTGAATTCTAAAATTTATCACAGGATGGCGAGATACCGGCTGCTAGACGAGTTCTACGAGAGGGAGCACCGCGGCAGGCTCACGGAGGACGGCCAGGTACGTGTGTGGTCGAAATGTACATGTGTTCAACTTGATGGTCACGCAGCTAACTTTTATAGCAATTTTCAGGAGATACCCATACTTCGTCCTCGAACCCATGATGGGTTCTAGTTGATGCGCTACGACAACCGCTATACCCCACTGCTGCGCCGTGCTGGGCTTCACACGGTCGCTAACCTATTACGGCGGGGCATGCCGGTCTTCAACCCCGCAGCTTTGACCGCACTTGTCGACAGGTGCATTTTCTCTATCTGGTCTATTTGTTTTCGCTTCTATATTTTCTTACGTACGTAACTAATTCTTTTCTCCTTGTACTACTAACAGGTGGAGGCTAGATACACACACGTTCCACCTTTCCTGTGGGGAGATGACCGTCACGCTGCAGGACGTGGCGATGATACTTGGACTTCCCATCAGGGGACAGCCGGTGATTGGCCCGGCGGTGTCTGAGGGCTAGAGGGCACGTCTGGAGGCCTTCCTGGGCACGCCATTGCCTCCTGCCCCAGATAATGCCAGGCGAGGCCGTGTCTCGGGGGTCCACCTTAGATGGTTGCGGAATACCTTGGCGAATGCCCTGCTGCCGCGGACGACGCCACGGTGACCTACCACTGCCGCGCCTGGGTCCTGCACATGTTCGGGGCAGTGCTGTTCCCGGACGCCATGGGGGATGCCGCTTCGTGGATGTACATCCACTGCCTCCAGGACTGGGGGGACGCTGGACAGTTCAGCTGGGGCTCGGCGGTCCTCGCATTCCTCTACCGCCAGCTTTGCGAGGCCTGCAGACGCAAGGCGCCCACGTCGACGCTCGGTGGCTGCGTTTTCCTTCTGCAGGTGTGGTAATGCATTTATTTTTCCTACAGTTCTTTGTTTTTGTGCATGGCTAATCGTGTGTCTGCTCGTATGTTCGCTTGCTAGGTGTGGATGTGGACACGCATTCCAGTGGGGCGCCCTCGAGTGTTCCAGGCGCAGCCTTGGCATCCACTGGGTGTGGATGACCCCGGCCCCACTGTTGCGTACCTGTGGGATACAGTGTCAGTCCCGTTCGCGACTACTCAGCGGGCGTACGTGGATTTCAGCAACGAGCTTGACACTTTGTCTCCCACGATGGTAAGAAATTGGTACTGCATTTATTTATTCTACAGTTCTTGGTTTTTGTACATGGCTAATCGTGTGTTCGCTTGCTAGGTGTCCTGGGAGCCTTACTCCGAGCCACAGGTTCTAGCGCTACCGCTCAGCACCATGTGCCGCAGGGACTCCCATATTTGGAGGATGAGGTGTCCGCTGATCTGCTTCTATGCCATGGAGATTCACCTCCCCCACAGAGTTGCGCGGCAGTTCGGCCTCGTGCAGTTCTTCCCCCCAGAGGGGATGTCGACTTCTGTTGAGTTGCACAAGTAAGTAACAATTTAAAATTCTTTTGGTTCGTACTAACAACTATTGTTGACATCTGCTATATGTACAGGTTCGACAGGGTCCGCCAATGAAAGGTGACGGACTTCGCTGATCACTACCGACAGTACGTGCAGTGGTGGAGGAAGATGGAGGACAACTGCGAGCCGGACAGTACCCCCCACAGTAACGCCAGCTTCCGGGATTACTTGTCCTGGTACCACACTGCCACGCGCTACAGGCTGAGGCAGCAGTGGACCGATGTCGACTACGCGGACCTCGCTTCGTCCGAGGACGAGGACACTGCGTACGACAGGCGTGCGAGGGAGGGCACAGTGGTCGAGGCCGCTCCGATTCTCGATCGAGTGGTACGGAAAGCATGATATTTGCAATACTTTGGTTCCATACGTTTATCTCGCACTTATGTTTACTTATTTCTTTAGGGGACTTCTCTCCAAACCTCGGTGCGTGAGATCGACGAGGTTCTCGGCCACCTGGACAGCGAGAGCCACCCCCTGAGGGACTTCCTGCAGGTACGAAGATAATTCGTTAGGTTATATCGATTCAGCATGTATGCAATTATGACATATCATTACTTGCAGAGACTTCGACGTCGCCTCAGTCGGGCGGCAGGTCGGTGTGGTTGCCGCGCACGCTCAGACGTGATCGTACCACCGGCCTCCCAGCGCTCAGCCGATGCAGCGTCGTCATCACACGTCGGCAGGCGCCAGTCCACGAGGAGCTCGTCACGTACTCCGACTTTTAGTTAGGGCGATGACGACGACGAGGCAGAGCAGGATGACGACGTCGAGGAGGAGCAGGGTGACGACGTCGAGGAGGAGCACGAGGACGAGGAGGCATCTACCCACGACGAGATTGGGATGTCGCAGATGCCTGACGCACCGTCTACTCAGGCTTCGCAGCGGCCTCGTCGTTCGGTTCGTCCCCCGAGCACGTATACTCCAAGGAGTGATGCTCTAGCCAAGGGCAAGGGGAAGGCCAAGAGGCAGTGATGTTTTGAGACTTTTTTTATAGACATGTGGTATTTTCAGACTTATGTCATATTTTGAGAGTTTTGAGACATGTGGTATTTTGAGACTTATGTCATACGATGTTGTTATTTAGGTTTTTAGATGTTTCATGTGTGAATGTATGTGTATGTCTGTATGTGCTGTTTTACACAAACGTTTGCTGTTTTTTGTCAGGTGTAGCTATCACGGCGCCATACCCTTTGGCGTCGAGCTGTGTATATACGGCGCCAGACTGTTTGGCGCCAACAAAGGCGCCAAACACCCTGGCGCCGTATATACACAGCTCGACGCCAAAGGGTATGGCGCCGTGATAGCTACCTACGGCGCTCGCATGTTTGGCGCCGCGATAGGTGGACTTGCAGCAAGGCACGGCGACCACGTTTGACTGGCTAAGTCAGAACACGGCGCCACGGCCTTTAGCGCCGTATGTGCATATCACGGCGCTACGGCCTTTAGCGCCGTATGTGCATATCACGGCGCCGTGAGCCTTGGTGTCGTGCTATGCTACCCTGGCTCCGACATGTCAATTCACGGCGCCAAAGCATATGGCGCCGTGCCATGTACCCTGCGCGCTACATGCTTTGGCGCCGAGAGAAGGGTCCATTTTTGCAAATCTTTTTGCCAGGGGTCCATGTATAAAAAACTTTCAAATTTTGGGCTAAAAAGCAAAAATTTCACGTGTATCAACGCAATTGTACGGTCGTAGTGGGAAATGATGCCAGTATGACCAAGCACAACAGTGGTAACTTTTTTCCTGACATAATCTATTTCTATATATCATTTATTTATTTTCCTGCACCGTATTGTCTATCTCTCATCCTTTCAAAGTCGTAGCTACTAGTTGGTGTGGGTGTCAAGTACCATGGGGTGGTCATGTGAGTATTTATATGTAGGATCAATAAAGCTTCAGCATGGATGAAGTATGAGAGCATATTTAACACAATGTGGTGAGCTCAACGAAACAGAGCTTGTCTTGAAATGCAGTTGTAAAAGGTTTAGTGTTTGTTCAACTAGCATGGTAATTTCAAGTCTTATTTTATGGATTTCCAGGTTAACATAAATGTTTGATGTATTATACAAGCTTTTCCCACACAGGGCGTTGAAAGATAAAATACATGATATACTAGGTTAAAATCACAACACTAGGTTATAAAATCACAACACGTGCAGAACTCTACTCTGATAAGAAGTTTAAACTTAAACTGATGTTTTTTTGTGCTTTTAGCTTCTTCAAAAATTAAAACAAATGGGATAGTTTTTTGAAGCAGATTTTTTAAACGGCTTCTCAAATCTAAAACCGTATACGCTGTCTATATCGATATCTCTGCTATTCACTGCTGTCTTAAAAAATATAGATAAAACTTATCGGCCGTAATCTAAAATAACTAGCTCATAAATATGCAAACTACGTCATAGATATACAGTGTGGATACGAGAAGGAAATGAGGTGTTGCCCGCACATTTAGATCATCCACAATGGGTCAGTTCTCGAGCTTCTATTTTAGTGTTCCCTCAATAATGACAGAACCAGACTAGCTATGGGTGTTATGCCCACGGAGGATGCTTGCGCCAAGCACCTGCATTCGGAACGAGCACACAAGGACTGTTCAGTCAGTAACCTTCATCCCTGAGGTCGGTGTGGCTGCCAAGTGCGCAGTCCGTCCGCCTCCAAGCCTAGGTTGTTCGTACTGTTGATATGAGCCGTGCTCTCCGGTACTCCTTCCATCTGAAGTGTATAGCGTACTTTTTAATAATATTATCTATAAATATAAATGTATTTTATGTTTTAACATAAAATTAATGCGATGTTTTTTATATCTATAATAAATATATAGCTTTATTTGTCATTCCCTACATCAGGGCCGGCTCAACGTTTTCAAGGGCCCTTGGGCGAATTCGGCTCTATGGGCCCTTTACTATAAATTTTTTTTACTTATAAAATATGCAGTTTAAACTTTATATTGTCTAAAGTGACACAAATCAATAGTTCTAACATGATAAACTAATTAGGTACTAACTAGTTCATAAACTAAATGTAACTAGTAAGAATTAATTTACCTCAAATAGGAGCGACAAATATCCAATGTCTTTCATAAAAAGGAACTTCTTCTAGCACTTCTTGATGCAAAATCATTAATAATAACATCGATATCAACATATGCTTCTTAGGCAACATTCTAAACCCTGTAATTTACAAAGTAAAGTAAACAACAAGAACATAAAATCCTAACCTAATTTTTGAAGTAGATGTAGATGAGTTCATGAGTAGATCACTAGATGTAAATTGTTGCCTACTTGCCTGACCTCGGCGATGTGACGGATGCAGATGGAATCGAGAATTCAGAGAAACCAGACGACGACTGAGATCCAAGAGGCGACGAGCAAATAAGCAATCGGGAGGCGGGGCGACGGATGCAGATGGTAAGGTGAATCGTCTGATCGGGACTCTCGGGCTGCGACGGCCTCACGGCCAGGATGTCGGCGGCTCGGCGCAGCGCGCTGCGCGCAGGCGCAGGAGACGATCAGATCACCGGATCACGTTCACGTCGAAGAACTGTCGAAGCCGCGGACGGAGTTCACGAATCACGACTTCGGTACTTCACGTAATCACGTTCGGGCGACACGCCGGCACTTCGGCGAATTCGCCCGGTGAATCGGCGCGATGGCGCGGCGTTGATCTTCTGGGCTCTTCGGTGAATCCGCGTTACGGCGACACGGCGTTAGTTGTATGCATGCAGTTGTATACAAAACGTTGAGCCAGGCAGCCAGCCCATGATTGAATACTCCGGCCGCAATCATGTATTTGCCCAGAAGCTACCTCTGGCCGTAGTCATGTATTGCCCATCAGCCCATGAATACGTTTTGTATGCTCAACGTTTTGTATCCGGACACGTCGCAATGCATGCAGGCTTCTGGGCTCCTCTGGCCGTAGTGCGCCGGGGGGGTGGGCCCCCCTGGCCCGGGGCCCTAGGCCGGCGCCCCTCCGGCCTACCCCTAGAGCCGGCGTCGCCCTACATATATGTATTGAATATATTATTTAGAGATAATAATTAGATGTAATATAGCTATTTTTATTATTTTTTTGATCTATGTATTAAGAGAAATTATATTTTATAAATTTGAATGGAGAGATTACTGTTTATATGGACAGTTCTCGTCTTAGTGTGTGCATGGAAGGTTGGGTGTGCGGGCACGTGCATCGGTCCGTTTTTACTCTACTCATAGATAAAAAAATATAGTTGCTGTACTTATTCATAAAAAAAAGTAACCTCCATCGCTGACGCAACAACAGCGCTTGGTTAAAAACTTCCGAATCTCGAAAACCTAGCTCTCATCTCCTTTTGGTTGGCACGTTTTGTTCCACACGATCCAGTGGACTTTGCCCCATCCTTTGCAGCACACCAAGAGTTTGACGTAACTGAGATGAGCTTCTTACACAGCATCTTGATCGACTGGAAACGACTCATGTTGTACGCCGGCATAGCTGGGAGCATAGACGTGTTCGAAGCCTCGTGCCGCCGTATGCGGAACAAACTCATCCAGTCATCTCTACTACTTTTAAAAAGAAATTGACGATATTTATAGTTTATCTATCTCTCTCAACTCTCCTTTATACCTTTCTAAAAATCTCCAACAAAATTAAAAAATCTACCAAAAACAAATTCCACCTCTTATAAATTCTCTAACAAAAAACAGAGTTCTATCGAGTGCGCAGCAGAATCGAGAGCTCATAGGCATGATGTGATCAAGCGTGAAGACAGAGCCGATAGCGTGAGCCAGGCAAACCAATCCCGATATTGTTGAATTGACGTGTTGGAAGCTGTGATTTTGTTTATCCGTAGCAAAGCACGGATATTCAATTAGACATGCATCAAACTGCGGTCCAACAACGGAAATACACTAAACATGCCACGTAGGATGGCTCATGAATGAATTGCACATATTGTCAAAAACAAAATCGTGTCATCATTTATTCTGGCTGAAATGTCGGAAGGCAGCCAGCTCACTGTTGGAATTTTTTGTACGGATAATCTATTTTTTATTCGAAAATACATAAATATACCCGCGACAAATTTTTTTACAAAAATAGTCTCCAGTCGCCCCCCCATTGGGCGACTTCTTCCTTTCGCCCAATTGGGAGGCGACACAAAAGGAATGTCTGAACCGTTGGGCGATACCTGCAATCGCACTACCGTTGAGCGACTGAAATTGCAGTCGCTGTACGGTTGAGCGACTGCAATTTCAGTCGCTCAACGGTAGGGCGACTGAAATGGATATCCACCGACTGCCGCCCACTACCCCTCATTCTGCCACAACCACATTTCCCCCATTCTGCGCAGAGAGCCAGAGAGAAGAAGAAGAAGAGAGGAGGAAGGGGAAGAAAAGAAGAGGAGAAGAGAGGGAGGGGAAGAAAAGGAGGGGAGGGAGAAGAGAAGGAGGTGAAGGAGGAAGGAGTCCAAGCTATTCCATCGATTTGGATTCAGGTATTTTCGTTAATTAGGTTGTATTTACACTATTATTTAGATGAAATATTAGTGTTAGTACAAATTGTAGATGTAGTATACATTTTGTAGTATGGAACATTTTGTAGTATAGAAATTTTACTATTCTTTTTAGTATAGAATGTTTAGTTTAGTGTTGAACGATGATATTTGACATGTCGTAAATTTCAATCATACATGTAGGCGTACATCATTAATGGCCAGTACTACATTGAGAGTGTATTATGGTGCTGGAATGATTCGTGAAGGTCCGAATGGTGTGGATTTGAGCGATTTTCCGCAAGTCACTCTCGTACTTCCGGATGACGAGAATGCTCCAATGACAGATGTGCAGCATTGGCTGACCCAGAGTTTTTCATTGGACCCCGAGGTGTGCAGCGTCGTTGTGCAAGGGCTTTGGAGCCGGTCTCCCACTGACATCATATGGGAGTTGAAGACATTGGTGCGCTCTGCTTCGTGGAAGAGCTTTGTGCAAGGGTGCCGGCGCCGTGGATACGAGTGTGTCCTGCTTGTGCAACCGTGCTCACTACAAGCAGCTGCGCAAGCTCGTGCGTCCGCCTATGCTTCGGGAGGTGCTAGCAGCTCGGGCGGGCAGCACGATGGCGGAGCTGATGTAGTTGCTCATGATGAAGGCAATGCGGTACATGGAGGAGAGTTACAGCCGTCAAGCTATAGAGGGGGAACTGGGCAAGCCGATGCGGTATATGGAGGAGAGTTACAGCCGTCAAGCTATAGAGGGGGAACTGGGCAAGCCGATGCGGTATATGGAGGAGAGTTACAGCCGTCAAGCTCCAGAGAGGGAACTGGGCAAGCTGATGAAGGAGAGTATAATGAGTATATCGTGCAGCAGATGGAATCTGATGACCAGAGGGCATGGGATGAAGAGCAAGCTGTAGAGGACGACGATGAGGACAATTCCGATGATGAAGAAGTTCCTATCCCCAGGAATGGAACCGGTTTAATGCGGAGGGTGTTTCCGCATATGATGAGCATGAATCACCATGGGAGTATCATGAGACAGAGGTTCGGGTGCATGCTGTGTTTGCTGACAAGGAAGCGCTGCAAGATGCCATCAAGCTTTGGGCCCTTTCAATGCAACGGACATTTCGCGTCGTCAAATCAAGCCAGGAGCAGTACACTGTGAAGTGCGAGCAGGCTGGTTGTCCTTGGAGGGTGCACGCCCGTAGACCCAAGTATGACACTCACTGGATTGTGTCCAAGGTGGAGCCGCACTCCTGCATTCTGAACACTGTCTTGGCGAGGCATCGAAACCTGACGTCCGGATTTATAGCCAATTTGATGTACGGGGAGATAGTGGAGAAAAAAGATGTTGCAGCAACACATATTGTGCTAGCTATTGAGAATAAATTCAAGTATAAGATTAGCTACGCGAAGGCGTGGCGTGCCAAGCAAAAGGCGTTGGAAAAACGTTTTGGCACTTTCGAGGCGGCGTACGACAACCTTCCTCGTATGCTTAAGGTGTTGCAACAAAGGAACCTGGGCACGTACATCGCCGTGCACGAGAAGCCGTCCGTAAGTCCACCAGGATTTGCAGTGTTGCAGAGAACATTGTTTGCATTTGGTGCTAGCATTGAAGCATTCAAGCACATGCTGCCAGTGATCTCAGTAGATGGGACCTTCTTGACAGGCAAATACAAAGGGCAGCTCCTGACGGCCATAGGCGTTGACGGTAACAATCAAATATTGCCGCTGGCTATTGCATTTGTGGAGAGTGAGAATTATGAGAGCTGGCTGTGGTTTCTAAGACATGTGAAGACTGGAGTTGTAGGCACCCGGCCTGGTGTGTGCGTAATCCATGATCGCCACGCCGGTATTATAAAGGCGATACGAAAACTTCAAGAAGACCCTGAGGAGAGCGTTCCTTGGCCGGACATGAGGAACTGGTGGTGCAGTCGTCACTTAGGGGCAAACTTTTTCAAGCAATTCCCGAAACAATCTTTGATGAAGCTATTCAAGAGGCTTGCTAGGCAGAACCAGCAGAGAAAATTTGATGCTTTATGGGGGTTGCTGGATGAGCACACCAGGAAGAACGTCGACGAGAGGAGCAAGGGGCCGGTCACTCCTGGGGCGGCACAACCGCAATGCTTGCCAGCAATCGATGAGTCTAACCCAAGTGGTCCAAGAAGGAGGAGCGCGCGAAACATCAAGTGCTTCTCGCAGTGGATCGAGGGGGAACCATTGGAGAAGTGGTCGCTGTTGCACGACACGGATGGCGCAAGGTACGGAATAATGACAAGTAACCTTGCCGAGGTGTACAATTGGGTTCTCAGGGGTCTCCGTTCTCAGCCCCTTGTCGCCATTGTGGAAGGTGTTCTTCACAGCACAATCCGCTACTTCAGGGACAGGCACGCGAGTGCCGCACTTCATGCGGCCAATCCCGGAGCCCTGTATTCGTCAAAAATTACTGCGTACATGGAGACGAAGGCACAGAAGGCTCAATTGCACACAGTGCATTGCATGGGCAACAGGGAGCATCGTTTCGAGGTGATACTCCGTGACAGAGCCGGATTTGGGACATCTTGTTCACTTATTACTCACGAGGTATGCCTTGGAGATCATGCAAACAGACCTAGCTGCACATGCAATAAGCTTAAGTTGTTACACAGGCCATGCTCTTATGCCCTCGCTGCATGCGGAACCGTGGGCATTGATCCTTCCAACTTCATGTCCGAGTACTTTTTCAAGGAGAGAATACTGCAAGCTTGGTGTGGGGAGCTCCGGGGGTTCAGGGCGGTGGGAAACTTCACCACTTTGGACATTTCAGCGAGGACCTGGGTTCCGGATATTAACATGCTGAAGGGTGGGAAGGGTCGGCGACAGAGCCGACGTATTAGAAATGATATGGACGAATCACAAGCTGGAACATCTGGTGCACGTTGTGGGCGATGCGGTCAGGAGGGGCACACATCTAGACGATGCAATGCATGACCTGATCAGTAGTTGGTGTTGTAATGCATGCTAAATTTCATGTACCATTTGTTAACCTTGTATGTTACATCCTTGTATGTTGTAATGGACTTATTCCGTGGACATCTGTGAAGTGCGAGCAGGCTGGTATTTCATCCTTGTATGTTGTAATGGACATCCTTGTATGTTGTAATGGACTTATTCCTTGTATGTATGTTGTAACCTTGTATTTCATGCTCAGTATTGCTTGTGATAACAACTCCACGAAGATAACAACTAATCCATCACATGCTTAACACCAGAAGTTTCAACGAAGGTCACAGAAAATGAAGGCGTCACGCACTTATAACACGAAACAACACATACATTACACATACAGAATTTATGAAAAGTAGTACACCCAACATTTTAATTCAACACAACAGTCCTACCGCCACAGCATCAACACATGAACAAATACATGAACTAAAATACGACACAAGCATAACCCTCGTTACCTACATGCCAAACGAGCCTCGTGGCACCCACATGGAGAATTGCTGAGGGGGCCGCCTCGGACGTGGCTGGCCGTCATGGTAGTGGCATGCACATATGCAGCTCGGGTTCGCGCAGCAACATGTGGGATCATAAGAGCTTTCTATATTCACGACCTCCTCGTTGCCCCTTTCGCGTTGCATCTGTTCGCGGAGGTCGTTGTTCTCCTCAGTGAGACTCTCCATTCGGTACTCCAAGTCCCATATTCGAGCCCATAATGTATCCACATAACGATCAACATACCGTTCGTGAGGAGGGTCGATCCAGTGGGAGAAGTCGCATTTGGCCATCTGCACAAAAAATGACGGTAAACTTCGAGGGTCCATAAGCAATACAAAATGTAACATTACTAATTTGTACCCCGGAGCGTGAGCATCGGAAGAAACGTCGCCCGCCATCGTTCGGGGAATCCAAGATCTGGACGACTGCGTACTCATTGTGTCTGCATTTCGGCCACGGTGGTTGAGCACGCCGGCTTGGTATCAATCGGTACTGCGGACCGAACATATCCCTCGTTTCTAAGGGAATGTCGTCCTTCGGTGACCCAAATCCCACTGGCCCCTCGACTTCAGACATGGTATATTTCACCACGAAAGAGAGGGTATACTTTGTTCGATTCACAATGTCATGGGACCCCAACCCTGCTACTTATAGCAAAACGGGGCAGCTTAATGCAGTGACCACAAAAAAAAGAGGCTTTTGCTCAGGGACATGACAACACGCCCCAGCTTTGCTCAGGGACATGACACAAGAGGTCAGCTTTTGCTCAGTGAGATGACAAAAGAGGGCAGCTTTGCTCAGTGACATGAGAAAACGGGGCAGCATATGCCAGCTTTGCGCAGTGACGGAGTAGGCCTTTAGCCTGTACACATATAGGGCGTAGGTCTTTAGCCTTTACAGGAGTAGGCCTGTAGGCCTGTACACATATAGGGGTGTAGGTCTTTAGCCTTCTAGGCTTTGAATGGTCCAATCTCTGAAAAGGCTACAAACTATGAATTTATTACGAGATTATAGTCTCTGAAAAGCCTATATAGGGTCATTTATTGCTACACTGGAATCCAGGAAAAGCAAAAAGATCCTCTCCATAGACTATGCCCACTGCACCAGATAACCTGCAAAGGGCAAGGAGGATGAGCTGCAAAGGAGGCGGGAGCAGCTAAGTCTGCGTGAAGCAGCCATCAAGCGTCAGGAGGAAGAGCTTCAAGCTCGTGAGGCAGCCCTCAAGTCCAAGAGTGACAGGAAGAAGGATGCAGCGGAGCCATCTTCAAGGCGCGACAAAAAGGGGAAACAACCACGCTACACCCAGTAGACAAAATGTGGCGAGGAAAGTGGCCCCGGTCCACACAGTAGGTGGTACGAGCAGTTGGGTGGGTTAGTCGCATATCATGCTATATGTTATGCATGTAATAAAACTGTAAGCGGCATGTTACTCCCAACTGTATTATGAAGTTTATTTCAATTCACATAAGGTTATTATCTCGTGTGTTCGCATTCAATGATTCAGATAGCAAATCATGTAACAATAATTAACATACCAGTTTTCTTCGTACACTAATTCTTAGTAACATAAAAATATCACTTACCAATGTATATATCAAACGTTCTACAGTCAATTGTTCTTAAAAAAAAATTTCTCACAATTTTTAATGCACGTACAACATACAATAAACATAACCTTTTATTACAACTACACCATATTTTTTTCCAGTTTAAAACTACAAAATTGACAAAACTCTACAAAATCACGGGGAGTGAGTAAAGTCGCCCTTCCATTGGGCGACTGCGTTATAAGTCGCCCATCCATTGGGCGACTGCATGGCAGTCGCCCAATGGTAGAGCGACTACTTGCAGTCGCTCGACGAACCAGCGACAGATATTGTGTCGCCTCCCGGTTGGGCGAAAGGAAGAAGTCGCCCAATGGGGGGCGACTGGAGACTATTTTTGTAAAAAATTTTGTCGCGGGTATATTTATGTATTTTCGAATAAAAAACGGATTATCCGTACAAAAAACTCCTCACTGTTGTGCCTAGCCGGCCAGCGGACAGCCGGTGGAGCAATTTGCTGTGCCTAGTTTCTTCTTTTTCCCCTGCTCATTGACGAGATTGTAAGTTGTTGGAACTCTTCGAGTTAATGAAAGCTCTTGGCTTCCTCATGGCAAAAGAAAAAAAAAATTAACTAGTTCTCGTGGTCTAGGCAAAATAACAAGTTCCCGTGGTCTATGCGGTGAGTTGTGCACTATGCAGAAGCAGAGTTATCACAGTTTTTTTCTTCGTGGGCGCGTGCCGACTTCTCAGGAGTCAAATTCAGTTGAACACCAATTTGGATACCCGCTGACAAAGCTTATGGATATGACACCACCTAGTTGAATTTCGATTAGATATGAATTGCACGAGTTCTATGTGGGTATTGATTGGACTACCAAGGCATGATCTGGATTTCTACAATTTACAGCGCATATGCCTGGTTACCAACCTGCATAGAACGGTTCCCAGCTGGAGACCGTCCGATTACAAGCTTCGGATTTTGTATTCAAATTTTCAAGCATCTGAATCGTCCGGGATTCCACCAGATACCAGCCGAAATCTGTTATCAGTGAACTATCAGAAAACCGGTCCAGCAACGATAGTTGGAACCCGAGATTCAACCGGCACCAGTAAGCTGCCGAAATCTGTTACCACCAAAATAAGAGGAAACCAGTCCGGTAAAATAATTTGTAATGCTGGGTAATACACAACACACGGCACACCATCTCATTTGGTAAACTCAGGCTTATCCTATTCTGGTCTCAGGCTTATCCTATTCTGGTCAGAGAAGTGCTGGCAAAAAACACATTCCCTTCAACACAAAAGGTGCACCGCACAAGAAGGCCAAAACACAACGGATTTATCTGAGGTACACCAAAAGAAATATTAAATTTTAACAAATATATATGCGCAACTTGGGGGCTTAACACAAATCTTCCTGAGTCTTAAGCTGCTGAACAAAGCAAATGCAAACGGTGCAACGACAAATACCACAAATACTAGTGGCAATCCAACATGTACAATACAACAAAATTAAGAAAGTACTTAGGACATCTCCCTGAATCTTGCAATGGCCTTTTTCTGGATGATGGTTTTATAACTATCCCCAGCTTGGGCCTCCAGCGATGGATCAGCTTGCCGCTGCTGACTTCCAAGTCCAGCTCTCACATCGACAGATTTAGCCTGGACCGGCTCCTTGATGCCACTACCATCCTTTCCCAGACCCTGGATATTTGCAAAGTAGTTGCAACGAAAAAAGATACCAATATATACTCACGTCAGAAGGAATGTACAAGTTACGCAGCTTCCATTCTGTAGGAAATATCGGCAAACCGATCCATCTGCAGTCATACTAACTTCTTGTGCCTAACTATTTAAACTCACTAGAAACTTCAAGTTAAAAAATATCAGTATTCTAATTCTTCACAGTAATGTTAGCCTTTTGCAATTAGGGCTTAAAGATGCAAAGGAATGTACAAGAGAAACTCAAGAGCGGACACTCAATACTAACAGCCCACACAAACTCCAAACTAACAACAGTTACAGGAGAAGACCATTCATGAGTTGCATGTAAAATTGAAAATAAATTCAACATATCAACAGAAACGGTCCTACGCAATTGGTTTCAAATAAATGCAACAAAATGGTTCTAAAAAACATTGCAACTGCGAAAGCAAAAAAGCAAGGCAACAGTTAATGGCATGCTAATAGGAGAACGAAGCAAAGCCATCAAAGAGGAAAAAACTGAGAAATATGTTTTAGTGGAACATACCAGTCCTTCTTGCCAACCCATGTTGCGCAAGATGCGATTGCCCACATTGCTTTCATCTATTGCTCTGTCAGCAGTAATCACCTCATAATTTTCAGTATTGCCAATTTCACCACTAGAACGTTCACCCACCCCTGGAGGAAATGGCATTGATCCCATCTCACTTGAACCCTTTCGAGATGGGTAGCCACCAGCTTAACAAGGAATTTCCAGAAAATTAATACAAATCTTGAACAAGAAAAATGGAAAATATCCGTCCTATAATGTATAATTGTGTGGGATCAAGAAATGCAAAAATCCAAATAAGATTAGTATGGGCAATCAAAATTGCCATTCACACCAAGTTGAGCATATACAGTCAGCACAACTCCAGCCAAATGAGAATCACAAAATCTTGATAGAGAACTATGTTGTCGGATGGGTAGTAACATCTTGTGCTCAAGAAATGAGGCTAGAAAAATAATTGGAGCGATTGTACATGGTGATAACTAACAAGTCAAGAAAGTGTGCTCTTACTTGAATCCAGTCCAACATCATCATTCCCAAGCGATGAAGATGACCCATATAGACTTCGTCTTTCTGCAGCCCGATCTCTGTACTGGGACTGTCCTGGTGCCTCAGAAAACCGACGCTTAGCACTCCCAGAAACTCCAGATGAAACATATGATCCTAGGGCGGATAAATCTGTTTTGAAGGGTGCAGAAGCACTAGGTCTCTCAGTCTCAGCATTTGTCGTCAACCCACTTGTGCTTGCACTTATAGTGGAGGAAGAATCACTGCTACCAATATCAGATGATGCATGAAATGTGGTATCCGACTTGAATACTCCTCTACCAGAACCTCTTATGACACCCATAATAGTAGTTCCTAAACTGTTACTGACAGGTCTAGGCTTTATGTCAGAATCCAGAATTTGAGTGCTTGCACTTCCTCGGCCAAGAGAATTATAGCTAGCAGCCAAGTTCATATCCTTAGCATTTCCAAAATCAGACTTAGGCTTGCCTTTCAATGAGAATCCAATCCCACTGGGTGAATTGTTAAATTTATCATCGACAGAGCTGGAAGGTTCTTTGTCATCAAGGCCAATACGTGCAGCCTGGCCTTCTTGATTCCTTTGCTTCCACATTGCTAGGACATTGTTCATCTTCTTCTTATTGGCTAAAAGACTAGTTTTTGAGGCCAGCTTAATCTCTTTTGCCTTCTCCTTTTCTTTCTTTTCAGCAGCCAGCGCTGCATTGGCAGCAGCTCGAACAGCCTCGGGCAAAGAGGTTTTCTCACTTTGTTTAATTGTGGCTGCAGGTGCAGAAATCACTACCTTTTTACCACTATTACTTTCTGAGGTCTTCATACTTTCATTGGCCATGTCCTCAGTTGCCTTACTGTTGTTTTGGTCATTACAAGGGACATACTGTTGACTTTCTTGATCATACGAATACCAAAGTCCATTATTACCGTCATAGTAAAGGCCTGAAACAAACACAAGGTTTTATAAATTTAGCCATAAATGAAACACATGCCCAAACTAAAGGATTTGTAACGTAACTCTTTCAGCTGCATAGCATTTTACTGTCTAAGAAAACTAACCACAGTAGACTTACAGACTTACCAGTGTTTCCATCATAATAGAATCCAGAGGCAGAATCATAGTAATAACCAGATTTTTCATCCCAAACAAATCCTGAATGTGGAGCAGAAGCATCTTTCTGAGATTCTGAATTGCTATTCAGTTTGTCCTCAGGATTGTACTCTTTTGGGGCCCAACCTACAGCATCATACTGATCCAAAGGCAAAGGGAGTAAAATAATTAGTCCAAGTTTTCAAACTGCCTAAATTATATGCTACAAAAAAATTCCTCTCTTCCAAACTATATGTCATTTTAGAATGCGTGCAGTAACTTTTAACGCTTTGACCACTAATATACACAGAAGTATTTAGATTGATCACATGGAAACAATGTTGGTAGATTTACCCTAAAGATACTTCTATATCCTTAATTTTTTTTTTTGCTACCTCTGTTCCTCAATAGATGTCATTCTAGCATTTTACACTACAACCAAAACATGTACATAAAAGATCAATGTACCCTCTATTAGCTCACTTATTGCTCTTGGATGGTGAGTTATACTTAAGTCCATAGTAGTAAATGACCTTGGGAATAATGAATAGGAAGGGTATACAAAGGAAAGAATGGTCAAAGGTTACCTCAAAATTTGTAGGATGACATGTATTTAGGAACAAAATTTGGAAGATAGAATGACATGTATTTGTGAACAGGAGTAATTTTTATTAACATATCAGAAAGTAATGACTCAAATGTTTGTAACTTTATATCACTAGCGTAGTGCTCGTGCATTGAGGCGGATCTCAAATAAATATAGCATAAGTTCAAACTTAAAAATGCAAAAATAACTAAAATATAAAAAATTGCAGACATAATTCACATCAGATCAGCTGCCACATGCATATACACATGTGCAGACAATGCAATCCTTTACAAAAGATCCTACAAATAACAGACGTCTAGGTATATGCATCCACAACAGATCTTTTGAAATGAGGAGGAAAGAGGGGAGGGATGGTAGAACCTACCATCACAACCACCAACTCCTTTCTATATGAGTAAAAAAGATGATGTCTGATTAGACACCTATTTTGGAATGGAGGTAGTAACATGAGAATGTGGCAAAACTATCACTGATTAACTACAAAAGCAAAAGGCCACCTAGTCAGAAGAGGGAATATGGCTTATCAATTGTGATCGGAGCTGTAACAGACCTGCTGGGCAAATGATGCAGCCTCAATGGCAGCTGCAGCAAGGCTGTTTGACTGTGAAGCCCCTGACACAGGGCCATGTGTACTTTTGGCATAGGCTACACGTAGAACCTGACCATTTTTCTCAAGTGCAATCCCATTTGTAGCTTCAAGAGCTTTTGTAGCATCTTCCACCTATCACAATTGGATGTAGAAAATGTCAAGAACTGACATAAAAGAAAACCTTAACTTAGATATCCACCACACCAGTACTTACCGAATGAAAATGGACAAAAGCAAATCCTCTGGACACATGAGTAAACTTATCCCGAACAAGCCGGATATCCTGCAGAGAATTGACAAGTCATTCACTCAACAGAAAGGAAATAATTCTAATTGCAGGAGTTATTTAGCTTGTTGCCCACCTTTATTGGTGCATGCTTAGCGAATTCATATCGAAGCATTTCCTCATCCGCATTTTCATCCAGACCACGAACAACTAAAACATGGGTTGGACCTGCAAATGGCAGTATCTAATAAGGCAACATGCTGCATATTTCGCATAATTCCACAATAAAAGCACAAAACTTGCCTAGTTCAGATCCCCGTTTTCCAAAGAGTGGAGTGGAAGATGTTGCATCAGCTGGTGGAGCATCCTCAGTACGTGGCTCATTGCACTATAAGAAAACAGTAAACATGCAATTAGCAAGAAAAATTCAGGAGCACAACAAATATACAAGTAGTTATCCCAGAACTGCTATTTGTTAGCCCTCTAGCCCTTTAGTATGTATTAAGGTAGCATGAGACAGGAGTTATTTTGAAAAGTTACTCAAGTTGGTTGTAATTTTGGAAAGTTTGAAACATATCCTAGAGGCGATAATATAGACTCCAACGATGCTCCTAGATGTGCCATGCCTATGGCTGGCAGTAGATCCGTAGGGGAAGGGGGGGCCTCCCTTGTGACCTAAGGTTCTGGGACTCTTAGACATTTTTAGTCTTCAGTTTTGGTTTCTACGACCCCACAAGCAATTGCAAATTCATAGGTTAAGTTGTATAACTACTGTTTACATTTGGACAACTGGATGATCCAATTAAAGTTACCTTTTACAATAATTTCAGTTGAATTGGACTGGAAATCATATAGCATTTTTGTTTGAAAACTTGGAGATCATATAACATTTGGACATACTGGATTGAATAGTTAGATACTTCCCCAATCGGGACCTGGGCATGAACTGAACTGGTCTAATATCTAGTCCAGTCCAGCCCAATCCATTCCTACATCTGTCAGTGATACAATTAATAATTTGATCAAGGACAACATATATTACGAAGTCAAAACATATGTAGATTCTTAACTGACTCATAAGAAACGATTGGAGATACTGTGAACACAACAAAACAGGACTCTGAAGTAGGTTCAGACTGTCCAAATTGATCTGTTTTAAACTCAGTTTTGCAACTTGTTAACAAGAGATATGTTGCATTTAAAGGGGAAAAGGTGTGTACACAACCACTATTAACTGAGGAACAAATGAAGCAAAGTAGATTGGAAATGTTCAGATTAATTTCTTAAATATGAAAAATATATTTCAAATTTCTTAGGTATGTTATGTAAAGCATAATGGATCTTCTGATAAAAACTGTCCTACAACAGTAACTTGCATTATACAACAATAAATATACCTGAAAACAGGAGGTTCTACGGGCAAAGTTCATACATCCACATATAGTACATATCCAATCACATGGTGCAGCAACAGTCCTGTGCCCATAGGTAGACCTTGTAAAATGTTCTTGTCCAAGAGAATGCCCACTAATCCCACTAGTTGGCTTACTACTGCAGCAAAGACAGTTGCCAGAAATAGTTACAGTGCATACAGTATGAGTAGATTATATGAATGCAAAAGGTTTTATTTCATGCAAAAGAAGGAATACAGTATACGACTGCAAAATCTTTGCATATGAGACTACAACCACTCAAAAAGGACATGTTCAAGCACAGGTAAGTTATTGTTTTATTCAATTTCCTCAATATATCCCTAATGTGTGAAACATGATTTAAAGAAAAAAAAGATAACACAAGAGTAGCATTCAAAAAAGATGACCAAGTAACGAACAAATTCTACTTTCTCAACATCTAGCATACTAATAGTAGATTGACTATTTTACAACACAGGCTTGTTCGCCTACCAAAACCATCCTCACACTCCTTTACAAACACTCTCACCTTATAGCTACTTTCTATCAAGTTATCATACAACTTCTGCTTTCAAGTTCATTATTGATTGAACTCTATTTTAAATTTGCTTCAATCAAATCCCTTTGTCATAATATGCTATCAAATAAACTATATATATTATTGTCTCTTGTTTCATGGTCTGTGTCATATGCAATGTGGATCAGTAGATGACAGAGCAATTAGCTTGGATTGCTAATGAACAGATGGAGTTTGTTCGAAACCTGCAACAGATTAAGTAGAAGAGGGAGTCCACTTATAAAATTGAAAAAAGGCTGAGCCATCTGATAGTTTGATATATCAAGGACTTGCTCAAGCAAAAATTACTTACAGATGTTTGCAAGACAAAAGAAGACCAGTGGATCGACAAGCATAAATTTTAAGGGGACCACTGCAGTAACCAACATGCTGTATATACTAATTGATTGTACCAGTGCACAAGCAGACTATACTTACACTTGTAGCAGCAATTGTATTAAAAACCATAGAAAGCTTATTAGTCTAATAGGGTAATTCTGATATTACAGACTCAACAATGTCATGTAGGATGGACAGTTTGCAGTATTTTTTTTTAAAAAAAAAGCACACATACCTGTATTCAAAAAATACCTTCCTCCCGTCAATTAAAAGTCCATTGTCTCCAGTACCTTCCATCATTCTGCGTGCAGCTTCCTGTGGAACACACACATCTTTTTGAGCATAACACATGACAGTCTGAATTGTAATGTCAGACTCAGAACACTTCTATGATTAGTACCACACTAGGGAAATCGATAAAAGCAAATCCCTTAGACATGCCAGAGGTTCGTTCCTTGATCACACGCACACTACGAAGAGGGCCCCACTCAGCCTAAAAGAAATCAGACCACAAATGATTAAAATGGATGAGAAAAATAAACTTTCAACCAATTCAATAGTTTATGATGAGAAATACGTACAAGAATCCGATATAGGTCGTCTTCATTGGTCTTCTGGGATAGACCCCTAACAACAACAGTGGCGGATGGGGCCTGCAAGCATGAATGCAAATGTCATTGGCTTTGCATGTTCAAAAAGCAAAATAAAATGCATGCACGTATTTACAAATATATGTATGTCTGTACCACTAAATCACCATGCCTTCTTTCATCCCAGTCATGTTCTCGTCTTCTGTCAAAGCGAATATCATCATAAAAGCCATCTCTTTGGCTCCGACTACGGCCTTTGCCACGTGGAGACTTTGATCTTGACCGAGATCTTGATCGGTCATCACGCCCACGTGACCGAGAACGGCTATGACGCATATATGGACTTTCATCTCTTTCACGGCTTAACCCTTTCCTATCATGTTCATGCTCAAATGAATCACGCCTTCTCCAACTACTATCCCTCCTGCCCCTCTCATAGTCCGAATCATAACTGGAACGCCCGTATTCATGATCTCTCTCATAGCTGTCCTCTCTGCTTTGATGAGAGCTGCGGTAGCGGTCTTCAAACTCAGCACTGAATTCCCCACGGTCTCTACTTCCAATCCTTTTGTTCCTATCAACACCAAAATCACGGTAACTACCAGATTCACAGTAGGAATCAAACACATGATGCTTTCCATCATTGTGATAATTGGTGTCATGCCTTCTGTAATCTTTGGCAGCTGCATATTCCTCATCATAATTTCTTCGAGGCTGAGACCACATGGTGCCAACAGAGGGTTGTGGTGGATACATATTTCTATCATGTACGTCCTGACAGAATGCACCCCTTCCATATGAATCTCTAGGGAAGCCTTCATCCACATATCTCCTACCACTGTAGGATCCACCAGACCTGCAAATTGAGTTAGTAGTGGATAATATGGTAATATGACAAAGCACTTTAAAGTGAAAATGCATGTGAAAAATAAAAGGACAAATATTACAATTACCCCAAAAATAGAAGATAGTACCTTCAGTATAGAAATGACGTAAACAGCATGAACATTTAACAGGAAATAATGGATATTAATACCACAGCTAACATGGTACCAGAATAGCTTATTGACTTACCTAAAATCTGGCTCATTGATGGCGCCATACCCATCCGGTGCCTGTAGATTGAACAGAATAAGTTGAGTTAGCAACAAAGTCTACAGAACAGGCAGGTCAATCCATTCCATTTAAGCAATTGCCACTTCTTGAATTTCTTTACAACATAACGCTGGTTACACAGAGGTCAACCACGTGGCCAATAACTCTGCTATCTTCAGCAACCTTGGTAGTTAATAAAGGAAAAGGCTGCAATTACACTGTTGTTCTCCCATCCATGCTGTGGAGCATAACGCCTATGCTCCATTTCCAGAATTCAGCACTAGTGTTATCCTGCAGGTTCTTGGTGATCTTTCAAATTTTCAGGCGCAG
Organism: Dendrocalamus latiflorus; assembly: GCA_017311315.1. Lineage (NCBI taxonomy): Eukaryota > Viridiplantae > Streptophyta > Magnoliopsida > Poales > Poaceae > Dendrocalamus > Dendrocalamus latiflorus. The sequence continues at coordinate 15,158,262 of CM029668.1, forward strand.
ATGCTTTTTTTACCGTATCCTGGCGTATCCTGTAAGAGAAGCATGACATCATACAGTTAAGTGTGAACAAGAAAACCACCGTATGGCCATCTCATTACTTAACCTTTGAATGATACAGAAATCCTACAATCATCTCATGTTCAAGCTGTTTAACCAATCCAACAAGCATTGGTTGCTGCTGCATATATCCATTTCTCAACTTACTCTTTGGGGCACTAAATTTTGTAATAATTTTACCACATTGAGGTCTGTTTGGAACACAAGAATTTTGCAGGAAACAGAACAGTTTGTCCTGAACTGCCATGGAAATCCTACATTCCAAATGTGGCCAAAGCATATGACATAATGTCTAAGGGGGGGAACAGATTGCATCTCGCGACTCCAGAGCATGAATTTAGCAGTATGACTACAATAACGACAAGCTCAACTGTAATGGTATTTATCAGACAGGGTATTACTTTATAAGAATATTTCTACACATGAATATTTTAAGCAAAACATGTGTGCAAGCTTATGGCTGGGTCCTATCAGCATCCGTGTGCATAACAAATACAGGATCTGCTCCTGCACCATTGCTATGAGAAAAAAAAATAGAGCATTAAGACACCTGTCGATTTAGAAACACTTTTGGCAAAAACGAATAGCAGAGATTACACCAGTTACCCTTGTTTTGATCTAATAATCACAGTAAATCCCTTTAAAACATGCATTAGGTGAAGAAACCTGATGCCTAGCCTTAGACGATACGATCCATCATATCACTAATGTTTCTTTTCATGTGGTTCCTGCCAAGCAAGGGGTCGAACACTACAAGATCCATCTGCAAACAACCCTCCTGCTGCTAGAATTGTTCCTTTAAAAAAAAAACTCGACCTGCGGGGGGAAGAGCCACCCCCGGGCATTACTTGGAAGAAGAAGATCTTCTCACGCAGATCGAGAAAACCCCCGAACCCCTGCCCCCACCCTGACACGGAGACCCGTTACCCGTGTGAGACCGGGCCGGGTCTTTATCCGTGCTTTGGCTTGTGGGGGCAGACGATGGAATTTTTTTACCCACGGCAACCACAAATTCTCTCACCCAGAGGGGAGTCGAACCCGGGGCGGCGGGGGTGCTACTCAGTGCCTTTACCGCCAGGCTGAAGGACTCAGTAGTAACCGTAAGTATGTGTTGAGAAACTTTGATCAGTCAAAGAGAAGAAAAATATAGAGCATCGGACTATTTGCTTTAGGGTATTGGATGTAGCTTGATGGTGGACATAGATGGGGAAGGAGGCCGAGTAGTTGCGCTCAGCTCAATTATGTTTTAAAAAGTTACTTCAGTTTTAATTAAGGGATAAGTGAATAGTACACAATAATGTGAACTGACTGCTATAGTACACAGCTTGCATCAAACATAACGAAATTTGAGCAATCAAAAGCTCTAAATTGTGATCCATCCAAATTAACATATAAGCAAGCAGCACATGTCAAATCATAGCACACCACATAGCAATTAGATAGTCCAATCTAGCCCGCGGAAAGGGCACGACGTATGATAATTGAAGCGTTGGAACAATACTATCCAAATTCCAAAGCAACATAACAGCAGCATGAAAGATGGAACCCAACATGAAGCACGCAGCAAACTCGTCCTACTTCGGTGGGTCCCGGAAGAACTAACAGCCCCGCAAATCGAAGGTGCGAGCGAGAAATCCAGTCCCTAGTACCCAAGTTACCTCTTGATCCCGGCGCAGCAGATGCGCAAGACACCAGTCTAGAGGAAAACCGCGCCGAGGCGAAACCCTAGGGCGTGCAAGCTGCGATCCGCGAGAGGGCAGAGGAGAAGGGGAGTGAATCGAGAGGAATCTCTTCGGTGGAGTGTAGGAGGCGGCGGCTCTTAGGGTTTGGATGGGGATTTGGGGGGATTCGATCTTGGGAATTGGGACCGGACGAGGGGAGGGAGGCCGGGGGCAAGAGACGAAAGCGAAGCGTGTGCGGTGCGGCGGGGTTTGCTCGTGTTGCGTCCTTCCACGGCTTCACCTGCTCCCTTTCCTTTTATTACGGTACTTATTTTGTGGCAATGACGGGTGGGGTCGGGCTAAGGGTTAGAGTACCGGGCCCCATGTCCTCCTGGATGGCTGGAACAATTTCTTTCTTAAAAAAACAAGCGAGAAAAGTAGACTTTCAACCCTCGGCGATAGCCAAGTTCATTTTTAACCTCCTTAATAATAAAACCGTTTAGAACAGTCTTTGAACTATCAAAACCAGATCACAGCCTCTCTTGACCAAAATGAGGGTAGTTTTGTCTGATGTGTCGTTGACGTGCCAGTTGTTTTGACACATAAGCATAAAACAACGAGTTGGTAAATTAAAAAAGAATAAAGGGCCTAACACACATATCATCTTCCTCTCTCCCTTCCCATCATCTTCTTCCTCCCTCTTCTCTCACGCTGCCAACCATAGCCCATCTCCAAGCCACTGTTGCTACCACTCCCCTCTCCTACTCTTTCCTCTTTCTTCTTCATCTCTCTTCTTCCATTGCCACATCTCACCTACCGTCACCACACCTCACTACAGCAATGAGGGTTCTCGAGTGGTCCAAGGCATGAGGCAATGAGGTGGTGCAATTTGGAGTGGCACGAGAAGGCAGAGAAAACAAATAGGGTGCATGATGACGACAATGAGGATAGGTGGTAGATCAATAGAGATGAGGTGAGCACGAGATGGTTCCGAGAACTAGGATCCCATTTTAGGGGTTGACGGTGGCGAAGGTGGATTGGAGAAGGCCAATGGCGGCAACGTCCTTGGTGGGTTGGTGGAGAACGACAGCGACGCATTGAAGAGGGAGAGGAGAGGAAGGGAGGCTAGGGATAAATTCACTAAAGGGATGTGCACCTCGTGATGTGTGTGGTTCGGTGAGAATATGATGGCAGCGACAATTCATCGGAGATGGCCACGATAATCTCGTTGGTGCCCCTTTCAGTTGCTGTCGCTGATCTCCAAAATCTGAGCCCTTGCTGCCTCTTTGCCCAAATCATGGTTTCATATACTTTACCTATGTCCTAATCCTCTTATAACCCTTCTTCCTCAGCCTCTTCCACACCCATAACTCACCAATACCATCACCACAACACCTTTCCCTATTTCTGCCATTGGCGGCTGTCGAGACCCGAATATACAAATCCGGACTCTCCTGTGTATTCTGCACTAGTCCAGGATCACGCTAGTGCACACAGTGTAAACAAAGATAAATATCATCCACATCACGATAATCTAAGGAAAATCCAAATTATATTAATAATCATCAGAGTACGACCTTATGGCCAAGTTTACAATTATTAGCCTGAAGGGCTTTAGAGAATCTAACAGCGGAAAATCAAAATTAAACGTAGTAGCCATTCGACATGCCCACAGGCAATCGACTGGGGAGCGAAGTCTTAATCCGTGAAGTCCTCGTAGTAGCCTCCTTCTAGCAACTCCTGCTGATCTGGTCATTCCTCCTCAACTGAGCAACAGGGGCATAAGCCGTGAGTACTTTGGTACTCAGCAAGTCGTTTGTAACAAATGAATGCAATATAGTATGCAAGGCTTAACAATAGATGGCTGAAAGGTTAATTTTGCATAAAGCAACAATTTAGAGTAAATACAATAAATAGATTGAAAGCAACTTTAACAAAGGACATTAAATAAATAATCAAAGGAATTGAATATAACCACAAGTGAACTGACCATTCACTTCCCAGCTCAACCCAACCAGATTTCATAAAAACTCTACCCCTCGTGTGAAATCACCGAGCATTGTCCATGACCGAGGACACGGCTATTCGAATAGTTTTACACTCTGCAGAGGTTGCACAACTGTACCCACACGATGTGATAATCCTCACGTTAAAGATAATCACAACAAGGCTTTTACAATGATCCATCTCCACCTGATCCCACTCGCTAAGGTTTCGCCGTCGAGTAGGGTAACCCCCTAGTCGATAATTGCCCCCTCTTGCGCCACAACAACATCGGTAGTAAAATCAAAGTGGAGACTTCACAAATTATTATGCCAGGTCTATCCCATACTAGACATGTGGTATGCACGATTTAGCTCAGATCAATGGCGCACAAAGTTAAGTCCTTAAGAATTACCCAGGCGAAACATCCACATCCCAATGTGCAACCTGCACCCCCTTTACTGCACGATCATTCGCCCAAGTGAAAACCAAGTTTGTATAACCAACACCAATGACACTACCCATGTCATGGCACACAAAATTTTATAACTGTGGTTGACCACCACGTTCAAGTATATCATTAAGTCAAGATTAATAAACCATATGTGATGATAAACCCAACATACTAGTATTAAGCATGGCTAAGCAATTAGACGTATCCCCATGTGACAACTATCATTGTATCACTAAATAATTCCCAACCCTAAGGTAACAATGGAATCATGGTAGCCAAATTATCAAGGAGGAATTAACCAATTAGGATCATAACTACCAATACAAGGTTTTTAATAACAAATAGCAGTGCATGATAATTTGAAACAAAATAATACATAATAGATTGAAATCTAGGTTCAACATGATCAAAGAATACGACTTGTCTTGGCCTTGCTCAGCTGAGAGCTCTTGATCTTCAAATCCAACTTCCGCTCCCTCGAACACGCGATCTAATGAGAGAGAAAGCGAAACGAAAAGACAAAATAAATCAAATAAAATTCAAATGAACTCCAAAAACTTTCAAACCTGAACCAAAAGGTAGAGCTCAATTTTAGATGAATTTAGGAAAAAAAAGAATCGGGTCAATCGGAGCTAGGACGAGGGAGAACGGACTCTTGGAAAATTGGATCTAAAGAAAATCGGGAAAATTAGAAAAGTGCACTGTGCTGTGTACCGGGCACACGGGAAACTGAGTCTACGGTGGACCCGGCGCACGAAACAGTGCGGGCGGCGGGTTGCTGGCGCAAGCGGCTAGGGCTGACGTGGCTGCTGACGGGGCGACGCGTGGGCACCTGGGCTGACATGGCATGCTGACTGGGCAGGATGACGTGGCTTCTCGGTGGCTCGGGTGCTGACGTGGCGTGACAGGTGGCGTCGACGTGGCTGACAGGTCAGCCTAGGGCTGACGTGGCTCGGCTTGCGTGGCTGTGCGGTCTACGGCTTACGGCTGACAAGCGGGCCCCGCGTGTCAGCGGCTCGGCACACGGTGGATGGCGTCCATGGGAAGGTGAAGCGACACGGGCGCGCGGGTGCGGTCCAGCTGGCGGCGGACGGCGCGAGGCGCGGGTGAGGGCCGAGGCGGCGGGTCTGGCCGGCGGAGCTCGGGACGACGGCGGCGGTCCATGACTCACCGGCGGCGAAGATGGCGGCGACTCCGACGGCGACGGAACGGCGGCGAGCAACGGTGAGCGACGGCGAACTCCAGCGGCTACGGCGAGCGGCGGCGAGCGACGGCGAACTCCGACGGCTACGGTGGCGTACGGTCGTCGGCGGCAGAGAGCGGCGGCGGAGGCGGCGACTCGAGGGGTGCGGAAGCCGAGGGGTCCGTGGCGGGTTTTATAAACGGTCGCCGAGGCGTCCTGGTCTGATACGGCGGCGGCGCGGCGGAGTCCCGGTCGGAGACGGGGACGGAGAGTCCCGCTCGGGGACGACCTGACAGGCGGGTCCCACCTGTCGGTGGCCCAGGGCGGCGGATGGCCGAGATGCGGGGAGCGGGTGCGGGCGCAAGCGCGGATGCGCGCCGCGTGGCAAGGGGGGGGGGGCGGGGCAGGCCGGGCGGACGGTTGGCTGGGCCGGCTGGTGGGTTTCGGCCCACTGGCCGGTTTTAGGATTTTTTTTCTTTTTCTTTTTCCAAAAATTTCATTTAAGCTTTAATTAATTCCAGAAAAATTCAAATGGTGAATTTTATTTTAAAAGCTTCGAAAAGGCTCTGAAAATCAGGATGTTACAAACCTCCCCCCTTAAACGGAATCTCGACCCCAAGATTCTGGTTCTCTAAGGAATAGGTTTGGAAACTCCGCTTTGAGATCTTCCTCGCTTTCCCAGGTTGCTTCTTCCTCCGAATGGTTGCTCCATTGAACTTTGCAAAAGCGAACGACCCTTCTTCTGGTTACACGCTCTGACACTTCCAAGATTTTGATGGGATGCTCTTTATAGGACAGGTCCTCTTGGAGATCCACAGCCTCTATTGGCACTGCTTCCTCTGGCACTCGCAAGCACTTCTTTAATTGAGACACATGAAAAACATCGTGTATCCTGCTCAAGTTCTCAGGTAGCTCCAGCTGATAGGCAACTTCTCCCTTGCGCTTCAAAATCTTGAATGGCCCCACATACCTTGGTGCTAGCTTCCCTTTCATTTGAAATCGCTTAACACCTTTGAAAGGTGTGATCCTGAGGTACACATAATCATTGGGCTCAAAGCTTAAATCTCGTCGGCGAGTATCAGCATAACTCTTCTGTCTGGCTTGAGCTGCTTTTAACCTTTCTTGAATCAAGCGCACTTTCTCTTCAGCTTCTTGCAAACATTCTGGTCCAAATATCTGTCTTTCCCCCGTCTCTTTCCAGTTGAGAGGGGTCCTACACTTCCTACCATACAAAGCCTCAAACGGTGACATCTGCAAACTAGCCTGGTAACTGTTGTTGTAGGAAAATTCTGCAAAAGGTAGGCAATTGTCCCACTTGGCTCTGTGATCCAAGACACATGCTCTCAACATGTCCTCCAGGATTTGATTTACCCGCTCTGTCTGACCATCGGTCTGCGGGTGGTATGCTGTGCTGAAATTCAGGTGAGTACCCATTGCTTCGTGGAAACTACTCCAAAATTGAGAAGTGAACTGCGACCCACGATCCGATACTATTCTCTTAGGTACTCCATGGAGACTCACAATTTTGGACATATACAATTCAGCCAACTTATCTCCAGAATAAGTGGTTTTGACAGGCAGAAAATGGGCGACCTTCGTCAATCGATCCACGATTACCCATATTGAGTCGTATCCTTCCTTGGTCTTAGGTAGACCTGTGATGAAGTCCATTCCCACATCTTCCCACTTCCACTCGGGGATTTTCAAGGGTTGCAGCAAACCTGCGGGTCTCTGATGCTCTGCTTTCACTCGCTGGCACACATCACAAAGTGCCACATACTCTGCTATTTCTCGCTTCATACCTGGCCACCAGTACTTATCCTTGATGTCTTGGTACATCTTGGTACTGCCTGGGTGAATTGAATATAATGACTCGTGTGCCTCCTTAAGCAACAATTGCTTCAACTCTCCCTTGTTGAGTACGCACAACCGCTTCTTGTACCATATGATACCCTGATCATCCTCCACAAAACTTATTGCTTTTCCTTCTTTCAATCCAACCTTGATCCGCTGGATATTTTCATCCTCTGGTTGCGCTTGACGAATCTGACTATCCAGGGTCGGTTGCAAGTCCAAAGCGGTTAACATCCCTTCCTCAACCAACTCCAAACTGAGCTTTTGAAATTCCTCGTGTAACACCGGTTGGCTTTCTTTGACCATTACTGTGTTGCAATACACCTTTCTGCTCAACGCATCTACCACTACGTTGGCTTTTCCTGGGTGATAGTGGATCCCGATGTCATAGTCCTTTATTAACTCCAACCATCTCCTTTGTCTTAGGTTGAGGTCTGATTGTGTGAAGATATATTTCAGGCTCTTATGATCCGTGTAGATCTCGCATCGGTTACCCATCAGGTAGTGTCGCCATATTTTTATGGCATGCACTACTACTGCTAACTCCAAATCATGCGTAGGGTAATTCTCCTCATCTGGCCTTAACTGGCGCGATGCATAAGCTACCACTCTCTTGTCTTGCATCAATACGCACCCTAAACCTTTGTGGGATGCATCACAATAAATCTCGAAGTCCTTCTTAATGTCTGGCAAAATTAGGACTGGTGCTGTTGTCAGACTCTCCTTTAACTTCCGAAAACTCTTCTCACATTCTGGTGTCCACTCAAACTTCTTTTCCTTCTTTAATAGCTGGGTAAGCGGTTGCGCTACACTGGAGAATCCTTCAATGAATCTACGATAGTAACCCGCCATTCCCAGGAAGCTTCTGACCTGGGTCACTGACGTGGGTGCCTTCCAAGTAAGCATATCCTGCACTTTCCCTGAGTCAACGGACACTCCTTCTGCTGTCAACACATGACCCAAAAATGCAACTTCCTTCATCCAAAATTCACACTTGCTGAACTTGGCATACAACTTATGTTCCCGCAATCTTTGCAATACCAACCTCAAATGTTCTTCATGCTCCTCCTCGTTCTTGGAGTAGATCAGAATGTCATCGATAAACACAACGACAAACTTGTCCAAGTAATCCATGAACACTTTGTTCATCAGGTACATAAAGTAGGCTGGGGCATTGGTTAAGCCAAAGGACATCACGGTGAACTCATACAATCCATAACGAGTTGAGAAGGCTGTCTTGGGTATGTCCTCCGGTCGAATCCTCATTTGATGATACCCCGATCTCAAATCAATCTTGGAGAACACTCCAGCTCCTTTTAATTGATCGAACAGGTCATCAATTCTGGGCAAAGGATACTTGTTCTTGATGGTAACTTCATTGAGAGCTCGGTAATCCACACACATACGCTGGCTACCATCCTTCTTCTTGACGAACAACACTAGTGCTCCCCACGGAGAGGTACTAGGTCTGACATATCCCTTATCCAATAATTCTTGTATTTGCTTCTTTAATTCTGCTAACTCATTGGCGGGCATTCGGTAGGGTCTCTTGGAAATAGGCGATGTGCCTGGTGCTAACTCAATTGCGAACTCCACTTCTCTTTTTGGTGGCATCCCGGGGAGATCATCAGGAAAAACATCCGGATATTCTCTGGCAATTGGCACTTCATTTAGGGCAATCTCTCTACTTTGGCATACCATCACTTTTTCTGGCTGCTTTATGTCGGCCTCAAATCTAACTCTGCTTCCATCAGGACCGTCCAAGGTGACTGCTCGGCTCCCACATTCCAACACTGCTTGATGCTTTTTGAGCCAATCCATACCCAGGATTACATCCAAAGACTGGATATTTAGCACCACCAAATCTGCGGAGAACTCTACTCCTTGGATGGCTATCCTAACTTCGGGGCATCCTAGGTTTGTACTCATCTTAGAGCCTGGGGATTGAACCAATAAAATAGAACCAAGTGCAACGACTTCCAACTTATGCTTTAGAGCAAAACTTCGGGAAACAAACGAATGTGAAGCTCCAGAATCAAACAAAACTGTGGCGGGTACTGAATTTATTGGAAACTTACCGATCACCACATCTGGCGCTGCTTGAGCTTCTTCCATGGTGACATGGTTCACCTGGCCACGCATCACGGTCTGTGATCCTTTGTTGGGTTGATTTGACCCTTGAGGTGTTCCACGTCCTGATCCTGCTGTAGGGGTACGGTCCGGTGTAGCTCCCAAATTGAAACGGACTGGTGTCAAGGCTGGATTCTGCGGGCACTTGTTGGCATAGTGTCCCGTTTTATGGCATTTGAAACAAGTGACTGCTGACATGGGTTTGGTAATCCTCTGTTGTTGGCTTCCCACAGGAATTGGCTTTGGTCCTGAAGAAAACTGGCGGGGAGCTGGTGCAGGAGTTTTGAATCCCGTCTGCTGAGGGACTCGAGCTAGCTGAAAATTACTGAGCTGACATGGCATTTGAAACAAGTGACTGCTGACATGGGTTTGGTAATCCTCTGAGCTTGGTGCATCTGCGATCCCTGCTGCATCATTCTCCTCTTGCGAGATTCTTCCAACTCACGACGACTTTCCTCAATGAGCATTGCTTTGTCCACCATATTTTGAAAACTGGCATAATCATGTCCCACTACTTGAACTTTTAATCCTGGATTCAATCCTCTCTTGATCCTCTTTTGACGTGCATCATCTGTGGCAACATCCTCTGGAGCATAGCGGGCTAGCTGAGTGAACTTGTTGAGATATTCACTCACGGTCATGTTCTTCTGCTGCAACTCCCGAAATTCTTCCTTCTTCATTTCGATCACCCCATCCAGGATATGGGCATGACGAAAAGCTTCTGCGAATTCAGCCCAAGTGATGCTTTCTTGGTCCTCATGAGCGGCACAATAATTTTCCCACCACTCAGCTGCGGCACCCTCGAGCTGATGGGCTGCATACAACACCTTCTCGCGATCCGTACACTATGCAAGGTTAAGCTTCCTTTCCACTGAGCGCATCCAGTCATCGGCTTCCAATGGCTCAGAAGACCGTGAATAGGTAGGAGGCCTTGTTCTCATAAACTCTGCAAACTTGGATTGCTGACGAGCTGGTGGAGGCATGGCCATATCTTGATTTTGTCGATTCATCATGGCGTTCATGTTCTACATCATGGTGTTCATCAACTGGGTCTGGGCAGCCATGAACTGACTCAAGGTCGGATCTAGTCCAGCCGGGTTTGCATGCTGCTCCGGAGTTGCTTGACTGCCCTCGGGATCTTGGCTCATCTGACCGCGTCCTGCGGAGCTCCGGGTATCAACCATCTGAAAAGAAAGCTCACTTGCTTGAGAACTGGCTTCACAGGGCTTACTAGGTAAGAGGGGAAAAGCAAAGATAAGTGGTAAGTTCGTCTAAGGGGGATATTCTAATGGCAACCCTAAACTAAGCAAACACTTAGCCGAAAAGGCTAACGAAAGAAGCGATAAACTTCGCAAAAAGACTTTTGACATGACTGCATCATAATGCTAGAAGCAAAACTGCAGCTCATATCACACCCAACGGCAAACAAGAAGCAAAACGATCTATACGATACCGACACTATAACAAGGTTCAAATCTAATGGCCCCTAATCTTCACGGAAATCTCCAATCTTGTCTTGAAACATTGGGGTGCTTCCTTGATCCAAACTTCACATCACAGCTTGAGGAATTCCCTACCAACTTTTACTTTGATGGAGGGACACTCGAGACATCTATGGACATTATGGGGTAAGAAGTCAAATTGAATTTCGAAAACAATATTTCAGAGGAGGCAAGGAGTAAGAATCCTAAGAACGAGGTAAGAATCAAGAATTACTAGACAATCATTTGGTAGATTTGATTTAGAAAATAAATTTTGAAATCTTTGCTAATTCGACCATTCTAACTAGGGCTCCGTCCTAAAGTCGATATAGCTCTGATACCATCTCTGTCGAGACCCGAATATACAAATCCGGACTCTCCTGTGTATTCTGCACTAGTCCAGGATCACGCTAGTGCACACAGTGTAAACAAAGATAAATATCATCCACATCACGATAATCTAAGGAAAATCCAAATTATATTAATAATCATCAGAGTACGACCTTATGGGCAAGCTTACAATTATTAGCCTGAAGGGCTTTAGAGAATCTAACAGCGGAAAATCAAAATTAAACGTAGTAGCCATTCGACATGCCCACAGGCAATCGACTGGGGAGCGAAGTCCTAATCCGTGAAGTCCTCGTAGTAGCCTCCTTCTAGCAACTCCTGCTGATCTAGTCCTTCCTCCTCAACTGAGCAACAGGGGCATAAGCCGTGAGTACTTTGGTACTCAGCAAGTCGTTTGTAACAAATGAATGCAATATAGTATGCAAGGCTTAACAATAGATGGCTGAAAGGTTAATTTTGCATAAAGCAACAATTTAGAGTAAATACAATAAATAGATTGAAAAGCAACTTTAACAAAGGACATTAAATAAATAATCAAAGGAATTGAATATAACCACAAGTGAACTGACCATTCACTTCCTAGCTCAACCCAACCAGATTTCATAAAAACTCTACCCCTCGTGTGAAATCACCGAGCATTGTCCATGACCGAGGACACGGCTATTCGAATAGTTTTACACTCTGCAGAGGTTGCACAACTGTACCCACACGATGTGATAATCCTCACGTTAAAGATAATCACAACAAGGCTTTTACAATGATCCATCTCCACCTGATCCCACTCGCTAAGGTTTCGCCGTCGAGTAGGGTAACCCCCAAGTCGATAATTGCCCCCTCTTGCGCCACAACAACATCGGTAGTAAAATCAAAGTGGATACTTCACAAATTATTATGCCAGGTCTATCCCATACTAGACATGTGGTTTGCAGGATTTAGCTCAGATCAATGGCGCACAAAGTTAAGTCCTTAAGAATTACCCAGGCGAAACATCCACATCCCAATGTGCAACCTGCACCCCTTTTACTGCACGATCATTCGCCCAAGTGAATACCAAGTTTGTATAACCAACACCAATGACACTACCCATGTCATGGCACACAAAATTTTATAACTGTGGTTGACCACCACGTTCAAGTATATCATTAAGTCAAGATTAATAAACCACATGTGATGATAAACCCAACGTACTAGTATTAAGCATGGCTAAACAATTAGACGTATCCCCATGTGACAACTATCATTGTATCACTAAATAATGCCCAACCCTAAGGTGACAATGGAATCATGGTAGCCAAATTATCAAGGAGGAATTAACCAATTAAGATCATAACTACCAATACAAGGTTTTTAATAACAAATAGCAGTGCATGATAATTTGAAACAAAATAATGCATAATAGATTGAAATCTAGGTTCAACATGATCAAAGAATACGACTTGCCTTGGCCTTGCTCAGCTGAGGGCTCTTGATCTTCAAATCCAACTTCCGCTCCCTCGAACACGCGATCTAACGAGAGAGAAAGCGAAACGAAAAGACAAAATAAATCAAATAAAATTCAAATGAACTCCAAAAACTTTCAAACCTGAACCAAAAGGTAGAGCTCAATTTTAGATGAATTTAGGAAAAAAGAATTGGGTCAATCGGAGCTAGGACGAGGGAGAACGGTCTCTTGGAAAATTGGATCTAAAGAAAATCGAGAAAATTGGAAAAGTACACTGTGCTGTAGACCGGGCGCACGGGAAACTGAGTCTGCGGTGGACCCGGCGCACGAAACAGTGCGGGCGGCAGGTTGCTGGCGCAAGCGGCTAGGGCTGACGTGGCTGCTGACGGGGCGACGCGTGGGCACCTGGGCTGACGTGGCATGCTGACTGGGCAGGATGACGTGGCATGCTGACGTGGCTTCTCGGTGGCTCGGGTGCTGACGTGGCGTGACAGGTGGCGCCGACGTGGCTGACAGGTCAGCCTAGGGCTGACTTGGCTCGGCTTGCGTGGCTGTGCGGTCTACGGCTTACGGCTGACAAGCGGGCCCCGCGTGTCAGCGGCTCGGCGCACGGTGGATGGCGTCCATGGGAAGGTGAAGCGACACGGGCGCGCGGGTGCGGTCCAGCTGGCGGCGGACGGCGCGAGGCGCGGGTGAGGGCCGAGGCGGCACGGCGGCGGGTCAGGCCGGCGGGCATGGCTGGCGGCGGCGGCATGGCCGGCGGAGCTCGGGACGACGGCGGCGGTCCATGACGAAGATGGCGGCGACTCGGGCGGTGCCGGACCGACGGCGAGCAACGGCGAGCGACGGCGAACTCCGGCGGCTACGGCGAGCGGCGGCGAGCGACGGCGAACTCCGGCGGCTACGGTGGCGCACGGTCGTCGGCGGCAGAGAGCGGCGGCGGAGGCGGCGGCTCGAGGGGTGCGGAAGCCGAGGGGTCCGCGGCGGGTTTTATACACGATCGCCGAGGCGTCCCGGTCGGATACAGCGGCGGCGCGGCGGAGTCCCGGTCGGAGACGGGGACGGAGAGTCCCGCTCGGGGACGACCTGACAGGCGGGTCCCCCCTGTAGGTGGCCCAGGGCGGCGGATGGCCGAGATGCGGGGCGCGGGTGCAGGCGCAAGCGCGGATGCGCGCCACGTGGCAAGGGGGGGCGGGGCAGGCTGGGCGGACGGCTGGCTGGGCCGGCTGGTGGGTTTCGGCCCACTGGCCGGTTTTAGGATTTTTTTCTTTTTCTTTTTCCAGAAATTCCCATAAATCATTTTGAGCTCTAGAAAATAGCAAATAAATCCAGAAAAACCCAGAAAAATACCAATAAATTCCTTGAGGCACAAGGAACTCAAATAAAATAACTTTGGCAAATGTTAATGTTTAACTTAATCATATTAAATCCTTTTAATTCATAAAAATTTCATTTAAGCTTTAATTAATTCCAGAAAAATTCAAATGGTGAATTTTATTTTAAAAGCTTCGAAAAGGCTCTGAAAATCAGGATGTTACAAACCTCCCCCCTTAAACGGAATCTCGACCCCAAGATTCTGGTTCTCTTTTAATTCATAAAAATTTCATTTAAGCTTTAATTAATTCCAGAAAAATTCAAATGGTGAATTTTGTTTTAAAAGCTTCGAAAAGGCTCTGAAAATCAGGATGTTACAGCGGTCTCAATACATGTAACGTCACCTTAGCTTGTAGTGGCCACATTTGAAGCCCTCGCCTTCACCTTTGTTTTCGTCTCAGCCTACACTGGTAGTACCGGAAGCCCTCGCCAAGAAGATGCCAGCGGGAGAGAGGTGGAGGAGAGACCATGCGGCGACCAGATTTGGAGTCAGTGGGGCACACTACTAACTAGGATTAAGACGCCAGTGGGGATGCCGCGTCACATGAAAACCACCTTGGTTTCTGTCGAGAGGGTTGTGTGATCCAATTTTGGGAGTTGAGGGTCCCGTTTTAGATGGTTTCATAATTGAGGTTGAAAATTGACCTAGGCCATAGTTGAGGTTTGAAATGTGGGCTTCCCCCCCCCCAAATGTCCTGCTAGAACCAGAAGTAAAAACTATGCTAGTAAATAAGACTTGAGAAGAACTTCTATTAGGATTGCATCTCTCGCTATTAACATTTGAAGTTTTTCATCTCAAAACAATATTTACAGTTTTCAAGATCGAGTACTACTATGCTTTTGTTGTTAGTGTAGCCTACAATGTGTGACTTTTCTTCATTTTAGGTGTTGCTCCAACATGCTTTTGGCTAAAATTGTATCGTAGCGCCTGTTAGTGAGAAATTGAGAAAAAAATAAAAACACTGTTATATTTTCATGAATAATACAAATGAATAAGGGGAAAAAGAAAAAACAAAATTAAAAAACCAACGCGTTTTAGAAGCTAGAAGCAAAAGCCATTTGGAGCAAAGTTTTTGGTCCGAATGCTACTTGGATTCCTTAGACAAAATATACTCATTTGGCAAAAATATGCCAACTATCTACGTAGCTCGACACCACAAGTTAATTGCTAAGGGTTATTTTGAAACATATATATTTCATAGGAAAAGAGTTTAGTTATGGGAATATGGGAAAATCTCACCTGAATATGAGAAATATTTGTGTGTTCTGAATAGGACATAAGTTTCACTCAAAGATGGCGCCTACTAATAACTAGTAGTAGTTACTCGTGCAATACTAGAGTAATGAATAGTTACTAAACTCACTCCCGTGTGTTGCAACGCACACGCCAGCGTAGGCCTACCCACCTTATCCCTTTGCAACTTCGTGTGACCTCTAGATCGACCATGAAACTCTCTCCCCTTCTCTCAACCTCCAGATCGGGTGCCCTCCCATTTCATTTTTTCCGTTGCTCTCTCTCTCTCTATCTCTCTTTCTCTCTTCCTTCTCCTGACCTCTAGATTGGGTGCACCAGCATGCATCCATGGGGGCAGTGTGAGCACCGTAGGGTGTTGCCATGCAGCCGGGGCCATCCTTCACCTGACCTCCAGATCGAGCACGCTAGCATGTGGCCATGCGAGGCGGTGCGAGTGCTCTCAGTGAGCTGTCATGAGGCCAGGGGCCGTGTGCAGCGGTGTGTGAGGTTGTGTGTGGGGCCTCTGCTTGAAAGGTGAACGCCTAACTTGAAAGTTGAATTTGGATTGGAAGTCCTCGATTGAATGCTTTTGGATCTCATCTCTTTAATAGTTTTTTGTTCGAAAGTTGGATCCCAAATGAAAAGTTTGAATTTCCAATGAAAAATTTTTGATTATTGAATGAAAATATTTAAATCTCACACTTGAAAGTCTCGATTATGAAAGTGTTGATCCAAACCAAAAGTTTGACTCTCGATTGAAAGCCCTACAATTGAAAGTTTCCAATCTAGATTGAAAAGCTCTCGAGTTTTTTTTTGAAGGTGTATTAAATGTTCAGTTGAAAATGAAAGCTTTTGGGTAGTTGAAAGTTTTTTAATTGAAAAGGGGTTTTTTAGTTGAAAGGGGAGAGGAAGGTGGAAGGGAGGGGAGGATGGAGGGGGAGGCAAAGATTCTGACCGCCATTGTTAGAGCATGCGTCGCACATTGCACACACTTAAAATAGCAGCCCAACCTGCTAAATATGTATGTGTGAATGAGAATCCAAATTGCAATTTTCGGTCACCCATTCTTTTTCTCAAGAAGTCATAACCTATTTCTAACGTCTAAGCAAACCGTTCCCCTCTATTGTCTTCTTCCTCCTTCCCAAATACCAAATATTCGTTCTTCTAGTCTCCTCCCCTTAAAATGCTTAACTAGGCTCTTCTTGAAGGTCTATCACTGGCCCCTCTCCCTGCCTTGCTCTCCGATGGCTCACTAGCACTGAGTGGGTGGGGGACTCACTCCTCATGGGATGATGGGATAATATTACTTAGAAAGTAGTTCTTTCTTACTTGAAATAGCCTCCTACTCCTTTTGCCTTCCTTTGTCCTCTCTAGTGTCCTCATAGTCATCGAAGTTGCTACTGACAGGAACTTTCCTAGCATATCCCCTTTTAGTTAAAATCTACTCCCTCTATGGCTATGGTGTGGTTTTTACTAGCCTTGTAGTCCAGGTCCTTGTCACCATTTTTCCTAATTTCCTAGCAAGCTGTTTCACTCAATGATTAGATCCGATGTCTCTCTCCGATCTACCTCCACAAGCTTCCACTAAACCTTAGGATCTAGGGACAATCCCCAAACTTAAAGCACTATTGGAATTTTTGAGTGTATCTGGAGAGGAAATGACTAGATTACCCCTTGTTGTCACCTTATGGCCCATGTTGTCCTCTCCTGACCCCGGTGACATTGAACGTGACATTGCTGGCGACGCGGTGGCCCATCGTCACCGGCACCAAATGTAACATGCCATTTTCCAACCAATTTCTCTTCTTCTTTGCAGCTTCGTCTTGTAGTTTGCCTTGGTTTATTGGTAACTCCCCTCTCATATGTGTTTTATTGGTTTATTTTGTGTTCAATGCGGCTAGAAATAAATGGAGTAGCATGCCCCTAACTCAATTTTTTTTGCATTTTGATTGGAGTTGATCTGGAGAGGGGGAGGACCAAAACTGATGCACTCTTCAAAAGAATAAGAATAAAAGAAGCTACTTTTTCACATACAAATGCTCACAGTAACTCACTATAGGGGGCTTGATGGTGGACAGCACCATAGTGCGATAAGCAGTATGTCAGCCACTACCATAGGTAGACGACTGGAAGTCTCCTGGCGGTGTCTCATATGGCTAGTTGGCTATGAGCGGTGGGTGATCCATCTCCAACGTAGACCTAGGAGTTGGGCTGAGCTTTTCTAAGCAAGCCCGAGGCCTGGTTAGCACAAGCACGACACATGGCAAGCCGGGCTGGCACGACATAAATGACGGGCCGTGCCAGGCCCAGAAAGAAGGCCCGTCAAGCAGCACAGGATAGCACAACTTGTTGTGCCGTGCTCGGGCTAGCCTAGCATGAAAGTGGCACGGTTGGCTAGGTGGCATGGAGGCACAACGGTAGGGAGTGGCACAGCGTGACTGGGCCTATGGTGTGGACACCAAGGGATGATGGGACATGAGAGTAGGTAGAGAGGGCGAGGGAGAGCAAGGCCATCTTGTCATACCTATGGTCATGCTGATGATGTGGGAGTAGCCGAAGAGGCCACAACAGCTGCTGATGCCATGCATGCTAACGTCGATATCGACCAACATCGTGCACGCTAACTGTGCCATCGACTAATGTTGGGCGCACCCCGATCACACCACCGACAGACGTTGGGGTATCCCTTTGCCATGGATGCCCCAGTATAGGAGCCAGCTGACTGAGTCAACTTGGGGAAGAGGGCCTCCTAGAGTGGAGGTTGAGGCTAGGGTCTGAGGATCTGCGATGGAGGCGAGCTTCTAGTGATGCATTCAGTGAGATCCATTGCAATGCCGCTAGGAACAAGAGATGTTAGGGGGTTTCTTCGGTCGAGCAAAGACATCTTAGTGGTAAATCTTGGGGGAGAAAAGCACCTCATCAGATGGAGGCGACCATCGAAATGCAGGAGATCAACTCCAAATCCATAGAGGGAACAATATTATTTAGTATAGGGGTGTACCTTGAGTCAATAGAACATCAAGTATGAACAAGACCATCGCAACAATGGCGATAGATGATGCCATGGCAACAATGGCACACAGGGGACTACAGAGGAGAAGGACATCTAATAGAGGGTATGTGTCATCAGCGCTAAACTGAGATGGTGGAGAACTAAGGTGCATCCTTAGATCCACCAAAATCTGGTAGGCCAGATCTAGAAGATCAGAGTAGGGGTAGCCCACGTACAACCATAGCACCAACCAATGGCAAACCTCCACCAGGCGACCATGGTGATTGGCGGGACAACTCTCAGAACCATCGGCGAGTAGGGATGAGGAAAATCGAGAGAAGTTGCTAGAGAAAATGAGGAAAATAGAGGCCTACTTCTACTATGTACAACGGGATGGGACCCTAGCCCACGCAACATCAGCAAAATGTTGGTGAGGAGGGGAGAGGGGCCACCTCTGTCTCAAAAGGAGGAGGTGCTCTCAGGAGCTTTTTCTATGAAGGCAGAGAACAACAGGGTAAGACTTGGTTTCTTTACATGGTTTTAGCTTATGATTAGGAATCAAGCAAGCAAGTGCCTTTCGGATCATATGCCTCATCGATCACCATCTAGAGTACACACATGTTGCCTAGGCACAATAGAGGCGCTGACCAGGCAAGGGTTGCCTAGGCCACATAGCAACTAGCATGGTACTAGTGAGACAGAGCAGTCCAATTCTGGCACCAGCACTGCTGGACTTTAAGTTAATTGGTGAACCACATATGAGAGAGGCCATTGCCGAGCACATACACTACTTAATTGATGATTTTAAGATAGATAATAAGATTATTTCTATAACTCTTGATAACGCATCAGCGAATATGACGACTATGAACATCCTCATCCCAAGGTTGTAGCCATATATTGGTGGATATGTTCACCACCAGTAATACGTATGTCATATCTTGAACCTCATTGTGCAAGATGGTATACAAGTGATTGGCAAATTTTTGAATAATATCCATAATACCCTTTGTTACCTCATAAGTTCATCATAAGTGGTAGCCAAATTTGTGGAATGTTGCACAACCAATGGTAAAGACCCAAGAAAATTCGTTCTTAAAATGAAGATGAGTGGAACTCGGTATACATCATGCTAAAAAAGGTACAAAGGGTATGAACATATTAAATATGTATTTATTGATGCTAACTCTCAGAATAATGAATTGATAGTTACTAATTCAGATTGATAAATTGCTAATCATTTTTTAGAGTTTTAAGACCTTTTTTATGAAGCAACTAAGGTTCTATCCAGTGTTTACTACCCTACCTCTTGCTTAGTTGTATATTTTATTTGCTAAATCTAGGGGATCGCCTTTTAGGCCATACTGCTGTAGCAATAGAGGAAAATTTTGTTAAGTATTTCAGATCTATTTCACACCTATATTAATTTGCTATCATTTTTAACCTACAAAAAGTTAGCAGGTTTGCATATTTGTATGGAGGAAATAAGTGAATAGCTTGGTCTTGATTTCTTTGAAGCTTTCAAACATGTCAAAAAGGATATTTTTGTATTTTTCACTTACATCATGACAAGGTTGGTGGCAGCACGAGATCAAAGACCTCACAGCAGGCACAACAAGGCAAGGTATGTTTGACAGCCCACTTGTGGAAGAAGCTAAATGGTAAGTCTAGTTCTTCACCCTCTCAATCTTAGGTGGCCCTCAAGTAGAATTCTGTTTCAGAGATGAACCATTACCTGAAGTATGATTTTGCAAACACCGATCATGATCTTACTAGTGGAGATAAGATAAACTTGCTC
Organism: Dendrocalamus latiflorus; assembly: GCA_017311315.1. NCBI lineage: Eukaryota > Viridiplantae > Streptophyta > Magnoliopsida > Poales > Poaceae > Dendrocalamus > Dendrocalamus latiflorus. The sequence goes on from CM029668.1 coordinate 15,178,252, forward strand.
GAGTGATGGAAGAATAATAAGCGAGTATTTTCTATGTTGTGCCATTTCACACAAGATGTTCTACTGGTTCCTTCTGGTGTCCACCATCTCTTTAGAAGTGGCGTTCACCATGATAGGGAGAATAAGTGAAGAAAAGAGGTCATCCCTAATACCTAAGATGGTGGAGATAATTACCTATGTCAAGGATAGGGAATTGGCAAAAGAGCAACAATAGAATCTGTTAAAGTATGATTGTATGCCGTGTTGGTTAGGAGTTAGAGATAGCATAGTCCGTTAAGGATAGATCCTGTTGTATCCGAAAGATCAAAGGAAATATCTCCTTTCCAGTCACGGCACCGTGTTGTAATCCAACTGGCGTTTTGTCCAGGGTATATATAAACTCATGTGGCCTGAGAAAGGTTATACGCTTCTGCCAATTTCCTTCACATGGTATCAGAGCGTCGATCTACAAGATAGCGACGATCTGTTCTAGCGACCGATCTAAACCGGCGCAGATCAGCGGCAAAGGTCATGGCGACGCCTTCCTCGACCCCGCCGACGCTTTCTTCAGGGCTCTCCCTCGGTTCTCAGATCACGGAGAAGCTCACTAGGAACAACTTTGTGCTGTGGAAGGCTCAGGTGCTACCAGCCCTGCGAGGAGCACAATTGCTGGGGTACCTTGACGACACTGCACCAGCACCACCAAGAAAAATCGTCACCAAGATCAACGACAAGACAGTAGAAGACATCAACCCTGAGTTCATCAGATGGATGTCTCTCGATCAACAGGTCTTGAGCTATCTGCTCGGATCTTTGTCACGAGAAATCTTGGCTCACGTCGCATCCAAGACAACAGCACACCAGGTCTGGACGACTCTGGAAGGCATGTTCAAGTCGGCTACGAATGCGAGAGCCATTAACACCCGCATGGCGCTTGCGACGACGCAGAAGGGAACGATGACCGTGACGGAATATCTCGGCAAGATGCAGGGATTTGCCGACGAGATGGCTGCAGCAGGAAAGCCACTCGAGGAAGATGAACTCATCTCCTACATCCTGAACGGGCTGGACTTCGACTACAACGCGCTAGTCTCGAGCGTTCTCGGGAGACCTGAACTAATCTCTGTCAGTGAGTTATTCTCCCAACTGTTGAACTTTGAAAATCGTCTAGACATGTGGCAGGGAGGAGCAAACTCAAACTTCCAAGGCTCAGCAAACTCAGCAGCGCGTGGGCGCGGTTTAGGCCGCAGCAACAACAGCAACTCACGTGGTGGTCGGGGAAGCAGTAGCAGCCGCGGAAATCGTGGCCGAGGAGGAAGAGGCTTCTCCAGCGGCCGAGGAGGTGGATCTGACAATCGCATCAGGTGCCAGATCTGCACCAAACCTAATCACACGGCAGCAGAATGTTGGCACCGCTATGAAGACAACTATGAACCTGGCAGCAAGACTGCGGGAAGTGCTATGAATACATATGGCGTGGACTCAAATTGGTACACTGATACTGGAGCCACCGATCATATCACAAGCGAGCTAGACAAACTGTCCGTTAGAGAGAAGTACAATGGTACAGAACAAATCTTTGCTGCAAATGGCACAGGTATGGACATTAAGCATGTTGGTCATTCTATTGTTCATACCCCACATTGCAATCTTCATCTCAAGAATATTTTGCATGTTCCTAAGGCCAAGAAAAATCTTGTCTCTGTTCATAAGCTTGCTAAGGATAATCAAGCTTTTCTTGAGTTTCACCCCAATTTCTTTTTGATTAAGGATCAGGCAACGAAGAAAATTCTTCTGCAAGGAAGATGTGAGAATGGCCTTTACCCTATTTCGTCTACCCCAGTTCGGCCCAAGAAAGAAGTCTTCAGCGTTATTACACCCTCTTTCTCCAAGTGGCATAGTCGTCTAGGTCATCCAGCTTTGTCCATTGTTGAAAAAGTAGTGAGTCAAAATAATCTCCCATGTTCATCAGAAAGTAATAAAGACTCAGTTTGTGATGCCTGTCAACAGGCAAAGAGTCATCAGTTGCCTTATGATAAGTCCAATAGTATGTCAAGTTCTCCTTTGGAGTTAGTGTTTTCTGATGTTTGGGGTCCTGCCCCTGAATCTGTTGGGAGGAATAAATATTATGTTAGCTTCATTGATGACTACAGCAAGTTTACATGGATTTACCTTTTGAAATATAAGTCTGAAGTGTTTCAAAAATTCCATGAGTTCCAACAATTGGTAGAAAGGTTGTTTAACAAGAAAATCATCTCTATGCAAACCGACTGGGGTGGCGAATATGAGAGGCTTAACTCACTTTTTCGCAAAATAGGCATAACTCATCGAGTTTCCTGTCCCCACACTCATCAACAAAATGGGTCAGCTGAAAGAAAGCATAGACACATTGTAGAAGTTGGCCTAGCTCTTCTTGCGCATGCATCTATGCCCCTAAAATATTGGGATGAAGCTTTTCTTACTGCCACTTATCTCATTAACAGAACCCCAAGCAAAGTCATTGATCTTCAAACCCCTTTGCAGCGCTTATTTCATGTTGAACCTCATTACATGTCTCTCCGCACTTTTGGTTGTGCTTGTTGGCCAAACCTCCGTCCCTATAACACTCATAAGCTCCAATTTCGCTCCAAACAATGCACTTTCCTTGGCTATAGCAATTTGCATAAGGGGTTCAAGTGTCTAGATGTTCAAACTGGCCGGATATACATATCCCGTGATGTTATCTTTGATGAAAACATTTATCCTTTTGCCAACCTTCATCCCAATGCCGGTGCTCGTCTCAAATCCGAATTTCTCCTTCTTCCAACCACCTTATTAAATCCTAATCATGGGGGTGAACATGTGAGTGCTCAACTAGCTAATGATTCCATTAATCCTGCTGCTAATCAAGATTTGGAGCATTTTATTTCAGCAGAAAATATGCAGGGAGGTGAAAATGCCGAAGAGAACACTTCGCCTGCGATATCAACTGCACAGGCGGCACATGAAATATCAGATGGAATACTTGGCATGTCTACCGGAGAAATTTTTCCTGTGCCGGCGTCACCTGCGTCCCATCAGCAGACTTCCGGATCAGCCGCGTCAGGCGCGGTGTCTCCTGCGCCAGAAGCTTCATCGCCCGTGAACCAGTGGACGTCTGCCGCGTCATCCCAGCATGGAGCGCCGGGGGACAGATGCACAGTAAACCGTCTCGCGTCCATACAGCAGACGGCAGCGCCAGCGCCCGGATTTTCTGTGAATGCAGCGCCAGCGCCAGGAACAACGCAGCAGACTGCAGCGTCAGGATCCTCTGTGCCAGATACCAGTATACAGCGCCCTGTCACCAGACTTCAACGGGGCATCATTAAACCTAAGGTAACTACTGATGGCACTATTCGATATGGGTTTTTTACATCTACAGGGGAACCACAAACCTTAGATGAAGCTCTAGGATCTGATCATTGGAAAAATGCGATGGACATAGAATATGAGGCACTTGTGAAAAATAAAACCTGGCATTTAGTTTCCCCAAGGAAAGACATGAACATAATTGATTGTAAATGGGTTTACAAAGTTAAAAGAAAGGCTGATGGAACAATAGAAAGATACAAGGCTAGATTGGTGGCTAAAGGGTTTAAACAACGTTATGGTATTGATTATGAAGATACCTTCAGTCCAGTTGTTAAAGCAGCAACAATTAGACTAGTCCTATCTATTGCTCTCTCGAAAGGATGGTCCCTTCGACAATTAGATGTTCAGAATGCTTTTTTGCATGGGATTTTAGAGGAGGATGTGTTTATGAGACAACCACCAGGATATGAGGATATGACTAGAAAGAATTATGTGTGTAAATTGGATAAGAGCCTATATGGATTGAAACAAGCACCTAGGGCTTGGTATGCAAGACTTAGTGAGAAATTGTTGAATCTTGGATTCAAGTCTTCTAAGGCTGACACATCTCTATTCTACTACAATAAAGGGAGTATTACAATCTTTATGCTCATATATGTTGATGATATAATTGTGGCAAGTTCCTCTACATGTGCTACTACAGCTCTTCTTGATGATCTTAGAACAGAGTTTGCCTTAAAGGATCTTGGTGACCTTCATTACTTCCTAGGAATTGAGGTCAGAAAAACAAAGGAAGGTATTCTTCTCTCACAAGAGAATTATTCTAATGATCTTCTGAAAAGGACAAATATGTTGAGCTGTAAACCTGTCACTACACCCATGTCAACAACAGAGAAATTGATTGCACAAGGGGAACTTCTAGAGGCAGAAGATGCTACTAGATATCGCAGCATTGTTGGTGCCCTACAGTACTTGACTCTTACCAGACCTGATATTGCTTTTCCAGTAAATAAAGTCTGTCAATATCTTCATGCTTCTACCACAATGCATTGGGCAGCAGTCAAGCGAATCTTGAGATATCTGAAATACACCTCAGGAGTTGGCCTACATTTGAGCAAATCCAATGATATGCTAGTTAGTGCATTTTCTGATGCAGATTGGGCCAGCTGCCCTGATGACAGAAGGTCAACTGGAGGCTTTGCTATCTTCTTGGGAGCAAATCTTGTTTCCTGGAGTGCAAGAAAACAGCCCACTGTCTCAAGGTCAAGTACAGAGTCAGAATATAAAGCAATAGCAAATGCAACAGCTGAAATCATGTGGATACAAACCCTGCTGAAAGAACTTGGTGTTCAAAGCCCTGCTAAGGCTCGATTATGGTGTGATAATATAGGAGCTACCTATTTATCAGCTAATCCAGTGTTTCATGCTAGAAGCAAACACATTGAGGTTGATTATCATTTTGTAAGAGAAAGAGTTACTCAAAAGCTCTTAGAGATCAAGTTTATCCCAACTGGTGATCAAGTTGCTGATGGATTCACAAAAGCTCTCTCAGTACGAAATCTTATAGAATTTAGAAACAATCTCAATCTTAGAAGAATGTGATTGAGGGGGGCTGTTAAAGTATGATTGTATGCCGTGTTGGTTAGGAGTTAGAGATAGCATAGTCCGTTAAGGATAGATCCTGTTGTATCCGAAAGATCAAAGGAAATATCTCCTTTCCAGTCACGGCACCGTGTTGTAATCCAACTGGCGTTTTGTCCAGGGTATATATAAACTCATGCGGCCTGAGAAAGGTTATACGCTTCTGCCAATTTCCTTCACAGAATCAACTAAAGGATCTCCAGATCGTGTAGGCGAACGCTCACCTGGAACACAGGAATGATCTCGACATTGGAGAGTAGTTAGTATATATGCATGTTGTTATTGTACTCTTTTTCTTACCGGAGGAACTCCACTTTAGAGCGTAAAGTTTTTAACGAGCCAGCAACATTGTATCTGTAAAATTTTAAGAAAATTTCACTTTTTCACTCAAATATTTACATGTCCATATTTTTATGCAATTACTTAAATTACACTTTTCCCTTTTTTCCATTTGCCCCCTCTTTTTTCTTTTTCTCCTCTTCCCCCCTTTCCCTCCTTTTTTTCTCTTCTCTTCTTTTTCCCTCTTCCCTCTTCTCTCTCCTCTCCCTTTTCTTTTCCTGTGTCAGTGCCTCAGTCACCTCCATCCGTGGCGGCGCAGCAATGGCCACCTCATTCAAGACCCTCCCATGGCAGCTTGTGTCATTGGGCCCCACAAAGATGAACCACACTTGGCCCTGCCCTCCGTAGCTCTGCAATGTTGCTTCGCACTGCCGATGGCAGGCGTGGCATTGCGATAGTGCTTGGCGCAGATGAAGAGGTAGAAGCAGAGCACGAAGGTGATGAAGATCGCCACTAGCATGTCGTCATCGTCGCTATCGACGTCCTCTTCACCGCCATCGACCTAATAGAGCCGGGCCTAGGCAAGCACGGCGCGACAGCGGCCCATCTTGCCATGGGTCATGTTTGGGCTTTGCCAGAAGTGGGGGCCATGACGGGCGGCACAGCCCACAAAGAAAATAGCTAAAAAATATTGTTTGTTCACTGTAACACATATACAAGATTCGAAACTAACACTGATGTAGAACCAACAAAATTGAATTTCGACTCTGGAGATGAGCTTGATGCATGTATTTGTTGCCTTGTCAACACTCCAGGCCTTCTGCTCATGTACCCTTTGCCTTTGCTTCTGCAATTATGGGGATGAAAGTAATAGTAGTTTATCATGCTAGTGAGTTTTACAAAGGAAAGATTTTTTAAAAAATAAAATATAAAACTTGTCAAGTTAGCTCAATTAGACCATCTCCAATATTATTTTTTAGCCAGTTCAAATGAGGAGAGAGAAGGCATTGAATCGATTTAGTATATTGGATGGGTCGATTCTAACAAAAAAACATAGAACCAGACTCTACTTATGAATCAATTTAAAGCATTAAACAATTCAAATGAATATTAAACAACTACATAGAAGAGCCTGAGAGAGGATATTATTATTTTGTAGTTTTTTAATGTAACATAGGTCTCAGTTATTAATAGGAATCGATTTAATACATTGGAAAAAATACACTTAAATTTTTAAAATACTCGTGTGATGCGACTTTGAATCAACATCCATTCAATATATTAGAGTTGCTCTTAGATTCCAAGCTTTGACGGACCAGGGACGGTTTGTTGGGTTTGCGTAGCGGGGTGGTGAAATGGCGGCCGGCTCTCCTGCAGTCTGTCCAAGAATTGGTTCGCACACACGCCATGGCCGTGCACCTTGCGCCACCACCACAAGCGCCTGTGGCGGCCTCGACCGGTGCGGGGTGTAGGCTTAGTCTGGCCATCTAAAACATGAGCCGTGGAGATGCAGGCCATAGAGCGCGCCACGCAAGTTGAACAGTCGTCTCGAGGAGGTCGCTAAGGAGGAGGAGGAGGCTGCATGGCGTCAACGAGGAGCACGTCCGGGAGGTCTCGGAGCACGTCAAGGAGCTCGCGCCCGCTTGCCGGGCACTTGAGGAGGTCCTCGTCCCTCTTTAGCTGCAGGCGCACACTACGTTCCATGCGCCATGTACTTCATTCTCGGTTCCGGCGGACAAATCGTGACACCACCACATTGATCTCCCAATCCGGTGAGCAACGTATATGTTTGTGTTAGTTAATTTCACCGCACCTTGCGCAGTCTATTAAGATCTGCATGTTTGCTTAGCACTGCATGTTTGTTCCCTTGCAAACAGGAAGCACTCTGCACTAGTTTCCTTCTTTTTCTCGGTGGAACGGATTCTTCGGATCTGGGAGGATTCTGAGGAAGTCTCGGTCCATGATTTCAATGTAACTAACTATGTGTAATATGCTATGAATAAAAGGGAGAAAAAAAACCAGACAATCAGCTGGTTTGTTGCGTGCAGCACAAACGCTCGGTTCCCCTGAGTTCTGCTGGCTCTGTCTTTCCTGTGTGTTGTCTACTGAAACACACGGCTTGAAAGAACTATTCTCCATCTGACAAAGTTCAGAGTAGCAATCCCTTCTCTGTTAGCTCGCTGCGGGTTCAGAGAAGTATTGTTCAGTTGGCCAAGGGGTTCAGAGAAGTGCGGTTTAGTCTGACGATACTGTTTCCCATCCGGCAAACTTTAGAGAAGTAATTCCTCTCTCTGTTAGGCCCTGTTTGAATCTCTCCATCTAAAGTTTAGTCACTAAAGTTTAGATCTAAAGTCTCCAAACAGGTGGTCTAAAGTTAAATATAAACTTTAGCTAATCCCTAAAAAACACTTTAGACCATTAGTCCACCAAAGTGAACTAAAGTGGTCTAAAGTTTTGGGTTCTTAGGCACAAAGACGTGTTTACCCTTGCATGTTGGCCTCTCACCTCCCATTTAATGGCTGACGCATGAAACGAGGAGAGGTAGTATGGTCTTTTTGAAACTTTAGTCCTATCCATTAGTACAGGATCCAAACAGGACATTCGACTAAAGTTTAGTGGCTAAAGTTTAGCCAACTAAAGTTTAGTCCAAAACTTTAGACAACTAAACTTTAGACCATGGGATCCAAACAGGGCCTTAGTCGGCTGCAGGTTCAGAGAAGGTCTATTTTGTCTGACAGTTTGTACGTGTCATATCGTGTTCTGCCCCTAGGTGAACATATAATGCAAATTAATTTGGTTTTCGTTCATGCTGCGCAACAAATCGGCCGTTTTTGTTGTTCGCATCCGGTCATCTTCTTTGTCACTGTTCGTCACCTCTGATGAGCTTAGGTCCGATTTTTTCATGCAAAAGCATTCCCTCGTCATCGCCTTCATTTTGACGCGCTTGGTCTGGTCCCATACCCACAGTGGCAGATCCAGGAAAAATTTTTGGAGGGGCTGAAGTATCTTCAGCTCGACCTCAGCCCCTTCTACATTATACATCTATGGCTAAAAATTTAGGGGGGCTCCAAGGGTCCGGTAGTAGTAGGGGGGCTCGAGCCCCCCCGCCCCACCGCTGGATCCGCCCCTGCATACCCACCCAAACGCTGGCGCCACCTTCACCAGACCACTACTGTCGCCGCCCGACATCACTGGCACATCTCCAGCCCTTCTCTTTGCAATCCACCTCCACCAATAGTCTCGCCTCGTCGTAAGTGTACCATTTTCCCATTCCCGAAGCTCGACGCCAAGGTCAACCTCCCTCTCATTCTCTGTCTTGAGTCACGACAGCATGCCCGTGGTAGGGAAGACATGTGACAAGAGAACGTGAGGGTGAGAGGGGGAGAAGGTGGGACGCTGGCTGCGGTGAACTACGACGTTGTGGCTAGCCGGCGACGGACTCCGACAAAGTCTTCAAGGCGGCACGGCATGGTTGGGGCTGCAGATGAATAGGAGCACGAATACAATGGCTCGGGACATCAGGGTGTTTGCTGCAAATCAGTGCCATGCAGCCTTTGGTCAAGGGGCCACATCAGTGGTGGTCGGAGCCGGTGTGGCGAGCTTTGGATCTTCAGTGAACCGCTTTAGTGGAATAAGTCTGTGGTTTTAAAGTTCAGGGACAAGTCCCTGCTCGAGCTTTAGCTTCTAACTTATTTTAGATTTTGACTTATTTAAATTAGAAGCCACTTGTAACGTGTTGGTTTCAAGTTTTAGCTTAGTTTGACTTTTTTTTGGCTTTTTTCAGCTTTTCTGTTTTTTTCTTTTATTCCTTTACACTACGTGACAATATAACGGTTTTTTTCATTTTTTATTTTTAAGAAAAAACTAACAGCCACTACAGTATAATTTCGATCATAAATTAAAAGGCACAGTTAAAAGCTTAAACTATAAATCAGTTGGAGTGGGGTCTTAGTGAGTTATGTTTGAGAAGTTTAAGAAACGACAGTGTATTTTACTAAACAACTAATTGAAGGATGCTCCCGTGGCAGTTGAGACCGCATAGTCAATGGCAAACTCACATGACATGCTTGAGCATTCTGTAACAATGTAGTAATAGAAGTGCAATTTCATTTCCATTTAGAAGAAATAACTCTTGGTACAACTAGGGATTTACAAGAGAAGTCAACAGTTGTTGAGAGAAGTGTTCGAGTACTGTAACGCGCAAATAGTATTTCCATTTCATTCCTTAGTAATAGACCCATGAAAATTCAAACACAAACACCAATGAAGCTTTAGAGCTCAACCTACAAGATAGCATAAAAAAGTACTCATGCATTGTGCAAAATATCGCCATATGCATAGATAATGCAGACATTAGTTTCAGAAATAGGTGCTTGCTCCGAATAATCTCTCCGATCTAGTTTCAGAAGTTTTTTCATTATTCCCAAATGGCTAACAATAACATTGGACTACCGCAACCTTGAACCACCATCCAATTGAATCCTAACAACAGGAAGATCAAAGCCATAACAACTCGACACCAGTGGCGGATCCTCGATGTCTGAGATGGGTGTTCAAAATTAATAAAAGGAAAAGCCTATTATTGATTCCTCGACTCTTCGTCTGTTTTAATTTTCGTTACTTATCTACAAAACTAGGTAAAACACGTCCTTCAACCTTCAAAACCATTTAGAACACATCTCTGTCGCTAGCAAAAGGCGATTTTGACCGAGTTTAACTTGTGTAGCATGTCACATTGGATCTGAGTTGGCAGAAAGAAGTATAAATGTCATTATATACCAAACGCTCGCTAAGTATTACCGGGTCTACAATATTGTAACCTTCCCATGGAATATAAGCTACTAATACGTTTTTTTAAAGCAAGTTCCCCACCAATTGTAGCAGCTCCCTCTACTAAAATTTGTCCTTTTTTAATGGAGTTACCCAACTGTAGCAAAAGGCGATTTTGACCGAGTTTAACTTGTGTAGCATGTCACATTGGATCTGAGCTAGCAGAAAGAAGTATAAATGTCATTATATACCAAACGCTCGCTAAGTATTACCGTGTCTACAAAATGGTAACCTTCCAATGGAATATAAGCTACTAATACGTTTTTTCTAAAGCAAGTTCCCCACCAACTGTAGTAGCTCCCTCTACTAAAATTTGTCCTTTTTAATGGATTTACCCAACGGAACCCAAGTTTTTTAGAGCATACAAGTATTTTTTTTGTTACAGTGCCGATGGGTAACTAAAGGAATACTTATAGTCTTCCCACTACTTGATAAAAGGATCTTGTGAATTTCAGTAGAAATGATCTTTCTCTCACGTTCGGCTATAACAGAAACACTCTAATCTAAAGCTGTTTGGTGTTCCGATCCAGTTCCAACAATGCACTTCTCAGACTGAGAAAGCGGAACTGCTTGGTGCTGCATATTAGAACCAATAAAGTCTGATTCGCATCATTATGCTCAATAAAAGGAATGAGAGAACCTCCAATAGAAAATATTGGAAAAGAAAAATACTTCTAACATGAATATGTTTCTATGCAATAGTCAGGAATTCTTGACGGTATCTACCTGGAACAACCTGTTCTTTCTGAATACCCTGATTCAAAGACAAAGAATTTTCTGCTACTATCATATAATATTCATCAATATTTGGTGATAGATAAACCACCTATTTCTCTTTTTTTGTTTTGCTTTCTCAGATATTTCATAAAATGGACTCTCTATGGATCCCCGCCAGTGATCAATTCTTCCATGAATATATTTCATAAAATTGACTCTCTATGGATCCCCACCAGTGATCAATTCTTCCATGAATAACTAACGATACAGTAATTCCAACATTGATTCTTTTGAACATGTCAATTGGACAAATACGCCCATAGTGACTCGGATGAATATCTCGGCTCCGAAAACTTGCAGTTCTCCCCATGAATCCTCCAAGACCCAAACAACTCACTTTTTGCCCATGAACAGTTTGTGTTAATGGATTAGTTTGATCAAAAACTTGAGATAAGGTGTATGTACCAAAAAAAGGTCTCATAAGTAGTTATTAATAAAATCAAAGTTGAAGTTGGAGTCACCAAAGTTTGTGGAGTCACCAAACTACGGATAGTTTTTTGAACCACATGTTGTAAATGATCAAGAGCCAGTCTGAATTGATCTTGTAACAGATCCGCAACTGAACGAATACGTTTATTTTTCAAGTGATTCATATCATCAACGTCAAGTATACCCGTTCCAAATTTCATTCCAATAAAATGATCTGCAGCGGCCAATACATCTCGTGGTAACAAAATGTATTGTTTTGAGGTATATCAAGGTTCATATTTCATTGAATAATCCTTCCTAATTCATATTTTGTTGAAAAATTTTATTTTGTAATTCCACACATAAGGACTCCAAAAATACCAGGTCCCCACCCACACAAGCAAATTGTTGATAAAACTCCAAAATAGCCTTTAATTTTGACTCAATCCTCTTCTTCTCCTTAGCATTTGGGAAAGACAAGAAAATTTTAGGGTAGGAAACTTTATCTAGAATTTCTCTTAGATTCAAACCCATAGCTGATGATAGAACTAAAATAGATATTGTTGTGGCTACAGACCAAACAGAGAGAGAGGGGGACTAGTAGAAGGAGAAGAGGAGAGCTAGATCTGTGGGAGAGTTGGTAAGAATGAGAGGATGTCCCCTGTTGTAGGGGTGGCCCAACCCCCCGCGACTGGGCCGTGAAACTAGTCCAACATGTAATAGGCCCAATAGTGTAGAGGAATATACTAGTGTAAATATACCAATGTACCCTCATCCTCTGTAAGTACTAAGGGGTAGAATGGAAATTTCCCATTTTACCCCACTCATGTATATAAACCCCCAGGAGAGGTAGGAAGATGGACATCCTCTCATTCTCACCAACTCTCCTATAGATCTGGCTCTCCTCTTCCTCTTCTACGAGTCCCCTTCTCTACTGTTTGGCCTGTAGCCACAACATCCCCCCTTTGCCCCTCCTGGGGGTTTATGTATATGAGTGGGGTAGAATGGGAAATCCCCATTCTACCCCTTAGTACTTACAAAGGATGAGGGTACATTGGTATATTTATACTGGTATATTCCTCTACACTATTGGGCCTATTTACAAGTTGGACTAGTTGCACGGCCCAGTCACGGGGGGTTGGGCCACCCCCACAATAGTACTCCCTCAACAGCAAGCGCTGAGGTCCCGATGGGCGAGCTGACGCGATCAACCACTCTAGCCCCCCCCGTTCCCCGACAGCAAGCGCGGAGGTGCCGAGTGGTGAGCCGATGCAACTGGTAGCTTGCAGACCCCAGAGGCAATGCCTACGAAGAAATCAACGAACTCCTACGCTGAATCCCGCGCCGTCCCGCCGAGGCGATGCCTACGAGGCGGACGGTGAAGTCCTGCGCCGGAGCCATGCCGTCCCGCCGAGGCGATGCCTACGAGGCGGACGGCGAAGTCCTACACCGGAGCCATGCTGTCCCACCGAGGCGATGCCTGCGAGGCGGACGGCGAAGTCGAGCACTGAAGACATGCCGTCCCGCAGAGGCGATGCCTACAAGGCGGACGGCGAAGTCGAGTGCTAACGACGTGCTGTCCCGCCGAGGCGATGCCTACGAGGTGGACGACAAAGTCCTGCGCCGGAGCCATACCGTCCCGCTGAGGCGATGCCTACAAGGCGGATGGCGAAGTCCTGCGCCGGAGCCATGCCGTCCCACCGAGGCGATGCCTGCGAGGCGGACGGCGAAATCCTGCGCTGGAGCCATGCCGTCCCGCCGAGGCGATGCCTGCGAGGCGGACGACGAAGTCCTGCGCTGGAGCCATGCCGTCCCGCCGAGGCGATGTCTACGAGGCGGACGGCGAAGTCGAGAGCCAAGGGCGTGCCGTCCCGCCAAGGCGATGCCTACGAGGCGAACGACGAAGTCGAGCGCTGACGACGTGCCGTACCGCCAAGGTGATGCCTACGAGGCGGACGGCGAAGTCGAGCGCTGAAGACGTGCCGTCCCGCCGAGGCGATGCCTACGAGGCGGACGGCGAAGTCGAGCGCTGAAGACGTGCCGTCCCGCCGAGGCGATGCCTACGAGGCGGACGGCGAAGTCGAGCGCTAAATACATGCCGTCCCACCGAGACGATGCCTACAAGGCGGACGGCGAAGTCGAGTGCTGACGACGTGCTGTCCCGCCGAGGCGATGCCTACGAGGCGGACGGCGAAGTCCTGCGCCGGAGCCATGCCGTCCCGCCGAGGCGATGCCTACGAGGTGGACGGCAAAGTCCTGCGCCGGAGCCATGCTGTCCCACTGAGGCGATGCCTACGAGGCGGACGGCAAAGTCCTGCGCCAGTGCCATGCCATCCCGCCGAGGCGATGCCTACGAGGTGGACGGCGAAGTCGAGCGCCGAGGGCGTGCTGTCCCGCCGAGGTGATGCCTACGAGGCGGACGGCGAAGTCGAGCACTGACGACATGCCATTCCGCCGAGGCGATGCCTACGAGGTGGATGGCGAAGTCGAGCGCCGAGGGCGGACCTCGACGCTACGTCTTATTTAGAGTCCGTAGACTACGCGCGGAGGCAAGCCTTCGCGCGTTGCGGGCGGTGAAGGTGCGTGCGGAGGCGAACCTCGACGCTACGTCTTATTTATACTCCGTAGAGTGCGCGCGGAGGCGTCCCCCCACGCGTCTTTGTTTATACTCATACCCGTGTTTTTGTTCACAGAGAGTGCGCGCGCGAACGCGTGTCTTTGTTTATACTCATACCCGCGTTGCGGAGAGTGCACGCGCAAACGTGTGTCTTTGTTTATACTCATACCCGGGTTGCAGAGAGTGCGTGCGCGAACGCATGTCTTTGTTTATACTCATACCCACGGTGCGGAGAGTGCGCGCGCGAACGCGTGTCTTTGTTTATACTCATACCCGCGGTGCGGAGAGTGCGCGCGCGAACGCGTGTCTTTGTTTATACTCCGTAGAGTACGCCGAGGCGCAAGGCCGTCGTGCGATTTAAATCAAAAAGTGGGCCAAAACGGAGGCACGAAAGAAATGGCCGAAGACTTGCGACAACAAAATGCTCCAGAATGCAATACTGGTAAAGCATGTGATATTACGGTAGCTCAGAACAGGCCAAAACTGGAGAAGCAAACAGGGCCAAATGAAATGCTCTCAGAATGAAACTGCAGTCGCAATAAATGATATGATGCACAACCGTTTCCTTGTTGCCATGCATGCAAGAAATGCAACGGCGATTATTAAAGCATTGTACGTAATCACGCGCAGTACGTACCAGGCAAGACGATGGCGACGCGGAGTAAACTCCTCAAATGCGAAGACCCTGGCTGCACGAAGCTAGTGGAGGCCTCGTCGTGAGATGCGAAGCCGACGCCGGGAGTCAAGTGCTCTGGTTGCGGAGTCCTCAGTGGTGTATGCGTGCATGGATACTGTATATGCATGCACGAATGAATACATCGTGCACGCGCCTTGCTGCCAACGCGCGGAGCCCAGCAGCATGCGAAAGTGAGCAGATGCGGAGGGATGCGCCGAGCGAATGCCTGCGAAGTCACCATGGGGCTGAGCGGAGGCTAGCAAAGACTCCCTGGAGCCGAAGCGAAGGCCGGCGAAGTTGTCGCGGAGCCGAGGTGAAAGCCGGTGAAGGCTTCCCGAAGCCGGCGAGGTGTCGCTGGCAGGCCGGCAGAGTTGCCGCGGAGCTGAGCGAAGGCTGGCGAAGGCTTGGAGGCGTGGTCGCCACAGCCTGCTCGGGCTCCAACGAAGCTTGCTGGATCATCGCTTCCGCCTCCTCCTTCACCGCAACGGTCCGGAGCATGGCCTCCGCCACCGGCCTGACGGGCGAGCAGGGGGCGGACTTTGGCCGGCCGAAGCCCCACCGCGGCATGCCACAGCTGCTGCATCGCTTCCTCCGCGCATGCACGGCCAGCTTGGAACTTCTGCAGCACGTGGAGATAGAAGTCTCGCTACGCCCGCTCACGTACGCGCATGCCCTACACCTTGTAGACTACATGAGCTCGTCGAAGGCTTCGGACACCGCAGCGTAGGCTCCGAAGACCCTGGCGAAGACTCTAAAGAGCTCAGTGAAGGCTCCGGAGAGGTCGGCGTAGACTTCAAGGGGCTCGCCGAAGACTCCGGGCGGTCTGGCGTATGATCATTCGCGTGTTGTATCCTCGGTGAAGTGTGCGAGCACTGCGGTGAAGGCTTCGGACACCACGGTGGAGGCTCCGAATAGCTCGGCGAGGACCACTCCGACCACGGCTGTGCTGAGGCTGTGTTCAATCACTCCCCGTTTCCTCTCTTTGTGTTCCTCGATTGCTATAACTTTTGATCCCGTAGCCGAAATTGCTCAAATTTTTTCTGAAGGCTTTTGGATCAATGGAGAATATCTCCACCAATTTTCACTATTTTTGGCGAAGGTTTGATCCCTGTCGCTCAACCATTGGGCGACTGCATTAAAGTCGCCCAATGGGAGGGCGACTGGATGCAGTCGCCTGATGGTAGAGCGACAGGGACAGAATCGGCTTCTGGTTGGGTGATAGGCTCCAGTCGTCCTTCCATTGGGCGACTTGAGCCTATTTTTGTAAAAAATTTTATCGCGGGTATATTTCTGTAATTTCGAATAAAAAATGGATTATTCGTACGAAAAATTTCACATGGCGAGCACGGTCTCAACAAACCCAAATCCTCCTCTTCCTTCTTAGCGAACCAGACACTGTTGGGAACTAAATCCAAATTGAATAGAAAGGGGGAAGAAGGAGCAGCGCGTAGATAGCCACCTCATCGCCATCGTCGAGGCCTAGCACCAGCCACCCCGTGGTGCCGTCGCCGAGGCCCACCACGGGCCGCCCCGTGGTGCCGTCGCGGGTGGGCAGGCACCGCCATCGCCGACCCCTACGTTGCCTACTCCGCGGTGCGCGCACTCCTGTTGCCGCCCCCTCTGCTGGCACGCCACCAGACCATCATGCCGCTGAACATGATCCACACGTCGGAGTTGGATGAGATGGATGGCGGCGGAGCCATGGGTGGCGGCAGTAGCACAACGCGCTCCTCGGGCGGCGGCGGGCCGAGCGCATGGTGTTTGTTTTGTTATAAGGTAGGGGAGCAAGCATGAGGTGAACTGAACCCAATTTCCATTTTTTCCTGGACTTAATTGTTCCCCTTTTCTTGGTTATCTCTGACTTTGCATGCAGTGCCGGCCCTAGGGAGATGCATCGGGTGCGACCGCCTAGGGCCCAGGCGAGGGAGGGGCCTAAATCCATGTATAAAAACCCAGGCCCTATAGTCCATTAGCAAAATAATGAGAACCAAAGAAGAAGAGTTTGCATCTGAAATAGATATAGAGACAAAATTTCGTACAAAACATCAAGGAAAGAGAAAGAAACATTTTGATGAACAAGATGACCAAGACGAGGAAATACAACAGTCTGCTGTGGAATCCTTTAGAGTAAATTACTTCCTAGTTTTAATTGATGCTGCAATTACTTCATTGACTAGTAGATTTGAGTAGATGCAAGCATTGGATAAAGTTTTTGGGTTCTTGTTCAACTCAAAAAATTTGAAATCCTTGGATGAAGCTGATCTTTGGATGTGCTGCAAGAATTTTGTGGAAACATTTTCTCATGATAACTCATCCGATGTTGAGATCAATGATTTTTTTTTCAGAATTAAAGGTGTTGTAAGTGACTTTGCCAGATGCTTTGATGTCAGCGCATGAGATTCTGGAGTTTGTTATGGCTGCAGATTGCTATCCAAATGTTTCAGTTGCCTATCGAATCCTCTTAACTGTGCATGTGACTGTAGCTTCGGCTGAAAGAAGTTTCTCAAAATTGAAGTTGTTGAAGAACTATTTGAGATCAACTATGTCACAAGAAAGGTTAAATGGCTTGGCTATGTGCACCATCGAGAAGGATGTCTTGGACACTATTGATCTCAATACCGTCCTTGATGATTTTGCATCAAGAAATGCCCGAAGAAGTATCTTTTTATGAGAAGCAATGGATATGATGGAGTTCTATTCTTCCTTAAGGTAATCATATTAGTTCTAGAAGTACAAATATATTGTTATTTTAGTCTACATTGTTCGTTGATAATTATCAGACATGCTAAATTAAAAATATATTATTGGATTCGTTTTCGCTTTGCAAGTAAAATTAGCACCTATATATTATAAAATTCTATACATGGTCTAATGGGCCCGTCACGACAAGTTCGCCTTAGGGCCCTCAAAACCCTAGGACCGACGCTGAGTGCTTGATGAGCTGAGCATTTGAGTTGTTATGAATTAGAGGTGTGTTAAATTAATTCTGACTTTTCTAAAAGTTTTCCTCTCTATATATATATATCTGGAGTTTGGACTAATGTGCATGTTGATTTGAGATGAGAGATGATGCAGAAACATTAAACATGAGATGCAACCTCCTTGTCTGTTGTATCTTTCAGGCTCACTGTTTGTGACATGATTTGGATGCATCCTTGCTTAATCTGCAACACCTGTCGGTGCTGTATGCCCTCCATGTCTGATCTCATCTGATCACCTCGCCAAGAAAAAAGAAGAGAGCATCTTGTGAGGAAACAAGAATGAGAGCGATGGATGGGGTGCATAAAAAACGACGCCGTCAAATGATGTGTGCTTGGCTTTTAGTACTATCTGAGCTACCCAGCAGCAACATGCAAGGGTCGGCGTGGCGGTGTCTGTCCACTGGCGATGGCGGCGGCGTCATAGGGCGGCCGGTGGTGGGCCTTCGCGACGGCACCGAGGTGGCCATCCGCGCGCTGCTCCTTCTTTTCCTCTTTAAATTCAATTTGGATTTAGTTTCTAAACAGTGTCCAGTTTGCTGAGGAGGAATAGAGGATTTGGGTTCGCTAAGATCCGTGCTCACCACCTGTCACCAATCCGCATGGTCCCTAACACCTGTGTTTCGAGTAGGGATGCAAATAGTTCGAACACGGACGGATAATATTTTTACCATATTTGTTTTCATATTTTTTCTCAGATGCGAATACGAATACGGATACCTCGGATATAAATACGAATAATATCTAATATAGATATGGAGCAAATACGAATCGAAACGGATACGGTCACGAATATTTATCGGAACATGAAAACCCCTTAAACTATACATCCAAAATTAATGAAAATATATAAATAGTTTATCTTGTCAAAACATTAATGAAATCTAAATAAGTATAAATATTTTTATCCACAATAGTCATATTATTGTACATATTTTAAATCTTCAAATGACAGTTAATTTTTTCTAAAGTCCTAAATAATTCTTAATGGATTTCTACCATTCACATGTGACTAATAAATTAATTAAGAATTTAAATTTGCATCAGAATGATTTAAACGGTAGTATATCAATTTAATCGGTACAAATTTTAATCTACCGACAATACTAAATTTATTTTTAATAAACATAAATATTTGCTAGTGGGCTGGTGGCAGAGGAGATAAGAGAGGCTGACTTGGGCTAGGTAATGTTGGACTGAAATATCAGATATCCGGATCCGTATTATCCAGATAATCCATATTCGTATTAGTATTCACCAGATATCATGCCTACTGTATTCGTATTCGTTTCTGATAAAAAAATCCGTATTTGTTTCCGATCCGAGAATTATTCGAAGAAAATCTGATCCGACACAATCCGTATTCGTTTTCATCCGAATTGATCAGAAACTATCCGATTCATTTTTACCCCTAGTTTTGAGGCCTGCTCCTATTGAATGGAGATCCGACGGCCGGAAAATCTAAAGAAACTAGTCGAATCCCAAAAGGAAAAACTTTTCTCCTTGCCATATAAAATGGTCGGAGCCTGGAGCACAATCTCAGTCGCCACAAGCGCCTGAAGCGGACACCGCGCGCCCGCACGGCGACAATGACGATGGCATGCTCTTTACAATCGAGATCCTCCTCTTCATCTCTTGCATTTTTCTTGAATACGGCTGATCTCATCCGCTGCGCTGCAACCTGTAGGCTGTGGCACCCTCGTGTTCAGTTAGGCAGACCGCAGACAGCAGGTGCTTATTTGGGCTTTTGAAGCTTAAACTTTTTTTATTATAGCAGTTTTTTACTTGTAGCTTTTTTAGCTTAATTACTTTTAAAAATATTAAATAAAAAATCATATCATCATAGACAATACAAATGAATAAGGAAAAAATAAAAATACAAAAAAGCCTAAAAAATAAAAAGTTAGAAAAAATAAAAATAAGAAGGTAAAAGCTAAAAGCTTAAACCCAAATAAACACCCTCATACCGCACTTGGACCACTTTGTATATTGGAGTAATCAATTATAACAAATATGGAAAACATTGACACAAACATTCTTCTAAAGTAAGTGAGGCGCTCATGACTGAGAAAGTGTCTGCCACGCTAATGACCACGAATTAAATATTGGTTGTGTTTACCGCTCACATTTTATAAACTGGACAAGTCACTTTATACGACGGTTTTCTTGGTCCTCCTCTTCATCTTCGCAGTTTTCTTGAGCTCGGCCAACCACGTCCACTGCGCTGGTCTGTGACACCACCTCGTGCTCGGCGAGGCAGACTACATATGCCGCTCCACGCCACGCTCAGACCACCTCGTACGATGGAGAAATCATTTATATCAAGTATGGAAAACATTGACATAAACATCTTCTATAGTAAGTGAGGCGCTCATGACTGAGAAAACTGTCCTCCATGCGAATGACCGCAAATTGCATATTGGTTATGTTTACCGCACAAATTTCCTAAAGTGGACTGTTGAGGAACCGTCGCTGGCGACCAGTCCGAGCGATTCCTCTGTTTAGAACAAGAACGAATCAATCACAGAATCACAGAAGAATAGATTGAACACACAGAGAGATAGAGAGAACTCCCGGTCTTTCTTTATTGCTTTTCTTTCATGCGTACATAATGAGGGGGGGTATGGCTCTCTATTTATAGTCTACGGTGGGGTGCCCAAATATGTTAGGACTCTTGGCCATGGGCCTAGTTTCCTAACACTCCCCCTTGGGCACTCACCCAACATGTTCATGCCTCGTCAAAACTCCATAAAAACCCAGTGGGAAAAATTTGGAGAAAGAGTACATGATACATGTGATGTTGCGATGCACGAATTGCCTCATTAAAAACCTTGGTCGAGAAACTTCATGGAAAACTCGTCAAGGGAAAAAGAGTACAATTCATCCAATTTCATTTGGTCTTCAGGACTTTATTTCTTTGGGTACTTAATCTTCATGATCAAGATTTAATAACGGGCTTGAGAGAATTCTCCCCCTGAATTCTGCACTTTTCTAAGTCTCATCATTTCAATCCCCCAGATGCACCTTTCAAAGCTGGATGCGAGGAGTGACTTAGTGAACAAGTCTTAGTGTGCAGTACTCTAATCTTGCTCATCTTTGCAATTCATGAGCATAGAGGAACTTGGGGTTGATATGCTTACATAGCCCGTCTGTACTTGTGCAACGTAAGCTGCATTATCTTCATGGATAATTGTGGGGGTTTGCACAATGTTCATCCCACATGACTGCTGGATGTGGTGAACCATTCGGCGGAGCCAAGCGCACTCTCGTGCGACTTCGTACAGTGCTATAATTTCTGAGTGGTTCATCGAAGTAGCTACCAGGCTTTGCTTAGATGATTTTCATGAAATTGCAGTTCCACCACACAGGAATACATAGCCTGTTTGTGACTTTGTAGTATGTGGGTCCGACAGGTACCCAGCATCTGCATAGCCAATCAAGTTCAGATCTTGATTCTTTCTGTAGAATAATCCAATGTCCTTGCTTACTTGGAGGTATCGGAATATGTCCTTTATGCCCTGCCAATGCCTTTGGTGGGCTCTGCACTGTACCTTGCTAACAGGTTCACGGCAAATGCAATGTTCGGTCTAGTGCAGTTTGCTAAGTACGTGAGTGCTCCCACTGCACTCAAGTATGGGAATCCCGGTCCCAGGACTTCCTCCCCCTCTTCCCTAGGTCGGAAAGGATCTTTTTCTTGCTGTAAAGACCTATCGATCATCGGTACTTTCGAGGGAAATGCCTTCTCGAAGCCAAACCTTTCAAGCACCTTCTGGGTGTAGGTCGACTGATGTACCAAGACTCCTTCTGGGACATGCTCAAGCTGCAGGCCTAAGCAAAACTTGGTCTTGCCCAAATCTTTCATTTCAAATTCTGACTCCAAGTAGGAACTTGCTTCTTTTATGTCTTCGGCTGTCTCGATGATATTAAGATCATCTACATGCACAGAGATTATACAGAATCCATTCTGAGATCGCCGTATAAATACACAAGGACAGTCTTCATTATTCATGTAGCCTTTCTTGCAGAGAAAGTCGCTCAAGCGATTATACCACATTCTTCTAGATTGTTTCCGTCCATACAGTAACTTTCTGAGTTTCACACTGTACAGATTTCTATTTGCTCTGTCTTGGTTTGGGAGAGGAATTCCTTCAGGGATTCTCATGTAAATCTCCGAATCTAAATTACCGTAAAGGTATACAGTCACAACATCCATCAATTTCATTTCTAAGTTCAAGTTCACTGCTACTGAGATCAAGTATCTAAAGGTAATTCCACTCATGACCGGGGAGTAGGTTTCTTCATAATCAACTCCAGGACGTTGAGTGAAACCTTGGGCTACCAGCTTTTCTTTGTATCTCACTACTTCATTTCTTTCATTTCTCTTTCGAACAAATACCCACTTATGCCCAACGGGGTGTATGTAGGGAGGCGTGCGGCATACGGGCCCAAACACCTCTCTTTTGTTCAGAGATAGCAATTCAGTTGCTATTGCCTTCTTCCAATCTTCCCAATCTGATCTTTTCTTACATTCAGCGAGCGATGCAGGCTCGGGATCAAGATCAATGATGGTGGCAATTTTCTTTGCGAAGTAGATATCGATATTAGCTGTTGTCCTATTCAGGGACTCTCCCATGTGCACATAATTTATAGCTATTTCTTCATGAGTTGCTTCTTCTAGAGCGATTGCTTCTGCTGGAGCTTTACCTTGCACAACGCTTCTTTCAATTGCGGTGGCAAGTCCCTTTAGTTTTTCGGCTCCGATGTGTGCGCACACATCCATGCCGATGGGGATATTCAGATCCGGTATGCCCTTTTCTGAAGGTGTTATACTTGTGCCAGGTCTCAACTGGCTCCCCTTCTCATTCTAGGGGACTTCAATGATTGGCTGTGATAAATCCCTCTTATCCTTCTTCACCAGGCGTCCCCGGTTACTAAGGATTCGAGGAACCGGAGTTCTCGTCCTTTATTATTTTTTCTGAGGCCTCTGGACGAGATTAGGGATACCTTCAATTTTCTTTGGTATTTCAACCCTCTCCGGTGCAGTGCGTGCAGGCACATGCGACTTAGTCATGCTCTTCAAATCACTAAAGTGATCAGGTAGCAGATTTGCTAATGCTTGCAAATCAATTGTCTTCTAGACTTCTATTGTCTTCTGGACTTCTCTATTTGCTTCACTAATACGCGGGTCATCTGCATGAATTCCCGCGGCTTGCCATGTAATTTCCCGACATTCTTCATCAAGGGGTTGATTTCCTCCCCCTAATGTTGGGAAATCTTCGGTGCTGACCCTTGCGCTAGTTGCATAGGTGAATGGATGTTGTAGGCCGAAGGTCTAAAATTGATGAGATTCGCTGCATGCAGGACTGCGTGTCCCCAACATATAGCTGCTAGATTTCACTTATGCAAGAGGGTTGGGCAATAATTCTTTTAATTAAAGCCTCTGCCAAACCATTCTGGGTATGGACATGCGGTACCGAATGCTCAACTGCAATTCGCATCGCCATGCAATAATCATCAGATGCCTTTGAAGTAAATTCGTCGGCGTTGTCCATTCTAGTGGACTTGATGTGATGTTCAGGAAACACATTTCTGATGCGAATGATCTACGAGATCAATTTTGCAAAGGCGTGGTTCCTTGTGGACAACAAAACCCACATATGACCACTTCAAATAAGCATCAATGAGCACCATGAAATACTTAGATGGCCCAGAGGCGGGTTGAATGGGACCGCAAATGTCTCCCTGGATGCATTCCAGGAATGCAGGGACTTCATCCTTCACTTTCAGAGTGGAGGGTCTAGTTATTAGTTTCCCGGTGGCACATGCAGGGCACACAAAATCTTCATGATTCGGGAAATTCTTGTCATTAATATTATGCCCATGGGAGTTATTTATAATGTTTCTCATCATCCTAAGACTTGGGTGGCCTAATCTGTCATGCCAGAGGCAGAAGAGTTCAGAGCTTCTAAATACCATCTTTAGGACAGTGCACGCTGCAGGCGCCTTAATGTTGGTATAATATAGCCCAGTTTCTATTGAAGAAAGTTTTTCTAATACACGTTTTCTTTTCATTATCTGCGCGCTTTATAATGAGCAGGTATTCCTTACCGTACTCTTCTTCAGTCTCAACGTGGAAACCATTGGCGCAAATATCCATCAAACTTAGGAGAGTTTTAGTCGATTCTGGATACAATAAGGTTTCTTCAATAACCAAAGTTGTGCCCATTATGGCTCTTCCTGAACCAATTATACATGTATCGCTTCCGGCGATTGTCGTAAGGCTGCCAGTGCTCTTACGGATCGACTGGAAATACTTAATCTCTCTTAAGATGGTATGCGTTGTGCCGCTGCTGGCTAAGCACACTTCCTTTATAGGGCGCTACACGTGTTTTAATATAGGGTATTTTATTAACATGCATGAGAAGGCAATCAACATATAAATAAGATACTCCAATATCAGAACATATCATGCCATTATAAACTGAATAAATGAATGAATTCTTCCAAAAATCATCCAACCATCACAAGAAAGATAACAATTATTAAGTACCATCCATGCAAATTCTAACATATTCTTCCACACAAAATAAATGCAATTAACTAAATGCATTCAGTGCACAAGACTTCTTCTGCTATTTTCTCAGGGTTGACATTCTCTTCAAGAGAAATCAGGACGGTGGCTGCTTCTAGGTCGAGAGGGGTGCTGCTGTCGTAATGGTCTCAAACACCATCAGCGCAGGCAGCTGCTCAGAACGCTCCCCCTCAACCGATGCAGAGTGGGCTTCATGTGCCCTTTGCCATCCCGTTTTGGCTTGCTAGCCTTATTCTCACGTGGAGCATCTAATATGCCTTTCTGGGCTGCGGTCTTACCCTTCTTTCCCCTTTTCTCTATCAAGGGCTTTCGCACCTTATTGCTCCCGGTGTTGGCTTCACGACCAACGGAGCTCCCAGGTGGCTGAGTGACGTAGTTCTTACAGAGAACTTTGTCCCGAGCCTCCGCAACTTGCATCATATCGGTCAATTCGGCGTATTCCTCATAGCCATCTTGACGATAATTGCGTGCGGATTGTACTTCATTTGGGTGGAAGGATTTTCTCAATTTTCTGTATTGGGGTACAAATCCTGTGGAAGGCAGAATTGTATTCCCTGACCGTCTTAAAGTCGGCAAAGCTTAGTCTGATCCACTCCTACTCTGCTTGAGGAAGAATGGTGTACTTTAGGCTCTTAAACCTGCTTCTTGGGTGCGGTCCAGAGTGCTAGCGCACTATTCACTACCATGTACTCATTCTTGAGAGTGAGGCAGAAGTGGTGCCTGAGAAAATGAAGTGCCTGATCATTCTCTTTAGGCGTGGGTTAGGCGTCATTCAGTCCGCCAATCCCAATAGTCGCGCGGAGCTTCCTGTCTCCAAGCACAATCTCGACATCGGTGCCTACATCAGATAGTTTTGCCCATGCTGGGCCAGCTCCTCGAACTTCCAGTTCATGATGCTAGTCATCTAAATGTGTATAAGTCTACTGCTGGTAGACATGCACGGAATAATTCACTGCGGGTAAATAAATGGTACAAAAAGGTTCTCGTAATGTTCCAGGATTTTCTATAAATTTTACTGCTAATTTCAGTGATTAAAAGCAATTTAAACAATTACAATTAACCAAAAACAGTAAATAAATACAGAAAATACAGAGAATAATAATGGCATAAATAAATAAGCTTCAAATGCTAAAAATAATTCAAAATTCGGATTCCTGAGGCCCTTTTATGCAAGAATATAAAATTTCAGTGAATTCTGCAATTCCAGATGGTTTTTACGCAAATTTCCAGTTCAGAGAAAAATTCGCGCAATTTTCTGATTTACAGAGGGGTTTTGTGCAAAATTCTGGACCCACTCATAAATTTGAGGGCTTATTCGTAATTTTTGAAACTACGAGGCCTATTATGCAAAATTTTGGGACTCAAAAGTAAAAATTAAAACCACTTTATGCGACAGGGAAATCAGCCATAACAATTATGGAAAACGTTGACACAAATGTTCTTATATATAGCAAGCGAGGCTAAGGTGTGTGAGATTGGAAATGTACCTCCATGCTTACAATCACGAATGAAATATTGGTCGTAGGAAATCAACTTTTCTAATTTAAGTGCAAGAAATTATAAATCAACTTGTCTAATTTAAGTGCAATAAATTACATTTTAATCAGGAGGGCAATTAAGCAAATTGCACCTTAAGTCACCATGCATTTATATACATATTACATACACATGTATGATGTGCAAGTCATGGATTGTTACATTATTTGGGGTATATAATTCCCAAGAGGAAATATGCAAAAAAAAACTTATACGTTACTTCTGCTCTTCGAGGAAATGGCACATTTAGCCCTAGTTTGACTCGTTTCGGCAAAAGTGGCCCCTTGATTCTAGAAAATACCGAAAGACCGGGACCTAGACCCCCTCATTATGTACGCATGAAAGAAAAGCAATAAAGAAAGACCGGGAGTTCTCTCTACCTCTCTGTGTGTTCAATCTATTCTCTCTGTGATTTTGTGATTGATTCGTTCTTGTTCTAGCAGAGAAATCGCTCGGACTGATCGCCAGCGACGGTTTCTCAACACGTTATCAGCACGACTTCGCTCCGGTGAACGAGGTAATCATCGAAGCACAGATTGAATTTTCTAGATCGCTTTTGAATCTGTATTTTCTTTTCGCGTTCTAGATTGAATTTCTACGGTGCAAATCCGCCCTAATCTACCGCGAGCAGACTTGAAGTCGCCGGCACAATGCCGATCGGTAGATTGTGAAACAGGGTAGATGTTGATTGCACTGTAGAACGATGCAAATCCGCCCCTAATCTACCGCGAGCAGATCTGAAATCGCCGGCACAATGTCGATCGGTAGATCCGTGAAAAGGGGTAGATGTTGATTGCATCATAAATTAATTTTATGCATTGTTTTCTGTTTGGAGATTGCATGAGAAAAGATTGCACGGAAATTTTGTTATCTGTTCTGTTCATGCAAAGCATCACGTAGAAAAGAAAAAAGAACAAGCATCGGCCTCATCGCCGTGAATCAGCCGCTGGACAGGTTGCGCCCGCATGCGCTGACCTCGGCCGCATGACCCGCACGGCATTGCCAGCAGACAGCCGCCTCCCTGCACGAAGAGCAACCGCCGGCCTTAACCTCCTACCGCGGCCCGCAGCCGCTAATTCCCCGCCGTGCGCAGCCGCACCATCCGACCGACGGCCCGTAGCTGCTCCAATCGGACTGGCCTTCCCTGCACGCGCTGCCGCGCTGGCCTTCCCGTGCGCGCCGCCTTCGGGCTTGTCGCCGCGCGAGCCACAACCCTGGTTCACCGCCGCACGGTGCCTGACCGCCGGCCCCCCCACCGCGGCCAGTAGACCGCCGGTTTTCTTGCGCGACGACCACAGCTATGCGCCGCCATCGCGCCCGCACGCGCTCGCCCGAAGCCGGTTCACCCACAGCGCCGCCTTGACCGCTCGGTCCCCGCGCAAGGCTGGCCCGAAGTCGAACCGCCGCACGAGTGCCACGCACGCATGCGCGTCGCCAAGGGCCGCCGGCTCGCCGTCGCTCGCCCGGCCCGAAGTCACTCGGTCGGCACGCCGTCGCGCCCGAAGCGCGCATCCCCGGTCCTCGGGCTTGGCCCCGCTGCCGCCTTGTTGGCCGAAGCTTCCGCGCCGCCCGGTCGTCGGCTCGTAGCCGCGCCTCCACGCGCACGCAAGCGCCCGCCCCGGTCGCCGCCCCGAACAGCATCGGTCGCTTCCTCGCTTTCCGCGCCCGCACGCGCGGCGGCCATCCCTTCGTCTTCCGCGACGGCGCCCGAACGCGCTGGCCGCCGCTCCGTCTTCTGCGCTGCCGCCCTCCGCGCCGGCCCCCGGGCTCCTCCCGACGCCGGCGCCTGCATGCGCTCGCGCGCCGCCCGCCCAAGCTCCTCCCGCCACCGGCTGTGGCCCCCACCGGCGCCAGCACGCGACCGTGCGCTGCCCGTCCGGGCCCTCCCTGCCGCCGCCACTCGGAAAAGAAGGGGAGGGGAAACCCTAAAAACCCCTTCCCCCATTTTGTGTATTGCCGGCCGAAAGGCCTTGTGGGCCGAGAGAGGGACAAGCGGGCCGGGAGAGGAAGAAGCGGGCCGGACGAAAAAAAAGGGAAGGCAGTGGACCGGCGCCGGCAATTTTACGAAAAAACCCCCGAAATCATGAATTTTACCGAAAAGCCCTTAAAAACTACATTCAAGTCTAGAATTTTGCATAAAAGGCTTCGTAATTCCGAAAATTACGTATAAGCCCTCAAATTTACGAGCGGGTCCAGAATTTTGCAGAAAACCCCTCTGTAAATCAGAGAATTGCGCGAATTTTCTCTGAACTGAAATTTTGCGTAAAAACCCTCTGGAATTACAGAATTTGCTGAAATTTCGTATTTTAGCATAAAAGGGCCTCGGGAATCCGAATTTTGCATTATTTTTAGCATTTGAAGCTTATTTATTTATGCCATTATTATTCTCTGTATTTTCTGTATTTATTTACTGTTTTGGATAGTACTTAAGAATTGTTATCTTCTCGTGATGGTTGGATGATATGTAAAGAATTCATTCATTTATTCAGTTTATGATGGCATGATATGTTCTGATATTGGAGTATTTTATTTATGTGTTGATTGCCTTCTCATACATGTTAATAAATACCCTATATTAGAACATGTGTAGCACCCTATGAAGGAAGTGTGCTTAGCCAGCAGCAGCACAACGCATATCGTCTTAAGAGAGATTGAGTATTTTCGGTCGATTCGTAAGAGCACTGGCAGCCTTACGACAATCGCCAGAAGCGATGCATAATTGGCTCACGAAGAGCCACAATGGGCACAACTTTGGTCATTGAAGAAACCTTATTGTACCCAGAATCGACTAGCACTCTCCTAAGTTTAAGGATATTCGCGCCAATGGTTTCCACGTTGAGACTAAAAGAAGAGTACGGTAAGGAATACCTGCTCATTACGAAGCGCGACGAGAATGGAAAAGGGTATTAGAAAAACTTCCTTCACTAGAAAATGGGCTATATTATACCAACATTAAAGCACATGCAGCGTACACTGTTCTGAAGATAGTGTTTAGAAGCTCTGAACTCTTCTGTCTCTGGCATGACAGATTAGGCCACCCAAGTCTTAGAATGATGAGAAGCATAATAAATAACTCGCATGGGCATAATATTAATGAGAAGAATTTCTCAAATCATGAAGATTTTGTGTGCCCTGCATGTGCCACTGGGCCCATGGCCAAGAGTCCTGGTATATTTGGGCACCCCACCGTAGACTATAAATAGGGACCTAGACCCCCTCATTATGTACGCATGAAAGAAAAGCAATAAAGAAAGACCGGGAGTTCTCTCTACCTCTCTGTGTGTTCAATCTATTCTCTCTGTGATTCTGTGATTGATTCGTTCTTGTTCTAAGCAGAGAAATCGCTCGGACTGATCGCCAGCGACGGTTTCTCAACAGTAATAAATCCCCTCTTCAAGGCTAGTTTCCCCATCGACAGCTCGACGTGCCCAGCACTAGCGTGGCAATCCAACATGGACTGGTGTAGTGGGCTATGTCCTAGAAAGCCATCACAGTGTAAGAATCCCCCAAATTGTCACAAACTCAAGTGCCTGATATCTCAAAATTCAACGCTAGATAGTTGGAGCCTTGTGGAATCCCAAAAGAAAGCCCAATAGGAGCCCTGGAAGACGCTCACAAAAGGAAAAACTCTTCTCCTCTTTGCCCTATAAAATTGTTGGTAGAGATACAAATGGGCCGGTCCGAGTCGCCCCTGGACTTGGCCCATGGTGCCCACGAGAAAGAATGAGGGTCATAGATTGACCCGACCCTCATTGCTTCCTAGGCTGTGCGACCCCATGGGTCTCGAGGGTTGGCCCGATTGTGTTGCAACGATATGGCCTACGAGCAGTTCATGGGTCGGCCTGATCATCTTGCAACGATATGGCGTGCGAGCAGTTCAATTTCACAATGCATGCCATATTGCGTTCTATGCAACTACTATTTCTTAGTGGTATTGATTTCACATCACAATTGGAACGAATTATCGATTTTTCCCTAGGGAGCAAGCGCTTGAAGCGGACGCCGCGCGCCGACGTCGGCGACGATGACGATGGCTTGCTCTTCACCGTGGAGATCCTGCTCTTCATCCTCACATTTTTCTTGAGGACGGCCGACCTCGTCCGCTGCCCTGCAACCTGCAGGCTGTGGCACCGCCTTGTGTTCTGCGAGGCAGATTACGTCTGCCACGCCACGCCATGCTCAGACCACTTATTATGATGGAGAAATGAATTGTAACAAGTATGGAAAAACATTGACAAACATTCTTCTATAGTAAGTGAGACACTCATGAATGAGAAAGTGTCCGCCACGTTTATGATCCACGAATTAAATATCGGTTGTGTTTACTGCACACTTTTTCTAAAGTGGACAATCCAATTTATACGATGGCGAAATCAACCATAATAAGTGTGGCAAATACCCGTACAAACATTCTTCTGCGGAAGGCAAGGCTACGTTCTGAGTTCGGAAGTACGTACCTCCACGCTTACGATCACGAATGAAATATTGGTCACAGAAAATAAACTTGTCTAATTTAAGTGCAACAAAATACATTAGAATCATATGTTCACGAAAGAAACATTGGTCGCATAAAATAGACTTGTCTAATTTAAATGCAACAAAACACATTAGAATCATGTGTGCAATTAAGCAAATTGCACCTTAAGTCTGCACTATGCAAGTATGTACGTATACATACACATGTACAATGTGCAAGTCATACAATTGTTACATGATTTGGGGTATATGATTCCCAAGATGAGCAAATATACAAAAAAAAAATTCGTATATTACATCCTGTTCTTCGAGGAAATGACACATTTAGCCCCGTTTGACTCATTTTCGTAAAAGTAGCCTCCTGATGCTAGAAAATGATGAATTAGTCCCTTCCACCAGTTAGTCATCATCTTCTACTTCCATTCCCAATGTACAAAGGACCTTTTTGGCTTTATACGTGATTTTAGGCAACTCATTTCCCTCTGGAAGTATGCATGTCCGCTAAGAGACCTAGTAGCGCCGAGAAACTCTTGTCGGACCAACCGTTGCTTGCTTTCAATTTCAACAGTTCAAGCACGGCCGACAACCTCGTATACTTTGACCTGCAGTATGTGAACAAAGGTTTCTCCGAGTCCTCCATCAAGCCATGAAATTTAACATACTATCTCTCATCATAGTTCTCTTCTACATTGCGAAGCATCTGATCCAGATTGTCATCGTGCAACCTATCCGAATCCGAACAACAATCGACATCATCCGGCGCATATCATTCACTTCACCGGCAATGTCATCCGACGGCATATCATTGACTTCACTATGACTGGTCCAACATGTATAACCCTTTTTGAAACCCCTCCGAATCAAGTGCGCTTTAATCTGCTCTCGGTTCTTAAACATCTTTAAATTCTCGCAGTCAGTGCATGGACAGTACATATATTCCACCCCTTATTCAACATATCCTCCTCGACAGCTTTTGTAAAAGCAGACACGCCATTAATGTACTCTTCACTCACACGGTTCGCGGCATACATCCAGTTACGGTCCTACGTTATGCATATATATAACAACTTAGTATTAAAAATTAAATTAATTAATTATTACTACATATATACCACATGCATTGAGGCTTTGCTAACTTAATTCATATTATAAACACAACAGCTATTTTCCCAGCGATTGTTGAAGGTATATAACCAACAATTTTGACAAATTTGGCCTCCCACATGACAGGAACTGATCTAGACCTCAAGTAGATGCAAACCATCTTCAATAACACTCACCAAAACTTAGATCTAAATTGTAACGCAAAAAATAGATTTCATTACTAACCATATCTAGGGCAACAAGGAACGTATGAATCTTTAAAGCTCTATCTCTGCCTCCTCTCACCAAATTAACTGGCCTGAAATCACCTAGCTTGCTTCCTGAGCAAAATGAAGACAGAGCGGCTAGATCTAGATCGAAATGAAGACAGATGCGGTTCTGAGCAGCGCAATAAATATGCAGCAGAATTATCACAGACCGTTTTTAATAAAAAGCCGTCAGTGATAATTATGAGATTATCACAAACAATTTTTTAATAAAAAACCGTCTGTGATATTCTAGTATCACAGACGGTTCATCAGTAAGAACCGTCTGTGATACTAGTTTTTCCAACACCATCAACACAGACGGTGTCCAAATTAAAACCATCTGTGATAGTGTCGGTCATAGACGGTTTTGTCAAACCGTTTGTGATTTGGCGTCTACCAATAGTACTTTTGTAGTAGTGATGGGGTCTAGTCTGAGTTCTTAATCTATTTCCTTCTCTAAGTTAGTTTCCTATAATCAGAGTTCTATACTTATTTTATTCGGAAGTTTCTTTAGGGTTTAAGAAATACTTAGTGATTACTAAGTTATGTACTGTTTCTTGTTGAGTCAGTTAAGGTTGGCACATGTGTGTGCATTGTGCTGGGATGAGGGGTGGGCACTTTTTATCGAAACCGAAAAACCGAACCGAACCAAATAAACCGAATATTTCGGTCTATTTGGCTTCCAGTATGCAATTCCTTTTTTATTTTGTAGCAATTCAGTTTTTGATATACGATGCAGTTTCAGACTTCAGAAAACCAAACAAACTGCATACCGCTCTTCAAAAGACCACCACGCTCCTCCCATCCACTCATCTCCACATTTCTTCCCCTCTTCGTCACCCTCTTCCTCCCGCCGCCTCCTCCCCCTCTTCCACCATCACGGCGGCAGCCTCCTCCCCCTCTCCCCCTCTTCCTCCCACCGCCTCGTCCCCTTCTTCCTCCGCTGCGGTGGCAGTTGCCTCCCCCTTCCTCCCACTGCCTCCTCCCCCTCTTCCTCCGCCACGGCGGTAGCTTCCTCCCCCTCTTCCTCCCGCTGCCACCTCCCCCCTTCCTCCGCTGCGATGGCAACCGCCTCCCTGCCTCCCCTTCCCCCACCTGCACCCTCTCCACCTCTATTGCTAGGAGTCCGATGCTGCTGTCGAGGAGGCCCGCGCGCTCA
This sequence comes from Dendrocalamus latiflorus, assembly GCA_017311315.1. Taxonomy (NCBI): domain Eukaryota; kingdom Viridiplantae; phylum Streptophyta; class Magnoliopsida; order Poales; family Poaceae; genus Dendrocalamus; species Dendrocalamus latiflorus. The sequence goes on from CM029668.1 coordinate 15,210,882, forward strand.
TGGGCGCGAACCCGCATGAGATCTTCTTCACCTCGGTGCCACCAAGTGTAACAACATCATCGTCGACTTGTGTAGGTACCTCCAGCAGGAGGGGTTCGGCGTCACCTACCTCCCCATCCGCCCCAATGGGCGACGACCTCATCGACATCGCACAGCTTGCCAACGCCATCTGGCCTGACACGGCGACACCATGCTCGTCTCCGTTGTGGCTGACAACAACAAGATCGGCGTCGTCCAGTTGCTCGAGGAGATTGGCCACATTTGCCATGAGAAGGGTGTGCCCTTCCACATCGACGCCACTCAGGTGCTCAGGAAGGGGATTAGGATGTCAATGGGTAGTTTAAACATTTGGGTAGTTTAAACAATAGCTAACCCACTCGGGTCCACATGTCAGCGGGTGCTTAGCCTTAACCAAGTCATTAATGTTAATCTAATCTCACCTTGTGGGTCCCACTAGTCAGACAAAGAAGCTGGGTTGCTTGATGCGGCAATGGCCGAGCTCGTTGTCGAGCTCACTGGCAGCGAGAGAGTGGTGGAGGGGCATGAACTACCTTGGGGATGGGAAGACGAGACCAAGAAGGTTCTTTTTGTTGTGGTGCCAGAGCTTAGAGCTCACCAGAGTTAGGTCAACAACGGAGTAGAGCGGCAAGGCGAGGTAGAGCCACCACTGCGATGACAATGCCAATTCTTCAAGCCAAAATGAGTAGTGCCATAGAACCACCATCTCACTAGGAGGGCAATGGCATGGATGGAAATGCTGGAGGTGGTCTGAGGCGACTAGAGAGCGATGAGCAATGGCGGCGGTGGCAATGGGGTGCATGGTGGCAGTGATCTTGGCTAGAAGGAAGGCTACACAAAGAGACACATTAGCTTTCTTGAGTGCAGAAGATGGTGTGAAAGAGGGGAATTGGGCTAAGGCTCACTAGCTAGATCGAATCAACAGAGATGATGATAGTGGTTGGAGTTGAAGAAGATAGCGAGGATCCGGTGAGGTGCTATAGGAGAGGCAAAATTGAGTAAGGGAATTCTGAATTGGGGAGGGATGGCACGAGGTGATGCAGACAGGAAGCAAAAAGCTCACCGAGAAGGCTTAGGCCGCAGTGGAGCACGATGATGGTGCGTGCACCAGAGCTGATGAGGCGATGGGGTCTCGATCTTCCGATAGGATGATAACTTCGATTTTGGCGGGAGGTGACTCTTACGATCCGACTACAACCGTACGACGTCGCTTGCGCCTTAGCAATCGCTGAACCACACTCCAAGTCATTATCAACCGTGCCAAAAACGCGGTTGACCTGACCACGAAGGTCTATTTCTGCATGCAACCGAAGAACACGCAAGAACAAGATAACAAGCAATCTGAAATCGCAAATATTTATATTAAGATCAAAAGGTGGGATTCCGCAGAAGGTTCTTTACGGTTGGTCTAGCCGACCAAGCGAAGAACAAAAGTTTTCACCATGGAAAAACTAATCAAACGAAATCCAAGAAAACTAGATGGGTGCAGCCTCCTTAAATAGGGGTGGGGAAGCCACACAAAACTAAGGAAACGGGGGTTGTACTATTCATGGTACTGTTTATGTGAATAGTAATCCGTGAACAGTATGGGCCTAGGTGGGGGAGCACCTCCCTTTTGGGCCCAAACATTACAAGGCCTAATTTGACCCAAATAGGTGATGCAGCACCTTCTTCGAGTGATTGCGGCAAGCACAGTTGGAATTTGGAGATGCAGCTAGATCCATTGGAAAGAGGACGAGAGAAGCTTTCCATCGAGTACTCGTGGACCTCAAACGGACTCCGTATGTGAAAGTTATGCACATTTGAAGTTGGGCCGTCGTTCTGAATCCGAACTGATCTGGAGGCCGAATTGGATTCCAAAACGTGTCCAAGTTGAACTCTTGCTTGAATTGGTGCAAACATGATGTGGTGCTACAAAAATATATATTTTCATCATTAGGTAGCATCATATTCTTATTTAAAATATGTTGAAACCGAAGAAACGAATTCACCTTTAGTTCAATCTTGATATTGGGCGCTAGGGTCATATGTGTTGGTGGCGTGGTCACATCATTCTCCCCTTCTTGATAGAAAACCGTCCTCGGTTTTAGCATATGTGTAGCCTCACGTATGGCATGATCTTCATCATAAATCTCGGTACATAATAACAAACGCAACAAACTCTTATTATGTAATATCATAAGTTCTTTATCAAACAAAGTAATATGGAACGAGCTCACATTATAATTTAAGTGATGCGTAGGAGCTCTTGTAATTGGAACAACAATCACAGCAAATATGGTTGTATCCATAGGGGTCGTGTCCTCATCAAGAGCGAACACCGATGGCACATTCTAGGCAAACCAGAGAATGAAAGGCTCGATTGAAGGGAGAAATGGAGAGGGAATGCTTTGGGAAAGATATTGGCGTACTCGGGCGGACTTAAGAAGGGTTGAAGGCACGGCTTGGCTTGGAGATGCTTCTTGGGTCATGACAGGAAAAAGATGCTCATGGCTATTCCGACGATGGGACAGCTCAGGAGAGGCAAAGAGGAGGCAAAGGAGTGCAGGGGGAAGGGTGCTCGAGGCAGTCAGCAAGCATCGCGACCTTTGCAGTGTGGCATAGAGCTTCGCAGGAGTCAGCCATGGCATGGGCGCCAACTAGAGGAAGGCGTGCAGGTTGGGCCGAGCCAAAACAGTAACGGGCTGGCTAAAGGGAGAGAAAGCAGCCCACAGATGGAATTAGATTTTGAATTCCTTTTCTAATTGTTTAAATTGCAGAAAATGAAGTTGAAATTTTAAAATTAGCAAACTAACTCTGAAAATTATGAAATTTTTTGGAGAGGTACGTCTAAATATTTGAAACCTAATTAAATTATTTTTGGATTGTACTTAATTTTTAATTAATTTTATAAATTTATTTCCAGCTGCTAAAAATCTGAAAAGCTTTTCAATAAATGCTCAACATTTTTTAAAATTCACCAAAATGCACAAAAAGATGATTTGAACATAATTTAATTAGTAATTAGAATTTTGGGATGTTATTGAATAGTATAACTCTAGTGATACTTATCTCTATCCAACTATTTTAAAAGGGACTGCATGCAATAGTCATACTCCACACATCTATATTCTTGATCAAAAAGGAAAGGGAGGAAGGGACACATGAGAGCAAAGCCAAAAGGAAGGGAAGGTGTTTGCGTTCTCGCATTGCATGATGTGATTAGCATTTAATTAGATGATAGGTTACGAATGTGTTGGTCATCATTGGTTAGTTAAATATGGTAGCTAATGTAGGTGCCATTTTTGTATATGTATGAGTCATCGATTTAAGTCATTAGTGATTAATTAGTTAATTAGTCAAGCATTTTTTGAAAATTTGTAAGGCAAAATTTGATGAAAGCTCACACAATAGCCACCATAGGATACCAAGCTTACTAGTATCTGTAATATAGCAAAATGCATTACATCTTCTATATAAATTCTCTACTACATAAAAATACGAGTTGGTGACAGTCCATTCTCCCTTTCCCTTGTCACAGCTGTCCTATCCGGACACGAGATAGGATTTAGACTATCCGTCTCGCGCCATTCCCTCCCCTCTCTCACACACACAATTGAACCGCCCCTTAGCCGGATGATCGTCCTTCCCACACGCGGAGGGCTCCTCCCCATGACTCCCTCTCCTCCCCAACTACTCCTGCCCCTAGTCCTCCTCTCCCCTCTCTTGCCACCTCCCTGTTTCCTCCCATCACTCCTCTTCAAACCCTAGACACCACCACCTCTGTCCTCCTCCTCTTTCACCCCTCCGATGGAACCACCTATGCCATGAGTGCTCCCCCATTTTTTGTCCTTCCCTACCCTCCCCATCCTTGGTGCGCTCCCTTGCACCCATTGCTGTTCTGCACCATGTCTTCTCATGGAGGAAGCGACCAGGGGGAGCTCACTAATGGTAGCCTCAAATGGCATGGAGGGCTGCTGGTGGCCCCGAATTGGTGGTGAGTTAAGTCCGGGGGAGTTTACCCTTGCGCACGATGGTTGGTTCCAGGGCAAACAACGATGTTCCCATTTCCCAGTCTCATCCCCCCACTTATCCCATGATCAATGAAATAAAACAATTGCCTCCTGATCCGTTTTGTACTAGATTCACCCAGCCACTCCTCCTGATCCAGTCTCTATTGAATCCACCCAGCCACTTCTTCCCCACCTTGCTGTTGTTGTCGCATCCCTCAGGCATTCCCTTCATTCACATTATCTTGTCTCCCTCGGGCACTCCCTTCTCTACCTTTGTCCATGTCATGCAGGCCATTGTTGGGTTGCGTGCTCGCCACAGCTTCCTTGCCCCTCATTGTTGGAACTAATCCTGCCGAATTCATTTTTGAGTATGTATCGAGTTGAGTCCAAGACAATTTAGAAATAGAATTTTAGGTTTCAAAGTTGGTTTATATATGTGGGTCATGTTCGGATACATAGAAGTATTGTCTATGTTTAATATGTAATCTTGCATATAAATAGAGGAGAAAACCAAGGAAAATGTGTGGCAATTTGAGCACCACCAAAAGATTTCGTGTTGTCATCACTGTACTTGAAAATCAGAGTACCAAAGGAGCCTCGAGTACTTGAAAGTTTATGAGTACTGTAGCACGCGAAGTTACTGTAGCACTTGTGGCTACTGTAGTGTTCACGTCCACTGTAGCACTAAAGGCTTATGAGTGCTGCGGAGCAATCGAAGTTTCGAGTACGTGCTGTGAGGTCAGAGTCTACGAGTGCCAAGTGGTTGAAGTAGTCCATGAGCAAGTGGTCGAAGTTGACGACCCTAGAGGAGGTGTGGTCGTAGTTGAGGCATGGTTGTAATCCAACATCTGGTATCAGAGCGTGTTACCGATCGACTCGTAGAAGGAGCATTACATGGCAGGGAGCGGATCTTCGTTGATAATGAAGGAAGGGACAAATTCCCTTCCATATCCAGTTCTCAATTCAGGGAAGTACTCAGCATGGTCTATAAAGATACAGGTGAATATGCGTGCCTAGGGGGTCTAGGATGCTATAGCTAATCTGGTCGACGCTAATGGAAAGGTCGATCCAAAAGGAATGGCTAAGGAAGTCGATGTGAAGACCAATCAAACTACTTTGGCGCTCATCTATGCTGCCATACCCGACTTGATGCTTAGTCAACTTGTCGAAAAAGATACAGCACAAGAAGCTTGGATTACTCTTCGAACTACGCACAAAGGAGTGAATCGAGTGAAGAAGGTTCGAATACAAACTCTTCGAGGAGAATATGAGGCACTACATATGGGTGAAACTCAGTCAATAGATGAGTTTGTAGGTAAATTAACTACTGTGGTCAATGAGATTTGATCTCTTGTAGGTACATTGGAGGAAACTATGGTGGTCGAGAAGTACCTATGTGTCCTACCCAAGAGGTTTGTGCCGGTGGTCACAAGTCTTCTATATTCAAGTGATCTTTAGAATATGAAAATAGAAGAAGTAACAGCATCTCTCAAAGCTCATGAGGGATTGCTTAAATGGTGTAGGCCAGGACTAATCAAGCATTGCTAGTCAAAGGTGAAGCAAAGTTTGAAAATAAAACTTGGTGGAAATCAAATCCAAGTCAAGGAGGTGGGCGAGGATCAGGCAATTGGCGTGGACGTGGTTGTGGTCTAGGTGGCCACGGTTTTGCTCAAGGAGGCCATGGTTTTATTGCTGGCGGTGGGGAGAATGCATTGCGAGGTGAATTCTCGTAGAATCAAGACAAGTCAAAAATTAAGTGCTTTACTTGTGGCAAAGAAGGCCACTATGTTGCAGAGTGCAGAAGTCATATTAAGTGTTTTGAGTGCCAAAAGTTTGGACACTAATCTGCTGACTGCCGATACAAGAAGAAGGAGGAGCAAAATTTGATTCGAGCTAAAACAGAGCAGGAGCCACTACTTCTGCTATTCATCTGTGAAGAAAAGAGCACACAACTTATGATGTTAAATGAAGAGCACGTTCATCCACAGCTGCTAAAAGTTGGAGAAGAGGTGGTGGAGTCCAACTCTGGTATATCGACAATGGTGCTTCTAATCACATGACTGGACAAAGGGAAAAATTCAGTGAATTGAATGAACGTTTTCGAGGCAAGGCAAAATTTGGAGATGGGTCAGTTGTTCATATAGAAAGAAAGGGCACTATTTTATTGCAAAGCAAGAATAGAGAGCAAAGAGCATTGATTGATGTCTATTATATACCACGATTGTATAATAACATCATTAGTTTGGGTCAGTTGACTGAGGAAGGATGCGATGTGTCGCTAAAAGGACCATACTTATTACTACATGATCATGAGGGATAGCTACTGATGAAGGTGATGCGAACACCAAATTGGCTATATAAAATTAAACTGAGTCAGCCAAACCAGCTTGTTTCAGAGCCAGGGAGGACAATATAGCATGGTTGTGGCATGATAGACTAGGTCACGCGAATTTTTGCTCTTTAAAGTTGATGATAGAGAAAAGGATGGTTCATGGACTACCACCCATCCATCATCCATCTCAAGTATGTGAAGGCTACATTATTGCAAAACAAACAAGACCCCCGTTCCCATAGCAAGCACAATATAGAGCTACATAGCCTCTGGAATTGCTTCATGTTGATCTTTGTGGTCCTATTAACTTGAGTCAAATTGAGGTAATAAATACTTTCTACTTTTTGTTGATGATTGTTCTAGAGTTATGTGGGTACATATGCTCAAAAGGAAATCAGAAGCCAAAGACATATTTCACAAGTTTGTGACACTAGTTGAAAAGGAGACTGATCACAGCTCAAGGTGGTGAGATCTGATCGTGGGGGTGAATTCATAGCACAAGAATTCGAATCAATCTTTGAGACGAAAGGAATTTGAACGTATTTCAGAGCTCCTTGTAGTCTACAGCAGAATGGAGTAGTCCAGCGAAGAAACTGAATGGTTATAAATATCACAAGAAGTTTACTCAAAAGCAGACTGCTACCAGGAATATTTTGGGTTGAGGCTATAAGACATGCTGTGCATATTCTCAACCAAGTATCCACAAAAGCTCTAGAAGGGAAGACTTCATATGAAGCATTAAGTGAAAGAAAACCAAGTCTAGAATACTTGAGGATGTTCGGTTGATTGGCATATGAAAAGGTGCTCACTCATCTGAAGAAATTAGATGACATATCTAAGGAATTAATATATTTGGAAGTTGAACTAGGTTCCAAAGCTAGCCAGTTGTACAGTCCACATGAAGATAAGATTATAGTGAGTCATGATGTGGTCTTTTATGAAGATAAAGCATGGGAGTGGGAGGCAAAGCCATTTGAAGGAAATAATCTGCAGAAATGGATTTCCTTCACGGTCGAAGGAGAGAATAATGATTAAATAGATCATCTTCAAGAACTAGTTACACCAATACCAAGTACATCCACTAATCTATAGGTGGATCTAGAGGATCACTTACCTTCCCTTGAAGACAAATAAGAAGAAGTGGAGACCCCACCAAGCAAAACACATGTTTATCGAAGTCATGCTAAAATTTATGAGCATATCAGTCCCATTGAGATGTCTGAAGAATTACAGATGGTCACTGCTAATGAACCAATGGGATTTCAGCAGGCTTTAACAGAAAATCATTGGAAGACTGATATGCAGATAGAACTTGACTCCATAGAAAAGAACAGAACATGGATCTTAATAGATTTACCTCACAATCAGAAAGCAATAGGACTAAAGTGGATATTCAAGGAGAAAAGAGACATAGATAGAAACATTGTTCGTCACAAGGCGAGACTTAGGGTAAAAGGCTATATTCAAAAGAAAGGCATATACTATGAAGAGGTGTCTGCACCGATTACAAGATTAGAAATATTTGGATTGATATTTTCTCTTGCGGCTAAATTTGGATGTGAAGTACAACATATGGACATCAAATCTGCATTTCTAAATAGTGATCTTACCGAGGAGGTATATGTATCACAACCAGAGCCTAGAGCCTTGTATGGTTTGAAACATGTGCCTAGAGCCTAGAACAAGAAATTAGACAGTTCTTTGATTAACCTTGGTTTTGAAAGATGCAAGCAAGATCCAGCCTTATATACAAGAAAGAAAGAATAAGACATGCTGATACTCAACATGTTTGTTGATGATCTTATTATCACAGGAACATGTGATCGAAATATTGAAGAGATTAAGAAGGAGATGATGAAGCAGTTTGAGATGAGCGATCTCGGACTTTTGACTTACTACCTTAGTTTGGAGGTGAAACAATGTAAGTATAATATTTCAATCAAGCAGTCAACCTATGCAAAGAAAATTCTTGAGAAGGCATGCATGACGGGTTGCAATCCTTGTCTGTACCCCATGGAGTCAAAGCTGAAACTCGACAAAGATGAGACAGGAGAGCCAGATGATGCTACTGAATTTTGAAGTATAATAGGTTGTCTACGATATTTGATACAGGTGCGACCAGACCTTGCATACTCAGTTGGAGTTCTTAGCAGATTTATGGAAAGATCAATAGTACAACACAAGCACGCATTAAAACATGTGATGAGGTATCTAGTAGGAACTGTTGATTATGGACTGGTATATGTCAAGCATAACAACACACCAATACTTGAAGGGTTTTGTGATAGTAATCTAACCCATGATCCAGTTGACCGTGGACGCATGACTGGTATGATGCTCTATCTACATGGAAACGTGATTACATGGTGCTCACAGAAGTAAAGAAGTGTAGCCTTGTCATCAAGCGAAGCGGAGTTTATGGCAGCAACTTCAACCACATGTCAACGTATTTGATTAATGAGATTGCTTCATGAATTGACTAAATAGACATCAAGCCATTCACGTTATTGTGCACAATAAGTTCCAATGTTTCATGGAAGAAGTGAACACATTGATACACGGTATCATTTTTTTTTTGAGAATGAGTTAAAGGACAAATGGTTGTTTCGCATATTTCAACAAAAGAACAGAAGGTTAATGCACTCACAAAGGCATTAGATCAAGTCATTTTTGGTCGGATGATTAATCTACTCGGTATCAAAGAAGTTCGTAAGTCGACAAGGATTAGGGGAGTGTTTATTGGAAGTAATTCTGCACTCATCACGCTGGCCTCCTTCCAATGCTTTCTAGCATGCAGTTTGCCTTGATGCTATCCCCCTCTTCCAAATCTAGCACTCCCTCTCTCAGATCTAGCTTTTAGGGAGTGTCGTTGTTGTCCTAGTGATTGAGCCAGTGCCTTGAGGTTCATGCGCAACGTTCGATCCGCCATGCCGTCGCAACCTCCGGTGGCACCTGCCTCGGTGGTGGTGCCACCACCTTGACACAGCAGTAGTAGTAGTAGCCATCAGCTGCCTTGAACTGTGGCCATGAGGAGGCAGCAGCGAGAGGCCGAGCATGGTGGGCATCACTTTTCATAGCGAGGAGATAGATGTGGAGAAAGAGGAGGTGGAGTGTAGGTAGGGCAACAGGGTGCTACAGATGTTATGAGTGCAGCCATGGTGGGTGGAGGAGGTGGACACAGAGTTTGTCAGCACCGTCAATGGGGACGATAGGTGTGCTTTATGTAGCGGCAGAGGTGAGGCCAAGGAGGAAGGCTGTGCCGTCGGGAAGGATGAGGACGGTGAGGAGAGCGATAGCATGGTGTTTGATCGCACATCCTTCTCGAGGCTCCTGAGGAAGGTGTTGCTTGGGGAGGCCAAGGAGTACTCCAAGATGTCCTTCCTCTGTAACATCGCCTACATGATCCCTAGGATTCAAGTATGTTCATAGCAATACTAGTTTCTACCATTTTTCCATGCCTTATTCACAGTTATCCGCTACCGTCCCGACCTAGATCTCGCTGCGGAGCTGGAGGGGAGAAGGTGTTAGATTTTTTAGCCAGTGTCTATGGGGAGAGCAGTGCTGGAGAGCCCGCGCCACTCTGTGTGGGTGCGCAACCGAAGGCGAAAAGATGGCCCGACTATGGGACCAGCATAGGCAGAGGCAGAGGAGTCGCCTAGGCTACTGGAAGCATAGTAGCCAGCAGAGATAGAGACACAAAGGTATAATTATTGTTTAATTTTCGTGAGATGTTGAGCTAGTGACCCGAAAGCATTCTATCGTTGTTTTACTTCTAGGCAATACTGGGTTGGGTTAACAAAATAAATTAGATGTGTGGGAGTTATTATGGAATATATTATGAGTTCTTTTTGGACATCCACATGGAGAACACATCAGTTGAATGGCAAAGATAGAGCAACATTAGTCTCGAGATGGTTTGTGTCTGAACTAGATATATCAAATCTTGACTGTAGCATCACATTATGGTTGATAATTGGAAGATTTTAAACTCACTTTGAAGAGTGTTTTCTTATCTCGTACTTTTTATTCTTATTCATGAGAAATTTCTTAATGAGCAGAAAAAGTACCTCCAAAGGAGTTCCTCTAGAGGGAATATTGTGCTAACAAATTACACGAATGACCTCTTCTGCTATGATTGGTAGGGAAGTGCTCACCTTGAATTAAAATGCAACAAGTTCAAGGAAATTTAGAACATAGGATCCTTGTTTCTTGCACATAAGAAAACTTGGCATTTATCCAATCAACTAGCTGCCAGACAAGTGTGAAACTTCTTCTGAAGCAAGCTCCTCAATTCATAATGCTATTTCCTAAGTATATGACATTGCCATCAAGGTAATTTGTTATGTCAAAAGCATCGGTTCTTTCTTAGCTCTGCAACTTGCAATGGATATTTTCTATTTATCTTCTCTATACTAGGAGTGGTATAAGACTTGCTTTCACTTGTTAAGATGTCCTAAATTACTTAAAAAATTTAATGGGCCATCTGGACAGGGAGTATCACATGTAATTTGTCCATTCTTGTTGCCCTTCTAATCAACTCATTGTAGTTGAAAGAATATTTCATATTATCGACTACTCATATATTTTTAATGATTGGGAAGCTTGTCTTTGATATGGATCCTAAACTAGGTAGAAACACAATTAAATCCTGATAATTTGTCTTTATTCACTAGCTGGAGTAATGTAGGACTAACTAATGTTATTTGTGTTACAACTAAAACATTACTCACTAATTAGTTCCATTCTTTATTCACAGCAAATCAGAATGCATCTCAAGCAGTCAAGCCCAAGGTAAGTTCAGCCTCCCTACTCCTTTGTCTTACTACATAATCTGTTGTAGCTTGCAAGGAGTTGTTTGTTGCTGTATCACATTAAGCAATTCATTGTATCTGTGTTGAATGTCATATATTTATTTGGATTCATTGACGGCAAGCACTAGATGTATGAAAAACTAGAAGTCTTTTGTGCTCTAATAATTTCTATGGCCATTCATATCTTTTGTGCTCTAATTATTTTCATGGCCATTGGACTTATTCTAACTTTGTTCTTTTGTCTGTTGCTTAGTTGTCCCAGCAAGCAGTGGGTAGTAATCTATTGGCATCTTGATTTGCGCTCACCTTGCATCATGAGGCATCAGTATGATGATCTAACTTATTCCAACTTTATTTTGTTGTTCCCCTTTTCTTGACATAGGAACAAGCTAGGCTTACAAATTATTTGCTCTTTGAAATATAATGTTGTCCTCAAGATCAACGAAGATTCCAATTTCTTAAGGTTAGCGTTGCAAATGCATCCAAGTTTCTCCAAACAAAACCCTTGCTCTATTTCCACTTCATCAATCTATAGGTGGAATTTGTTACTAGTTAGCTATATTGGAGCTGTTAACAGATATTAATTGATACATGGCATTGCCTCCTCCGTAGGTGTCGATCCCCACCATGGCATTGCCAACGGCTAGCACCTCACCCTTAGAGGTGTCCAGTCGAGTGTTCTCCGATGATGACAACTCCAATCACAGCAGCGGAGGTCAAACATCCCAAAATTTGCCATCTTTAAAATTTAATTCCAAATTAATTATATAAAATGTTTGTGATTTTATTTGGATTATTTGTGTAGTACTAGAAGGAAATATCAAAATTCCAATTACCTGTTCAAATTCCAAAATTCAAATTCAAATATCAAAAATACAAAATCTCTAGAAAAATGACGAATCCATTATTCTGAGTCAAACTCATTTTTTATGGCCCATTTTTCCATTCTCTTTTTGAGAGACCATGTGAGTGTAATCCCATGTTTGTGATGAGTAATTGATGAGTGATTGGGAAAGTTTGAGTTTGGTTTGAGTGGTTCGAGCCAAGTCGTTGCGTGGTGCAGTCGGTTTCGGTCGGACCCTGTCGAACTAGGTCGAACGTGCTTAAGTCATTTATTTTTTTCGATCAGTTTGGGCTTTGAGTATTTCTTTTGATATTATTGTATGGCTACAATATTTCGAGCGGTGCTATGTGATGTGTTTCTTGTCTGTGATGGCTGCAGGACGTCGAGATGGAGTCGTGGTGAGGCACGGGATGACCGGACTAGGCGCAGGCGGTGCCGAGGTCAGAACGGTCGAGGTGTGCCGAAGACGACGAGGACTCGAGGTGGTTGCGAGGCTTGGAAGGCAAGGAATGAGGAAGCTTCGTGGAAGGTGCAGGAGGGGCGTTTTGGTGAATACGCAAAGCTACACTAAAGGAAGTGGATGTGGTTAGAGTTAGTGGGTAAAGAGTAAAGCTTAATGGGCAAAGCATGTGGTGAACCCATTAAGCAAGGCTATAAATAGGTGCATGTCTCCTGGTTGTTGATATACTTGTGAGAGGAGAAATGGCTTGGGAGAGGGGTTGATGGCTTTAGTCTTTGCTTTGTGCTTTAGTTGTTGAGGAGTTGGTGGGAAATGGCAGAGGGCTGTTTTGCTCTTCTCTCGTAGCTTCCCTGTTGCTCATTTTCTTCTCTGTGTGTTCTTGGGTTTCTTGAGCTTGTGAGAGGGAGAAGATGAGCTGAGCCACCATGTAATCATTCCTCTGTATTCAATAGCGTATGGGGACTCCTTTGTGATCCTTGTGCTTCTGGGAATGAATGCTTTAAAAATTTTCTCTTGAGCTTGCCTGGTTCTGTGTGTTCATTAGTTTGAGATCTCTCTTTCTTTTGCTCTGAACTGGGAAACATCATCAAGGCCTTTTGACAAATCTTCTTCTCGAGAGCAAAGAGTTTCAGTCGCTTTCTTGCCGAGTGATCGTGCGTCTCAGTTTCTTTTGTTTCGGTTTCATCTTTCTAGTTTCTTCTTGTCTCGGAGGAAAGCTTATATTTGCTTTGTGTTTTCTTTGGTAGAGGATGAGATCTTGCAGTGTTTAAAGCTTCGAGACCAAAAGATCTGTGAATTAAAAAATCCTTGGAAATTTGGATCTTGCGTCGAGAACTTCTCTGCGTCCGCCTTCGGTTTCCCATGCGTGAGCTTCGGCCAGTCCGATCGTGCACTTTTAGGTTCCTGTGCGTGAACGTTCGACCAGTTCGAATGTCCTCATTTGGTTTCCCATGCGTGAGCGTTCGGCCAGTCCGATCTTCCACCTTTGGTTTCCCATGCGTGAGCGTTCGGCCAGTCCAATCGTTTCTTTCCTTCCGTTCGGCCAGTCCAATCGTTTCTTTCCTTCTGTTCAGCCGGTCCGATCGTTTCTTGTCTTCCTTTTGGCCAGTCCGATCGGCAGCACGTGAACTGTTCGGCTAGTCCGATCGGCAGTCCAAACGGCCGCAACAAAGCAATCCGATCGGCCTATGTTGCTGCTCTTTGTGTTGATCAGTGTTTTTCCTGTTTGGCCCCTGTTCATTTGTGTCCTCCATGTTTTTCAGTGAGCATGCGATTTCCTTCTTCACAGCTTCCATAGCTATTGGAGAAGAAAAAGTGTGGATACTTTAGGGGATTTTAAAAGGAGCAACATTCACCCCCCTCTGTTGCCGATTTCTATCCAACACTTTTTCCACTCCTTCATTTCTTTTCCTTCTTCTCTTCTTTGTTGGCTGTTCCTTGGCCGACACTGTTTAAACTATTGTCTCTCTCCTATTTCTTCTACTAGAAAGCACAACTCCCTCTCTGTTCTTCAACCGGAGTCACCAAAAGCCATGGCCATGCATACAAAAATCATTTCCCACCTACTAAAGAAATTAAAGGCAGCAAGAACGTCCTCATCCACTGCTAGGAATCAACTCCTTTTCAGTTTTTTGGCCATTAGTTCGTCAGTTTTTAGTTTCTAAGCTTTCAAGTCAAACCGACATTGAATCAATGTAGCTAAATTAAACTCATTTCTCCTGATCTTGCCCTATAAATAGGAGCCTCACGTTATGTTCTATCCATGTGCAACTCCTTAGCCAACCCCTCTCACTACACAAGCACCAGTGAAGCCTCAAAACCAAGCCGTGCGCTGACCTCCTCCCTCCACCACACCATCTTTTGCTCCGGTGAACTTTTTCAAGTTTTGCTCACATCATATCGTGTTTCAGCATCCAATAACTCCTCCACCAATTTAATTTGATTTTCATGCAGTCAATTGATGGGATTCAAGCTTTTCCTGAAACCGGCCATTTCAACTTCCGCCATCGATTCGTCATCTCCGGCGAGTTGTTCTTCGATTCCTTACTACTACACCATCACCAACAGCTCCTCTACCTGTCCCAAATCTCACTTTGACCAATGATTTGTCATAGAAGGTCACCACCATCATCTCCACTATGTTGGCCGACATCACCATTGCCCCGCTTCTCCGGCCATCCTTTGGCCAAGCTGAGCTCACAAACACGTTCCATGGGCTGAGGCTGTGCCCATGCTCCCACTATTTCTTCACATTCTCCACCGGAACACCGTCACCCACATGAGCCCACCCATGATCGCGCCCTGAGCGCTGCCCCGGCCACTACGCCGCATCTTTGGCCGTGCCACCACTTCCTATGTGATCCTCGGGTCACCAGCAACCCATTTTGCCCATCCCCCATGCCTCTCGCCCTTTCCCTTGCCAGTAAGCACCATGGACAGAGCCGCTGCCCTTGTGCTGTGCATGCTTCTATTGTTCTTCAATGGAAAACCTTTTTGTCAAATATTTGTTCTAGTGGCAATGCATGTTGGTTCGAAATATGAGGTTGAGAGTTCAAGTCTCTAGGAATGCATGCACTATGATGATTTCCAAAATTTTCTTTGAGACAATGATTATGTGGGACCCACCCATCATACTCTCAAATATCCCCAAAATTCCATAAAAAAAGATTCCAGGGAATATTTCCCCGTTTTGCATTATTTCTATTCCATTTGATCTTCCAAAAGCCCATTCTTCGTGTCTGAACTCCGAATCCTATTATTCAAATTTCTAAATTTATCTAAAATCATAACCTTCCTTCCAGTATATATTTTATATATTTTATAATTTTATTTGTATTTATTTGTTTATTTGAGTTTCTTATTTTGCACATAGAACTCGACATCGCCAAAAACATTTCCAACCAGCGGTAAGATTTCCCTGCTAACGTCCAAGAAGGCAAGGCTCCTTCGATTATTTTGTACCTATGTTTACCAAATAATTTTAATTTTAAATTTAATTGCATTGCTACTTTACATAAAATGTTAATTTCCATCTTAAGGTTATTAGTTAATCTGATAATTGTTATGCCCTCATTTGATGCTGACAACCATGTACCTTTATCGTCCTAGGCTTCCCTTGTCTCAGTATTGAGATTATAATACCATGTATCCATCAGCGGTAAAACCTTATCAAGTGGCGTCTAGCTAGATTGGAGTGAGGTAAAGGCTCTATGATAAATTACCTGGGTCTCATACCTTGGTAAGTATGTTGGCTATTAAGATGACTTATCTTTTGTGGGTAAAGCCGTACAATCTCTGCAAAGTGTAAAACAATTCGAATAGCCATACCCACAATGAAGGGCAAGCAAGGTACGCTTTCACATGTTAGATCTTTGGTTTTGGTTTCAAGATTAAAATATTTTGGAACTTGGGAGTAGATAGAACTCTCAAGTGTGTGTCCTGGTAGATAGAGCCAGTGTGGATGAATAGAACCTATATTCTTGAACCTTGGTGGATAGAGACTTAATACTAGTATTGGTGGCTACAACCTTCACTAGAAAATTATGATAGTTTCAATTATTGCAATTATTTTGTTAAATTAATGCTTTGTAAAATATATAATGGTGATTAAAATAAAATGCTGCTTTGTGCAAAAGAACCATATTATTCTTCTTTTGTTAAGCCCTACATATACTGCATTTCCCCCAGACTATGGAGTACTTTATGTACTCACATTCTACACGCAAAACAAATATCGAAGGATTATGAAGACCAAGAAGGAGACTGCGACTACTTTACGCATGGCTACGATGAAGGACATCTGGAGTACTAGGTTACACTTCCCCAGTTAATTGCCTATGATGTATTGATGGGCCATCATCAAAGTTTTATTTTACTTCCGCTGTGTTTTATAAGTTTGAGAGATATTGTAACCTCAGTTGTAATAAACTAGCCATAAGGCATGTACTCTTTATTATTGTAATAAAGCGTTGTTGGTTAGGTAATCATCACTACTTGACTGTGTGCACTAGCTTTGATCTGAGACTAGTGTGGTAATACATAGAGGATTCGAATTCAGAAATTTGGTCCTGACAGAGATGGTATCGGAGCCAACACTGCTATGTTACATGAAATGTTTATTTATGTCTTAAGGTTATTAGTTAATCTAATAATTGTTATGCCCTCATTTGATGTTGACAACCATGTATCTTTGTCGCCCTAGGCTTCCCTTGTCTCAATATTGAGATTATAATACCATGCACCCTTTAGTGGTGAAACCTCAGCAGGTGGTGTCTAGCTAGATTGGAGTAAGGTAAATGCACTGTGATAACTTATCTGGGTCTCATGCCTAGGTAAATATGTTGGCTATTAAGATGACTTATCTCTTGTGGGTAAAGCTGTATAACCTCTTCAAAGTATAAAACAATTCGAATAGCCGTACCCACAGTCAAGGGCGGGTAAGGTGCGCTTTTACATGTTAGATCTTTGGTTTGGTTTCAAGAGTAAAATCTTTTGGGAACTCAGGAGTGGATAGAACTCTCAGGTGTGTGTGTCCTGGTGGATAGAGCCAGTCTGGGTGAATAGATCCTGTATTCTTGAACCTTAGCAGATAGAGATTTAATACTATTGTTGGTGGCTAGAACCTTCACTAGAAAATTATGATAGTTTCAATTATTGAAATTACTTTGTTAAATTGATACTTTCAAAAATATATAATGGTTATTAAAATAAAATGCTGGTTTGGGTAAAAGAATTATATTATTCTTCCTTTATTAAGCCCTACATATACTGCATTTTTTCAAGCAGAGTACTTTATGTACTCACATGTTACACTCAATAAATCTTAGAAGATTATGAAGACCAAGAAGGAGACTACGACTGCTTCATGCATAGCTACGACGAAGGACATTCGAAGTACTAGGTTGTGTTCTCCTAGTCAATTGCCTGTGGCGTAAAGTTTTATTTTACTTCTGTTGTGTTTTGTAAGTTTGAGAGGTATTGTAACCTCAATTGTAATAAACTAGCCATAAGGCACATACTCTTTATTATTATTATAATAAAAGTGTTATTGGTTAGGTAGTCATCACTATTTGACTGTGTGCACTAGTTTTGATCTGGGACTAGTGCGGTAATACACAGAGAGTTTGGATTCAGAAATCCGGTCCCGAAAGAGATGGTATCAGAGCTAATTTGTCTGTAGGACATGATCTAATTAGAATGGTCAATATTAGAAAAGCATCAAAGTTTATTTTATAAAAATAAAAATTTAATAATGTGTTATCCCTATCTTTTCTTGTCTTTCTATCCTTACCCCCCATCCTGGCATTCTTTCTTATCTATCTGCTTATTCACTTTTCGGAACGGTAATAGTATCCATTTTCCTTTGTAATTTCTATAGATGGTTCAGTGAGAACGACCCTGAGGAGAATTCGGAGGAGCACATCATCTTGGAGGATGAGTAGTCTGTATCCAAATAAGTGTCTACATCCTTAGAACGCTTATAATATTAGTTGGTGTGTTTGGTGGTCTGTACCAAGCCTCCATGAACTTGTAGTACAACCATTATTAAAAATTATTTAGATTTCAAATAAAAGCTTTTTCCAGTGGGTGTGTTTCTTTCTTGTGTAGTTGTTTGTGAGTTTGCTTTTCCCCATGTTCCCTCATCTTTGTTTTTCCCTCTTTACTTTTGCTAATCCCAGCCACTTCAGATGGTGAACATAAGGAGTAGTGTCAACACCTGCAATAGTAACTGTGTCAATGCTCAGCCAGGGAATAATGCTTCAATTCCACCGTGACCTCTAGCTCAAGCACTCCATAAGAGCATGGAACAAATAATGGCAATGCAGCTACAACTTCTTCAAGCTCTTGCTTACAATGCACTCAATTTGCCTCAACCTGCACCAGTGCAAGCTCCAATTCTTCCATCACAGTCCAAGCTTGGAAAATATTTGAGGACCTTGAATATATGGAAGACTACAAATCTATGGAAAGTGGTCTTGTTGGGAAAGTCATCATGATCATTGGGTGTCAAGCTAGCTAATTCAGAGAATTCTTGCTATAGTGATATAGTTTGGATTTAGAATTGACAAGACTGGATAATATTCAAATGATTGGAAAGTAACAAAGATATATTTGTGGATACCAATTAATTATGAATAAATCTAAATAATGTCATCCTTGTGGATTGAATAGCTCTTAGAGAATGAATATAGTGTTGAACTTGGTGGGACTAATTAGATCCTAGAAAGTGTCTAAACTTTATACATTGGATTTATTATCTAGGGTTGAGAGGAGCAATTGGATTTAAAACCAGATCTTAGTTTAATTAATTATTAGTGATCGTTGGAGAATTAGTATGAAGGGATTGATCTAGTAAATGTGGAGATTAAAAGATTAAGAAGTTGGATAATTATAAACAATTCATAACATCAATTTTGGGTGATTTGGTTGAATCATGTAGAGATGGTGAACTTTGTGGAGTGAATTGAATATTAGAGTTTGGTGGATCTACTAATGTGAGTGGATACTTATAGAATTTTGGAAGACAATACACTTTTGGGAACCTTGTTGGATTAATCTTATCATTGAAAGTGGATTTTGGTATGAAATTTGTGAATTTATCAGATCATTAATAGATAATTGGATTTGAACTTATGGGATTGGATAGATCATTTAAGGATGTTCAAATGTTTAACTTGGTGGAATTAAATCAACTGTGAGAGATACATGGTAAGGTGATAATTAATTGAGTTATTTGGATTCATTCAAATTTGGTGGAACCAAAATGATGAATATTAAGAAATTGATGTTGATGGATTAATGAATGGTGGATTATTGCTTAGATGATCTTAAAATTGATTGTTGATTATTAAAAGGTTGGATTAATTTTATATTATTTAATGGTTTTACGAATTTTTAGGAATAGACGAGGATCACAAAGCAATTGGTAAAAATCACATATTGCAATGTTATTAGATTTATGTTAGAAAATTTTAAGGTATGCCATCGATTTGAATTAGTGGAGAGATTAAAAGTTTATGAGATTATTTGTGGAAATCGATATGAAATCAATAAGGTGCATTTATGGTATATGATGTTGGAATCAAGCACTTTGAAAGGTTAAAACAATTATATATCTCTCGGATGAACACTTATGGAAGTTAAGCCCTTTTGTCGAATTCTGAATTAATCGATATGATAAGAGCAATTGAAGTAAACGCAGAGCTTATAGGCGCCTAAAGATGTACCATTCCAATATGTCTGTTGTCTTCCATGTATCTCAGTTAAAGGAATGCTTCAAAATACAAAAGAAACAAGTCAGAATCAGGGAGCAAGCTGAACATCGAACAAAAGACAAGACTATGAAGTTCTGCAAGGTACAGTGGAGCAACCATTTGGAGTCAAAAGCAACCTGAGAGCGCAACAGGGATATAAGAGCTGAGTTTCCCTCTCCTTTCTTTTTCCTAGTCCGTCTGAATCTCGGGGATGAGATTCTTTCCAAGGGAATAGGTATGTAACATACCAAAATTTTCCATCTTTAAAAATTAATTCTAAATTAATTATTTAAAATTGTCATGATTTGTGTAGTACTAGAAGGAAATCTCAAAATTCCAATTCCTTGTTCAAATTCCAAAAATCCAAATTCTAAAATTCAAAATCTCCAGAAAAATGCCAGATCCATTTTTTTTTGAGTCAAACTCATTTTTTGTGGCCCATTTTTTCTTTTTCTTTTTCCTCTCCTTTCTTTCTTCTCTTCTTCGCTAGCTGTTTCTTGGCTAACATTGTTTAAACTGCTTGTCTCTCTCCTGTTTCTTCAACCAGATGGCACAACTCCCTCTCTGTTCTTCAACTGAAGTCACCAAAAGCCATGGCCACGCATACAAAAATCATTTCTTCATTCACTGCTATGGGAATCAACTCCTTTTCAGTTTCTTGGCCATTAGTTCTTCAATTTTTAGTTTCTAAGCTTTCAAGTCTTAAAAACCGACATTGAATCAATACAACTGAATTAAACTCGTTTCTCTTGATCTTTCCCTATAAATAGGAGCCTCAGCTCATGTTCTATCCCTGTGCAAGTCCTTAGCCGGCCCCTCTCACCACACAAGCGCCAATGAAGCCTTAAAACCAAGCCATGCGTCGGCCTCCTCCCTCACCACACCATCTTTTGCTCCGGTGAACTTTTTGAAGTTTTGTTCATGTCATATCATGTTCCAGCATCTAAGCAACTCCTCCACCAATTTAATTTGAATTTTTTGCAGCCAATTGATGAGAATCATGCTTTTCCTAGAATTAGCCGTTTTTTTACTTCCGCAGTTGATTCGTTGTCTCCGGTGAGCAGTTCCTCGATTCCTCGCTACTACACCATCACCAACACCTCCTCTACCTGTCTCAAGTCTCACTTTGCCCAATGATTTGTCGTAGAAGGCCGACACCATCACCTCCACCATGTCGGCCGACGACATCGTTGCCCCATTTCTCCGGCCATCCTCCAACCAAGCCGAGCTCACCTACACATTTCATGGGCCGAGGCCGTGCCCGTGCTCCCGCTATTTCTCTAGGTTCTCCGATGAAACATTGTCGCCCACATGATCCCGCCCATGGCCATGCCCCGAGCACTACCTAGGCCACTACGCCGTGTCTACGGCCATGCCACCACTTCCTATGTGATCCTTGGATCACCAGCAACCCATTTTTCCCTTCCTCCATGCCTCCCACCCTTTCCCTCACCGGCAAGCACCATGGACAGAGCCACTGCCCTTGTGTTGTGCGTGCGTTCTGTTGTTCAATGAAGGAAAACTCTTTGCTTCGCTTCAAATATTTCGCCTTGAGAATTAATCATAAGTGATCACTTAGCCTGGTGGTATGGTTGTAATACCCCAAAAGTGATTCGAGAGTTAATTGATTAATTGGAGGGAAGGACCATATAGAAAAGAGTTAAATAGGGATTTTTAGAGGGGGAATTTCTGAAAATCCTGGCAACCTGGGCCTGGGCTTGGCCCAAGAGGTGGCTGGCCAAAAAGGGGAGGGAGGCACCCCTCCCCCAAACCCTAGACGCCACCCCTTCTCCCCCTCTCCTCTCCCCTTGTGGCCGCCACCCCCCTCCTCCCTGCCCTTGCGCCGCCCCCAGCAGCCCCTCTCCCTCCCCTCTCCTCCATTGAAGCCCCCTACCGGTGAAAAAGTTCTCCATTCGCTGCCGGTCGAGCGGAGGAAGGAGATCAATCGCAGCGAGGCGTTTGGATCCGGAGGAAGGAAAGAGAAAGGGAAAAGGGGAAAGGAAAAGAGAAGGAGTTTGTGGGGTGTTCGTCGTGGTCTACAGCGATCCGTCAAGGGTAACCCCTGTTTTCCCCCCAATTAGATGTATATTTTAGTTGTGGTAGCAATGTCGGTATTCTGGACTGCTAGGACAGATTTCGTTGGACGGCTGTTTTGGGGTAGTTTCGTGGGGATTCAGGTCTGGACTTCTCCTAGAGAGTTGTAGAGGACGTTGTTATCTTTCCGTGAAGTGCTAGAACACATCATTCGGACATTTGTAGCAGCAGTTATGATTTTTCTAGTAGGACTGTTCTGCAGATTGGGAGTTTTCTGTCAGGTTTTGGTAGATTGGATTGGGCAATTAGAAAACGGGAGAATCAGAGGATCTCCATATTATGAAAGTTGTAGATAATTGTCTTAGATTTCCAGGAAGATCAATTAATCTTGATTCGAACCCTCGTGCTGAAAGTTATGGCATTTTTAGTGCTCTGTCCAGAGAACCCGACGTGAAATTGATGTTTTAGAAAATTAGATAGTGCAGATAGAAGATGGCCGATTCAGAGAGGCTCACCAACTAGGTTTAGTTAGATAACTTAATTATCTTTCCAGAAAGTCTAAGAACACCCTATTCGAACTTCTGTTCCAATAGATATGAATTTTTGAAGTCGACTGTCCACGGAGGGAGCAGGAGGACCTGTAGGATTTAGGGATTGGAACCAAGTTAAATGTTTTGCTAGTTTGTAAGTGTTATTTATTTGGTCTAAGGTCCACTACTGTTATATTAGCATATATTATAATTATTATTCAGGTGGTGGTCTGATCCCACGTTTAAGGCAAGTATAATGATGGTTTTAATTGAGATGGTGGAATGACAATGTTTGATTTATATTGTGAGCATTTGCGTTCATGGCTGTGGTGAAGGCGTACCAGTGGTGTTCATGGTTGTTTGCATGTTATGGTTTTTATGAGTATTTCTTGTGCATAGTTAATCTGGATGCAAGTTTTATTAAATTGAGATCTTCACACATATGCATCATGTCGATATATTGAAGACTTGGTCATGTAATGACCAAGCACTTGCTGAGGTCCCCGTCATGTTGATGACGGGCTACAGGTCCCCATACTTGTGAAGTATGGGCTATTGGTCCCTGTACCAGATGGTACAGGTATGGGTGTGCATCGACGGATGCACACTTTGCATTACCGGTAAAATGCAAAATAGAAAGAGATAAAGATATTGTTGATCATATTGCATTGCATGGTTTATTTATACGGCTGTTGGTTGAGTTATGAAGTGATGCTCATGTTTGTTCATGTTGCCCTCTATTATATTTACTGAGTCGTTGGACTCACTCTTGCTGTTGTTGTGTTTTTTAGGTACCTTTATGAGATCGGCATGCATGGGGAAAAAGAAAGATTAGTCTTATTGCACTTTGCACGTTCTACTCACAATGGAAGAAAGGAAGAAATTTAAATACTAGTTGCATGAATTACTTAAGTAGAAGATGACTATTGTTTGTCGGATTTAAATTGTAATAAAGGATTAGAATTCTTTTATGATGCTTCCGTTCTTTTTCTAAATATTATAACTATGGATGCTCTAGTAAACTTAAGCCAATTTTGCTTAGACTTGATTATATTACTTGATGTTTTTCATTTCTTTTTAATTATGCTTGTTGAAACCCCTAATTTAGACAGTAAACAGAGGAGGTTCTGCTGAAATTTTGTGTAGCATATTTAGTTCAACACTGTTATACTACTAGTTTGGTAGCATTCCAGGACATTGCTTGACTGGGGTGTTACAATGGCTTCGTTGGTTGGAAACATGAGGATGGGAGTTCAAGTTCGTGGGAACGCATGCACTGTGATGATTTCCCAAAGACATGTGGGACCCACCCTCATGCTCTCAAATATTCCTAAAATTCCAGAAAAATAAGATTTCAAAGAATATTTCCCCGCATGCACTGGGATGATTTCCAAAATTTTTCTTTGAGCCAATGATATGTGGGGACCCACCTATCATAATCTCAAATATCCCCAAAATTCCAGAAAAATAAATTTACAGGGAATATTCCTCCGTTTTGTATTTTCTGGAATTTCTATTCCATTTGATCTTCCAAAAGCCTGTTCTCCATCGTCCAAACTCCAAATTCAGTTATTCGAATTTCTAAATTCATTGAAAATCATAAAATTCCTTTCAGTATATATTTTATATTTTTGTGATTTTATTTATATTTATTTATTTGTGTTTCACATTTCGCACATAGAACCCGACGTCGTCGAATACATTTCCAACCTGCAGCAAGATTTCCCTGCTAGAGTCCAAAGTTTATTGCCCTAAGTTTCTCTTGTCTTAATATTGAGATTATAATATTATTTGATAATTTTAGAATGATAGTAACTGCTTAAACAAGCTATTCGGTCACTATAACCCTATGGGTGGGAATAATGTTATCAAATCTCTAAACAATTATTTTTACCAAGTATTTAGTAATAGGTGTTGCCATTGGTTTATAAAATAAAATAAAATGGTAAAAATTAGCATCATACTTGGGCGAATGGTAAGATTTGATTGGTGCTGATTTAGTACAAGAACTTGTAATATAAAAGTACCGCCCTAGTCAATTAAGGACCGACGCTTGCGTTGTACAAACTGAGTGCTACCATAAAACCACAAGTCTAAATGGGTATGACCTACCTGATTAACTTACAAAGGTTTAGTTAGATATCATTAGTAGTAAGTGGGTACCAGGGTTTACTGGTTTTACTCACGGTGAGGTACAGGGATTTACTGTACTCATATGATGTAAGAGGGGGCTTTTGACTATGTTGGATTTAACACTTGAATGGTGAAACCTCAGCAGGTGATGTCTAACTAGATTGGAGTGAGGTAGAGGCTCTATGATAAATTATCTGGGTCTCATCATGTCTAAGGAAGTATGTTGGCTATTAAGATGATTTATCTCCTGGGGGGTGAAACTGTACAACCTGTACAGAGTGTAAACTATTCGAATAGCTATGCCCATAGTCAGGGGTAGACATGGTGTGCTTTCACACTGTAGATCTTGTTAGGTTAATCTTGTTGCATGTGTATATTGCATGAGTATTATGTAGTACTCATGTGTCGAGTACGTGTAGAATTTGTGAAGCCGTAGTCGGAAGTCTGAGTCAGAATTAATCAGAAGTGGTTGTAGTCGTAAGTACTGTAGCAGTCATAGGTATTGTAGCAGTCTTAAAGTTACTGTAGTCCGAGTACCATAGCTGCACCGAGTACTATAGCTGCACCGAGTACTGTAGCTCCGAGTATTGTAGCACCAAGTACCGAGTATGAAGGGCAATCTAAGTACCGAAGGTAGTTGAAGAGTCTAAGTACAAAGGCAGACAGTGCTCGAATGACCTACATGGTCGAAGTGCCATGCTCGAAGGACTCGAAGCCTAAGTGTATGGTCATAAGCGTCTGAGTTGGTCTCACTTGAATTGAGTCTTGTGGATAGTGTGTAGTATGTGCGAGTCGTAGGGATCGTGGCTAGCAAAACTAGATCATAGGGAGTTGTGTGGCTGTAGTGGGTGAGTGGCTTGCATGTGTGGCTCGGTTGTATCTATTTAAGCTATGTAATTTGTTGATTAAGTTGAGCAGAGTAAAACACAAAAAGGTGCGAGCAGTTAGCACCACAATTTTGTGCCTCAGTTTTGTGTTCAGCTTGGTTGTTAGCTCTGTCATCTCATTCCCAACTCTGGCAAACCAACCACCATGCTTGTGTGTGTCAGTTCACCATGAAAATGTGTGTTTTAGAGAGGCTACACCAACATTTGATATCAGAGCTTGTGTTCATGTACACCTTAATCCATGTCGCGTCCAAGCTCGCCGAGAAATGTCACCAGAGATGAGGGCATTTTGAAAATCGGTGATGGGAGCATGCCAAAGGCATCAACACGTGAGAGCAGTATCTCCCTCCCGTATCCCATGCTCACAAGAAGCAACTACATGACTTGGGCAGTGAAGATGCAGGTGTTCGTGCACACTCAAGGCGTGTGGAACGCAATCATGGATGAGGAAGTGAACGAGACGCAAGATCAAATGGCGCTTGCAGCAATCTTCCTCGCGGTGCTAGAAAACATGCTGTTGTTTCTATCGGAAAAAGAGACCGCAAAGGAGGCCTGGAACAACCTAAAGACGATGCATCTTGGTGCCGAACGTGTTAAGGAGGCGCATGTACAAGTGAGTTTGAAAACTTGTGCATGAGGGACACTGAATAGATAGATGGCTTCGTATAAGGTTGATGACAATCGTCAGCAAGATACAAAGTCTACACGAAAAAATGGAAGAGGCCTACGTCATGTGGAAGTTTCTTTGTGTCGTGCCCAAGAAATTCTCTCCCGTCATCACCACGATTGAGCAATTCGGTGGCATAAAAAATATGTCGATCGAAGAGCTAATCGGGCACTTGAAGACATAGGAAGAGGGAGAGCGTCGCTACAGCAATAGCGACGGAGACAAGGAGCACTTGCTTCTGACATGCACAGAGTGGGAGGCCCGGTCATCGAAGAATGAATGTGAAGGCTCCTCAGGTGGTTCTGGTGGCGGCAGTGGCTACCGATACCGAAGAGTTGATAAGGCAAAAGTAAGGTGTTTTAATTGTAATGATTATAGATGTTTTGCTTCAGAATGCCATAAGCCCAACAAAAAGGAGAAAGCAGAGGCAGCGGAGGCATATCTCATCGTGGCGGAGATACTGAAGATGAACCGACGCTGATGTGAAGAAGATGCAACAAGCTTAAGGGGTGATTGTTGGGTTAATCCTGTTGCATATGTGTATTGCATGAGTACTGTGTAGTACTCATGTGTCGAGTACGTGTAGAAATTGTGAATATATGGTCGGAAGTAGGAGTCAGAAGTAGTCGGACGTGACTATGGTCGTAAGTTACTATAGCAGTCGCCGGTACTGTAGCAGTCTTACAGTTACTGTCGTAGTCGTAGGTACTATAGCAGTCTTAAAGATACTGTAGTCTAAGTACTGTAGTTGCACCGAGTTCTGTAGCACTGAGTACCGAGTACGAAGGGCAGTCTAAGTACAAAAGGCAGTCAAAGAGTCATAGTACAAAGGCGGTCGGTGCTCAAAAGACCTCCGTGGTCGAAGTGCCCCGCTTGAAGGACTCAAAACCTATGTGTGTGGTCGTAATCGTCTGAGTCGGTCTCAGTTGGACCGAGTCTTGCGGGTAGAGTGCGGTGTGCACGTGTCATAGAGATCGTGGCTGGCAAAACCAGATCATAGGGAGTCATGTGGCTATAGTGGGTGAGTGGCCTGTATGTGCGACCTGGTTGTATCTATTTAAGCGATGTAATTTGTTAAGTGAGTTGAGCTAGAGAATAACAGAGAAAACACAAAAAAGGTGTGAGCAGTTAGCACCACAATCTTGTGCCTCAGTTTTGTGCTCAGCTTGGTTATTAGCTCCATCATCTCGTTCCCAACTCCAACAAACCAACCACCATGCTTGTGTGTGTCAGTCCACCGTGAAAGCGTGTGTTTTAGAGAGGCTGGGCCAACAGATCTTTGGTTTTGGTTTCAAGATTAAAATCTTTTGGGAACTCGAGAGTGGATAGAACTCTCGTATGTGTGTCCTAGTGGATAGAGCCAGTGTGGATGAATAGAATCTGTATTCTTGAACCTTGGCAGTAGAGCCTTAATACTAGTGTTGGTGATTAGAACCTTCACTAGAAAATTATGATAGTTTCAATTATTGCAATTACTTTGTTAAATTGATGCTTCCAAAAATATATAATGGTGATAGAAATAAAATGCTGCTTGTGCAAAAGAATCATATTATCCTTCCTTTGTTAAGCCCTACATATACTGTATTTTTCCAAGACTTGTGAAGTACTTTATGTACTCACATACTACACTCAAAACAAATCTCAGAGGATTATGATGAACAAGAAGGATACTACAACTACTTCATGCATGGCTACGATGAAGGACATCCGTAGTACTAGATTGTGCTTCCCCAGTCAATTGCCTGTAGTGTATTGATGGGTCATCGTCAGAGTTTTATTTTGTTTCCACTGTGTTTTATAAGTTTGAGAGGTATTGTAACCTTAGTTGTAATAAAGTGCCATAAAGCTTGTACTCTTTATTATTGTAATAAGCGTTGTTGGTTATATAAACATCATTGTTTGACTGTGTGTGCTAGCTTTGATCTGGGACTAGTGCTGTAATACACAGAGGGTTCGGATTCAGAAATCCGGACCCATTAGAAAGCCACAGCCACCAAAGCCAGAGGTTACACCAGGGGTTCCAAGCTCAGTATGAGCCCTTTCGCTCACCCAATGCTGTCCAAGCTGATGTGAAGCAAACCTGCACTTCATAGCTTAAGAACCAGTGAATCCTGATATGTTGCGAATCCTAGAAGAGTAGTTATCCCGCTGTTACTTATCATTATTGTTATTACATGTTACATGAATCATTGGCAAGTGGTAGATGGTGTTATTAGGCAGTTGTGCATTTGGGATCGAATTAAGGATGGTTCTGGGCATGTGCTTAGGGGTGGTTCAAAGTAAGATGGTGATTCTTGTGTTTGTGAGACAGAGGGCATTTGTGATTGGATGTAGAGAGACCAATTGCCAATGTTGGAGTAAGTGTGGGAAAAAGTGTGGAAGTGTTGGATTCCAATTCCAATTGTGGTCTTCTAATTATTCTTGTATAAATATATATTTTCTAAAAAAACTCTGTAAAACTCCAAATCAGGAACTCATCATTTGTGTAGCCCTCTATATATTTCAACTAATAGAAGTTACTGAGATTGAATTGTCAGATAAGTGTCACTTGTTTGTGAGAGACCATGTGGAGGTGTCCTCATATTTGTGATGAGTAAATGACGTGTGTTCTGGAAAGTTCGAGTTTGGTTTGCTTGGTTCGCGCCAAGACGGTGCATGGCGCAGTTTGGTTCGGTTGGACCTGGTCGAACACGGTCGAACGTGTTTAGGTCGCTTGTTATTTTCTCGATCAATTGTTCGGGCTATTTTGTATTTAAGTATGGTTTACTGATGCTTATGTTGGTTATGCTGTTTCGAGCAGTGCTATGTGACGGTTTGCTTGTCTGTGTGACTGCAGGACTTCGGAGCTAGGTCATGGTGAGGCGTGGGAGCACCGGGACTAGGCACAGGAGGTGTTGAGGTCCAGACGGTCGGAGATGTCGAAGATGATCGAGGCTGCTGAGGTGGTTGCGAGTCGGGAGATGAGGAACTGGAGCCGGAGCTACCGGAGGTGGACACGATGGGCAACAGCGAGGTGGACCGGGACTAGGCTCAGAGAGGAGCTGAGGTCCAGACGGTCAAGATGCCGGGTGCGGTTGTGCAAGCAGGAAGCTTCCAGGAAGTTGCAGCAGGGGTAAAATGCGCGAGGTTTCAAAATTGGAAGCGGGTTCAGTTGAAGATAACGGGTTGGAGACCCATTAGTGGAAAAGAGGAGGTGTTTAGGGTTTGGAGTGGAATGTGTGGTTTCCCTCCATTTTCCTGGTTTGACTCCTGCCTCTTATGGGTGTGAAGAAATGGAGTGGGCATTGGCTGCCACTTCTTGATTTTCTCCTTGTGGATGTGTGCTTGGAGTTAAAAGGGGCAGCTAGTGTGGTGTTCTAGGGTGTGTCCTCGGGTGTGTAAGCAAGCAGTGTGTGTGTTGCTCTGTGAGCACTAGCGTGTGTTCTTCTGTGAGAAGCATGCAGTGAGATTGAGAGACACCACTTGATTTCCAATTGTGTATGGGGCTGTAGTGAGATGGTTGTAATCCTCATGTAATCATTCATCTCTGTGATTCAATTTGAGAATTCTCTGTTTGAGATGCTGTGATTATTTGGGTTCTCCCTGTGTCTGGTTTTTTAGTCCTGGTCTTTGTTCTTCTTTGGGTATTCTTTTGGTGATTCTAAGATGGATTCTTGATTAAATGCAAATTGTTTGTCTCAGGACTAGGAATCTTCACAAAGCTTTTTGGCTAGCTCATTCCCAAGAGCAAGGATCCAAAATAGAGGTTTTCCATTCAAAGAATGTCTTCGCTGCTCATTCCTCTGTTTCCTAAAATTTAGGGTTTGAAAGCAGGGAGTGTTGGTGCCTCTGATTTCTTGGCTATGATTGTGCTCTTAGTTTGTCTACTTAATCTTAAGGCTATCTCCTGCTGTTATTCCAAAGCTTCATGGAAATGATTCAAGAATCAAGAATTATTTTGAATTTTGGGTTCCCTGCCATGTTCTTTTCGGCAAAATGTGCTTTGACTTGTTTCTTCTTGCTATCCTTCGGCAATTTCTCCTCTTTAAGGTCTTTTAGCTATTTAAGTTGAAGCTCAGATGTTTTGACCAGAGGAGAATAGCATTTACTAGTCAAATTTAGTGATTTTCGGTTGTCTCCTGTATTTTCTGTGCTTTTCGGCCAGCTCTGCATTTCAGGCCTTTTCTTGATGCTTTCGGCCAGCAACAGCCTTAGGTTGCAGTCTCTGTTTACAGCAGCAATGTAATTCATGGTGAGAGACCATGTGGAGGTCATCCCATGTGTGTGATGAGTAATTGACATCGGTTTAGGAAAGTCGAGTTTGATTTGGTTGGTTCAGACCTTGACATTGCGTCGTGCAATCGGGCTCGATCGGACTTGGTCAAACTTGGTCAAAGTGGTTAGGATGTATACTCTGATGATTCGACAGGTTTGGGCTTCTTCATGCGTAAGTATGATTTGTTGATGCTATTATGCTTTCATGTATCGAGCGGTGCTATGTGATGTGTTTCTTGTTTGTGATGGCTGCAAGACGTCGAGGCAGAGTCGTGGTGAGACACGAGGTGACCGGACTAGACACAGGCAGTGTCAAGGTCAGAACGGTCGGATGTGTTGTAGACGGCGGAGATTCGATGTGGTTGCGAGACTTGGACAACAAGGAACGCGGAAGCTTCCCGGAAGGTGCACGAGGGGGCGTTTCGGTAAAAGCGCAAGGCTGCACAGGTGGAAGCGGTTCCGTTCAGAGTTAGCAGGCATAACGGGTTGGAGACCCGTTAGCCAAAGGCTATAAATAGGTGGGAGGGGCTGCATGCACCTCCATGGCTTTGGGAGAGAGTTAGGGTTTGCTAGAGTCAAAAGAAGTTTTGAGAGTTTGTTTTGGCTTTAGGCTTTAGTGGTTGAGAGCAGGAGAGATGGACAGAGTGTTGTCTCCTTCATAGCTACCTCCTCCCTGTGTCTGTTCTTGTGTTCTTGAGCTTGTGTTCTTGAGATGGAGAGGAAGATGTAGAGTTGATCCTTCATGTAATCATTCCTCCGAATGTACATGCGTATGGGGACTCCTCTGTGATCTTTTTATTTCCAGGAATGAAATCTTTGAAGTTTTTCCCTCGTGCTCCTGTGTTCTTTGTTGTTTTACTGTTCCTGTTGATTTCTTGACTTTTGTGATTTGAAGTTGTTTCTTGCCCAGAAGGTGCAAAATGGGTTGCTCTGTGATGGGAATAGATCCCAAGATCATTTGATCGATTTCTCCCTAGAGAAAATCAAATGAATCAAAGATTCTCCATTTTCAGCTTCTCTGTTCTTCGTTTCTTGTTTCTAGGGTTTGAGGTAGATTTTGATTTGCTTCATAAGATGGCCTGAGATTTAGACTGGAGAGTCCTGTGGCTATTGCTAATATATCTGCAAAGTCTCTTGGCCATAGGATCAAAGTTTAAATGGAAATTTGGATTTTGGTGCTGCTCATGTGTCTTTTTCAGATCTTAGGGAATCTCTTAAATTCTTGGCTTTGAGTGGTCTTTCCTTGGTTCCCTAGGCTTGTCTCTCTATTTGGGTTGCAATCTTGCTCTTCTGGGTAGAGAGAACCAAAGGAAAGCATTCATTTTTCCTGCTGTGCAAAGTTTGCGTTGTTGCTGTCTGTTTTTCAGCTTCTGTTGCTGTCTGATCCCGAAGAGCGGTCAGACCGGATGGGGGGCGGTCAGACCGGCCAGAGGTTGGCGGTCAGACCGGCTGGTGGTTGGCGGTCTGACCGGCCTTGAGCCACCGGTCTGACCGGCCGTTCTGAAGCGGTCTGATCGGCCAGTTTACGTGAGCTGTTGTTTTCTCTGTTTTGTCCCTTTCTGTTTTGGCTTGCTTTTCATGTAATTTTGTCGAGGCTCTTTTGCTTTCCAGTAGGTTCATCTGGGGAACAAGACTTTCTCTTCACATATTTTCTATCTATCGGAGAGAGGATTTGAGTCGATATTTTTGGAGCCAAGTTTTTAGAGTCGACATTCACCCCCCTCTGTCGCCATTTCGGTCCAACACATGGTTTCAGTTGATTCTTCTGTGGTTTGTGCTCAGCTGCTGCTCCTTGTCGCATGTCCTTTGGAGTGCTCTATTTCGGTTGTGCATTCAGTTTTTAGGTCTGTCTTTGTTCAGATTTTAGCAACCCGTATTTACTGTCTGTTTTCACTCTTTCTCTTTTCCCTGTTTTTTGGTTTTGTGCTCTTTCTGTTTGCCCTGTTTTCTGTCTAAGTGATCAGCCCCTTGTAAAGCCTTTTCGGCCAATTCAGTTTGTAGCTTCCGATTTTGTCTGGTTTGGTTTGTGTGCAGATTTTTGTTTCTCTCAGCAGTCAGCCGAACAGCTTTATAGTTCTTCAATGGAATTTCTGTTGTGCAGCTGAATTGTCACTGCTATCAGTCCAGTCAAATATCCGCAGTCTTACCAGGTGGCCAAGGCTTTGAATTATCTCCTGTTCGGCATTTCTCTTTTGGTTCTGAGTTTCAGCAAATCCTAGTCTCCTGATCTGTCTATTTTTTTGCAGAGCTGTTCCTTTTACTTGTGCCTTCTTTTTCTGAAGTTAGTTGGCTATTTAATTTAAGGTTCTGTTACTCCGATCCAAGAAGTTTAGCTCTACTCGCTCTCCTTTCTATTTTCCCTTTCATCTTTAGGTACTTACTCTACCATTTCTTTTCAGCTGCACCCTGTCTTTCTTGAGTCTCCCTGCTGCTTTTCTTTAGCCCTCTAGTTCGTGGTATTTGGTCAAATTTGTCTTTATGGCTTTCAGTCCTTATGAATCACTTTTGGCTTCCAATGAGCAAATTTACTCTTTCTTCATAGCTGCTATAGCTATTGGAGAAGAAAGTTTGTAAGAATATTTTGGGGGCGATTTTTGAAGGCACCATTCACTCCCCCTTCTGTTGCTATTTCCGATCCTACAGTTTGCTTGTAGAAACTTCATTTGAGTTAAATATCATATATATACATTGGTCCCATCTTTGTACCTTGTTATTGATGTTGATATGTTTCTTGCAGCTGGGTCATTCTTGTTCTGTATGTGGCTACCTTTGCGTCAATCACATTTGAACTGCAATAAAGTGGCTGGCAAGTGTAGCTGAGTTATTTCTTCTGGATGGTGTATTTCGCTTTCTGTAGACTGTTCATTTGCTCATCGAGTAACTATGAGCGTCACGCCTCAAGACTCACAAGATTGACATTGTCTCTCGCAAGTCGAAGTCACAGTCGATGGCTTTGGTCACCGATCCCATTCCAGCTCCTGGATTTTCTTCTGATGTGGTTTATGGATTTTCTCTTACTGCTTTTTGTGAGTTAGATGATGATCAACTAGACCAACTTCCAGAAAACCAATTAGCCCTGCTAGCCAGAAAATTTTCCCATGCATACAAGAGGGTGAGGGACAGAAAGAGAGGAGGGCCCGTGATTTGCTTCGAGTGTGGTGGCCCCAACCACATTCGGGCTAATTGCCCTAAGCTAGAAAAGGGCAAGAACGACTACAGCGGTTCGAGCAAGAACGACTACATCAACAAGAACCGCAATAAGAAGCCCCCAGGCAAAGGGAAGAAGTTCCGCGACCTTGGTAAAGCCAAGAAGCTCTTCCACTGCGTCCTCACCGCCATCGACGACATCGACCTCAGCGAGGTGGAGGGGTGGAGTGACGACGATGGGAAGGATGATCGAGATCCCAAAGACGACGACGACTTCATCGGCATGTGCTTCATGGCCCTTGAGGGCGACATCAGCGATAGCGAGCTCTACTCTGACTCCGATAAGGTATACCCTTCTTATGACCAGCTCAATGATGCATTTCTCAAGCTAGGAAAATTTTATACTAGATCTAGAGCTAGGTGTACTGAGTTGGAGAAGGAAGTAGATAGACTGTCACGGGAGCTTACTTCACTTATATCTGCTCCCTCCCGTGACGATTGTGATGTATATTCCTCGTTGCTTGGTGATATGGAGAAGCTAAGAACCTCTCATGATAGTGTGACTTCTGAGCTAGATTTGCTTAAGGTGGAGAATATTAGTCTTTTAGCTGAATTAGAGATGATTAGGACTGCTGCTATTTCATCTACTATTGTTGAGACTACTTCTTGCACCTCATGTGAGGATAAAGATAATGCTTTTAGAGGTCTTTATACCATGCTTCTTGATCTGCCTGAATCATGTGAAAGCTGCATTAATTTGAAAATTAACTTAAAGAAGGCAGATCATAAAATTGCTAAATTGCATGCTTCTTTGCTTGAGCCCATTGTATCTCGCACCAATTGTCCCAAATTAACTGCTAAACTTGAATCTGTCTCAAAACAGTTTCAAGAAATGATTGACCACAACAACAAATTGGCTCATTATGCGACTAAGGACCCTGTTAGCTCACCATGCAATAGTTGTGAAAAATTAAAACTTGAACTCGTTACTTTGGATGATAAATGTGTGAAGCTAACTAAGGACCTACTAGAGAAGCCACAATCCTGTTGTGATGCTTGTGCTGTTTGTGGGGGAGAAATCTAAGGGTAGGGTAGAGACGCTTAGCGATGAGAACCATGGCTAGCAGTAGGACTGTCCCTCCTGTTCCTTGCGAAGACCTCAATGTTGAGGCGGCTATGCGTTCACATGCCATCCGTTCTTCTGCTGTTGGTTCTTCTTCTTCTCCCTTACCTTCTACTGTCTCTTCTTCCCCTGCTCTTCTTGCACCTCTCTCTTTCAGGAGTGTCAGTATCTTATGAACACTCTTGAGAGATTTGTTGTAGGTAAGAAGAAGTTGAATCTTATTCTAGACCAATCCAAGATTTGCAAATTCAATCAAGGTCTAGGATATGATTTTCTTAAGGATGTTAGGAAGTATCCACCTGTTGTTCTCAGACCCATAGCAGCAGGTGTGATCGAGGTCAAGCCCAGAACCAATAAAGTTGAGTTCAAATCTGCGGGCTTTGTCCAAGGGATTTCTGACAGTAAGGTAGTTATTGCTTCGACCTCTCAGAAGGCGAAGCCCCATCATGCTACTTCTACCTCTCAGAAGGTGAAGTATCATTGTATCTTCTGTCAAAAGGATGGACACATGATCGAGAGATGCTTTAAGCGCGCCAAGATCGCGCAGAGAGACCGTGTTCAAGCTCTTAGGTGTATTCAGGGTCAGCCCCAGACTTGAGTGCACCTAAGACCAACACGAGGTCTAGAGTTGCTCATGTTGATGGGTTTGGGCAACATCGAGGACTTGGCTTTTCTGAGTTTTCTGGTTTTCGTCCTCGATTTGCCTCTGGTCGTGACTTCCGCCGTTCTGAGGGTAGGTCTCGTTTCCCCCGTCAAGATGGCTACCCGCGACAAGATCAGCATGTTGTTGGTACCTTGACTCGCTCCTCCATAGCAATCAAGCCCAACAACAGCTTCAGGTCTACTCATAGACCTTTTGGCTTTCTGAGCGACGGAGAGCGTAGCGTAGCTAGAGGTCAGTCATGCGTGACTACTTCTTCTGCTCGTCGTGCGACTCAGTATTGGGTGCCAAAATCACTTTTGATTTATCCCAGTACTGAGACATCTCTCTCTTGTTGACTCAGGTTCGCTGGGCAGGGAATGGAGAGGTTTGGCTTGTGGACTCCGGGTGTTTTCGACACATGACCGGAGCTTCTCGTTGGTTCTTTTCCCTAGTCTGTGCTTCAGGTGATGAGACTATCACCTTCGAAGATGCCTCTTCTGGGCGCATCATCGCCAAAGGTACTGTGCGCGCTAATGATTCATTTGTTTTAAAAGATATTGCCTTAGTGAGTAAGCTGCAGTATAATTTGCTTTCTGTTTCCCAGCTTACCGATAACGGTTTCGAGGTGAGCTTTAAAAAAATGCTTGCAAAATTCTTGATTCTTCGGGGAGTCTAGTGATGAGGACATCACTAGTAATACCAAAACTAGTAATGAGACTTCAATAACAGGACCAATAACAAGAGCACGAGCCAAGAAACTACAATCTCAGGTGAACCTGCTCCTTAATGAATATGTCATTAATTTTAATGAGAATTTCATACTACCTAAAAACAATATTTTACTTGTACTCAGGTTTGAAGAGTCAGCGATGGATGGAGATCAAGGATATGAGCTACAGAATTCAGCCCATGAACAGTACCGTGAACAGGCCATGAACAGTACCGTGAGCAGTACAAGGCCCATGAACAGTAACCGTGCTACAGTGCGCGTGAATAGTACCACATGGGAAGTTTAGTGTTGAATAGCCTTGGGCTGAGGCTATATATTGAGGGGTAGACCCCCATTGTAAACGGAACCACTTTTGATATTAAAAATACTCTTGTTCTTTCTGTTGGCCGAACAACATTGAAGGAATTGGGAGTTTGTCAAAAATCAAGATCGTTCAACCTTTCCGCTGGGAATTGGGAGCGCGATAGAACTTCATCTGGTGGTCGTGAAGTTCAACACGTGTGATTGGGCGAATTATAGAGTGCTAACTCTTGCATTGGCAACGGGGGATCACTACGATTCATCAATTCCACGTGAGTATCTTGATCCTACGTCGAGAAGATCGGGCGACCCCGTATCATCTTGGTATCAGAGCGCGGTTTACTCGGTAGGATTATTTACCCTTACTTTTAGATTGATTTATTTTTGTCCTATAGTCCATTAAACTGAAAATTGCAACAAAAATTAACCAAACCCTAGTTTTTGCATCTGTTAATTTTGTGAGTTTTGTTAGGTTTTGATCCATTAGAATTTTTGTTTAGGTGCTGATCGTTCGTGTTTATTTGCGTAGCCTAATCTTTGTGTCTAATCCAAAAATCCAAAAAAAAGAGAAGAAATCTAGCTGATATTCTTTTCATCAATTGAGAGTAGCTGTTGAATATTGCATCTAGAGCTGCTCTTGAGTACTTTACACCTTGCTGAATATTTGTAACCTGTGCAAAACCAAAAGAACAATTCAACCTAGTTTGGCCTTTGAAAGAAAAAAAAGGAAGTTGACCAAAAAACAGTGGAAGAAAGAAAGAAAGAAAAAAAAAAGCATTGGCCTAATTTGGGTGAGTTCTTAATCCATAAATTCAGATTGTGTAATTTAATCTCTTGAGCAATCTCGTGCCCTTACATTCATATCATTGCAATTGGCTAGCGTCTCTCCTAGTACTTGGTGCAAAACGAGCTATCTAATATTTAATTTCAGATTGCCTCTAGTTAGCTCATTCCTTTGTTTGCATCGAGTCACATTAATCTTTGCGTGTGCGTTCATATACTACACTTAAATCTTTTGGATTAGCACTTAGGCAAAGTATTCTAGTTTGGATTATTACTTAACTTTACAACATCAAGAATTTCAGATTGCTAGGATAAACACTCCCATGCCAAGCTCCACCATATAACCGTTGTTGTGCAAGTAGTGAACACTCTTAAATTCGCTTGATCATCACTGTGCTGCTGTCACTTCCACCAGGTGTAAGTTTTTATTGGCTTTAATTCACTTCGGAAGGGTAAGAACTTTACTTGGGAGAGAAAACAGTGAGATTGAGTGATTTCCATAAAGAATTATTCCACATAGCTATTGGTTTCTTGCATAGCTAACCATGTCAGGTGGAGGAGAACACCGTGATGAGAGTGGTGAGACAAATGAAACTCAAGCATTCGTCAAGCAATATCAATTTGGAGCACTCCGTGAACACTTTCAACGTGAGCTACGCCAAGGGCTCAATCAACTCCATGAGAAACATGATGCTTTTGCTGATCAAATTGCAAGGGATATGCAAAATATGGAGATACAAGCTGATGAAAATGTGCGCCAATTGCGGGAAGACATTGGAACTCTCACTAGGCTCATACAAGCTCGCAATGGTGACGATGAAGCAAGTGTTCAAGGAGGAGAAGCTGCTGCACATGTACCTCCTGCACCGCAACACCAAGTGGCGGCCAATGTGGTGCGTCCACCACAGCTAGGAGGACGAGGAGGAGCCCATGGAGGGCGTGGCCAGGGTCTAGGTGGAGGCCGTGGTGGGCGTGGTGGTGCTGCTCATGCGATGGAAGAGGATGGTGATTTTGCTTTGCATTACAATGACCATTATCGTCGTCCACGCAATGAAGATGATGGATTGGGCAAGCTCAAGTTTTCCATGCCCAAGTTTGCAGGTGGGACTGATCCCGAGGAGTATCTCACTTGGGAACTGAAGGTTGACAAAATATTCCGTATGCATCACTATACGGATGAGAGAAAGATACAATTGGCATCACTTGAGTTTGAAGGTTATGCTTTGGATTGGTGGGAACAAGTCATTACTCAAAGAGCTGAGAATGAAGAAAACCCTGTTGCAACCTGGCAAGAGATGAAGCGGGAAATGAGAGCCCGTTTTGTTCCTCGTCATTACAAGCATGATCTATTTGATAAATTGCAGAATATGAAACTGGGAGCACATTCTGTGGAGGAGTACTACAAGGAGATGGAGCTAGCCATGATTCGAGCCAAGGTTCAAGAACAATAAGAGCAAACCATGGCACACTTCCTCTCAGGTTTGAACCATCAAGTCAAAAGAATTGTCAATTTTCAGCCTTATAACAATCTTTATGAGTTAGTGCATCAAGCTACAAAGGCAGAACGACAATTGCAAGAGGATGCTAAGTTTGCAAGATCAACGTCCTTTGCTGGCCGTACACCGTCCAATGGAGGGAGATATGGTTCCAAATCACAAATGAGCCAAAGAACAGCTCCAAGTGGTGGTTCAAGTTTTCGCCCATCATCTAGCAAGAAGGAAGAAGCCACTCCAAGTGCAAGGAAGCCATCAAATCCAGCAGCTAGTGGTGTTTCTTCTGTGGGTTCTACAGCGAAGAGTAGCGGCATACAATGCTTCAAGTGCCTTGGTCGTGGTCATATGCAAAAAGATTGCCCAAATAACAAGACGATGTTGATATTAGAGAATGGGGAATATGATTCTGCAAGTGAAGAAGAGAATGATCACCATGCTGATTTGGGGACATATGATGATGCACATGAGGAGGAGCAAGACATAGAGTATTGTGATCCCGGTGTTGGTCCTATACTTGTGTGTGCGCCAACGGTGTTGAGTGTGTAACCAAAGCCTTCCCATGAACAGCGCTGCAATTTATTCCACACAAGAGCTCAAGTTAGTAAAGATGGCAAATTCTGTAAGGTAATCATTGATGGTGGGAGTTGTCATAATTTGGCTAGCAAGGAGCTTTGCAATAAACTTGGTTTGAAGTACAAGAAACATCCACATCCATACCAGATCCAGTGGTTGCATGAGAAAGGCTCGTTGAATGTGGGATACACCGTGGATGTTGAATTTGAAATTGGCACCTATCGTGATACGGTGGAGTGTGATGTTGTGCCTATGGATGTATGTCACTTACTGCTAGGAAGGCCATGGCAATATGATCGTGATGTGCTTCATGACGGAAGAACTAATCAATATAAGTTTTGGTGGAACAACAAACAAGTGGTGCTGCGACCGTTGACTCCTTCTCAAATTGTAAATGATAATGTACAAAAAATTGAAGTGCAAGTTGAGAGTGAGAAAGGGAGAGAACAAAAGAGTGTGATTCCACAAAAGGTGAGCGAGAGCCACAAACCAAACCCGAGAGGTAAAAGCAAGGGTGAGGGAGAGAAGAACTTAGTCATGATAGCCACCAAATCTGATCTAAGAGAGATGAAAGATGATCCCGCCTTGATGCACCTTGTATTGCTGTACAAGGATGCATTGCTTTCTACTGACGATTTAACATCTCTTCCTAGTGCTGTTTCTCAAGTTTTGCAGGCTTTTGACGACGTGTTTCCGGAGGAGGTGCCCGCTGGTCTACCACCTATTCGAGGTATTGAGCATCAAATTGACTTAGTCCCGGGAGCCCCTCTTCCCAACCGGCCGCCGTACCGTACAAATCCAGAAGAAACAAAGGAGATTCAGCGCCAAGTGCAAGCACTTTTGGACAAAGGGTACATACGCGAGAGTCTTAGTCCTTGTGCCGTTCCTGTTATTCTTGTTCCTAAGAAAGATGGTACATGGAGAATGTGCATAGACTGTAGAGCTATTAACAACATAACTGTTCGCTATCGTCATCCTATTCCTAGGTTAGATGATATGCTTGATGAGTTAAGTGGTTCTACTATTTTTTCTAAGATTGACTTGCGAAGTGGCTACCATCAAATAAGAATGAAACATGGTGATGAATGGAAAC
Source organism: Dendrocalamus latiflorus (assembly GCA_017311315.1). Classification (NCBI taxonomy): domain Eukaryota; kingdom Viridiplantae; phylum Streptophyta; class Magnoliopsida; order Poales; family Poaceae; genus Dendrocalamus; species Dendrocalamus latiflorus. The sequence continues at coordinate 15,250,982 of CM029668.1, forward strand.
TGCTTTTAAAACGAAATTTGGCTTGTATGAATGGTTAGTGATGCCTTTTGGATTGTCCAATGCTCCTAGTACATTCATGCGCTTAATGAACCATGTTTTGAGACATTTCATTGGAAAATTTGTGGTAGTTTACTTTGATGATATTCTGATATATAGCCGCTATTTGGATGATCATGTTGAACACATCAAACAAGTGCTAAAAGTGCTTAGGAAAGAATGCTTGTATGCCAATCTTGAGAAGTGTACTTTTTGCACTAGTAAGGTTGTGTTTCTAGGCTATGTTGTTTCAGCTCATGGCATTGAAGTGGATGAATCTAAAATTGAAGCTATTAGAAATTGGCCAATTCCTGTGAATGTTAGTCAAATTCGTAGCTTCCATGGGCTTGCTAGCTTTTATCGACGATTTGTGAAAGACTTTAGCACCATTGCTGCCCCATTAAATGAATTGACTAAAAAGGGGATGATTTTTGAGTGGGGAGAAAAACAAGACAAAGCTTTTGCTGAATTAAAGAAGTGTTTGACTGAAGCACCATTGCTTGCTTTACCTGATTTCACAAAAACTTTTGAGATTGAATGTGATGCTAGTGGAATAGGTATTGGTGGTGTTTTAATGCAAGAAAGAAAACCTGTTGCATATTTCAGTGAGAAACTTCATGGTGCACAATTGAATTATCCTGTTTATGATAAAGAATTATATGCTCTTGTGCGTGTGTTGGAAACTTGGCAACATTATCTTTGGCCTAAGGAATTCATAATACATTCTGATCATGAATCTTTGAAATACTTAAAGGGCCAAGCAAAATTGAATCGTAGACATGCTAAGTGGGTAGAATTCATTGAGACCTTTCCATACATTGTCAAATATAAGAAAGGCAAAGAGAATGCGGTAGCTGATGCATTGTCCAGAAAACATGTGCTTTTAACTCAGTTGGAGGTAAAGGTACCAGGGTTGGAAAGTTTGAAAGATTTATATGCTTCTGATCATGAATTTGCAGCACCATATTCTAATTGCAAAGATGGGAAAGGGTGGGATAAGTTTCATATTAATGATGGTTTTCTCTTTCGCATGAATAAGCTGTGTGTTCCGGAGTCCTCGGTGCGTTTGTTATTGTTGCAGGAATCTCATGCAGGAGGATTGATGGGGCATTTTGGGAGAGAGAAGACTTACATGATGTTGGCTGATCACTTCTATTGGCCAAAGATGAGGCGAGACGTCGAGAGGTTTGTTCAAAGATGCATCACATGCCATAAGGTGAAGTCAAAACTCAATCCACATGGTTTGTATACTCCACTTCCTGTTCCTAGTGCTCCTTGGGAAGATATTAGCATGGATTTTGTGTTAGGACTGCCTAGGACCAAGAGGGGGAGGGATTCAGCCTTTGTTGTTGTGGATCGGTTCTCTAAAATGGCACATTTTATTCCCTGTCATAAGAGCGACGATGCGTCGCATGTAGCTGACTTGTTTTTCAGGGAGATTGTGAGATTGCATGGAATGCGAAGAACCATTGTTTCAGATCGTGACGTTAAGTTCATGAGCTACTTTTGGAAGACTTTGTGGGCCAAGCTTGGGACAAAGTTGTTGTTTTCAACGACTTGTCACCCACAAACAGATGGGCAAACGGAGGTGGTGAACCGCACACTTTCAACATTGCTACGTACAATAATAAAGAAGAACTTGAAAGAGTGGGAAGATTGCCTACCGCATGTGCAGTTTGCATATAACAGGGCGATACATTCTACAACTGAATTGTGTCCATTCGAGGTGGTGTATGGTTTCAAACCAACCACGCCACTTGATTTGCTTCCACTCCCACTACAAGAACGCGCTAATATGGAGGCTTCTAAACGTGCTGATTTTGTAAAAAAGCTCCATGCCACAACCAAAGAGGTAATTGAAAAGAAGGTACGTGCTTATGCTTCTAAAGCTAACAAGTCTAGAAAGAAAATGTTTTTTGAACCAGGTGATTTAGTGTGGGTACACCTTCGCAAAGATCGCTTTCCGGAGAAGCGTAGATCTAAGTTGATGCCCCGTGGTGATGGACCATTTAAAGTTCTTGCCAAGATCAATGACAATGCATACAAGATTGAGCTTCCCGGTGACGACTATGGGGTAAGTTCTACATTTAATGTTGCTGATCTATCACCCTTCTTTGGACAAGATTGTACAGAGTCGAGGTCGACTCCTTTTCAAGAAGGGGAGGATGATGAGGACATCACTAGTAATACCAAAACTAGTAATGAGACTTCAATAACAGGACCAATAACAAGAGCACGAGCCAAAAAACTACAATCTCAGGTGAACCTGCTCCTTAATGAATATGTCATTAATTTTAATGAGAATTTCATACTACCTAAAAACAATATTTTACTTGTACTCAGGTTTGAAGAGTCAGCGATGGATGGAGATCAAGGATATGAGCTACAGAATTCAGCCCATGAACAGTACCGTGAACAGGCCATGAACAGTACCGTGAGCAGTACAAGGCCCATGAACAGTAACCGTACGGCCCATGAACAGTAACCGTGCTACAGTGCGCGTGAATAGTACCACATGGGAAGTTTAGTGTTGAATAGCCTTGGGCTGAGGCTATATATTGAGGGGTAGACCCCCATTGTAAACGGAACCACTTTTGATATTAAAAATACTCTTGTTCTTTCTGTTGGCCGAACAACATTGAAGGAATTGGGAGTTTGTCAAAAATCAAGATCGTTCAACCTTTCCGCTGGGAATTGGGAGCGCGATAGAACTTCATCTGGTGGTCGTGAAGTTCAACACGTGTGATTGGGCGAATTATAGAGTGCTAACTCTTGCATTGGCAACGGGGGATCACTACGATTCATCAATTCCACGTGAGTATCTTGATCCTACGTCGAGAAGATCGGGCGACTCTGTATCATCTAGTTTGCGGGATTTCTAGATATGAGAGGATCTTTCGTGCTAATTTTGTTGAATCTTCTAGTGATCCTCCCAGGTGTTTAATTGCTTCTAACTCCCGTGACCTCACTTTCTGGCATAGGAGATTTGGTCATATTGGATTTGACCATTTGACTCGAGTTAGCGGCCATGATCTCATTCGTGGTCTGCCTAAACTCAAGATGGTCAAAGATCTAGTTTACGCTCCTTGCCGGCACGGCAAGATGGTTGCCGCTTCTCATCCTCCGGTCACAATGACTATGACCGATGCAACAGGACAGCTGCTCCATATGAACACAATTGGACCAGCTAGAGTGCAGTCAGCAGGAGGGAAGTGGTATGTTCTTGTCGTGGTCGATGACTTCTCAAGGTACTCTTGGGTGTTTTTCTTAGCCTCGAAGGATGAGACATTTACCCATTTTCAAGGTCTTTTTAGTAGGCTTTCTATTGAGCTCCCGGGTGCCTTACGAGCGATCCGCAGTGACAATGGCACAGAGTTCAAGAATTCCTATTTTGATTGGTTTTGCGATGAGACAGGTGTAGAGCACTAGTTCTCTTCTCCATACGTCCCACAGCAAAATGGGGTCGTGGAGAGGAAGAACCGTACCTTGGTCGAGATGGCCAGGACGATGCTTGATGAGTACTCTACACCAAGGAAGTTTTGGGCTGAGGCTATAGCCACCGCGTGCTATGTTTCAAACAGAGTTTTTCTCAAGGCACACTTGCATCGCACCTCTTATGAGTTAAGATACAGGCGAAAGCCCAGTGTCTCTCATCTTCGCATGTTTGGTTGCAAGTGTTTTATTCTGAAGTCTAGGAACCTAGATAAGTTCGAGTCACGATCTTGTGATGGGATCTTTCTAGGTTACTCGACTTCTTCACGGGCGTATAGGGTCTGGAACTGCGAGTCTAGTAAAATGGTAGAAACCTGTGAGGTGACCTTCGATGAGGCCAGTCCAGGGACTATGCCTGATATCTCAGGTTCAGTAGAGCAGTCCGAGCCCATCTTTATGGACGATGAGGAGGATGGAGATGAGGGTCGTCTACCGGATCTAGTTCCTCCTCCCCTTGAGGTGCCTGCTTCTACCACCGCACCTCAAGGAGATCAACCCATGCCTTCCACATCTTCTGGAGTTAGTGGCTCTGTTCCTACCTCATCGGCTCATGAGGTAGAGGCCACTTCTTCTCATCCAGGACCTCCCCGTTATATCCAAAACGATCATCCTTCAGAGTAGATGATTGGAGATCTCTTTGAGCGTGTCACACGTTCAAAGTCTGGCATGTCTCACTTCTGTCTCCATTCTGCTTTCGTCGCCTCTTTCGAGCCTAAGGATGTTAGTCATGCTCTTTCTGACGAGTCTTGGGTCAATGCCATGCATGAGGAGTTGGAAAACTTTGAGAGAAACAAGGTCTGGTCGCTTGTTGAGCCCCCTAGAGGTCATAATATCATAGGTACTAAGTGGGTGTTCAAAAATAAGCAGAGTGAGGATGGTGTAGTTATTCGAAACAAGGTTAGATTGGTAACTCAGGGTTTCTCCCAAGTTGAGAGTCTAGATTTTGAGGAGACCTTTGCCCCTGTAGCTAGGCTAGAAGCCATTAGAATCTTACTTGCTTTCACAGCTTCTAAGGGTTTCAAGCTTTACAGATGGATGTCAAGAGTGCCTTTCTCAATGGGTTTATTGAGGAAGAGGTCTATGTTAGATAGCCTCCAGGTTTCGAGAACCCCAAATACCCAAACCATGTCTACAAGCTTTCCAAAGCCTTGTATGGACTTAAGCAAGCCCCTAGAGCTTGGTATGAGAGGCTTAAGTCCTATCTGTTGAGTCATGGATTTGAGATGGGTAAGGTAGACAAGACCTTGTTCATTCGCAGGCATGGCAATGACCTTCTACTCGTCCAGATTTATGTGGACGATATCATCTTTGGCGGCTCTTCTCATGCTCTTGTTTCACAGTTCTCGGATGTCATGAGCACCGAGTTTGAGATGAGCATGATGGGTGAGTTGACCTTCTTTCTTGGATTCCAGATCAAGAAGACTCGAGAGGGTACTTTCTTGCATCAGGGCAAGTACACACGAGACCTCCTGAGACGCTTTGACATGAGTGATGGTAAGCCGGTGTCAACTCTGATGGCATCATCAGCTTCACTTGATCCAGATGAGGATGGCTAGCCAGTTGATCAAAAGGAGTACAGAAGCATGATTGGCTCTCTCTTATACCTCACTGCCTCGAGACCAGACATACACTTCTCTGTGTGTCTGTGTGCTCGATTTCAGGCTTCTCCTCGTGTATCTCACCGCCAGGCGGTGAAGCACATCCTTCGGTACCTTCGAGCTATCATTGACTATGGTATCTGGTACTCTTTCTCTTTCTGTCTTTCCCTCAGAGCCTACTCAGATGCAGACTTTGCTGGCTATAGGATAGATAGGAAGAGCACTTCTGGTACCTGCCAATTCATTGGCACTTCTCTTATTTCTTGGTCTTCTAGGAAGTAGTCCGGTGTTGCACAGTCCACCGCAGAGGCCGAGTATGTTGCTGCCGCTAGTTGTTGCAGCCAGGTACTTTGGATGGTCTTGACCCTGCGGGACTTTGGGTTAGTTATAGACAGTGTTCCACTCTTTTGTGATAACACTTCTGCTATTAACATTGCTAAGAACCCAGTGCAGCACTCTCGGACCAAGCATATTGATATCAGATATCACTTCCTTAGAGACCATGTGGAGAAGGGTGACATAGTACTCCAGTTTGTGGAGAGTGACCACCAGATGGCCGATATCTTTACCAAACCTTTGGATAGCTCTAGGTTTTCAGCCTTGCGGGGAGAGCTTGGGGTGGTATGTCCTTATGGATTATTGTGAGGGGGAGCTTTGTGCTTTATGCTTTATCTTGTTTATATGCTCATGTTCTCTATTTGTTGCATTGCATATGGGTGCATTTGGGTTAGTCCTCCTAGCATAGATTAGAGTGTTTCTCTCGTCTAGTTACTTAGACTTTTTCCTCTCATCTTGTGATTCTAGGATGCTGCTTTTTAGCTGTCACTCTTCTCACTAGGTTGAGCTCACTCACTTCTTATAGGTTCTAGCAAGGGTTGGGTCACCCTTGGGTAGACAGGGAACGTGTTTGCTCTTTAGTGTGTTAGAAGAGCAGCTGATAGTCCTAGTGTCATATGGGGTAGATGAGAGTCAGGCTGAGCTATAGTATCCTCTATATCTTATCTATGCTTTAAGGACTGCCTTTTCTGATTTTCTTGCTGCTTCTAGTTTTTATTGCTTTGGTTCAGGGGGAGTTCATTTGGGAGCTTCTAGAGCTTAATATTGACATAACTCAACTTGAACTAAAAGTGCATCACATGTTGAGGGGGAGCTGGACTTTCTTGCATTTCATGTCATTCAGCATTGTAATATAACTACATGGAGCCTTGATTATTATCCTTATATGACATGTTTACAATGCTTTACATCTTGCCATGATCGTGCTTAATAGCTAGATTTATCATGACTTTATATGTATAGTCTAGTCTTTGCCATGATGAGTTGATTAAAAAAATGCACAACTTAACTCATGTCATGTTAGCTCTTGAGACTAGTCTGTTTTTAGTTATCCTTTTATGATTCATGCCATGTCAAATAGGCTGAGTTGAGTCTTGAATCTTTATTGAGCTTTAGATTGAGCTATGTTAGTTCTTTATAACTCCTTGTTCTTGCACTAATTTAAGTAAAAGCAAAAAGCTCTCTTTTGTGCGAAAGAACTGATCTCACCAATTCTTTCTCATGAGACTGCTTGCCATTGCACTAGGCATGAACTCAGGGGAGTTTTCGATGACCAAGATCATCTTCTTAAGCTTCTAGCTTGGAGTGGTCGCATAAGGCTTGAGATCTAGCACATGACTAAAATTTTGGTTGGAAACGACCATGAGTTTCAAAAGAAAAAAATGTCAATTGTGCTAAATTTGCTTAACTACAAAAAGATCGAAGTACTTGAACAAATGATTCATTCTTGAACTTATAGCACTCTAAATTGACTCAATACTAGCTTCTTGGTTCCACTTAGATTATTGACATGGCTTCCATCATCCTTAGATACCTTTAGCTAGACTATAATCTTAGTTAACTTGACATGCTAAGAACCTTGACTAATTCCCATATTTTGACTTATTTGGCTTAGCTTGATTATACATATCCTGTCATGATCTTGATAGCATTTATATGTGTTATGGCTTGGTTTAATACTCAAAAGGTCATTTTGGATAATCTTCATGGCTCTAATTGCTTAGAATCAATAATATTGACTTACTTCACTCTCGCATCATGTTTTACTCTCTCTTTTGCATCTTGATGATTCTATTGCCAAAAGGGGGAGAGTAATCGAGAAAAAAACATTTCAAAGGAAAACCTGGAAGCTTTTGAGGAAAACTTACTCTTTCTGTTTTTACTCCTTTTGTCAACATGGTCATAAGCCTTTTTGTTCTTCTTTCAGACCATGTATAACTTTCAAAACAAACTCAACTTTATGCTTTTTCTGTGTTTGTCAATATACTCATCAAGGGGGAGATTGAGAGACCATGTGGAGGTATCCCCATGTTTGTGATAAGTAATTGACGCGTGTTCTGGAAAGTTTGAGTTTGGTTTCTTTGGTTCGCGCCAAGACGGTGCATGGTGCAGTTTGGTTCGGTTGGACCTAGTCGAACGTGGTCGAATGTGTTTAGGTCGCTTGTTCTTTTCTAGATCGGTTGTTCGGGCTATTTTGTGTTTGAGTATGGTATACTGATGCTTATGTTGGTTATGCTGTTTCGAGCGGTACTGTGTGACGGTTTACTTATCTGTGTGACTACAGGACTTCGGAGCTAGGTCATGGTGATGCGTGGAAGGACCGAGACTAGGCACAGGACATGTTGAGGTCCAGACGGTCGGAGACGTCGAAGATGATCGAGGCTGCTGAGGTGGTTGCGAGTCAGGAGACGAGGAACTAGAGCCGGAGCTACCGAAGGTGGACACGACGGGCAACGGCGAGGTGGACCGGGACTAGGCTCAGGGAGGAGCTGAGGTCCAGACGGTCAGGATGTCGGGTGCGGTTGTGCGAGCAGGAAGCTTCCAGGAAGTTGCGGCAGGGGCATTTCGGTAAAATGCACAAGGCTGCAAAATTGGAAGCGGGTTCGGTTGAAAATAACGGGTTGGAGACCCGTTAGTGGAAAAGAGGAGGAAGTTAGGGTTTGGAGTGGAATGTGTGGTTTCCCTCCATTTTCCTGGTTTGACTCCTGCCTCATATGGGTGTGAAGAAATGGAGTGGGCATTAGATGCCACTTCTTGATTTTCTCCTTGTGGGTGTGTGCTTGGAGTTAAAAGGGGCAGCTAGTGTGGTGTTCTAGGGTGTGTCCTCAGGTGTGTAAGCAAGCAGTGTGTGTTGCTCTGTGAGCACTGGCGTGTGTTCTTCTGTGAGAACCATGCAGTGAGATTGAGAGACACCACTTGATTTCCAAATGCGTATGGGGCTGTAGTGAGATGGTTGTAATCCTCATGTAATCATTTATCTCTGTGATTCAATTTGAGAATTCTCTGTTTGACATGCTGTGATTATTTGGGTTCTCCCTGTGTCTGGTTTTTTAGTCCTGGTCTTTGTTCTTCTTTGGGTATTCTTTTGGTGATTCTAAGATGGATTCTTGATTAAATGGAAATTGTTTGTCTCAGGACTGGGAATCTTCACAAAGCTTTTTGGCTAGCTCATTCCCAAGAGCAAGGATCCAAAATAGAGGTTTTCCATTCAAAGAATGTCTTCGCTGCTCATTCCTTTGATTCTTAAAAATTGGGGTTTGAATGCAGGGGAGTGTTGGTGCCTCTGATTTCTTGGCTATGATTGTGCTCTTAGTTTGTCTACTTAATATTAAGGCTATCTCCTGCTGTTATTCCAAAGCTTCATGGAAAAGATTCAAGAATCAAGAATTATTTTGAATTTTGGGTTCCCTGCCATGTTCTTTTCAGCAAAATGTGCTTTCACTATTTCTTCTTGCTATCCTTCTGCAATTTCTCCTCTTTAAGGTCTTTTAGCTATTTAAGTTGAAGCTCAGATGTTTTGACTAGGGGAGAATAGCATTCACTAGTCAAATTCAGTGATTTTCGGTTGTCTCCTGTATTTTCTGCGCATTTCGGCCAGCTCTGCATTTCAGGCCTTTTCTTGATGCTTTCGACCAGCAGCAGCCTTAGACTGCAGTCTCTGTTTACAGCACAATGTAATTCATGGTTTCTGTTGATTCTTCTGTGGTTTGTGCTCAGCTGCTGCTCCTTGTCGCCTGTCCTTTGGAGTGCTCTATTTCGGTTCTGTATTCAGTTTTTAGGTCTGTCTTTGTTCAGATTTCAGCAACCTGTATTTACTGTCTGTTTTCACTCTTTCTCTTTTCCCTGTTTTTCGGTTTTGTGCTCTTTTTGTTTGTCCTATTTTCTGTCTAAGTGATCAGCACCTTGTAAAGCCTTTTCGGCCAATTCAGTTTGTAGCTTCCGATTTTGTCTGGTTTGGTTTGTGTGCAGATTTTTGTTTCTCTCAGCAGTCAGCCGAACAGCTTTATAGTTCTTCAATGGAATTTCTGTTGTGCAGCTGAATTGTCACTGCTATCAGTCCGGTCAAATATCTGCAGTCTTACCAGGTGGCCAAGGCTTTGAATTATCTCCTGTTCGGCATTTCTCTTTTGGTTCTGAGTTTCAGCAAATCCTAGTCTCCTGATCTGTCTATTTTTTTGCAGAGCTGTTCCTTTTACTTGTGCCTTCTTTTTCTGAAGTTAGTTGGCTATTTAATTTAAGGTTCTGTTACTCCGATCCAAGAAGTTTAGCTCTACTCGCTCTCCTTTCTATTTTCCCTTTCATCTTTAGGTACTTACTCTACCATTTCTTTTCAGCTGCGCCCTGTCTTTCTTGAGTCTCCCTGCTGCTTTTCTTTAGCCCTCTAGTTCGTGGTATTTGGTCAAATCTGTCTTTATGGCTTTCAGTCCTTATGAATCACTTTTGGCTTCCAATGAGCAAATTTACTCTTTCTTCATAGCTGCTATAGCTATTGGAGAAGAAAGTTTGTAAGAATATTTTGGGGGCGATTTTTGAAGGCACCATTCACTCCCCCTTCTGTTGCTATTTTCGATCCTACAGTTTGCTTGTAGAAACTTCATTTGAGTTAAATATCATATATATACATTGGTCCCATCTTTGTACCTTGTTATTGATGTTGATATGTTTCTTGCAGCTGGGTCATTCTTGTTCTGTATGTGGCTACCTTTGCGTCAATCACATTTGAATTGCAATAAAGTGGCTGGCAAGTGTAGCTGAGTTATTTCTTCTGGATGGTGTATTTCGCTTTCTGTAGACTGTTCATTTGCTCATCGAGTAACTATGAGCGTCACATTATATTCGATCTGTATTGTTCTATTTGCGTTCGTTCCTAGGAAAACAAGAAGAAACTTCTAATGGGAAGATTCCACACATTTGTAGTAACCCATAATTTATTTTCATTTATGCCCCCCCCCCCCCCCCCCCCCCCGGTGCTGGGTTGGCAAAATGATGATATTTGATGGGGGGTTCTTATCCTGAATTTTTCTTGTTGATTAACGTATTTGTTCAAATGATCATTTCTGGATTTTCATGTAAGGGGAAATAATGTTAATGAGGTCATATGGGGATTCATTTTATCAATGCGATTGGTCAACCAATTCAATCAGGGTATGTTGGGAAGAGTTAGGCCCCGTTTGGCACAGCTCCACCACCGACTCCTGGAGCTGTTTGGAGCTGTTTTGTGCCAAACGGGGTACAACAAAATAGCTCCACCCAAGGAGTCCCTTAAAACCTGCTGAGACAAAAGTAGCTCCTTGGGTGGAGCTGAAAAAAGTAGCTTCACCCAGCTTCACTTGTGAAGTAAAAAAAACAGCTCCACTTGTGAAGTGGAGCTGTGCCAAACGGGGCCTTAATCTTTTTCCGTTGAGCTTCACAACCATGCTGATCGCATGCATGAGCACAACGTTGCAATGCATCGCCACTTCCCGGTTCGCCCCCTATGCCATTTCTCCCACGATCTAGCAACAACTGCTCGCAATATTTCCTCTCCTTCAACTGAATACGAGAATCCTATACCACTCTCCATTCCCCTCTAATCCCTCATCCCATCCGTCCTCTCCCAATTCATCCCATTTGTGTGCACCGTGGTCGTGCTTGTCATCCTTGCTGCAGTTTGCGTGCCCGCAGTGCTTTGTCATTGTACCAATCGGGAGGGCAGCCAAAGCTGGCGTGTGGCATGGGCGGCTGCTAGAGCAATATTAGAATAGTTATTGTTAGGAAAGGATAGGGGCTTTAATTTTGTTGGCACAACCAATAATATTGTCTACGGAGATATTCTTACATTCTAGATATCTTATGTATTTTGTTTGTACCAACTACTAAGTGTGGATAATTGTTTTCAATTCGATATCTTTGCTGGCCTGTACATATATCTTTATTGCTCCAATGTAGTACCAAGGTCAATGAAATTAAAAGGCACCTCTGACAATAGAATCGAAACGGATTTGATGGCTATAGACCACTCGGAGGGGTTTTCATCAAGAGATGCTTTCGTGCAATACACCTATTTTTCTATAAAAGTGAATGGCCCCGTAGTTGGCTAGTCTGATCAGTCGGCAGGCTCAGCCTCTACGTCGTATTTTGATATAAAAAGAAAAGGGTTAGAGATTACATTGATGATATCATATTTTCGGTACTCTGTTGCAACGCACAGATATCTTACTAGTATATGATTAAAACATAATTAGAAGGATTGCTATGTGATGGTGACCCTATATTATTTAACCTTTGTTTGATGTGGATTGCATTTATTTGCATATTTCGGAGTTGTGGAATTTAAGTTATTTGTGAGATATTATCTCATAACACTGTCCGTTGTTGATGTAACATGTCATTCATGTATGAAATATTTGGGAGTTCGGATCATGGATAGCAACTTACTAGTTATTGGCAACATAGCAAAATGCAGAACCTATAGTTATAATCAGCGAGAACACCTTGATGTATGTTAATTGCAACCGCTAGAATCTTTTAAACACTGGCCATCTTTGTGCGTAGAACATCACTCTTTAGGAGCAATCGCATCTGTATTATACGAACACATGTAGAAAATTATGGCAAGATTGTTGAGCAGTGCAACGTGGCAATTATGGCTCGTAGGTTATATTGTATTAACATCAGTTACAAACTGCCCAATGTTGTACAGGTGTCTGTTCCATACAGACACCTTTTCATCTCTTATAAATATTTGTACAAACCTTCAGAATGAAGAGAAGTGAATCATTTTAGTTCCATTGCAAACATTTGTCTCAAATATTAACACGTTATCAGCACTGAGTTCTGCCATTCACTGAGTTCTGCCATTCACTGAGTTCTGCCATTCCCATCCGCGCACATACAACAGAGACAACAGGAAAGAGGTAATGGCACTTTGTGCAAGCCACAAACAACTTTTTCTGGAAAGCTTGGCAATAGTGGACTCCCTGCATGATTCGATGCACACACTCCTTGCTCCTCTCCATGCGCAACAGCCACCACCACCACCACCGGCGACCACCTCCGTCATCGCCACCGGCCATGGTTCTGTGCCGCGTCGTCGTCGTCCATGGGAGGCACACGGCGTCTTCCCTCCGGCGAAGACTCCACGCTATGGACCGCTCCGGCGACCGACGCACGCCTCCGGGGCGGCTAACCGCCGTCCCGGCCTCCGGATGCGTACCCCTCCACCGGCCTCCTCTGCAGAGGACGCTTTCTCCTCCACTTGACTCAAAACAAAGAGGGGAGGGGGTGGGCGCACGGCGCGGCCCCGGCGCGGCCGGCCCTCGGCACGGCTCGGCCACAGCACGGCCGGCCCTCGGCACGGCGCAGCACGAGCCCGCGCGGTCGGCGCGGCACACGGCCGACGAAGCCCGGCGAGGAGGCGGCCCCCGAGGCGGTGCGGCGCGGCCGAATCCGAGCGGTGGAGACGGCGTGGTGGTCGGCCCGGAGGCGCGGCTTGACCGGAGAAAGGGTGGCGCGGTTGGCGAAACACCCGACGACCGGCGACGGCGGCGCCAAACGGCTATCGGAGCGGCGGCACTCACACCCACGGCCGGTGCGCCATGCGCCCACGCACGCGACGGCTCCCGGCGCGGCGCGGATCCAACGCCCAGCGGCGCATGGAGGCTTGCGGCGTGGCGCCCGGCCCGGTGCGACGACGCACGGCGTGGCGCCTTGCGCCCGGCGGCGGCCCACGGCGCGGCCGGAGGCGGCGGCCCACGGCGAGGCCAGAGGCGGCGGTCGACGGCGAGGCCGGCGGAGCCGTCTTGCGCGGGAGGGGGCGGCGGCGCCTAGGGCCGGCGGCCGGCGACCGGCGGCGGCCAGCCACGCCGGCGGCGATGGCGCCTAGGGCCGGCGGCGGGAGCCCCCATGGAGGAGGCGGCTGGACTAGGGTTTGGGGGGAAACCCTAAAATCCCCCCACCCTCCTTTTATACTGCTGCCCTCAAATGGGTTTTAGCCCATTAACCCCCCACCTCCCTCATGGGCCAAAAGGCCGATCGGGCTGCAGCCCAGGTTGCCGGAAATTTGCAATTTCCCCCCTCTGTTTTCATGTAATTGCAGCATTTTATGTTAAATAAATTTCCATTGTATATATTTGCAATAAAGACCCCTAATGTAACATTGTATTATATGTTTTCATGCAATGTATTATACATTAATTATTGCAATCTATCTTATGCAATTTTACTATTTCGTTTACTAGCTTACCATACAAGCATTTAATATTAATTGTTTTTAATGCAAATGCCTTAGGTTGATTTTCTCTCATTTGGGAATAACACAAATTTTTTTTTTAACTTTGATATTGACCACACACAAGGTAGTACAATAGTAGTACTGCGGGATTTATTCCTCAATGTGCGTACCTAATATCAAGTTTTGCAACAATTTGGTCTACACTTTTGGGTGACTACCTTTATTTATTTTCAAATTGGCCATACACAAGGTAGTACCATCGTACTACTGTGGGATTTCATCCTCAACGTGCGTACCCAATTTGATTATAAATTATACAAGGTCTACACCTAAGTGATTACCATGATTCTTTTTCACATTGGCCATACACAAGGTAGTATCAATATACTACTGTGGGATTATCATCCTCAAAGTGCGCACTCAATGTTGAAAAATGAATTACATAATGTTAATACCATTAGTGATTAACTATGTTATTCCACAATAGGAGAATGTCCCTTTATGTATTTCAAGTTTACCTTGATTACTTGCATTTCGCATTGCTTATTTTAACATTGCCAAAGATTTTAACAAATCTGTGGCCCTACATATGTAGGCACAATGGCTACTAAAGAGTTTGAGGCTCTCGCTCTTGATGGCCACAACTTCCCCACATGGGCGATGGATCTCAAAGTGAGTCTATCGTTGCGCGGAATGTACCAGGCAATTGCAGCTCCCCAAGAGGGTGTAGCTCCTTTGGCTGAGACTCTCAAGTACAATACCTTATTTATCATAAGGAACCACATCCATCCTGATCTCAAGGCTGAGTATCTGATGGAAGAAGACCCACGCGCTCTGTGGCTTGCTCTTCAAACACGGTATGAACAGCAGAAAGCAGTCATCCTACCGGAGGCTGTCAATGAGTGGAACCACCTCCGCATACAAGATTTTAAATCTGTGGGAGAGTTCAACCATGCTGTTCATAAAATCAGTTCTAAACAGCAGTTTTGCGAGAAAGAACCATCTGATGCGGAGAAAATTGAGAAGACATTGTCTACCATGCTCCCCGCACAAATGATCCTTCAACAACAATACCGTGAAAGAGGTTTCACCGTTTATTCTGAGTTAATTAAAACATTACTTCAGGCAGAAAGGCATAGTGAGCTCCTAATTTGGAACTCTAATCTGCACCCTTTGGGCACTAAGCCTTTGCCAGAAGTACATGCTAACACTCGGAACAAACCTAAAGGGAATGCTACTAACTCTAGCAATCCTGGGAACTTCAAAGGGAAGAACAAGCGCAAGAGACAGCGTCAGTCTAATGGTGCTAACAAGGGAAAGGATGTTTTTAAATCGAAAAAGAACAAGTCTAACACTTGTGTCAAGTGTGGCTGTTACAACCACCCGACTGAGAAATGTCGCACTCCCAAGCACTTGGTGGCGTTGTACTTGAATTCCGTGGGACGAGCACGCTCCAATCAAGGACGTTCCAATAAAGGTGGACAATTTGAAGCACACTTCAACTCCCAATCTGATGTCAACATGGAAGAATTCCTCCAACCTGACATTACTAAGAAAGATACCCCTGGGTGCTCCTACTCTGCTCCTACAGCTGCGGAACCAAGCAACACCAAGGCACTACCTCCACTTGATGGAAACGTTGACGATATGGAGAACATGATCGTGGAGTTCACTTCTAACGATCCGTTTGGAGACTTTAATTAGCCTCCTACACTTTGAGATACCTTATTTCATTATCCCTTGAATGTGGATATCGTTTAATTGTGAATGTTGTCATAAGCTAGTTGTTGTCCGTACTTCATTTACGCACAATGAGTATTGTAATTTGTATTAAGCACAATTGATACCTATATATATATATTGTATGTATTCTATATATATTTGTTGAGAATGACATATTCAAATTCTCCATTTTGTATAGATTGTACGGGAGTCGATCTGATGGATGAGGAAATGTGCCTAGTGGATAGTGGTACTACTAACTCTATACTCAGGGAGATAAAATATTTCCAAACTCTCACAAAGAACAAAGGAAATGTTTTAACAATCGCTGGACGCGATGCTGTAATAGTTGGCACCGGTCGGGCCACTATTCTGCTCCCTATGGGAACATCAATAACGATTGAGGATGCACTCTTGTATCCCGATTCAACTCGTACCCTATTGAGTTATAGAGATATCCGTAAGAATGAGTTTCATGTTGAAACTCATGAGGACAACAATGAGGAGTTCCTTCTCATAACAAAAGATCACGGATATGGCAAAGAGACACTTGAAAAGTTTCCCTCACTCCCGTCTGGATTGTACTACACATACATCAACCCCGTACCACATGTTGCTTACAAAGTAATTTTCCAGAATGTTAACGCATTCCAAACTTGGCATGATCGCCTTGGCCATCCGGGAATAGGGATGATGAGGAAAATTATAAGCAATTCTGTTGGTCACACTTTAAGTGATGCAAAATTTCCCCAATCCTCCGATTTTATGTGCACCGCATGTGCCACTGGGAAATTAATTTTGAGGCCCTCTTACCTCAAAATTCATGCCGAACCTCTAAAGTTCCTTGAACGCATTCAAGGTGACATATGTGGTCCCATTCAACCATTGTCTGGGCCGTTCAGGTATTTCATGGTTCTAATAGACGCATCTACACGATGGTCTCATGTGTGTCTACTTTCCACACGGAACCATGCATTTGCTAAACTTGTTGCACAAGTTATCAAACTTAAAGCACAATATCCTGAACATCAAATCCGATCAATCCGAATGGATAATGCTGCTGAATTTTCCTCACGTGCCTTCAATGATTATTGCATGGCTTTAGGAATTCAAGTTCAGCACTCGGTCCCATATGTTCATACTCAAAATGGGTTGGCAGAATCTCTCATTAAGAGAGTGAAACTTATTGCAAGACCTTTACTACAGAATTGCCATCTACCAACATCATGTTGGGGTCACGCAGTCTTACACGTTGCTGACTTGATTCAATTGCGTCCAACTGCATACCATGCAACCTCCCCGTTGCAACTAGTACGTGGAAATACACCAAATATTTCCCATCTGCGGAAGTTCGGTTGCGCTACATACGTACCGATCTCTCCACCGCAGCGTACATCTATGGGCCCACACAGGAAATTGGGGATCTATGTGGGATATCAATCTCCGTCGATCATTAAATACCTGGAACCCCTTACAGGGGATCTATTCACTGCCCGGTACGCTGATTGTATCTTCAATGAAGATCATTTCCCGGCATTAGGGGGAGGAATTGAAAACCACATAAAATGCCAGGAAATCAATTGGGATGCCATAGACATCTCCAACACTGATCCACGTACTTCTGAAACTGAACTCCAAGTTCAGAAGATCATTAATTTGCAACACATTGCAAATAACATGCCAGATGCATTTACTGATTATAAGGGTGTTACAAAATCCTATAATCCTGCGAGAAATGTGCCGGAAAGAGTAGAGGTACCAAATAAAACTACTCAACTCCCCAGTAAGAGGGGGAGAAGTACGGCTATTTCCACAGATGCAGCTTCTAACAAGCAAAGGAAAGGAAAGAACAAATCTTCTAACCCAGTAAATGTAATTCAACCTTACGTTGAGAAACACCCTGTGGAGGTTCAACCTTCACATCCCACATCAACAGTGCACTCAATTACTGATGTTGGGACATCGGATCACCCTGATGCAATCATTTTGGGAAATAATGATACATCACAAGGGGTGCTTGAAATTTCCATCAACTATATTGAATCTGGAGAATCATATGACAGAAAGTCTACAATTGTCGACATCTATTTCTCTGAAGCAATTGCAGAAATCATCCAAAATGATCCAGATCCTAAGACCATGGCAGAGTGTAGAAAGCGCTCGGACTGGAATCAATGGAAAGATGCAATTCAAGCAGAGATAACCTCGCACACTAAAAGAGAGGTATTCACTCATGCAATACCTACACCTCGAGGAATCTTTCCTGTGGGATTCAAATGGGTTTTCGTCCGGAAACGGAATGAGAACAATGAGGTGGTGAGACATAAAGCGAGGCTTGTAGCACAAGGGTTCACGCAGAGACCCGGCATTGATTTCAATGAAACATATTCTCCAGTTATGAGTGGAATAATATTCCGATACCTTATATCTCTGGCTGTTCAAAATCGTCTATCTATGCAGTTGATGGACGTAGTGACTGCATATCTATATGGGTCACTTGATTCGGACATATATATGAAGATCCCTGATGGAATCTCTATACCGGATCCAAATGCAAATCGCAACATGTATTGTGTAAAGCTTCAAAAGTCACTCTATGGCTTAAAGCAGTCGGGAAGAATGTGGTATAACCGACTTAGTGAGTTCCTTTTGCAGAAGGGATACACTAACAATGATGATTGTCCATGTGTTTTCATCAAAAAGTCCCAAACGGGATTTTGCATCATATCAGTATATGTTGATGATTTAAATATCATCGGCAACCCACAAGATATTGATGAAGCACGCAATCATCTAAAGACGGAGTTTGAAATGAAAGATTTGGGCCAAACCAAATTTTGCTTAGGTTTACAACTTGAGCATCTTCCCACTGGAATTTTGGTGCATCAATCAGCATATATCCAGAAAATATTGGAGAAATTCAATATGAACAAATCACATCCATCCAAAACTCCTATGGTTGTTCGATCTCTAGAAATGGAGACTGATCAATTCAGACCACAGGATGATGGAGAAGAGATTCTGGGACCTCATTATCCTTATCTCAGTGTCATTGGAGCGCTTATGTATCTTGCAAATTGCACCAGGCCTGATATTGCATTTGCAGTGAACTTGCTAGCTCGACATAGCGCTGCTCCTACCAAACGGCATTGGACGGGAGTAAAACATATCCTCAGATATGTTAATGGTACAAGAGATCTTGGATTATTTTTCCAAAGGAACCCAGATCCTAATATGATTGGATACACTGATGCCGGCTATTTATCTGATCCCCATAATGGCCGATCCCAGACAGGTTTTGTGTTCTTACACGGAGGAACAGCCATTTCATGGAAGTCTACAAAACAGACTCTGGTGGCTACCTCAACAAATCACTCTGAAATAATTGCACTATATGAGACATCACGCGAATGTGTTTGGCTTCGCAGAGTGATTAACCATATACAACAATCGTGTGGCATTGGTGCCATCGATTCACCAACTATTATCTATGAAGATAATTCTGCTTGTGTTACACAGATGGAGACAGGCTACATCAAGAGCAACATAACCAAGCACATTTCTCCTAAGTTGTTTTACCCCCATGAGTTAAAACAAATGGGTGAAATAAACATCTTGCAAACCAAATCATGTGATAACCTCGCTGATTTGTTTACTAAGTCCTTACCAGCTTCCTCGTTCCAGAAATGTGTTCAAGGAATTGGTATGCGACGACTTCGAGATTTGCAAGATTCAGGGGGAGAAATCTCCTAAATGTTACTCTGTCCAAAGCATCATATTGTACTCTTTTCTTTGTATGAGTTTTACTCACAAGGTTTCTCATATAAAGTTTTTAATGAGACAATATTAGCAGAAGCATATGTCGTATTTCCTATTTTTCCCCATTGAGGTCTTTTAGGAGATATCAATGACATATATTGTCCTCTAAACTATCTATGAGTTTTCTCCTGCAAAGGTTTTTCTCATATGAGTTTACAATGAGACAATACTCATTATATGTTGTATCAATTTCTCCTTATTTTCCCATAGGGTTTAAAGGAGTTTTTAACAACGTATCTATCAAATATATCTCCTCATATTTTTCCTACAGGGTTTTGGAGGAGTTTTATTTCAAGATGATGAATCAAGATGATCATGTGAAGATACATTGGTCAAGGGGGAGTATTAACATCAGTTACAAACTGCCCAATGTTGTACAGGTGTCTGTTCCATACAGACACCTTTTCATCTCTTATAAATATTTGTACAAACCTTCAGAATGAAGAGAAGTGAATCATTTTAGTTCCATTGCAAACATTTGTCTCAAATATTAACACATTGAACAGGGAATTTTGGAGACGGTGTTGTACGCGGTGGACTGCGTGAGCTAGACCTGTCAAAGTGCCCAAACAAAGTGGTAGAATTTTGGACACATCTAACACTATTGCAAGCAAAAATATCAAATCTAGCCCCCGGAGCAAATGAATTCCATATCTAGCCCCCTGCCCGACCGCGGGATTGCGCCGTTGCGACACCTGGCCGGTCGTGCGGTCCGAGACCGCACGACCGCACTGTAGCTGGGTCGTGCGGTACCAGACTGCACGACTCCACTGTGCGTCGGCCCCGACCACACGACTCCGTCTTGATCACACGTCCACACTATAGACCGGTCAGCGCACGACAAAATTTGTTTTAGGGTTTGGTCTGTGTTTAGGGTTTGGAGTCGTGCGCCCCTGTGATTTTTGTAAGTTTTGTCAATTTTGTAGTTGTAAACTGGGAAAAAATCTGATGAAGTTGTAATAAAAGTTTATGTTCATTGTAAGTTGTAGATGCATAAAAAAATTTTGGTAGGAACGATTGACCGTGGAACGATCGATACATACAGTGGTAAGTGATATTTTGATGTTACTGAGAATTCGTGTACGGGGAGAACCGGTATGTTAATATTGTTAAATGAATTGCTATGTGAATCATTGAATGCGACAAGATGAGATGATAAGCTTATCTGAATAGAAATAAACTTCATAATACAGTTGGGAGTGACATGCCGCGTACATTTTTATTACATGCATAACATATAGCATGATATGTGACTAACCCACCCAACTACTCGTACGACCTACTGTATGGACCGGGGCCACTCTCCCTTCCTTGCCCGCTCGGCGTTGAACTCCTCCGCGGCCTCTTTTGCCTTAGCCGCCATTTTCCTCTTTCTCTCGCGAGCCTCCCGCTCCCTACGCGTGCACGCTTCAAGATGAGCTTGCGTCTCGTGTTGTATACGCAGGGTTTGCTCGTTCTTGTGGTGCTTCTCCTCCAGCAACTCCTTGTCCCGTGTGACATTCCACTCCTCGAAGTTGAGAGTCCATTGGTCTGCAGGGTGGATCTCAAGATCGATCCATTTGCGGTAGCCACATAGGGGCTCCGGAGACTGTAAATACAGGGGAGAGATTGTTAGTGCGTGCTGTGAAAGAGAAAAGGTAGGGAAAAATGGTGCATGTGGTCGTTGTCGGCTGCCGATAGGTTGCGGTGTCAAGACGGTGGTTGGAGTAGTCACTGGAGTAGTTTGCGCAACCCTAGTAACGCATACCTAGGCTGATGCGGTGCTTAGACTTGAAGAACTTGCACGTGTCCCCGCACCAACAAAGGGGGGTGTCTCCCCCTCGGGTGGGAGTTGCGACGAACGCTCGGTGGAGACGTTCGAGATGGGGTTGTTGCTACGCGCCCGCTCATTGCGGGGAGCTGACCTCATAGCACGTTGGGCTTGTTCTACCCGGGCCGCAATAGCCCTTATTTTCTCATCGCAGGCGGCAGCTAACCGTGCTAGGTCACGGGTCTCCTCCCATTCCTTCACCATCTTGTCCCATTGCTTCTTCTACCTTTTATCCATCCCGGTGGGGTGAGGGAAGCACGGTGTAGTATGGGGTTTGGATGTGCAGTGTTCCCTGGGAAATGGAATGCACACCAATTTATAGGGTCTGTTTTCTCTCTACTCCTACGTGTAAAGCTGGTCCGCGTGGTCGTAGCACTGAGTAAAGCTGGGCGTGCTGCGATATCACTGAAAAAAGGCCCCGTTTTGTTATGTCACTAAGCAAAGCTGCCCTCTTTTGTCATCTCACTGAGCAAAGTTGGCCTCTTTTATCATGTCACTGAGCAAAGCTGCCTCGTTGTCAGGTCACTGCACAAAGCTGGCATCTTTTGTCATCTCACTGAGCAAAGCTGCCCCGTTTTGTCATGTCACTGCGCAAAGCTGACCTCTTTTGTCATCTGACTGAGCAAAGCTACCCCGTTTTGTCATATCCCTGTGCAAAGCTGCACTCTTTTATCATGTCACTGGGCAAAGCTGGCCTCTTTTGTCAAGTCACTGAGCAAAGCTGCCCCGTTTTGTCATGTCACTGTGCAAGGCTGCAGTTTTTTGTCATCTCACTGAGCAAAGCTGGCCTCTTTTGTCATGTCACTGAGCAAAGTTACCCCGTTTTGTCAGGTCACTACGCAAAGCTGGCATCTTTTGTCATCTCACTGAGCAAAGCTGCCCCATTTTATCATGTCACTACGTAAAACTGGCATCTTTTGTCATCTCACTGAGCAAAGCTGACCGCTTTTGTCATGTCTCTGCGCAAAGCAACCCTCTTTTGTCCCGTCTCTGTGCAAAGCTGCCCTCTTTTGTTATGTCTCAGCGCAAAGCTGTCCTCTTTTGTCACGTTACTGCGCAAAGCTGCCCGCTTTTGTCACGTCTCTGTGCAAAGCTGCCCTCTTTTGTCATGTCTCTGTGCAAAGCTGCCCTCTTTTATCATGTCTCTGTGTAAAACTGTCCTCTTTTTTCGGTTTTGGTCACTGCAGTAAGTTATCTCGTTTGATATAAATAGCACGGTTGGGGTCCCATGACATTGTAGCCAGAGAACCCTGTAAATCGAACAAAGAAGTTCCTTCTCTTTCGTGGTGGAACATACCATGTCGGAAGCTGAGGGGCCAGTCGGATATGGGTCACCGAAGGAAGACCTTCCCTTGGAAAGGAGAGAGATCTTAGGTCCACAGTACCGCTTGATAACAAGCCGGCGTGCTCAACCAGCGTGGCCGAAATGCAGACACAATGAGGACACGGTCGTGCAGGTCCTGGAAGGCCAGTTCGATGGCGGGCGTCGTTTCTTCCGATGCCCACGCTCCGAGATACAAATTACTAATAGTACATTTTTTTTGTTATTGCTTATGGAGCCTCCATGTTTAACGTCGTTTCCCGCAGATGGCGAAATGCGACTTCTCCCGCTGAATCGACCCTCCTCATGAACGGTATATTGTTCGTTATGTGGATATATTATGGGATCGAATATTTGAGTTGGAGGACCGAATCGAGACTCTCCATGTGGAGAACAATGACCTCCGCCAACAGATGCAACGCGAGAGGGCCAACGAGGAGGTCGTGAACATAGGAAGCTCATATGATCCCACATGTTGATGCGCGAACCCTAGTTGCATATGTGCGTGCCACTACCACGACGGCCAGCCACGTCCGAGGTGGCCCCCTCAGCAACACTACATGTGGGTGCCACAAGGCTCGTTTGGCATATAGGCAACGAGGGTTATGGTTGTATCGTATTTTAGTTCTTGTGTTCATTGTTGTATTGATGGTGTGGCGCTGGGACTGTTGTTTTGATTTAATTTCTTGGTTGTAGTACTTTCCATACATTTTGTAAGTGCAATGTATGTGTTGTTTCGTGTTGTCAGTGCGTGACGCCTTCTTATTCTGTGGCCTATGTGAGTGAGCCCCCCACTGAGCCTATAAGAGGGGGGCCATTCCTCACCTAGTCCCCTGCATTGTTCTCCCTCACCTCCTGAATTAGTTGTTCCCAATCTGTGTACCTTTCTTTTGTGCTCACTCCCCCGGACGCCGATATGAGTCAACTCAGCGCCTCTTCATCGGCACCCATGGTGATTTGCCCAAAATGCAACACGGTTGTTAAACGTAAGACCTCACACACGGCCGCGAATCCTGGGCGGCACTACTACAAGTGCCCTTTTCACTCGGTGAGTAAGATTATTTCGGGTTCGTTCAATACGTGTCGGGCATGTTTCAAAATCTTCATCTAATGAAAACGCAGGAAGCCCCCGGCGATTGCCAATTCTGGGTGTGGGAGGATGAAATGGGCACTAGAACCGACATTGTTTGGCATGAGAGAGTTGTCGTGTTGGGTAGCGACCCCGTCGAGATGTGCCATCGTTTCGATAGTCTGGAGTGGAAGATTAATTTAATGTTATGTGCTATTTTTCTTGTGTTTATTGTTATCGTCAAGTTGTTGTGCTGGAGGTTATTCTCGTCTATGTTGGTAATGTTTCATGCTATATTCTATGTTGTGTTTATTGTTATCATGTGTTGTAGTGCTGGAGGGTTGATCTATGTATGTGTAAAGCAACCTGTAAATAAATAATTTGCACAACATTGCATAAATAATTGCAAGAAACCATGCGACATTATAGAATCTGAATTACAAAAACTCATTATGAATCTCGTCGTCGTCTCCTCGGACGGCGTATGTGATCCTTCGAGAAGGTGAACCAGGTAGGCGAGTGCGGTGCATCTCGAAGGTCATACTATGAGGCCTACGTCCAAGGTGGTCCTGCGTACAGCTGCGTGGGGACTTGTGTTGGATGGCCGAAAATAGAGCTCAGCCATTCGGTCGACAAGGGGTCTACGGACTGCTGAGATGTTACAGCTGAATTAGGCCATGGACAGCGATGTTAGTAATGAATAGTAATATCACAAGGCATTTACCTGGGTACTATGAAATGCAGATGACCCACCGTGAACGGCATAGCCCTGTTGCTCGGTGTAAACCTGCTTTTTTTGGCAATGCAATAAGATGGCTTTGAAATAGACATGTTTAGCTTACTACGTTAGTGCATACTGGGGTATGAGGCTGTCCAAATGACGATGCCGTAGAGTACTTGCGCATGTACTCTTGCGCTGTGTATCCTTGTGTTGGACCGAAATGGCGACAGAGGGGGGTGAATGTCGCTTTCTAAAATTAAATTCGCCCCACAAGAATTCACACTTATGCTTCTTCTCCAATAGATATGGAAGCTATGAAGAAAGCAAATAGGCATTACTGGAAATCACAACAACAAGGCTAAACCAGATCCAGAAAGAAACAGTCAAGAAAAAATAATTTCAGAGCAAGTCTGACTACAAGCGGTAGTACCGCTGAGACGAGCGGTAGTACCGCTGGGCTGAGCGGTAGAACCTTTGAGCGGTAGTACCTCTCGAGGAGCGGTAGTACCGCACGCAGAAAACAGAAGACAGCTCACTGAAGCTTGAAAATTTCAGAACTTCAAAAACTGAGAAATTGAAGGTTTCTTCCCAATCTTTTTAGCTCAAAGCACTACCACAACAACCAAAATAGCATGGGGGCTCTAGGAAACCAAGAGATCAAAGGAAAAGAACAAGAATTTCAGATTTGACCCAAAATCTGAAAAGATACAGAGCCAACACCAAAAACCAAACTTCTCCCCAACCTTTGATCCTCTGGCCATGAAACTTTGAGGATAGCTACTTAATAGCCTCTGGACTTCTCATGCCAAGTTTTATGCCATCTCGCGAAGGGAATCAAGATTTGCATTAAGCCCTAGAAGGAGGAAATGAAGAACAGGGAGGCTCAAAAACTCAAATCTGAAATTAAACGAAGTTAGCTCTTGGGAAACTCGATCAAATGATCTTGAGGCATCATCCCAACATAGAGCAATCCATTTTGGGTCTCCCCAGCAAGAAAGAACAAGAAACCAAGAAAGTCAAGAAATCATGCAAAAGGGAGAAACGAAGAACAGATAGCACGAACAAAGAGAATCAAACTTCAAATTTTCATTCATTGAAGCAAAAGGAATACAGAGGAGTCCCGATACGCATGGACATTAGAACCATGGAGAATACAAGGGTTTCCACTCAATCCTCTCCTCTCCCCATCTCAAGAACACTCTCCCTCTCTACATGCTTGGAAGGAAGAACAATACACAGGGAGGATGAACGTGGGAGACAAGGTGCTGCTGCCCTCAACCACTAAAGAGCAAAGCAAAACCACCTCTCAAAGCCTCTTTTGACCCACTAAAACCCTAACTCTCTCCTAAAGCCATTGAATCCGTGCAGCCCTCAAGGAGACACCCTCTCCTTATATAGGCCTTGGCTAACGGGTCTCCAACCCGTTACGCCCGCCAACTCGAACGGAACCCGCTTCCACGTATGCAGCTTTGCGTTTTTACCGAAACGACCCTCCTGCACCTTCTTGGAAGCTTTCGCATTCCTTGTCGTCCAAGCCTCGGAACCACCTCGAGTCTCCGTCGTCTTCGACACCTCCGACCGTTCTGACCTCAGCGCCACCTGCGCCTAGTCCGGTCCACCGTGTCTCGCCACGACTCCGTCTCGACGTCCTGCAGCCAACACAGACAAGAAACACATCAAAAAGTACCGCTCAATACATTTAAGCCCAAACCTGACAAGTCGACATAAAATGCAATCTAAACCCTTTGACCAGGTTTGACCAAGTCCGACCAAGTCCTTTGCACCACGCAACGACATGGTCTGAACCAACCAAATCAAACTCGACTTCCCTAAACCGATGTCAATTACTCATCACACACATGGGATGACCTCCACATGGTCTCTCACCTTGATAGGTCTGCCCAAACCACTTGTCCTGGTCTTGTAGGCTGGACTGCACGCCACGGGTGAACGCGGGCAACGCCACCTCTGGTTGCTGCGCCAAGTCAGGGTCGCTCTCTGGAGTGAGCCCCCGTCGGCCTGGAGAGCACGCTCGCTCCTCCGTCGCCCTCCGTGATGACGATGGCTGTAGCATCGTGCTATCCTATCGCAAATGCTGCAAGAAGAACATGTGGTTACACATAAATGGCAATCAAGTGGTTGAACAAATAGTTGGCAATAGTCCAACCGCCGGTCCGAAGCACGTGGAGGACGAGCGAGCGTAGCTAGGCCAACTGCCGGACTACGATGGACGTGACGACGATGGCCGTGCTGATGGTGGTGCTTGACGTACTCCGTGACCACGTCGAGCAACAACGTCATCTCGGTGGATACGATGCAACAACGTCAACTCATGGTCCGTATCGCAGCCCTCGCGTCATCGTAGATGCTGCGCATTGAAGTGAGCAGGCGATCAACCGTATTTGCGCTCCCACAGTGCAGAGCCTGAGCAGCCTCATCGTGGATACGATGCAACCGGTTGAACTGCAGTGAAAGAAACAGTGAGTTAAAACGTAATCCTGCACAGGTTAATTACATAGTAATCTCGTACCGTCTCGTCGTGCCGTGCCGCTCGATGACGGTCTGGACCTGCCTGTATAGCGGCCTCGTGTATGACCTCAACTGGACGCTGTGGTAGCTCCCCAGTAAGCCTAAAGCGGGTGCGTGGAATGTACCACTCAAGGTATGTACTATACGTCTCGAGGTCATCCGGCCGTGTCTCCTCCACAACCATCGTGTCCGCCTGGTCACGCCACATGTCTGTCCACGGCCGCTGTATGGCTCTCTAGTCTTCGGTCGCTCACCCTCTCCTCGATTTCCTGCAAGTTAAATGAGACATTACACAATTAGTAGGGGCACAATGTAACATCCTAAATTTTGAGTGTTCAAAAATTAGGGGGAATTAATTTTTTTTTAAATTTTATTTGCATCGTATTGCATTTGTAATCCTTGCCAGAATCTTATTTGGATTTTCTTCAAATTTGTGCTAAGTAAATAACAACTGGGAATAGTTCTCGAGCACAAACTAGCAACTAAAAATAAATAATTAAATTCAAGATAATTTAAATGAGGGTTAACTCTAACAACCTAAAATTCACTGTAACTCACTAAATCAAAGTCTTAATTGAAGATTAGAAATAGATAATAATAATTAGGGCCAAGAAGTCATTTTGATAAAAACTCAGTTATCATACCAAAAAGGAAGGAGAATATGACCTAAACATAAAGAGGGGTGAGTCCAACCATGAGGAATTAATTTGAATATTAAAGTTATTAAATGGACAAAAATGCATATATAGATATATATATAGATAGATATAGATATAGATATATATGTGTATATATATATGTACGTATGGGTATGTGTATGTTTAAATGCACATGTATATATAACCAAAAGTATAGCAAGTGATATTAGACACTCATACTTAATTAATTGCACTAGGATTCACCTTTTAAGCATGATGCCAAAAATTTGATAAGCCCTAATGTAAAATTTGAAATCCAATTTGCTTAGGCAAAGGAGAAGCAATGGATAAAGGAGTATTAAAATCTCATATGTAAATGGTTGGAAATTTAAATCTAAAATTTATGCCAAAAATTGAAATCAATAATCTTGAATGTGAAATAGAAATTCAAATTAAAAATCTAGTTTCCAGAATTTCTTAATCCTATATTTCCTCATTCTTTCCCCTCTTACACATGGGCCCGGCCCCACCATGTCTCCTTTCTTCCCCCCCCCCCCCCCCCCCGTTTCTTTGTTGCTCCCCCTCCTCCTTTTCTCTCTGCAGATCGGGCCCGAGCGCCCCACCTCTCCCTTCATCGCTGACCCGGCCGGACGCCCGCGTCCCCTCCATTGTCAGCCACCTAGTGCCTCCCCTGTGCATGCGCCATGCTCCTGCGTCATGCTCCCGTCGTGTCCCCATCTGCCCTGAGCTCCCCAAGCCCTGTCGCTCGGCACGGCCTTACGTCGTTGTTGACTCACGCCCATGTCGCCATCGCTATTCCACGCCTGTACCTGGCTCACCGGCCCCAGTGGCTCCACATTGGCTTCCCCCCAACGCTATAAGTGGCATTCAACCTCATCCCGGCCTCCCCACACCCTCCCATCTCCTCTTCTTCCCCAGCGCAGTGAGCTCACCGCCGCAACTTTCCCGCGCAATTCCACTGCTCCGGCCATTTACTCCCCGAATCAAGAGCGTCATAGCAATCCTCCACTCCTCAACCACCTTCCCACCAAGCCAATTCGATTTTCATGCACCAAGCTTCTCGCACGGTTCATCCTCCCCAATTCCGGCCAGAACCGCCGCCGCCACCCCGTTTCTTGCACGTTGGACTTCGGCCCAATTCCCTGCATATGGAGTACCCCCTCGACGCCCTGGACCCTTCCCCACCCCAATTGGAGTGGCGGTCAGCCCCAGCTCGCCGGCACCTGAGCCCACCCAGCGCCGCCATGGAACTCCGCCGTCGGCTCGCCTCGGCCTCCCTCCGGTCGCCTCGCCTACTCAAGTAAGTCCTGGGCACTTCACTGGAGCTCATGCGCGCACCGTTGTTTCCCCTTTCTCTCCCGGCCGCCGGCGCCTCACTTCCACCCCACCGCCGGCCGCCCTGCGCCGTCACCTGCCCACCTCACCGTTGCTCTGGCCGAAGCACCACCACCAATAGTCGCAACATCGTCCGGGCAGTCCATTTTGCCGGCTAGCCCCAGCCCCCGGCCACCCCTCGCCGGCGCCGCCACATGCCCAGTGGCGCTGGTTGCCTCCCCTGTTTTAGCCCGCCCCCGCCCGCTCGGTTCTTCAATAATTACCGCCCTCAATCGAGTGCGAAACACAGAGAGTCAGAGCGGTTATCAGAGTTGGCATTGAGGGTTAGCATGCCGTGAGGTTGCGAGTTCGAACTCAGTCAGCCGCAGCCTTGTCCCCATTTTTGGTTTTAACTTTTGTAGCCCATTTCAAGTGAGAAAAATTATGGAAAATCTGAGAATAATTTAGAAAAAGCTAATAAATTTAACTAAGGTATAAAATAAAGATTCATATGAATTGATATTGATTATTTACTATATGAGCAACTAATGCAGCTTGAATATTTATTTGAGGTTTAATTATCAATTGGAGGCATTAATAAAATGTGGTTTTGTTTAAAGTCCAAATTTCACAAGGAACCTAATTAAAAATATATGCTCCAACATTTAACATGCCACCATCAAATAAATACCAATGGTAAATTTAATTAAACAGTAAGCAACAAATTTAATTATCAATTTAATCAAATTTCAAAAGGAACTTAAATGTATATATATACAATTTTTTTCCTTTAAGACTTAATTTGCACTAAACAACAACTAAAGATATATATATATATATATATATATATATATATATATATATATATATATATATATATATATATATATATATATATAAATTGATAACAACCTTTAATCAAAAGGGTGTCCTTAAGTAGAAACATCATGTTAGAAAAATATATATATGTGGCAATTATAATGAAGCCATTCCTAGGTCATTGTATGATTAAAAGTCACCTACCCAATGTAGCTATGTAAATAGTAGTCATCACTAGCGTGCCATCGATAAATAAAACTTAGTGTTAGATTTTGCTAAATAGCGAATATTGAAATGTGACCTTGTAAGACAAGTCTTGCTAGATAAATAAAGTTAGATTAAAAATAAAGCTAAGTCTAATAATAATAACAAAGGTGTAAACAAAATGATAATGGTGCCCCAATTAAATCCCAATGTTAGATTTAGTAAGTAATAGTGTCCAGCATGAATGACTATAGCAAGCTACGACCCGTATAAATAGATTCTAATTCACATTAAACTAAGCCTAGTAATAACTAAGGATACATAAGATGTTGAGCCATAAAATGCTATAACACCGGACTCTAGTATTTATTCGGTAAACCCAAAAATTATAGACATCGCTATATATAACAAGTGCCTTGAAGATTAACGCTCGACAAAAACAAAGCTCAGCTAAAGCTCGTACACCAAATCATAGATCTAACCTAGCTCATGGAACTTCCTTGATAAATATAAAAATAATAAAAAGAAGTTATTAAATAAGATAGGGTAAGCCATAGCATTCAATGGCCGGCTCAACCTAGTCCTCCTCAAATCTAAAGCAGAATAATCTCATCAATAATTCTGTGTCATGAACCCTCCTTCATTAAACGTCCTTCTACCAATCCTCGCTTTGTTCCAACACTTTTTTTTGACTCCATTGATACTTCACACCTCATCAACCTTGCCTCAAATCACTTAATAAACCATAATAAAGCTAAATTAAATTTATTTGAAGTTGTTTGGATCTTTTGAGTTATTTGCATTTATTTGGATTCAGTTGCTTAGCACGTAATTAGAAACTGGAGTCCTGAAGATTCTATGGATCAAGCGTGATCGGAGCGAAGTGAAGATGAGGAATAGAAGCTCAAGAGAAAGCATTGTGTGAGCTCAAGACCGCGGTAAACCGCGCAAGGCGAGTCAATACTTTGATCATGTTGAACCTACATTTTCTACTAATTATTTTGTTTAAATTATCAAATTGCATGCTGTTATTTTATATGCAAATACATGTTTAATTTAGAGTTCTAGTTAAATGCCTATTATCTAACTTGATTAATATTGCTCCTCCTTTGGAATATTTGGACATGTGAACCTTGTCGCCCTAGCAAAATTATACTAGTAACCTTTCGAAAGTAAGTCCATAATTATATGCCATGCTTAGTTGTGCTTAGATACTTGTGGGAGTAAGAATATCCAAGCATCACTTTAATCATGAGAAAATGTGGTTGGGCAGTCATGGTGGTAATGACTGGTGTATGTAGGATATGGTTATTTTATACTCCCAAAAACCTCAAATTGCTTATTTATCTGGGCGGATGGTTCGGGGGTATGGTGCAAGGGTGCACGAGAGTGTGGTTTGTGGTAGAACCGCCCAGATAACCCTAAGGACTGAATCTTGTCATAACCTCCTGTGTAAAATAAGTGCAACCACAAGTCTGTAAAGTACAACTTGGCCTAGTAAATTTACCGGACCACGAAAGTCATCATCATCGGTGGAGGAGAAGTGGTGGTGCAAGTAGCGATTCTGGGTGACGGCTTGAATGGGACACTCTTTGTGAGTGAAGTTCTTCTGCGGCGTGCTAGCAGTACGGGGAGTCAGCTACTAGGCGCATAGGAGGGGAACATCCCGCACAACGTATGGGACCCACCGCAAGTGGGAGCGGCCCATAGGGTGAGATGATGGACGGGGTGAGGTACTTTGAACGCTTACTGTGATGGTTTGCTCAACCGCACGGCTAAGGAATCGTGTGGGGCAACGAGTAAACTGTCTCTTGTGGGTAAAGTGTGCAAACTCTGCAGAGTCAAAACTATTCGAATAGCCATGCCCACGGTCAAGGGCGGACATGGGAACCTAACCAGATATAGTTTTATTTCAAAATGTTTTGTGGGTGGGATGGAAAAGTGGAGGGCAGTGGGAAGCCCTGATTTGTGTTGTCCTGGGTGTCGTCCCAGTGGTAAGTTAAGCGGCTATAACGCTGAAAGATGTTATACGATGTGATGTCATATGTATGGAAAAATTATGGTGATATTAGGCATATGGTGTGATGCCATATGTATGGAAAATCATGTTAATATTAGGCATCACTAAACCTCAAGTCAAGGATTATGCTCCCTTGTTGTGCAGAATTGAAAGAAGGCTCTCTGCTAGCTCCTTGTTTTTATCCTATGCCGGAAGACTGCAGTTGGTTAACTCTGTCATCTCCTCACTCCCAACTTATTATCTTTGTTCCCTAAAGATTCATGTTGCTGTAATTGAAGCTATTGATAAATACAGGAAAGATTGCTTGTGGAGAGGTTGTGACTTCAAAAAGAAAGGTTACAACCTAGCTGCGTGGAAGTTGGTAATGAAACCGAAAGAAAAAGGAGGCCTTGGGGTTATTGATCTCACCTTGCAAAATAAGGCCCTCCTTCTTAAACAACTTGACAAATTCTTCAATAAAAAGAATGTTCAATGGGTCAATCTCATCTGGAACAAGTATTATAGTGATGGTGTTCCTCATCTTAGAAGGGAGAAAGGTTCTTTTTGGTGGAAGGACATTTTAAGGTTACATATAAAATACAGAGGGGTTGCCATTTGTAATCATGGAGTAGGGGACACTATTAGCTTCTGGGATGATCTTATTCTTGGAAATGTGATGGCTCTGAAGTATCCAATTTTATATGTTTTTGCAAAAGATGTTGTCATCTCCCTAAGGAAGGTTATCAATACTCCAAACCAGGTAGATCTCTTCAGAATCCCAATGAGTCGGCAGGCCTTTGATGAACTGCAAATGCTTCAAATGATGTACTGTCTCTTGCCATTGACTCTTCTGATGAAAATGATTACTGGACTTTTATTTGGGGAAAGAATTTCTACTCAGCCAACAGGTACTATCATTATCATTTCTCCAGCATAGCTGTTCCTCAACCTATTCGTTGGATTTGGAAATCTAAATGCTCTCCACGCATCAAGTTCTTTACCTGGCTGTGATTGAATGATCGACTCAACACACGAAATATTCTCAGAAGAAGGAAAAAATTTCTGCAAGAAGGATACAATTGCATTCTATGTTTGGATAATGTTGAGGAAACAAGCTCCTGGAAAGTCTCTTTCAGACATGAAGTTTCTAATCATCTGCACAGAATCAAGCCCTCCCTGCACTCTGTAATTTGGTCTTGGCTTCAGAGCCTGTAGTTTTTTATTCTTCTTTCCTTGTGTGTTAACTTTTTGTTAGCCGTCAGGTTTTCTCAGTTTTAGTTTTTTTGCTTTCTTGTGTGTGTTGGTGGTGTGGTTATCCTCTGGGTGACCTCCTTTTGTACCTGTTCTTTTTTATTGCAGTTCCTTGTTGCCGGGGGGTTTTGCCCCACGGTTTTCTTTCAAAAAAAATATTCCTTGAACATTATGTTTTGTTCCAAAGCTGCTAGGTCTCAGGAAATTTTATGTATTGTATTTCAAATAGTGGCATTTCTATTCTTACAAAATAAAATATGGGTGGAATAAACAGGGTCGTGAGTAAAGGAGATGGATGTTTGTAGTATGCACATAAAGGTATTGGTGGATTCAGGTCGATCATGAATAGGAAATGATAGTGTGGTTATGGGAGAAATAAATTAGTAGGGTCCAGTTGAATAGATAGGCTAGATAAATGATCTAATTGAATTTTCGGGAATTTGGAGGAATAATACAAGTATTGGATTATAATTCTTGATTAGTGATATTCTTGGTGGTTATATAATGGTGAATCGTAGAGTTGATCAATGATATTCTTGGTGGATATATAATATTGAATCGTAGGCTTGATCAATGATATTCTTGGTGGAGTTGAATCAATAATATAAAGGATTGGATTGTTAGAAAATTTTGATGGGAATGTTCGGTGGATTAATTAGATGATGTCACCCGCTGTTTGGAGATTAGACAGCAATCAATTTGGAAAGAGTATGTTTGGTGGAATATCTAAATAATGTCACACGCTGTTTGGAGGTTTAGACAGCAATAAATATGGAAGGTGTATAATCGGTGGGGTAATTGGATAATGTCACTTGCTGTTTGGAGTCTTAGACAGCAACCAATACAGAAAGAATATGATCGGTGGATTGAATAGAGGATGACACATGTTGTTTGGAGTTTAGAGAGCACTCAATAAAGGAAGTGCAATTTCGGTGGATTAAGTCAATTATGGCAATCGCTGTTGGGAGTCTTAGACAGCAGTTAATAAAGAGCGTGAGTCTTTGGTGGATTAAGTCAATGATGTCATTTGCGGTGAAGAGTCTTTAGGTCACAAAAACAACAATATGATATAATAATAGAAATGCTACTAAACGCGTTTTATGGCAAATAAAACAACCCGAGCCTCTCCTTTGATAAGCCATGCATACTATTTATTTGCATTCTGTGTATTGGCTCGCGGAGCACGGGGTTGGAGTGCTCACACTCGCTTTTGCGACAAAATTCAGAATCGGGAATCAAATCACCTCGCCTCAGCAACAAGATTGGACAAGCTGGCCGAGAAGATGAAGATGTCAAGGGCTAGGTCGCGAACCTCCAGTTGGCTGCCTGAGGGCATGTCCTGAAGGACCCACCTGTGTGCTTCGTTTCCGCTGCTGAATTTCATTGATTTCGGCCCAATCGGCCCGTGAGTAAGTTTACTATTATATTTACGCTTCCGCATGATATGTACTTTGATATTCAGAACTGTAATCTGTGAGCACTATCTACTGATCCAGGGAATAGTGCGGTGGAATCACAGAGGATTCCGGATTGTAAAATCTGGGTCCCTACACACAAACTAATGCTTTAATTAAATTTACCGTGTAATGACATACCGGTGGGTGCTGGGTGCAAGAGGGCATCCTGACAGGGGTGGGACATGCTGGTACAAGCCGAACTGCCTCATGACTCGCTGTGGGTTGTATGGCTCGACGCAGTGTGAGAACACCAAGTGGCAGGTCGTCAACCAGTACCTGTGATCCTGCCCGCACTGAGATGATAATCCGTGGGGGGCCATGTCCATAATAAACCATGGAGTCCATGGCCACCAAACTATGTCGGCCTCGTGGATCGTCTCGAACATGTTGTGGAACTCCGGGTACACACGTCTCGGTCTCTCCTTGGCCCACCGCAACTGACCATGTGTCCAACGTGTACCCATTGTGGGCGCATCAA
This sequence comes from Dendrocalamus latiflorus, assembly GCA_017311315.1. Taxonomy (NCBI): domain Eukaryota; kingdom Viridiplantae; phylum Streptophyta; class Magnoliopsida; order Poales; family Poaceae; genus Dendrocalamus; species Dendrocalamus latiflorus. The sequence continues at coordinate 15,285,828 of CM029668.1, forward strand.
TGGGGTCATCACCACCACCGAGGCCGTACAACTGCGGGCTGAACTCATAAGGGTGCACGGAGTCTCCAGTGGTAACAAGGCCCACCTGAACAGAAATAGCAGGTACGCAATGAAGTGTGTCCGCACCTCCTCATGTGCGTGTCCAAGACAGGTCATGTACCGACGAAGCCATCCATGTGGCACACCAGCTGCGTTATCCGAGATCGGATGACCGAACCGGTGACGCAGACGGACCTTCCAATCTGCTGTCTTTGGGGGTGGCACTACAGCAGCACCACGGATGGGTAAGTTATCTTGTTTGATATAAATAGCACTGTTGCGGTCCCATGACATTGTAGCCAGAGAACCCTGTAAATCGAACAAAGAAGTACCTTCTCTTTTGTGGTGGAACGTACCATGTCGGAAGCTGAGGGGCCAGTCGGATATGGGTCACCGAAGGAAAACCTTCCCTTGGAAAGGAGGGAGATCTTCGGCCCACAGTATCGCTTGATACCAAGCCAGCGTGCTCAACCAGCGTAGCCGAAATGCAGACACAATGAGTACGCGGTCGTGCAGGTCTTGGAAGGCCAGTTCGATGGCAGGCGTCGTTTCTTCCGATGCCCACGCTCCGGGGTACAAATTACTAATAGTACATTTTTGGTTATTGCTTACGGACCCTCCATGTTTACCGTCCTTTCCCGCAGATGGCGAAATGCGACTTCTCCAGCTGGATCGACCCTCCTCATGAATGGTATATTGTCCATTATGTGGATACATTATGGGATCGAATATTGGAGTTGGAGGACTGAATCAAGACTATCAATGAGGAGAACAATGACCTCCGCCAACAGATGCAACGTGAGAGGGGCAACGAGGAGGTCGTGAATATAGGAAGCTCTTATGATCCCACATGTTGCTGCGCGAACCCTAGTTGCATATGTGCGTGCCACTATCACGACGGCCAGCCACGTCCGAGGCGGCCCCCTCAGCAATACTCCATGTGGGTGCCACAAGGCTCGTTTGGCATATAGGCAACGAGGGTTATGGTTGTGTCGTATTTTACTTTTTGTGTTCCTTGTTGTGTTGATAGTGTGGCGCTGGGACTATTGTTTTGATTTAAATTCTTGGTTGTAGTACTTTCCATATATTCTGTATGTGCAATGTATGTGTTGTTTCGTGTTATCAGTGCGTGACGCCTTCTTATTCTGTGGCCTCTGTGAGTGAGCCCTCCCACTGAGCCTATAAGAGGGAGCCATTCCTCACTTAGTTCCCTGCATTGTTCTGCCTCACCTCCTGAATTAGTTGTTCCCAATTTGTGTACCTTTCTTTGGTGTTCACTCCCTCGGACGCCGATATGAGTCAGCTCAGCACCTCTTCATCGGCACCCATGGTGATTTTCCCAAAATGCAACACAGTTGTTAGACGTAAGACCTCACACACGGCAACAAATCCTGGGCGGTACTACTACAAGTGCCCCTTTCACTCGGTGAGTACGATTGTTTCGGGTTCGTTCAATACGTGTCGTGTATGTTTCGAAATCTTCATCTAATGAAATCGCAAGAAGCCCCCGGTGGATGCTGATTCTGGGTGTGGGAGGAGGAAATTGGCACTAGGACCGACATTGTTCGGCATGAGAGAGTTACCGTGGGGGGTAGCGACCCTGTCGAGATGCGCCATCGTTTCGATAGACTAGAGTGGAAGATTAATTTAATGTTGTGTGCTATTTTCTTTCTTGTGTTTATTGTTATCGTCAAGTTGTAGTGCTGGAGGTTATTCTCGTCTATATTGGTAATGTTTCATGCTCTTTTTTATGTTGTGTTTATTGTTATCGTGTGTTGTAGTGCTAGAGGGTTAATCTATGTATGTGTAAAGCAAGCTGTAAATAAATAATTTGCACAACATTGCATAAATAATTACAGTAAACCATGCGACGTTATAAAATGTGAATTGCAATGGGCAGCAGCCCGGTGTCCCGCAGTAGTGGGATGTACCGCTGGTCGAGAGGCCAGTGCTCTCGGGGGCTCCTAAGGATGAAGCAAGGAGGCCCGTCTCCCGACGACCACGACAGGCATCTGTGCCGCTCATCCCAACGGGGGTCTAGCAACTCGTACGCCATCTCCTGCCAAAGAAGGATAACAAGTTAGTCTACATTGATAATAAAATGTGCAACAAATGACAACATAATTAACAACAAACATAACGACAGGGAAACGTACGGAATGTACCAACACATACAGAAAATGTGCACACGAATATGACCCATACGACAGGGAAGCATATGGAATGTACCAAAACATACATAAGATGCGCACAGTAAAATGTTGGAAGCCAATGTGCGCGATATAGAGACATGGAACCAACAATGCAGCGTACACCTCCTTAATAATGCAGCGTACATCGCAACGCACAGAACACATGGAAGCAACAATGGGTACAAGAAAACATTGTGGTTACTACTATGGAGCGTTGCTTGATGTCGGCCTGTTTGGGCACTGGCTGAGGGAGGGCCCAATCGTTTTGCATAGCCTACACTTCGGGCGCCGAACTCGATCCCCACGCTGGCCGTCATCCATGTCATTGCGGATGCGATGGCTTTGTCATCTTCCACGACCGACATGCTTCAGTGCATCGTTGGGCACCGACTTTACCTCCCCTAGCCATAATTCCCTGTAGTGCATGTCTACCCCGTAGGAATGGAACTCTGAACTCCGTGTTGCATACAAGTGCTGCATGTCATAGTACTTTGAGATGTACTGTGTCGACGCCTGCTGCCATACCGCGCAGGCCGCGTACACATGGGAGCATGACTTGTGCAGAAGTTGGGGCTTGTTGCAGGTGCAAGATGCTTTATCATCAATCGTGCATACTTGCTTGCGCTCCCCTCTAATGTGACCCATGACGTAATTCTGCCTGAGGCAAACCTCGAACTTCCTCCTTAAGCCATCAATGGCCTGAACAATGTGGGAACAACCCTTCTCCATCTTCTTGTCCATGAAGGCCTGCATTACCTCAGAGTATTGCTTGTTTTCGTCCAGGTGCTTCTTCGCCATCATGGCTCTATTCACAAAGTACCCGACAGTACGGTTCCAAGTCTCGCCCACGATTGCCGCGATCGGTAGGGATCTGACGCCCTTCAAGACACCATTGTAAACCTCGGACATGTTGGTTGTCATGGTCCCATACCTTACACCACCAGTTTCGTGTAACAAAGACCACATCTCCAAGTCAGATGCATTAGACTGAACCCATTGTGTGAATACCCCAACTCTTGTAGAGCCTCCCTCCACGGCCCCTGCTTCTGTATGCACATGCTTGGTAGCCTCCTGATCGAGCTGCCTCCACAAGGTGTCGAACTTCCGCTTCTGATTCTGCATACATAGCTTCTTGAACATCTTCATTAGGTCCTTGCTACGGAACCTTCTATGTAAGTTCGCTGCAAGATGCCTCATGCACCAACGGTTCTTAAGATCATTCCACTGGAACGGGGGCTGCGTTCCATTCTGCATCGTTTGCAACGCAGACAGCAAGCCTGCATTGCGGCCGAAGATGACACACACTTCAGGGCGATCTTGCACTATGGCCTGCTTCACATTGGCAAGGAACCAAAGCCAGCTATCCGTATTCTCATTCTCCACAATTGCAAATGCCACTGGGAGTAACTGGTCATTTGCATCAGCTGCAACTGCGGTGAGGATAGTACCCTTGTACTTGCCGGATAGGAACGTCCCATCTATGGTTAGCACTGGACGACACCACCTAAACCCTTGCATCGCCTGATGAAAAGCCCAGAACACTCTGTCAAGAATGAAACAATTTGGGCCCTCCATAGGATGAACCCTCTCCTGCTTGTTAATGTACGTGCCTGGGTTTGATTGTGCAATTTGCTGCAATATTCTTGGGACCAAGTCGTACGCCTCCTCGTACGCCCAAACATACGGTGCAGCACCTTTTGTTTCGCCCGCCATACCTTCCTGTAGCTGACTTCAAAGCCCACCATGTTTGCTACATCTGCCATTAGAACCTTCGGGGAAATGGACACATCTGCCATGATGAGGTGGCTGACCAACTCCGCAACATACGATGTGTCATGTTGCGGTGCCTATGTACTGGCCCCGCAAGCTCGCAACTGTGATCTTGCAGCACCGTTATCCGGAACTCCGTGCCAACGCCCTTGAACCGCTGTGCACGAACTTTACCAGGACATGACCCATCGACACACTTCATAATGTACGTGTCCGGGTTTGACCTGTGCACCCGATACGTCCGGCTTATGTTGATGGCATATCTAGCAATAGCCTGCTAGACAGCACTCTTATTACGGAAGCACTGCCCCAAAATGAGTGTGGCCTCGCTGAACCCCCATTCTCCCTCATCCGCCTGTGGCAGAACTAAGGATGCCGCTGCGTTGTCGTCCAGTCTGGACGACACGTACGCACCGTCGGTGGTCACAACACGACCTACCACCCCTCCAATTGTAGCTTCGCCATCCTCGTCCTCTCCAGAACTGTCTGTTTCCACATCCTCGTCCTCCTCGCTGCCCACTTCTTCCACCTGGTCCCCAAGGTACTCATGACAGTCAATACGGGCGGCCCACCACCTCTCGTCCACACCTTCGTTGGCCTGGAAATTCTCCGCACGCCTCCTGAGGTCCTCATCACCCACTTCCTCGCCCACATGTTCTCCCGCAGAAACGACATGACCGCCGGAGATGAACCCAGGCACTACATCTCCACCAGCGGCATCAGAACCAACCATGGCGGATGATTATGTCCTCTCCATGAACACGACATACACCATTGGCTTGGCATATACCGCAGCATCAGGGTTGCACACGACCTCCATGTAGTTGGCCCACAAGGCGTCATTGGTCACCTTCAGAAGTTGCCACATGCTCTCCCCTGCATCAGCCACCATTGAGGCATAACCTGCCTCGATCTGTAACTTCTTCCTTGCGGTGTACCGATCGAATGCCGAACGGACACACCTCCATAGGTCAGACAAGCTCATGGCGTTCAGACCGGGTGCCCGGATCACAGTCCGGTCACAATTAGACAGGTCCGCCCCGTACGGCCCGTCGCGTACGAGACCACTCCCGTAGAATACGAACAAGTCTTGAATGTCAGCCATGGCGTACCTAACATAAGTGCATAATCAACCATCTTAGTACACAACATGCAACAATCGTATCATCAAACCCCCACTACCCCATTGTAACATTAACAGTGCGGTTGTTTTGTATTTGTAAATCTACAATTTATTTCTAACTATTTTACTTCCAAATTCTAACATACATCAAATTACATATTCCTATGACCTACAATATCGATTACTAATATTTTAATTTCTCAATCTATATTTTAGTTTTTATTTTCACTACTACTTTGTATTGCATGTTTTTTCCAATTAATGCGGAAAACCAATTACTAATTTTTCTACATTTCTTTTCTAACTTTTACTTAATACATGCTTTATTTATTTTTATTATAACTTTGTATTACTGTTATTGTATTTTAATTCTAATGTACCAAATTTATTTCCATTTTATTTTTACCATCTACCGCACTGTATCCACTTCTTCCCTAAGCGTACACTTATATGTTTCTAATCCTGCTACTATTGTTATCACCTACAAATGCTCTAAGATAAATATGTACTTTCTCAACGTCTACACATCTGCAAGTTCATATTTTCGCACAACATGAAACTACATTACAATACGTATGTTCACAAAAAACAGAGTACAACATTACATACACTACAATACATCATGCCTAACATATGGAAGATTTGCTACAAATACATAGCGTATCAAAGATTGACATAAAATAACATTAACAAAAGATGGTTTGCTTAATTATAGACTAATGACATACATAAAATTATACTTCACGGGCACAAAACTTACTTCTTCTTGAAGTTCACGAGACGATCTACAACTTTCGTACTTGCCAAATCCGATAATTCCAAACAAAAACAACTCAAATCTTCCTGCTTTCACTCCTCACTTTCCTTCACTGCCTCCCTCGCTCTTGCTCGGTCTTCACTCCAAATGCAAATGAGCTTCTTGTACCATATACATCTGTTGTTCGAGCCATTTAAATGTGCATTCATCAATCATGCGGAGGGGCCATGCAACCGGGGTGCAAACCCATGTGCGAGCGGCCTTGAAAAGAAGCCAGCCATGATGCTTTCGGTGGAGGGATTAGACAGCAACGAGACATGCAGTCGGAGGGGGGTCGCGCGGTCGGCAGACGAATCTCGCGGTCGAGAGCTCGGTCATGCGGTCGGAGCCGATGCACAGAGGCCAGGTGTCGCAACGGCGCAATCCCGCGGTCGAGCAGGGGGCTAGATATGGAATTTATTTGCTCCGGGGGCCAAATTTGGAATTTTTGCTTGCAACAGTGTTAAATGTGTCCAAAATACAAAGTGGTATGGGTGGAGGGGCTAAGAGAGAGATAGGCCTAGATCAGGGTATTGATAGTTAGTTGAAAATTGGTTTTACCGGTTCTACCGGGAATTTTGGACACATCTAACACTGTTGCACGCAAAAATTCCAAATCTGGCCCCCTGCTCGACCGCGGGACTGCACCGTCGCGACATCTAGCCGGTCATGCGGTCCGAGACCGCACAACTGCACTATAGCTGGGTCGTGCAGTACCAGACCGCACGACTCCACTGTGCGCCTCGCCCGACCGCATGACTGAGCTCCCGACCGCGAGTTTTGTCTGTCGACCGCGCGATTCCCCCTCCGACCGCACGTCTCGTTGCTGTCTAACCCTCCGCCAAAAGCATCATGGGCTGGCCTCTTTTCACGGCCGCTCGCACAAGCGTCTGCACCCCGGTTGCATGGCCCCTCCGCATGACTAATGAATGCACATCTAAATGGCTCGAACAACATATGCATATGGTGCAGGAAGCTCATTTGCATTTGGAGTGAAGACCGAGCGAGAGCGAGGGAGGCAGTGAAGGAAAGTGAGGAGTGAAAGCAGGAAGATTTGAGTTGTTTTCGTTTGGAATCAATGGATTTGGCAAGTACAAAAGTTGTAGATTGTCTCGTGAGCTTCAAGAAGAAGTAAGTTTTGTGCCCGTGCAACTATAATTTTATGTATGTTATTAGTCTATAATTAAGCAAACCATCTTTTGTTAATGTTATTTTGTGTCAATCTTTGATACGCTATGTATTTGTAGCAAATCTTCCATATGTTAGGCATGATGTATTGTAGTGTATGTAATGTTGTACTCTGTTTTTTGTGAACATACGTACTGTAATGTAGTTTCCTGTTGTGAGAAAATATGAACTTGCAGATGTGTAGACGTTGAGAAAGTACATATTTATCTTAGAGCATTTGTAGGTGATAACAATAGTAGCAGGATTAGAAACATACAAGTAGTACGCTTAGGGAAGAAGTGGATACAGTGCGGTAGGTGGTAAAAATAAAACAGAAATAAATTTGGTACATTAGAATTAAAATACAATAAAAGTAATACAAAGTTATAGTACAAATAAATAAAGCATGTATTAAGTAAAAGTTAGAAAGTAAATGTAGAAAAACTAGTAATTGGTTTTTTGCATTAATTGGAAAAAAACATGCAATACAAAGTAAAATATAGATTGAGAAATTAAAATATTAGTAATCAATATTGTAGGTCATAGGAATATGTAATTTCATGTATGTCAGAATTTGGAAGTAAAATAGTTAGAAATAAATTGTAGATTTACAAATACAAAACATGTACTAATCGATTTTGTAGGCGGTAGGAAGAGGTATGAAATACCGCACTGTTAATGTTACAATGGGGTAGTGGGCGTTTAATGGTACGATTGTTGCATGCTGTGTACTAAAATGGTTGATTATGCACTTATTTAGGTACGCCATGGCTGACATTCGAGACTTGTTTGTGTTTTATGGAAGTGGTCTTGTACGCGACGGGCCGTACGGGGCGGACCTGTCAAACTGTGACCGGACCGTGATCCGGGCACCCGGTCTGAACGCCATGAGCTTGTCTGACCTACGGAGGTGTGTCCGTTCGGCGTTCGATCGGCACACCGCAAGGAAGAAGTTACAGATCGAGGCAGTCTATGCCTCAATGGTGGGTGATGCAGGGGAGAGCATGTGACAACTTCTGAAGGTGACCAATGATGCGTCATGGGCGAACTACATGGAGGTCGTGTGCAACCTTGATGCTGTGATATATGGCAGGCCAATGGTGTATGTCGAGTTCGTGGAGAGGGCAGAATCATCAGCCATGGTTGGTTCTGACGCCGCTGGAGGAGATGCAGTGGCTGGGTTCATCTCCGGCGGTCATGAAGACGCTTCTGCGGGAGAACATGTGGGCGAGGAAGTGGGTGATGAAGACGACAGGAGGCGTGCGGAGAATTTCCAGCCCAACGAAGGTGTGGACGAGAGGTGGTGGGCCGCCCGTATTGACTGTCATGAGTATCTTGGGGACCAGGTGGAAGAAGAGGGCAGTGAGGAGGATGAGGAGGTGGAAACATGCAGTTCTGGAGAGGACGAGGATGGCGAAGGTGCAACTGGAGGGGTGGTAGGTCGTGTTGTGACCACGGACGGTGCGTACGTGTCGTCCAGACTGGACGACAACGCAGCGGCAGCCCTAGTTCTGCCACAGGCGGAGGAGGGAGAATGGGGGTTCAGCGAGGGCGCACTCTTTTTGGGGCAGTGCTTCCGTAATAAGAGTGTTGTGCAGCAGGCTATTGCTAGACATGCCGTCAACATAAGCCGGACGTATCAGGTCCACAAGTCAAAGCCGGACACGTACGTCGTGAAGTGTGTCGACAGGTCCTGTGGTGTCAAAGTCCGTGCACAACGATACAAGGGCGTTGGCACGGAGTTCCGGATAACGGTGCTGCAAGATCACAGTTGCGAGCTTGCGGGGCCAGTACATAGACACCGCAACATGATATCATCCTATGTTGCGGAGTTGGTCATGCACCTCATCCAGGCGGATGTGTCAATTACCCCGAAGGTTCTAATGGCAGAAGTAGCGAACACGGCGGGCTATGAAGTGAGCTACAAGAAGGTATGGCGGGCGAAGCGAAAGGTGCTACACCGTATGTATGGGACGTACGAGGAGGTGTACGACCTGGTCCCAAGAATGCTACATCAAATTTCACAATCAAACCCAGACACTTACATAAACAAGCAGGAGAGGGTCCATCCTACGGAGGGCCCGAACTGTTTCATTCTTGACAGAGTGTTCTGGGCCTTCCATCAAGCGATACAAGGGTTCAGGTGGTGCCGTCCAGTGCTAACCGTAGATGGGATGTTCCTATCCAGCAAGTACAAGGGTACTATTCTCACCGCAGTTGCAGCCGATGCAAATGACCAGTTACTCCTAGTGGCATTTGCAATTGTGGAGAACGAGAATACAGATAGCTAGCTTTGGTTCCTTTGCAATTTGAAGCATGCCGTAGTGCAAGAACGCCCTGAAGTGTGCCTTATCTCCGACCGCAATGCAGGCTTGCTGTCTGCGTTGCGAACGTTGCAGAATGGGACGCAGCCCCCCTTCCAGTGGAATGATGTGAAGAACCGCTGGTGCATGAGGCATATTGCAGCAAACTTCCACAGAAGGTTCCGTAGCAAGGACCTAATGAAGATGTTCAAGAAGCTATGCATGCAGAACCAGAAGCAAAAGTTCGACACCTTGTGGAGGCAGCTCGATCAGGAGGCTACGAAGCATGTGCATACAGAAGCAGGGGCCGTGGAGGGGGGCTCCACAAGAGTCGGGGTATTCTCACAATGGGTTCAGTCCAATGCACCTGACTTGGAAATGTGGTCTTTGTTGCACGACACCGGTGGGGCAAGGTATGGGATCATGACAACCAACATGTCCGAGGTTTACAATGGTGTCTTGCAGGGCGTCAGATCCCTGCCGATCACGGCAATCGTGGCCGAGACTTGGAACCGTACCATCGGGTACTTTGTGAATAGAGCCATGATGGCGCAGAAGCACCTTGACGAAAACAAGCAATACTCTGAGGTCATGCAGGCCTTCATGGACAGGAAGATGGAGAAGGGTCGATCCCGCATTGTTCAGCCCATTGATGGCTTAAGGAGGAAGTTTGAGGTCCGCCTAAGGCAGAAGTATGTCATGGGTCACATTAGAGGGGAGCGCAAGCAGGTATGCACGATTGGTGATGAAGCATCTTGCACCTGTAACAAGCCCCAGCTTCTCCACAAGCCATGCTCCCATGTGTACGCGGCCTGCGCTGTATGGAACCAGGTGTCGACACAGTACATCTCCAAGTACTACGACATGCAGCACTTGTATGCAACCTGGAGTGCAGAGTTCCATTCCTATGGGGTAGACATGCACTACAGGGATTTATGGCCGGGGGAGATAAAGTGGGTGCCCAACGATGCACTGAAGCATGTCGGTCGTGGAAGACGACAAAGCCGTCGCATCCGCAATGACATGGATGACAGCCAGCGAGGGGATCGTGTTCGGCGCCCGAAGTGTAGGCTATGCAAGACGTTTGGCCACTCCCTCAGTCAGTGCCCAAACAGGCCGGCATCAAGCAACGCTCCGTAGTACCAACCACAATTTTTTGTTGTACCCATTGTTGCTTCCATGTGTTCTGTGCGTTACGATGTACCATGCATTATTCAGGAGGTGTACGCTGCATTGTTGGCTCCATGTATCTATGTCGTGCATATTACCATGTTATGTATGTTTTTGTACATTCCATATGTTTCCTTGCCGTGTGGGTCATATTCATGTGCACATTTTATGTATGTATGTTTTGGTACGTTTCCCTGTCGTTACATTTGTTGTTAATTATGTTGTCATTTGTTGGATATTTTGTTATAAATGTAGACTCACTTGTTATCCTTCTTTGGCAGGACATGGCGTTCGAGTTGCTAGACCCCCGTTGGGATGAGCACCACCGATGCCATGCGTGGTCGTCGAGAGACGCACGAGGGCCTCCTTGCTTCATACTTAGGGGCCCCCGAGAGAACTGGCGTCTCGACCAGCGGTACATCCCACAACTGCGGGACACCGGGCTGCTGCCCATTGCCCGCATGTTGGATCTACCGCATGCGTTCCAGTATGATGCGCCGCTGCTGTCCGCTCTAGTTGATCGATGGAGGCCGGAGACTCACACCTTCCACTTCTGGTGGGGGGAGATGACGGTTACTCTGCAAGACGTGTCGATGCTTACAGGTCTACCCGTCCGTGGTGCTGCTATAGTGCCACCCCCAAAGGCAGCAGATTGGAAGGTCCGTCTGGGTCACCGGTTCGGTCATCCGATCGCAGACAACGCAGCTGGTGTGCCACATGGATGGCATCGTCGCTACATGACCTGTCCTGCAGACGCACATGAGGACGAGGTGCGGACGCACTTCGTTGCGTACCTGCTATATCTGTTCGGGTGGATCTTGTTCCCTAGCACCACTGGAGACTCCGTGCAGCCTAGCTACATACACCTAGCGGAGTCCTTGGCGGATGGCTGGCCTGGTCAGGTGCCACAGTATAGCTGGGGATCAGTAGTTCTTAGCGCCACGTACCAAGGCTTGTGTGACGCCTCGCAGCGTAGCGCGGCCAGCGAGCCAGTCCTAGCCGTCTACTACCTTCTCCTTCAGCTGTGGTCGTGGGAACACTTCTCCGTTAGCAGGCCTGAGTTTGCTCGTGTTGTGCACCCTTATGACCTCAGCCCGCAGTTCTACGGCCTCGATGGTGGCGACGACCCCGTTTATGGGCCCACAATGGGTACACGTTGGACACATGCTCAATTGAGGTGGACCAGGGACAGACCGAGGCGTGCGTACACAGATTTCCACAACAGGTTCGAGATTCTGCCCGACAACCACAGAGTCTGGTGGCCATGGACTCCACAGTTCATTATGGACACGGCCCCCCACTCGTTGTCATCACAGTGCAGGCAGGATCACAGCTACTGGTTGACGACCTGCCACTTGGTGTTCTCGCACTGCGTCGAGCCATGCAACCCACACCGAGTCATGAGGCAGATCAGACTGTACCAGCATGTCCCCCCTGCTAGGACGCCCTCTTGCAGACAGCACCCACCGGTATGTCATTACACCATAAATTTAATTAATGAAGTAGTCTGTGCCCCTTCTAAGTGCAATGTCTCAATGAACTTGCAGGCAATCGAGGAGAGGGCGAGCGACAGAAGACTGGAGAGCCACACAGCGACGGTGGACAGACCAGTGGCGTGACCAGGCGGATACGATGGTTGTGGACGAGACACGGCCGGACGACCCCGCGACGTATAGGACATACCTTGAGTGGTACGCTCCACGCACCCGCACTAGGCTTACTGGGGAGCTGCCACATCCTCCACTTGAGGTCGTTCACGAGGCCGCTCTACAAGCAGGTCTAGACCGTCATCTAGCGGCACGGATCGACCAGGCGGTACGAGATTAGTATGTCATTAAACAGTGCAGGATTACATTTTAACTGACTGTTTGTTTCACTGCAGGTGGACCGCCTGCATCGTATCGAGGACGAGGCTGCTGAGTCTATACGCCGTAGGAAGTCAAATACAACTGAGCGGTGGGTGAGTTCGATGCGCAACATCTTCGATGAGGCAAGGGCTGCGATACGGTCCTTGAGGTGTGGCAGACGAGATGACGTTATTGCTACACGCAGTGGTGGACGTGGCCAGGGACCACTACCCCCCTCCGCGCCGCCGTCAGCACCACCATCAGCACGGCCATCGTCGTCGCGTGCATCCCAGTCCGAGAGTCGGCCCAGCTACGCTCACTCGGCCTCCACGCGCTTCGGACCGGCGGTTGGACAATTGCCAACTATTTGTTCATCCACTCGTTTACCATTTATGTCTAACCACATGTTCGTCTTGCAGCAATTGCGACGGGATAGCACGTTGCTACGGGCATCGTCATCACGGAGGGCGACGGACGAGCGACCGCGCTCTCCAGGCCGATGGGGGCCCACTCCAGAGGGCGATCCTGACTCACCGGACCAACCAGAGGGGCCGTCCAAGAGTCGGCCCAGCTACGCTCGCTCGGCCTCCACGCACTTCGGCCCGGCGGTTCGACAATTGCCAACTATTTGTTCGTGCACTCATTTACCATTTATGTCTAACCACATGTTCGTCTTGCAGCAATTGCGACAGGATAGCACGTTGCTACGGGCATCGTCATCACGGAGGGCGACGGACGAGCGACCGCGCTCTCCAGGCCGACGGGGGCCCACTCCAGAGGGCGATCCTGACTCGTCGGACCAACCAGAGGGGCCGATGCCCTCGTACCTCCCTACCGTGCAGTCCAATTTAGATGACCGGGACAGGTGGTTTGGGCAGACGTATCAAGGCTTAACATCACAGGAGTATATGCGCGACTACCCGTCGACATCGTCATTTCGACAGCCACATACCCCGGTATGCAGTAACGTACTAAGCTAAACATGTCTATTTCAAAGCCATCTAATCACACTGGCAAAAAAATGCAGGTTTACTCGGAGCAACAAGGACATGACATTCACGGTTGGTCATCCGCTTTTCAGAGTATCCAGGTAAATGCCTTGCGATATTACTACTCATTATGAACAGTTTTTGTACTTTCCATTGCCTAATTCAGCTGTATCATCTAAGCAGGACGTAGACCCCTCGTCCGAATTTCTGAGCTCTATTTTTGGCCAGCCGTCGCAACCCTCCACAGAGTTGTACCCACCACCGCCTCGGGCGCAGCCCTCGCACTACGATCTTCGCGATGCACCACGCTCCCCTAGTAGGTTCACCTTCTCAGAGGATCATATACGTCGTCCGAGGCGGCGACGAGGAGATGATGAATGAATTTTTGTATTTGTGCTATTGTGACATCGCATGGTTTGCTGTGTTACGCATGGCTTATGAAATTATTTGTGTTGTGTTTTGCTGTGTTTGATGTTCAAAGATGGTTTCCTGTATAAAAGGGTTGCTCTCAGTTATTTGATTTACTAGGGCATGCAACCAACTGAGAGATGACAACACGGGGCAGCGGGAGAAGACACAATAACAACACAAGAAACAGAAGAAAGAAAATACCTTGACGACAACGTAGCGTAAAACATTACCAACATACACGAGGAGAACCTCCAGCACTACAACTTGAGGATAACAATAAACACAAGATAAATTTTCATTGCATTGCTTCCAATAAAACAACATACCATGATCGAAATTTGTTACTGTCACTTGAACACATTTTTCACGGGCAGCAATATACGAAAATCACAAATACAATAATCGTTACTTCTCACAAATTTCGTTCGTACTCTACCAACCAAAATTTCTAATTTTCAAAATTACACCAAAAATTACACAAGCAGTCAAGTGTACTCCACTTTAATTTCATATTTTCTTAATGGTCATTTAATATATAGACATATATTTTGTTATATAAATATTACTTTACAAATGCATAAATATATATACACCTAAATTAAAACAATGAACCCTAACACCAGCCTAAAACCCTAACGGTCTACAGTGTGGAGGCGCGCTCGGGGAATCGTTAGACTGGTGATGTTCTTGTAGTGCTTGATGGTTTGATGTTCAAAGATGGTTTCCTGTATAAAAAGGGTTGCTCTTAGTTCTTTGATTTACTAGGGCATACAACCAACAGAGAGATGACAACACGGGACAACCCACATAATAAGAAAGCATCAGGCAATGACAACACGAAACAACATATACATTACACGTACATGAAATGTAGCAAGTAGTACAACCACCAACACACCAATGAACACAATAACTAAAATATAACACAACCGTACATAAAACATTATCAAAATAGCTTGACGACAACATAGCATAAAACATTACCAACATACACGAGGAGAACCTCCAGCACTACAACTTGAGGATAACAATAAACACAAGAAACAAAATAGCACACAACATTAAATTTATCTTCCACTCTAGTCTGTCGAAACGATGCCGCATCCCGACGGGGTCGCAACCCCCCACGACAACTCTCTCATGGCGAACATTGTCTGTCCTATTGTCCATTTCATCCTCCCACACCCAGAATCGGCAACCACCATGAGCTTCCTGCGATTCCATGACAAGAAGATTTTTAAACATACCACCACGATTTGAATGAACCCGAAACAATCTGACTCACCGAGTGATAGGGGCACTTGTAGTAGTGTCGCCCAGGATTCGCGGCCGTCTGTGATGTCCTACGTCTAACCACCGTGTTACAATTTGGGCAAATCACCGTGGGTGCCCATGAAGACGTGCTGAGCTGACTCATTGCCTACTCTGGGGGAGTGAGCACGAAAGAAAACTACACAGATTAGGAACAACTAACTCAGGAGGTGACTGATAACATGGCAAGGGAGTATATGAGGGATGGCTCCGTTTTATAGGCTGTGTGGGGGGCAGCCTCACGCACAAAGACCACAGACAACACAAACCAAACACGCACATAAAGGGGCAGTGAGCAGACAAAAAGGGGCGCCTTTGCTCAGTGACATGAAAAAAGAGGGCAGCTTTGCCCAGTGAGATGACAAAAGAGGGCAGCTTTGCCTAGTGACATGACCAAAGAGGCCAGTATTGCTCAGTGAGATGACAAAAGATAACAGCTTTGCCCAGTGACATCATAAAACGGGGCAGCTGTGCTCAGTGAGAAGACAAAAGATGCCAGCTTTGCTCTGTCACAACACGAAACAACGCATACATTGCACGTACATAAAATATAGCAAGTACTACAACCATCAACACACCAACGACGGTAAACATAGAGGGTACCAAAAAATGACAACATAGTGCAGCTTTGCTCAGTGACATGACAACAGAGTACAGCTTTGCGCAGAGATGGGACAAAAGAGGGATGTACAGACATGACAAAAGCGTTAGCTTTGCTCAATGAGAGGTCGGCTTTGCTCAGTGAGATGACAAATGACAAAAGATGATAAAAGATTCCAGTTTTGTTCCGTGAGATGACAAAATAGAACAGCTTTGCCCAGTGACATCATAAAACGGGCCGGCTTTGCTCAGTGAGAAGACAAAAGATGCCAGCTTTGCTCAGTGACATGACAACACGAAACAACACATACAATGCCTATACATAACATATAGCAAGTACTACAGCCATCAACACACCAACGAACACAACTAAAACACAACACAACCATACACCTTCTTACCTACATGCCAAACGAGCCTCGTGGCACCCACATGGAGAATTGCTGAGGGGGTCGCCTCGGACGTGGCTCGCCGTCCTGGTAGTGGCACGCACATATGCAGCTCGGGTTCGCGCAGCAACATGTGGGATCATAAGAGCTTCCTATGTTCACGACCTCCTCGTTACCCCTCTCGCGTCGTATCTGTTGGCGGAGGTCGTTGTTCGCCTCATTGAGAGTCTCGATTCGGTCCTGCAACTCCAATACTCGATCCCATAATGTATCCACATAACGGCAAATATACCATTCATGAGGAGGGTCGATCCAGCGGGAGAAGTCACATTTCGCCATCTGCGGGACACGACGGTAAACATGGAGGGTCCATAACCAATAACAAAAAATGTACTATTAGTAATTTGTACCCCCGGAGCGTGGGCATCGGAAGAAACGGCGTCCCCCATCAAATGGGCCATCCAGGGCCTGCACTACCGCGTACTCATTGTGTCTGCATTTCGGCCACACTGGCTGAGCACGCCGGCTTGGTATCAAGCGGTACTGTGGACCAAAGATCTCCCTCCTTTCAAAGGGAAGGTCTTCCTTCGGTGACCCAAAATTGACTGGCCCCTCAGCTTCCGACATGGTTTGTTCCAGCACGAAAGAGAGGGTACTTCTTTGTTCGATTTACACGGTTCTCTGTCTAAAAGTGCTGGGACCCCAACTGTGGTATTTATACCAAACGAGGGACATGACGAAACGGGCTAGCTTTGCTCAGTGAGATGATAATAGACGGCAGCTTTGCGTAGTGACATGACGAAACGGGGCAGCTTTTCTCAGTGGGATGACAAAAGATGCCAGCTTCGGGCAGTGAGATTACTAAAGAGGACAGCTGTGCTCCGTGACATGACAAAAAGAGGACAGCTTTGCTCAGTGAGATGACAACACAGGACAGCTTTGCTCAGTGACATGTCAAAACGGCGCCTTTTTGCAGTAGTCTCGCAGCACTCCCATCTTTACTCACTGCTACGACCACGCGGACCAGCTTTACACGTACGAGTAGAGATAAAACGGACCCTATAAATTGGTGTGCATTCCATTTCGCAGCGAACATTGCACATGCAAACCCCATACTACACCGCGCTTCCCTCACGGATGGACAAAGCCAAGAAGAAGCAATGTGACAAGATGGTGAACGATTCGGAGGAGACCCGTGACATGACCAAAGATGTCAGCTTTTGCTCAGTGACATGACCAAAGATGTCAGCTTTTACTCAGTGAGATGACAAAATAAGCTAGCTTTGCTCAGTGAAAAGCCTTCATAGGGGCTGTTTCCTGCAAACGACTGAAAAGGCTACGTTGCACCTAATACATTGAATGGTCCAAGCTTTGAATTTATTACGAGACTACAGGCTCTGAAACACCTTCGTAGGGACATTTATTGCTACACTATGCCCACTGCATCTTGCTACCCTGCCTACATAAAGGCCTCCTATGTGTTCCATACCACATCTCCTCCTCAAGCCATCACAATACTACTACACAACAATGTCTTCCTGGAGGTCGACCCATTTGGAGTGCCGGAGTGGCATGAGCGCCCGAAGTGCCATTGCGGCTTTAGGACAATGTTGTGCGTCTGGACGGATCCAGTACAATGAGCCAACTACGGCCGTAGGTTCTTCAAGTGTCCAGACCTGGATGACGACTTCATGGTAACGACGACAACTAAATCATTTGTTTCTCGTTATCGTTTTTCAACTTGATCCATGACATCTACCATGCCACACATAGCCTTGCGTGTTCATCGAATGGGTGGATCGGGTGCCGCCGGCATGGCCACGGAACCGGCCAATGGAGGTGGAAAACAAAGGACAATACTTTGTCAAGATGACTCAGGCTCGCGAGGTGGAACGACAGATGCGGCTTGAGCAAGAGCGCCACATGAGGGTGGACCAAATCCATCTGAAGGGCAAGGAGGATGAGCTGCAAAGGAGGCGGGAGCAGTTAAGTCTGCGTGAAGCAGCCATCAAGCGTCAGGAGGAAGAGCTTCAAGCTCGTGGGGCAGCTCTCAAGACCAAGAGTGACAGGAAGAAGGATGCAGCGGAGCCATCTTCAGGGCGCGAGAAAAAGGGGAAACAACCACGCTACACCCAGTAGACAAAATGTAATAGACCCAGCGCCGAGCCTAGGTTGCTCCGGTCCACGGAGGAGTTCGACGCCGAGCGAGCAAGGAAGGGCAAGTGGCCCCGGTCCACACAGTAGGTGGTACGCGCAGTTGCGTGGGTTAGTCGCATATCATGCTATATGTTATGCATGTAATAAAAATGTACGCGGCATATTAAGCCCAGCTCTATTATGAAGTTTAATATCTCGTCTTTTCGCATTCCATGATTCACGTAGCACCTCATTTACCAATATTAACATACCAGTTCTCACCGTACACGAATTCTCACTAACCTTCAAAATATCACTTACCACTTTATGTATCGACCATTTTATAGTCAATCGTGCCTAAAAAATTTGGGTTAATATTTTATGCATCTACAACTTCCAATTAATATAAACTGTTATTACAATTTTATCTGATTTTTACGCAGTTTATAACTACAAAATTGCCAAGACATACAAAAATCACGCGGATTGCAAACCCTAAAAACATACCAAACCCTAAAAGTCACTTACCACTTTATATATCGTTCGTTCTACGCACAATCGTTCCTAAAACAAATTCCCAACATTTTTTATGCATCTACAACATATAATCAACATAAACTTGTTTTACAATTTTATCAGATTTTTTCTGATTCACAACTACAAATTTAACAAAACTTATAATCATTACAGTTCCTGCACTCATTCCCATGTGTTCAATATTACTTTCCTTCATTTCGTCCAATTGTTCATATCACATTTGTGCTCAAAAAAATTTTCATTAAATTGTTTCCAATAAAACAACATACCATGATCAAAATTTGTTATTGTCATTTCAACACATTATTCACTGTCACCAATATATGAAAATCACAAATACACTAATCGTTACTTCATACAAATTTCGTTCGTACTCTACCAACCAAAATTTTTAATTGTCAAAATTGCACAAAAAATTACACAAGCAGTAAAGTGGACTCCACTTCAAATTCATATTTTTTCACAAATCATTTCATATATACACATAAATTTTTTATAAATAATAACTTTACAAATGCATAAATATATATATACCTAAATTAAAACAATAAACCCTAGATGAATCGGTCGGGAAAAAACCGTGCGGGACTCGGTAGTGCGGTGAGGGAGGCGGTCGTGCGCTCGGGAGGCGGGTCGTGCGCTCGGGCAGCGATCGTGCGGTCGGCCGGGAGGAGGCGCGCTCGGGCGGGCGGACGTGCGGCTGGCAGGTGGGTCGTGCGGTGTGGTACCGCACGACCCGTGAACAGTGCGGTCGTGCGGTACCACACCGCACGACCGGGACGCGTGGCGCAACGGGAGAAAGCCGCGGTCGGGAGGGGTTCAAAATCGGTATTTTTTTCGTTTGGGGGCCAAAACGGGAATTTTGGGTGCACAGGGGTCCAACAGTGTCCAAAATTCACGGGAACTACTCATCTGACTATCCTGACCGCCGTTTCAACACTAACAGCTATCGGCAGCCAGTAAGAACTACTTACAATGTGTTCCCCAACTATTTCTAACTAACAGTACGTAATAACAAACTCTCTCGTCTGCCCGCAGTCCACGGAGCCGTTATGTGGCTACCGTAAGTGGATCGACCTAGAGATCCACCCATTTGACGAGTGGAACGACAAAAGGGCATGCAAGATCCGCGAGGAGCTGTGTCGCCAAGACGAGCAAACCGAGCGTATACGTCGGGAGACACAAGCTCATTTCGAAGCGTGCACGCGTAGGGAGCGCGAGGCTCGCGAGGGAGAGCGCGAGAAAAAACAAGAACTGGCGGCCAAGGCCAAACAGGAATCTGAGCATTTCAACACCGAGCTGCAAGGAAGGAAAAATAGCCCCGATCTACACAGTAGGTTGGGTCATTCCGCGCTACTCCCCTCAATGTCTAATTTATTTCCATGCCAAGAATGCGCATATGTATCGTGGGACTACTCTACGTTACATCGTGCATTGTTTTGTTTCGTATGCACGTAACCAAATCATGTGTGGCTGTGTCGTTCACATGTTTATTATGAAGTATATTTTTAATTATTAACATAAAATCTCCTCATCTTCTCGCATTCATTTCTCCTACGTGTTCAGTATCACTTTACTTCCTTTCGTCCAATTGTTTATCACAGTTGTGATCAAAAAAATTTTATTAAATTTCTTCCAATAAAACAACATAACATAATCAAAAAATGTTATTGCCAGTTCAACATATTTTTCACGATCAGCAATGTACGATAATCACAAATACATCAATCATTACTTCAAAAAATTTCATTCGTACTCTACCAAACAAAATTTCTTAATTTTCATAATTACAAAAAAATTACACAATCAATAAACTAGACTCTACGTCAAATTCATATTTTTTCAAACACTATTTCATATTTCTAAAATTATTTCTATTCTAAATAACTTCACAATGCATAAAAATTCTTATACCTTAAATACACAGACCAAACCCTAAACATAAACCAAATCCTACAAAAAAAAATTAGTCGTGCGCTCGAGCGCCGCATGAACGGTCTACAGTGTGAACGTGCGGTCGGGACAAAGTCGTGCGATCAGGACGGAGTCGTGCGGTCGGATATTACATCGTGCGCTCGATCGGCACCGCACGACCCGCGGTCATGCGGTCCCGGACCCGCACAACTGATCAGATGTTGCGACGGTACAGTCCCGCAGTCGGTTGTATCGGCCACGTTAAAAATTTAGAACCGGTAATGAAACCCGCGGTCTAGATGAGCTAACGAGGTCCATGCAAATGTTATTAGTGAGATTGCAGGAAGCTTGTCAATAACTGAGGGTCATCGGAAAGTGTGAAGGGCAGTATCGCTGGTGACCCCCGATGGAGGGGGTAGCGGGGACTCAAGTGAGGGCGTCCAAGCCAAGCGAAGGTGGATGAAATAGCTTAGTGATAGGAAGCAGCGGTGACCATGGTGGATTTGTGGCGAGCTACGTACTAATGCCGCACAAACTATTTGATCCTTGCGCACTAACAAAGACATTGCCTGTTGCAGGATGAACAAGCAGAGGGAGCGGAGAGGAATCCGGAACTAGCACGATATGTTTTGCGCGATCCTAACCTGTCCATTCATTTTCGCACACATGAAACCAAACGATCATATATCACGCCAAATCACTCATTCCAACAGAAAGGGGCGCCATCGATGGAAACTTTTTTTCCCTTCATCATCTGCTTCAAGATCGCATTGCAGTGGATCAACAAAAGCATAACAGACCGATAGTTCTAGAACCAGTTAAGCTACGAATTAACGGACGGACGAGCACCTAACCGTTCACAAACATCACCGTTGCATCATCAGGATAACTGGATAGCAGCTACGATACTTGATAACTAGGATGCTTAATAACTTAAAAACGACACTAACAATAATAGGATAACTGGCCGCCTTGCAAGGGGGCGAGCCGGCCCAGGACATCGGTCGCCGCCGGAGCGGATCAGCGGCGGGAGCGGGAGCGGGACTGGGCCTCGTTGACGGTGACGTTGCGGCCGCCGAGGTCCTTGCCGTTCATGCCCTCGATCGCGTCGCGCATCGACTTGTCCGACTCGAAGGTCACAAAGCCGAACCCGCGGGACCTCCCCGTCTCCCGGTCGCTCACGATCTGAGAAATCAGTAAAAAAAAAAAAGCACGGATGGCGGCTTAGTACGTTGTGAGGATTCCACAAACAAGTGCAGATATATCTAAGACCAACATTGGCCAAAAGATCCAAGTGATTAACAGCTAACCATCTCGCCGGTGGGATTCTTTACAAAATTCGGGGTTAAACAAAAACAAGCAAAAGTAGATGCAAAACCCCCCAATGTTTAATCAAGATCGTCGCAGAAGCGAAGGCAAAACGAAATAAATCGGTACGACTGGTCAATATTCAATCAAGATCTGTACTGGCATCCACGACGACACTATTACGATCGAATCTCGATAAATAATCAGTGTTGGGGATGTGGGAACAGAAAAGAACGCGCTGAGAGCGACGACTCGCGGATGCAAACAAAACGTCAATCCAAATCAAGAATACGATCGATCGACGCCGGGACACCAACAGATCTATCAATCCAAGGAAACAACGGCCTCACGTCACAGATCTGGCCCAAAACGCGCAATTGCACACGAAGACCAACAACCGGCAAGATGCCAGAAAGTGATCAACTAATGCCATGGAATGGGATACAGGGGACCCCGAACACTCGGATCACTCACCTCGGCGTCGACGACCTTGCCGTAGGGGGCGAAGGCGGCCTGGAGGGAGCGTTCGTCGGTGGCCCAGGGGAGGCTGCCCACGAAGCAGCGGTGCTCCGGCGCGGCCGGGGCCTTCGAGTCCGAGTCCCACCACGGCGCCGCCATCCCTAACGCTCGCTAAACCCTAACCGCCGCACGAACAACGGAGGAAACGCACGGGTTTGTTCTGCTTTCTGGACGCGAAGAGGAAAGTGATGCTTGGATGAGAAGAATAGAGGAGCCGACCCGCGTACTTATAGGCGCGGTGAGGCTTAGGGCTTTCTTTGCCTAATTCTTTTATTTCGATATTTAGAACGTATAATACAAGATTAAGGTGGTGATCGGTTGGGTTGTGACTTATGGCTTATTTCACTGTAGCTGGTTGAAATTACACTGTAACTAAAGGTGGCTTATTTGGTATAATTAAAATTAAAAATTTTAAAAATAGAAAAAAAATGGGTTAGCCCATCATGTGTAATGCAAACGAATACGAGAAAAACAAGAAACCGGTAAAAAACTCAAAAAATCCAAAAAAAGACGAAATTTAGCAATAGTGAAAATAAGCTAGAAGCCGAAGCTCATCCGATCACCACCTAAGATTACCGCCAAAGTTTATAGAAGACAAGCCTTTCATGGAGCTGAACCTATCTACTGAATTTTTTATTTAATCTTATTTTAATAATATTATAAAGTAATCCCTCCTTAACTTTGGCCTCGCTCTGAAAAGCTGTGGCTTATAGCTGAAATTGCACTGTAGCAGCTGAAATTTCAATATAGCTAAATATGGCTTATTTGGCATAATTAAATTTAAAAAATTTAAAAATAGAAAAAAAATATGCTAGCTCATCACTTACAATGCAAACGAATACAAAAAAAGAACAGGCAAAAAAGCTCAAAAAAGTTAAAAGTTTAGAAAAAGATAAAATTTATAAATAGTAAAAAATAACTCAGAAGTTAGAAACTAAAACCGAAACAAGCTCCTAACATTTTTACTGCACCTAAGCATGTAGTATAGCCACAACATACTGTCACATCAAGCATTACGACGTGGCGAAAGCTACCACCCTAGCCCTCTAAGAGCAACTCCAGCAGTAGCCCTCAAAACAGGGTCCCTACTTTTTATTTGAGGGCTCTCCCTACTTTTGAGGGCTTTGTTTTTTGAGCTACACTCCAGCAGGAGCCCTCAAAACAGAACCCTCAAATTCATTCTTAGAAGGGATGACACATGGGACCCACCTGTCATCTCATCCTACTTTTGAGGGCCGAGGGGCAAAAAACTCACTCCAGCAGGCCCCTACTTGAGCCCTCAAAAGTAGGGGCTCCCTCCAGACCCCCCAGGAATGAGGGCTCGAGAGGGAGATTTGAGGGCCCCCTACTTTTGAGGGCTCAAGTAGGGGCTCTGCTGGAGTGAGTTTTTTGCCCCTCGGTCCTCAAAAGTAGGATGAGGGCTCAAGTAGGGGCCCTGCTAGAGTTGCTCTAAGCCAGCGTGGAGAATGGCATGGAATGCTAGCGTGGGTATGGTCATCTCTTGTCATACCAAAATTGCAGCATGACAATACGACGCCAAGATGTGGGTGGTGATCGGTTCGGCTGAAAAGCTCATGGCTGAAAATATTATAACTGGCTGAAAAAAGCACTGTAACTAATAGAGGTTTATTTAGCATAATTAAATTTTAAAAAATTTAAAAATATAAAAAATATGTTAGTCCATTGCGTATAATACAAACAAATACGGGAAAAAAGAACCGGCAAAAAAGCTCAACAAAAAGCCAAAATTTCAGAAAAAGACGAAACTTATAAATAGTAAAAAATAAGCCAAAAGTCAAAATCGAATTGATCAGAGTAGTGATGTGGCACGAGGGGATACAGAGGCCATGCGCCCAACCCTCTCAATTCTTTCCTCTCTCCTCCTTCCTCCTGTTTCTCTGGCGCCACCTCTCTCTACCTACCCCTCTCCAAATCCCTTTTTTTAGGCCGATTTGAAGCCCATAAACGTGTGGAGATCATCCTCCAAGGTAATCTCTCTCATTCCTGGCATTTATAATTAATATAATTAGACTGTTCCTCTCAAAAGAAAACATTGTTAGAATTAAGCTGGTCCAATAAAGAATATGTTGATGTGAAGCCGTCCAAGAGGTTAATGGCGTGGATGCACATGCCATATAGGAGAGGGTCAAAATTGCTGGACGCCGAAATATCCTCTTGGAGCTCATGTGAGAGCCAATGGACCCACCTGGCATTCATTTAAATGCCAGAAGAATACGGTATTATTCGAGCAAGAGATAACAATAAATGAAGAGTAAATTTCACCATATATTACTTCCAAAAATTTCAATTGGATCCCATGCTTTCAATTTTGTCAAGTGGATCCCCAAACTAGCTTTAGGGCTTGTTCTTTTTTATTTCGACTTTTTGACTATTCGTAAAAGAGAATATGAAGTAACAGAAACTTACGTATAATTTTGACTGATATAAATAAAGTTATTATAGTTTATACTACAACTAACTTGTATATCCTACCTTGAAAAGACACTCCGTTTGAAATAAGTTATTATGGGAAAACTAAAAAATAATTTTTAAAAACTGAAAAAAAGAGTCACTTAACAGTTGCTTCAGTTGGGTGCTTCCATCAACCTTATGTGGTAAATCTTAAATGAGGATTCGGTGTGTTTAATTTAAAGTAAATAATGGCAAGGATTTTAGGTAGGTATTGTAACTTTGATTTATAAGATTTTTATAGAGAAAATTTCACGTAAATCGTCACTTCTAACACCGTATATTATGAAAATTCTTACACATAATCAGATATATTTGCACATTATAGCATAAAAACCACAGGTTTTTCCACAGCCCATTGAAACATGCACACTTCGATTTTGTTAACCCCACCCGCAGGCGATGACATGCTACAACCAATGCCTGGCACGGTGCCGCGTGGATGCTTATGCCATGTCTGAAGGGCCCACAAGTTAGGGCAACACATGTAGGCAATAATAACATGCTTTCTGAAATTTACTCTATTTTATAATGCAACTATACAATGCGTCATGTGCAATTGAATGGAATAATTGTAACGGAAAATGGTTCATTGTGATGTTCCCCAAATAAATAATTAGGATTATGCTGTTTAAAATGCCTAACCTCTCCATTTAAAATGGTTCGAATGGTAGTGTGTGTGTAAGCTAATAGAAGTTGCAGAGTTTCAATGCTGCTAATTAACAGGATAAGCAATATATTTGATTTTGTGTTGTGTTAAAAATAACATGGTTTTTCAAGGCAAAATGACATGCTGGTGGTGTGTAGATGTGAATGGGCGAAGTACAACTTGCATCAGGGCATTAGTTAAATGTAGGGGGATTCAACTTTTTGTCACTCTGAAGATTGGTCTAATGTATGTTAACCATGAGCTGGCTGCAAGAAATGGAAACATACGAACTTTGGGTTTCAAGGGCATATAAAATGATACATGTTAGCTGTCTGAAAAATATATATTATATAGAATTTTGGATAATATAAAGAAAAGAGAGAAAGAGAGAAAGATATTATCTACTATTTAACAGATGATTTTATAAATGAATTTCTACTGTGTATAATATTATATAGACTGTTAGAAATAATCTTAACTTCAAGTCCAAGACGTAGTAGAGTCTGTTTCTGTGTGTAACTCAAGTTGAAGTTGTATTCAACTTGAAGTCTGAATACGTATGCTACTAGGAGAGTATTAGCCTATATATTGAGAAGATTTATAACCAGTTAACTAAGGGGGGCAAGTAAAAGAATAGAGAAATTCAAAAATTCTCCTATGTTCTCTCAGTTTATTTGCGATGTGTGTGTTTTCTCCTGGAATAAAGTTAACAAGTGGTATCAGAGCCTACGTGATCAGGTGAGAACCGAATCGCCCGAAAAAACCATCTCGGCAAATCTGTTTTGGCGTGCCTCGCACGACGCTCGGTCCGCACGAACCAGCAGCACACTAGAAAAGGCATCCATCTCCGAGATCGAAACTGCAGCAGGTTGTATGTTTCCATTTCTTGAAGAGAGACAAATCATCCGGTACAAGGGAAGCATGCAGCCAGAAATAGCAGACTTTTAGGCCATATGTGAGAAGTCTTCCCAGACTCGACGCTGATTCCACGTGGGATTTTTGCCAATTCCAAGCCGAAACGAAGTCCGCGTGGTGCCCATCTCCGAGGTGGACTCAATCTCCCAGCGTAGCACAGAAATAAAAGACAAGCCTTCGGTTCAAGCCAGATCAACAAAAAGCGGCAATCACGTCAACAAAAAAATCCTAAGCCAGACGTGATCAGAGTTATGAGACGTATTTGTTCTCAAGACCCCCTTGGTCCAAGAGCCACTTCAAAGTAGCCCAAGTTCTTGATATGTGTCTAAGACCATATCATGTTCTCCGGGAAGTGGTGTCACTGGTGACGAAGCATTATTCAATATGATGGCGAAAGAGAGTTTCGCTGTCTCGCTGAATTATCCGATGCTCATGACGAGTAATTATGCAGAATGGGCAATCAAGATGAAGGTGTACATGAAGGCTCAAAAAGTGTAGGACGCTATTGAGAATGACAACGTCAATGTGCACAAAGATCAGATGGTATTGGCGACCATCTATTAGGGTATCCCAGAGGAGACGCTCTTCCTACTAACCGAAAAGGAGACGGCCAAAGCCACGTGGGAGGCGTTGAAGACGATGCATCTTGGCGTCGATTGTGTGAAGGAAGCAAAGGTACAAACTTTCAGGATTGAATTCGAGGTGCTGCATATGAAAGAAACAGAGTCGATTAATAACTTCGCTATCCGGTTGACGATCATCATCAACAAGATATAGGCCCTTGGCGAGAAGGTGGAAAAGTTGTATGTAGTGAAGAAATTCATTCGTGTTGCTTTCTCACAGTTTTTCCCAATTGCCTCGGTCATAGAGCAATTTGGAGACCTAAAGACAATGACCATGGAGGAGGTCATCGGTCGTCTTAAGGCGTATGAGGAACGCATCCGCAATAATAGTAATAACGGTGACGGACAGGTCTTGTTGACCTGCGCTGAGTGGGAGATCCAATCATCGAAGCGTGAAGGCAAGAATACTTCCAGCGATGGTGGCTAAGGCCGTCAGAATCGGAAGTTTGATAAGGCAAAAGTGAGGTGTTATAATTGTAACAATTATGGGCACTTTTCTTTAGAATGCCCCAAGCCGAGGATGAAGAAAGCGATCTTAAAACCTCACCGATCTCAATTCCTTGCTACAGGAGCATCTATAGGAGGAGAGAAACTCACTGGAAGCAACAACCGAGCTCAAGGATGCCTGTGTGGGCTGTCGACGAGAGACTGAGGTGGCGCAAAGGAGGAGCATGGCACCGACGGTGAAGAGGCAAGGGCGGTCCAATTGGTGGTGGTGGATAGCTCCACAGTGTCACGAGGGGCACCTGGCGAGCAGAATTGGCCGATAGCACACGGGGTCGAGACGGGAGGCGGAGGTCATTAGAGAAGGATGAAGAGAGGTGTTCTGGTGAGCTGCAAGTGAAAAGAGGCCGACTAGGCGCAATGAGAGTAGAAGGAGAGCAAGGTGATTGCGTCAACGGGCTCAGTGGGGCACAAGGCTAACTGATTTGGCTTGGCGGCGTGAACCTAGTCGGCGGCAAGGCGATCGTCACAGGGGCTTGCCGGAGAGGGAGAAGATGCTTGGTGATGCTTGGGACTACCTTAGAAGGGATGCGTGGGAAGGTGCATAGCACCAAGGCCCGAGAGAAGGGAGAGCAGGCTCGAGCGCGCAAGGAACCAGGGGTTGAGCGACGGAGCGACAGTAAAACCAGGTAATCTCACCACCTCATGCAAAAGAGGTTATCACAACCATCCTATACAGGGCCTGTTTGGCAAAGACTACGGCTTATGGCTTTTGGCTGAAATTTTTGAATTTTAGCTGTTTACGGTACAGATTACGGAGAGAGATACCCACTTACGATTTTGGATGGTATAGATGTTGGGCTTTTAACGTCTACATCATTTAACTTATAGACCCTGTCTTGAGAAAATACTCCATTTGAAAGTTAGGTACGGTAGTAAAAGGCAAAAGCCGCCAGTTTCGGAGGAAAAGAACAGGCCCACATTCTAATCTCTCTATTCAAACAAAAACTTGAATCATGCTATGCACTTTTATCCGACCAATTAAACAGTAATATGTATTATCTTATCCACTTAACCAAACAATCTCTTAAATTATCCCATTTCATCCTGAGCCATCTCATCCCATCACCCTTTTCCGCCCAACCAAACAGATGCGCCCCTGCTTTGTCTTCTTGCCGGTGGGACCCACTGGTCGCCGTGACCTGCCTGGTTAGCGTGATGCGATGAACAGCCCAAGCCTTCTGATGACGTGACTGTCTTGACGTGCTGCATGAAGCTTTAGTGGAGAGAAGAAAAACAAGCGACACATATTTCGTCCTCTTCTTGACTTCCTTTGTCTTCGACGGGACAGCGCGTCTCCTCTGCTCTAGATGTGATGGAACACAAAGCAGCGCCGTGTACCTTCTCCTTTGGCTCCTACTCGTAGAGGACGCTTTTTTTTATTGTTTCTCTTAACTAAAATTAATTACATAAGTGTTTTTTAGAGCAAATAACTATATGAATACGACAAACACACTACGTATATGAAAGGAACTACAAACAAACTTGAGTATCCATAAAAAATACTTACTAAATACCAAACAAACACTTTAAAATACACAGAACCTACAAAAAGAAAGATAAATTCTGTCAATTACCCTTTTAATCTTGTTTCTTCATATTAGATCACGCTAACCTTCTCTCGCTCTGGCACATACTCATTTAACGCTGCTGCTCGGTTGCTCTTTGCTGTGCTTCCACGCCTAGTGCTCTCGCCGACTTGATCCCCTCTCTCTCCAGTGCAGCCAGGCGATCCTGAGCTCCGGCGTCCACTCCTGCACCTGGCGATCAGTTCTGACATGCAGCGGTGCGATGACCTCTTTGTGCCCTTGATGCCCCGCTTCTCCGCTCCCTTCATCTTCTTATTCTGTTTTAATAGAATTCGTCTCATCATAGATCTAAGAAAAACTTCTGAACGTTAGAGCCTTCTATGGCCTGTTTTTTTCAGCTTTTAAAAGCTGGTTTTCGATTTTTTTTTACAGTAACTAGCTTTTAAATGGAGTATCTTTTAAGATAAATCTACTAGTTAATTGTAGTACATACTGTACCGACTTCATTTATATGGACAAAACCGCATATAAATTTCTATTACTCTGTAACCTTTTGCACGAATGGCTTAAAAATCATAAATTGCAGTTAAAAACTATAAATTACAGCTAAAAAGAATAGGACCTATACACTAGCTCATCTACTGGTATTACTTGACTACAAGTTTCAGGGCAGGAGGTTGATACCCATCAATAATTTGTCCACCTCCGCTAGAAGTCTCCTGAGAGCAAGTACAATAGTACATCTAACTAGTGGCTATAACACTTGTCTATTTCATCTATAGCCTTCAAAAAAATAGTTCATACAATAAGGTAGCTATTACAATAACTATTTGGCCCCACATGTAAGAGAGTGAAATGCATATTTTTACGTGCTATAGCTAGCTGTAATTTAGTAGCCAGCTTCCTTCTCTCTCTTCCTTTCTCTCTCTGCCACGTAAGATTTGGTTGATATTATATTTGCTATAGCCTGCTGACTAAGCCTTATTGTACCTGCTCTGATCAGTTAGCCGTGCTCCAGAGCAAGGAACCATGTTTTCTTGTTTACATCAGCTTTCCACCGGTTGCTCCTGCGCTGCTGCTGATGCGACCCACCGCCTTGCCCTGCATTCACGTGGGCGCCTTGACCCGAGCAGCTAGCAGCGCCTGGTGCGCCTGCTGTATACCCGCCTGACTGTTGAAATTTTTTTATCCTTCGCTCAGTCGCCGCTTCTGTCAGTACCCGATAAGAAGCATTCGTCAGAACCACATATCCAGAGGAGAAATTAAGGAGAAATACACTACACTAGTATTTTAGACTTATTTTTTTCCTCTAAAGCGGATGATTTTTAATTTTTACTATAATATCTAACTTTCAAACAGAATATTTTCTTAAGACAGGATCTACAAGTTAAACGATGTACATGTTAAAAGCCCAACAACTGTACCAGTCAAAATTGCAAGTGAGTATCTCTCTCCGTAATATGTACTATAAACAGCCAAAATTTAAAAATTTCAGTCAAAAGTCAAAAGCCGCAGCTGTTGCCAAACAGGCCCTTAAGCTAGAGTAAGGGGGTGTTTGGGACTGCTCCACAAACTCTACCGTGGAGCAGCTCCACAAAAAATCTGGAGTTTATGGAGCACCCCTTTAGGTGCTCTCACAACTCCACCTTTTTTTCCTCGAACAGAGTGCGTGGAGCTGAACCTGTTTGGCTAAAAAACGTGAAGCGGAGCTGAAAAACGTGGAGTGGAGCAGTCCCAAACACCCTCTAAAGACCTGAAATGATAAAATATATTTTCTTCTTAGTTTTTCCATTGTAGATTGGGGGTTATAAAGCACCAAACGTTCAATCATTACGAGAGTAAAAGTTTAGGGCCTGTTTGGTTCATGACCAGAAGTTGCCTAGCCACAAGTTAGGCGTGCCACAGTTTTTAGGTAGCTGTTTGGTTCACTGACGTAACTGTGGCATGCCACACTTTCTTAGCACCCGACCCCACACGTCATAGACTCAGTTTCTTGCCAAACTTTGCCACAAGTGTGGCTTCGATTTTGTTAGCCACACTTTCTGTGGCAGCCACATATTGCCTAAGTTTAGGCATGGCAAGATTAGGCACAAACCAAACAGGCCCTTAGTCTCTCTGGAACCGTTGGACCTCGCTTGCATATCCTGAACGAAGAATCCTGGACGTTTAACCTCTAAAAGAGGAATCGGCCAACCATTACTTGCAGTCTGAACAATCCGGTAAAGACCTGAGACGATAAAATGTGTTTTCTTCCTAGTTTTTTCATTCCAAATCGTGGGTTATAAAGCTCTAAACGTTCGATAATTATAAGAGTAAGTTTAAGGGCCTGTTTGGTTCATGACCAGAAGTTGCCTAGCCACAAGTTAGGCGTACCACAGTTTTTAGGTAGTTGTTTGGTTCACTGACGTAACTGTGCCATGCCACACTTTCTTAGCACCTGGTCCCACACGTCATAGACTCAGTTTCTTGCCAAACTTTGCCAAGCCACACTTTTTGTGGCTTCGATTTTGTTAGCCACACTTTTTGTGGCAGCCACATATTGCCTAAACTTAGGCACGGCAAGATTAGGCACCAACCAAACAGGCCCTAAGTTTCTCTGAAAGTATTGGATCTCGTTTGCATGTCTGAAGAAAAAAATACTGGACGTCTTTTTAATGTCTTAAAGAGGATCAGCCAACCGTTACTTTCGAACAATCCCGGTCTTTGATGAGTCTGACAGCTTCTTCTACGTGGCCTCCTTTTCTTCCGTGGGACCCACCCGTCCTCGCCTCGCCGACGTGACCGACGGGACTCCCTGCACGCGAAGGAAAACACGGCAGCGCCTGCCCTCCGCCGTGACGCGCCCGTGGCACGCCAAGGACCAAGTCTTCGCGGGACCCGTAGGTGACAGGCTGACAGCACAGAGCAGCAGTGCCTCGCCTGGTTCCTGCTCTCTCTGACACCACGTGAAGCTTCCACCTACGCCTTGCTTTGCTCTGGACCTTCGAGCCGCTGCGGTCTCCGCCTGATGCAGGCGCGGCTCTCCCCTGGAATCCGCCATGCGCGTGATGTCTGCCTGAGCTGCTGCCCGCTGCGTGTCCTGCACGTGCGTCTGCCTAACCTGGGCATGGGGTCCGCCGCCCTGTACGCGGCTGCTTGCGCGCCACGTGCGCCAGTGTCTGCATTGTTGGACCCGAGCCGCTCCATTCAGAATTGTCTGCATGCACGCGGGGCTCGCCGCCTTGACATCCTGCCCCGGCCGCGTGCGCTCCTGCGCTAGCCGCGTGCATGTGTGATGGAACACAAAGCTGCGCCTCTCCTCTGCATTTGATGTGATGGAACACAAAGCAACGCTCGCACCTTTCTCTTTTGGTTCCTACACGTAAAAGTCTATGCAGCAGCTGCACTCTCTGTTTTGCCTTCACGTGATGCGGCTGCTGGAGACAACGAATAGCCGAGAGTAGATTGGTTTTTCCGGAGTAGAAGCTTTTTTTTCTTTATTGCTTCTCTCTTAACTAAAACTGATCATACAAATATATTTTTATTCAAGGCAAATAATTATATGTATTAGATAAAGATTCTACGTATTCAGAAGAGATTACAAACTAACTCTAGTATCATAACGAATACTTTCAAAGTATGAAACAAACTCTCTAAAATATATGGACCCTGCAAAAAATAGTGATTAATTCAACCACATCGGAGCAGGAGTGCCAATTCATAGGGCTGGATTGGTCACTGTTGTTGTTGGAAAGGACATCGACGGTGTCGAGGATGTACATCTTACTGCTACTATAGGGAGCTTGGCATTTGAGGAATGATGTGATCCATGCGAAGGGTGACACTTCTGTGGTGGGGTCGGCGTTATTTCTGAAGAACTATACGGAGGCACTATTGTCCGTTCGGCTCAGACCAGATCCTCTTGATTGCAAAGGTAAAGAACCGATTGTCCGCTTAGTATAGAGCTCCACTCCTCAGCAAGAGCGTGATACATTGCAGGCGTCTTGCAAAGTTAAATGTCGATGGTGCTTTTTCTATAGCTATAGGTGAAGCAAGTATCGGCATTATTGCTCGCGATGGACAGGGCAGTGTTCTGCTCTTGGCTTGGAGGTACTTCAAGGGGTTGCTTATTTTGGCTTAAATTTTTAGTTTTTGGTTTTTTTACTATTTAAGGATTATTTTGTATTACAGCTGTTGGTATTTTTTGACATAATTAAATTTAAAAATTAAAAATAGAAAAATAGATTATCTAACCATGAAAAATGCAAAGGAACACAGCGAAAAAAGGCAAAAAGGAATTGAAAATTTTAGCTGTTTCTGCCTCTTTAGTCCCGCCCAGCTGCTGTTCTGGTCTAGCTTCGGCGTGCGAGCCATCCCTAGTTAGAGCCACTTTCTTCCTTTCCCCATCCCGCTTCGTCCCTTTGTTTGCGTATTTATTTGGAATGCACCTTCTCTCCGTTTCCTTGCTTCAAACCACCGGCCGATGGGCTCGAGGCCCGTGCGGCAGACACTATCGTCCACCTTGTGCAGTGCCCTCTGTTGCTCCTGCAATACCATCATCGTGTGCCTTCAATGGATGTTGCCACGGAGATGCCATCTTTGATGCCTCGAGCTCCCTACCTAATGCACCGACCAGTCTCAACCCTCAAGTGCCTTAACACCACTCTATGGCTCCCCTCAGCACAAAAAACCGCTCCACCGCACGCTCGTCTCGCTATACCCGCGACATAGCATGATAACTCTAGCTCCATCTTGACCTTTTAAGCCAATCCCTTCGTGTCATCTTCCTCTCCATTTAGTCTACTGTAGTGGCCAGAACACCGTTGTCATGCTCAACTCTGGTGGATGTGCTCCACCACCCGTTGTTCTATTCCCATCAGCCTGTCGATCTTTGCATTCGACACTTCTAGATGTATTTCCACACTATCAAATTTATATTTCTCACAGTGCCAAACTAGGTGTTAGACCATGTAGCTAGGTTAGGATATTTTGGTGATGAATAATTGACAATGGTTAATTTGTTATGATGAATATTTAGTGATTTTATTTAACGATGTTATGCGAGGTGTGTGGTGCGTGCACGAACTGATGTTGGTCAAGTTGAGACGAACTTGTGCCGGAAAAATGTTCTTTGGTCTTTGCATGTGCAGGTTGAGCATGGAGGCGATCATGGTCGGTGACGAGGTGGACCGGAACTAGGATGGGGAGATCCGAGGTTCAGACAGTCAAGGAGGTCACGAGATGATCGGGCTCATGTTGGGGCTCCATGCATCGATCTATGTCTAGGTATTTTTGTTGCTTACATCCATGAATTAGTTTTAATTAAAAATTGATTAGAAGATTGAACAAAAAACATGCACGTTACAACTCGTTATCTAGTCGCTCAGTAACTGCTACAGTGTTGCTACAGTATCGCTACAATACTTTGCTACGGTACCGTGCTACAGTAAAATCAGAAAAAATTCTGTTTTTTTATTTCTGATTTTGCAGATTAAACAATTAAAAAGGCAAAAAAATTGAAAAAAATTTCCGCTGTGCGCTGCAATCATTCACCCCCCTCTGATTGCTATCAACGATCTTACAAGTGGTATCAGAGCAGGTTTATTTTTCTAATTGATCTTAACCGGTGATTAGAAAACATGTCGACGGATAGGTATTCCACAAAACCTTGTATTTTTGATGGTGTTGATTTTCAGTATTGGAAAGCGAAGATGGAGGCATATATTCAAGCTCAAGGCTTTGCAATATGGGAGAAGGTCTACAAGCCTTATCAAGTGCCCCGAGAACGATGCTGTGTCAGCAGCAAATGTAACACAAGTGGAGGCAAATAGCATGGCAAGGAACCTGATAATTCAAGGACTAGGAAGAAGTGATTTTGATCGTGTTGTGCATCTTAAATCCGCATAAGAGGTATGGAAAGCACTATGTGATTATCATGAGGGTTCATCTACTATTAAAGATGTACTTCAAGATATGTACAAAAAAGATTACATGTGTTTTGAGATGAAACCTGGTGAATCAATAGATGATCTCTTTGCTCGCTTTAATAAAATTCTTAGTAACCTACGTGCGGTTAATGTTACTTATACTGATGCTGAAAATGCACGTCAATTACTTGGAGCATTAGATATGTCTATATGGGAGATGAAGGTTACATCCGTTAGAGAATCTACTGTCATGAGTACACTTACATTAGATGTACTTTATTCTAAATTGAAAACTCATGAATTAGATGTTTTTGCTAGAAAAATAATGGTAATAAATCAAATGCTTTAGCTTCACAATCTAGCAAGTTTAATGGTGATAATTCTTTTACTAGCTATGCTTTGTCTTCACTAACCGATGAACAGCTAGAGCAACTCCCGGAAGATGATTTGGCACTCCTCTCTACACGTTTCACAAGAGCTTTGCAGAATGTGAGATCAAGAAAGAGAGAAAATTTTGGTCCTTAAAGGTGCTATGAGTGTGGTGATCTCAATCATATTCGTCCCAAATGTCCAAAGTTTCTAGCAAGATTTGCAAGGGGAGAGAATGAGAAGGAAGAAGAGATGGAGAAAGAATAAAAAGAATAAAAAGAAGGGTTATATGAATCGCAAGGTGGTGCATTGTGTTCTTTCGGCTCTTGAGCAAATTAATTTGAGTGATGTGGACACGGACAGCGAGGATGATACTCCCAAAGGCAAGAAAGATTTAATTAGGTTGTGTCTAATGGCAAGTAGCAAAAGTTCCATCGACAATGATGGTCTTGACAGCGACAACTACAATGAGGTAGAACCTTCTTATGATGATTTAGCTAAAGCTGTTGCTAAACTTGGTATTTTGCTAGAAAAGAAAGATAAAAAGATTAAGAAATATGATACTTTGATTGAATCTCTAAATTCTGAAATTGCAAGACTTAGAGTTTTAATTCCTGATGATGAATCTTGTGAGTCTTGTCAAATTTTACATTCTGAGTTAGAGAATGCTAGGTCACTTTGTTAGTGATATGCCCTAGAGGCAACATGGAGATGTTGTATATCACATACTATGTTTATGATACATTACTTTGTTCCTTGAAATAGACATTATCATTATTGATCAATGAGTATGTGACTTATTCATGAGACTCTTAATGCCAAAATGTTGCTATTTCTAAATGATCTCTGATCCTATATCATATGAGGAACAAATATGATTCAAAGATCAGCATATGTATTGATTGATGATCATGTCTCATGGATCATGGTATGGTGATACCAAATCAATAATATGGACATGTGTTAGTGAACATATGTTGGATAGACCCGCCATGAGACACTGCAGAGATTCCATGTGTCATCAGTTAGTCTCAAGTAGTGTTTATGTAGAATCCTTAGACTTGAGATCATCATGGTTCCCAACATGCGTAGTAGCTTATTTTGGGACTACTAAACACTGCTCCGTAACTGGGTAGTCATAAAAGTAGTCTTCGGGTTTGCCATGAAACATGTAGTAGGATGTGAATGATCAAGATAGAATTTACCCCTCCTTATGGGAGAGATATCTCTGGCCCCTCGATGTAATGGATTATGAAAGTGCATGGCCATGCCAAGGTGATTGAGGAGTCAATCATAGGTTTATAATCCATCACGGAATCGAGAGAGTGGTTGAGCTATTAAGAGGATGACACAGGTCTCGCCTTGAGCTCAATCTATATCGTGAGGCAAAGGGATTCGTACATGAGAACATTACAGGTTCAGCCGATATGATCTTTACGTATACTTTGGGGTTAATATGTCTTACTAGAGGCCGCTATTAACAGGGTGACCGGAAAGGCGTTTCCGGGTCGCGACCAAGTATACGTGAACCTACAGGGTCGCACGCTTAACGGGTTGGAACACTAATTCGAATATGATTCGGATGTGGGCTCAATTCGAATAGAGATCCGAATAGACTCCTATTGGGCCTTCGTCCTCAAGGCCCAAGTGAGGAGGTCTATATATATGGAGGCGAGGGGCTGAGGGGTACATGCATCTATTAACCTCTAGAATAACCCTAGCCGCCACCTCCCGAGCCAAACCCTAGTCGCTCACGAGTGCTAGTACACTCGCGATCGACGTTCCAGCCCCGGACGTGTGGATACCGGTGGAGGCGCTGCTCGTTGCGGCATTGATTGGCATCAACAACCTACAGATTGTATCTGCTCGTGGTGTGGTTAATCGCATAGAGGAGACGATCTGTTCGGGACGATCGGCTAATTCCACTACTACCTCGACGCGCGTGGTTGGATCGGCTTCTCCAACTCTTCTTCCGCTGCGCTGCGCGTCTAGTGGTAACGATCCATGATCCCTCCTTAACATGATGTCCTTGTGTGCGTGGTAGAAAATTTTGTTTTATGCTTTCGTAGCCTACACGCAATCCTTCAGTGGATGCGGTAACGCAGAGGAGGGGCAGTGGCCCGGATGCGAGGGGAGAAGTGAAGAGCAGTCGGTGATGGTGATGGCAGAAGGAATCGGAGGAAGGTAGACTATGGTGCAATTTGGAAGGAGCACCGAACAAGTGGCCTAGCTTTTTTGTTGGATCTGTTTTTTTTTATCGTGGGTAGTCGGGAGTGGAGGCTGGAGGGGAAGAACAAATGTACGCACCACCAACTCATCTTTTTAAGTAGTAGAGATTAGCTCATTTGTTGTCTGTTTGAATTTTTGCTTTGTTGTGTAAATGTTAATAAAGAAATTTCTTTCCTACTGTCTTCTCTGTTGTTTATGTCTTCCTATTTCCATTTATCAAAAATGTGTACATTACATTGCCACAATTCAATTTGAATCAATGTGCTTCATGTTCGCTACCAGGGACAACTTTGTGGGATATATGCATGGCTACTAGTCCATTGAGAACATTCTAGACATTAGAAATTAGAGGTCTGCATCTTCATCCTGTCCAGTCTTTTGCTAAATTCTTTTTTGTTTGTTGGATTGCACTGCATCTATTATTAGTTCTCCATACTTATAAGCTTTCTTGTTTACTTTATTTTGAATATATGGAAATCATTATTTTGGTTCAGTTAACATATATCTATTAATGTTTGCATCCTGCTGGCTCTACTGCAGTAGATTGCATACAGAAAAGAGAAAACATATAGTTGAAGTAGGACCTAGCTCCAAGGCTTCTGATGTGACCATGCCACAAACGCATACGACCATAGCCCCCAAGATTGAATAGAAGGTGAATTCATTCTTTAGCTTCAATTTATTTTAAATTAGAATATGTTGCTACCTAGTGATGAAAATGTATATTTGTGCAGATATTCAAGAAGGATTGCATCAACACTACACGCTTGTAGTTGGGGTCCACCTAAAGAGAAGTTGACCTACACATCAAGACTAAGTCAAAGTCTTCCCCAACTCTTTCTCAAGGTCATCATGTCACTTTTGTCCAAGTCAAAGCCAAAGTTCAAGTTAGACATATTCTCAAATTCAATTCGGCTTCCAAAGACAACACTGACTTCAATATGCACAGAATTCGCATATGGACTCTGTTTGAGGTGTATAAGTACAGCATGGAAAGTTTATCTCGTCCTCTTTCCAATGGATCTTGCCTCAACTCCAAATTCCTTCTGAGTGAGTCACAATCGCTGAAACAAGTCAGGACTGATTCTAAATCTGAGTCAAAAGATACTGCACCACCTCTAATTAGGCCCATGGGCCTTGTACCTCCTATGGTTGCATGCCCACCTCCTTGGACACCACCCCTACCCATCTTTCCCTTATAAATATCCCTAGGTACCTCTTTCTTCCTCAGGTTTTGTTTAGATCAGTTTAGCCCCTTGTATATAAACTCCACGTTGTCTCCTGTGTTAATTAGACCAACAGATCCGTGTTACAAAACCTCAACTATCCTTGTGTGACTTTTGTATCTAGCAATTTTCATATTACTTTTTACTTGAATTCTTGCTTGTTCTTCGATTTCTTGCAGGAATTAATCTTCATGATTAGGTCAACCGTTATTCTCGGTGAGGTTGATAATGATAAGAGTGTGGTGTAGCGATTGTTGGATTGCTTGATCGTGTTTTGGTCAAGTAGCCTTGTCATCAATATCATTCTCTACCAATCGAATTATCATCCATCAAAAGATCGGGACCAATCCTACATTAGTGGTATTAGAGCATAGATTGCCTGGTGAGATTTTTGTTTTAGATTTTTTTATACCTATAATCAGAAAATTGCCCTACAAAAAGAGTTAGTTTCCACTATCCAAACCTTGTTATGCTTTTTAATCTGTTAGTTTCAATTTGCAAAATTGAATTTGCATTAGTTTTAGCTTTGTTTTGTTGCTACTTATATCTTTGGTCCCATAAAATTAAAAAAATCCCACATCCAAAACCATCAAGAACACACAAACCCTAATTCTTAAATTCTGCTAGAAGACTCCCTCTTCTGCATCCGCCACAAGAAAGGCCATAACTTTTGATTCCGTGATTCTTTTTCAGTGAAACCACATCCATTAGACTCATAACTTCATTATCCATCTGGCTATAAAATTTAACGTCATTCTAGTAAGATAGTTGAGAGATATCTACGGTGAAAGTTGATCTAAATTTCTGGTTTGAATCTGCAACAGTCAGCAGTTGTGATTTTTGTGCGAATTTTTTAGTCAATATTCAGACCATGGCCCCAAAGTAACATTGTAGAAAAATCTGTTAGCAAACAAAGAAAAAAAAGAATTATTGAAAAATAAGCATCTGACAAAAAGTTACAGCCAAAATACTAACGTATTGTCCAGTGGACAGAGATCTTTAGTTTTGAAATTTGGGTCAATCCTTTTGCTTTTCAATTCCATATTGCATTCTAATGAATTATCTTGTGTCTACCACTCCTATATATTGTTATAACTTGTTTTGGCCTACTGCCATCCTTGGTTAATTAGCAACATAGGCTAAGTGATAGATACGAACTATAATTCAATTCTATGTAATTTTTGAATTAATTGATTATTCTCCATTGCTACATATCTATAGCCTTTCAAGCTACACCTACAACTAATTGTTATGGGTCTTGACGTACTGGCAATCGCTATTCTAATCACTTGAGTCATATTATTATGAACTAGCTACTAGTTGCACCACCTATTTTGCATTGGTAAGAACTCGTAAGAGCTTGGTAAGAGTTTGAGAGGTGTATGATTTGTCAAGTCTACCTCCTAGTACTTGATAGGGAAACTAATATCTTTCTTGTGAATTTCTCATTTGCTACTAACAATGGCAGGAACACACGTATCTAGGCAAGGATGAAGAGCAATCTTCAGAGCTTGAGGGTGCAGGGCCCCTCACTCCTCATACAAGAATGCTTGTGCAACACTTTGATCATGTGGTCAATAAGAAAATTGAGGACATCTACAATGTATTGGATCTGATCAACAACACCTTTACCATGATCAACACCCGTGTTGAGCACCTCGATACGAAACGTGAGGGTTCCGATGATCGTGATCGCCGTCAACTCCACCACAATTGATAAGGTATGGGTAGAGTTCAGTGAGAGGTATGTGATGATGATGCATTACTAAAGTCAAGTTTACAATTCCTCCATTCACTAGTAGATATGACTTTGAATCTTATCATGATTAGGAATTACAATTAGATAAAAAAATTTGCATGCCATGATTTTCCTGATAATAAAAGAGTTAAGGCTACTACTAGTGAATTCATTAATTTTGCATCAATTTAATGGAGGGAATATTGTAGACAACACCATGCACCTAAAACTTGGGATGACATGAAATGAAACAAGGTAGTAGAATTGTAAGAAAATACTATCATGAATTGAAAACTCATTTGTTGCGTTGTGGTTTAGAGGAACATGTTGAAGCTACAGAGAATAGATTCTTATATGGACTTAATCAAGAAATCTAGAATCTTCTTGTTCACAAAGAATATACTTTTATCTCTCATTTGTTTATACTTGCTTGTAAAATTAAAAGTTAGATTGATAAAGAATTGAGAATGCTTGATGATAGGAAGCATGAGAATAAGCCTATGTTTGTGCCTTTTTCTATGACTAACAACTTGCAGAAAGTTGAGAACCATGCTGAAGAAGAGAATGAGCTGATTAAGTCACCGACTCCATTGCTTGAGAAGGAAAATGAGGGGATGGATGCATGTACACCATCTGAGGAGTGCCAAAAAGGTAAAGATAATGGTGCTATCATCTCTCAAAGTGAGTATGCAGAACCACAGTTGTCCACTGTTCATGCTACTTTAGAACAAATATTAGTGGAAAACAATTTTGATATGCAAATGTTTCAAGTAGAGAATTCAAACTGCATTAAGTTGAGTATTGAGAATGAGTTGTGCGCTAAATCTTTACATAAATCTTTGGCACAACCAGAAATTAAACATGATTCTTTTGTTTTAATTCCAAATTCATGTAGTGAAATAAATACTTTTGATTCTGTCAATGTGCAATTGATCCAGGCTAGAGATGAGCTGAATTAGATTTCTTCTTTGAACACTTAAGGTTATATTGAGATCGATCGTCCTTATGAACTGAGTTATTTAGAGAAGTTATTTGAGATTCCTAATTCACTTTCATTATTTCATAATAAAGTTTACCTAATAGGTGAGTATGATGAAAAGGGAAATTATATGGTTTATAGAATTTGTATAACTTTAGAACTAAAAGGTTCAACTTTGGAAAGGAGCACTCTCATGTAGAGGAAAACTAATGGCACTAACCTTAATATTTCTAGTTTAGCTAGTGCTATTTGTGAGCTACAGGAAAGCTTTCAAGAAGGGGAGCATTGTGGGCTACTTCCATACACCACAACTATTGCTTCATTTGTGTCGAAAGAGAATTTGCCTCTCATTGAGATCATCAATATCAAGGAAGACGTCTTTAAAATTTATTTTGATTCAGTTAATTACTTAGATAGATTTGTTACACCTATGAATTTATCTACTGTCCTGCAAAGTATTATTGATAAAGATCATTTCAAATTATTG
The DNA here is from genome assembly GCA_017311315.1 of Dendrocalamus latiflorus. Lineage (NCBI taxonomy): Eukaryota > Viridiplantae > Streptophyta > Magnoliopsida > Poales > Poaceae > Dendrocalamus > Dendrocalamus latiflorus. Next base: position 15,327,972 of record CM029668.1, read on the forward strand.
TTTAAAAGAAAGCATATCGAATACAAAGTCAATTTGATGAGAGAATATGATGAGAATGAATTTTATGTGTCTCATGTTTGCATTGAAAGATCTATAGTGCTGCCCTACACTTGTTCTCATGTGAATAGGTCACCATCCAATACCCTATTTCCTAAAGAAGGGGAGCGGGACGAGGCACATACATACATTGTTCTAACACAACCAGTGAAAATACTTTTAATCAGATACACTCGTTTCAAATAGGTTTTATTTTATTTGATAAAGAACTTGTGATATTACATAATGAGAGTTCATTGCATCCTTTGTCATGTACTGAGATTTATGATGAAGATCATGCTATACATGAGGCTACACATCTATTAAAATCGAGGACGATTTTGTGTCAAGAAGAGGAGGATGATGTGACCATGCCACAAATGCATATGACCATAGCTCCTAAGAATGAACAAAACGTGAATTCATTTTTTCAACTTCAATTTATTTTAAATAAAAATATGATATTACCTAATGATGAAAATGTATATTTGTGCAGATATACAAGGAGAATTACATCAATACTATGCACTCGTAGTTGTGGACCACCCAAAGGGAAGCCGACCTGCACATCAAGACTAAGTCAAAGACTTTCCCAACTCTTTCTCAAGGTCATTACGTCACTTTTGTCAATGCCAAAGTTCAAGTTAGACACATTCTGGAATCCAATTTGGCCTTCGGAGATAGCACTGACTTCAAACATGAATAGAACTTGTATACGAACTCTGTTTGAAGTGTATGAGCACAACATGAAAAGCTTATCTCGTTTTCTTTTCAATGGATCTGGCCCTATCTCCAAATTCCTTCTAAGCATGCTGTAGTTGCCAAAACAAGTCATGGCTGATTCTAAATCTGAGTCAAAAAGTGCTACGTCACCTCCACTTGGGTCTATGGGCTTGTACTTTTTAGGGTTGTGTGCCCGCCTCTCTGGCAACCACCCCCTGCCCCTCTTTCCTTTATAAATAGCCCTAGGTACCTCTTTTTTCCCCAGGTTTTGTTTAGATCAGTTTAGCCCCATGTGTGCAAACTCCACGTTGTTTCTTGTATAGATTAGACCAACAGATTCATGTTACAGAATCTCAACTATTCTTGTGTGACTTTTATACCTAACAATTTTTAGATTACTCTTTACTTGAATTCTTACTTGTTCTTCGATTGTTTGTAGGAATTGATCTTCGTGATCAGATCAATCGTCGTTCTTGGCGAGATTGATAATGACAAGAGCATGGTGCAGCGATTGTTGGACAGCTTAATCATGTTTCGGTCAAATAGCCTCATTGTTAATGTCATTCTCTACCAATCGAATTATTATCCACTGGAACATTGGGACCAATCGTACATCAGCTTCATCTCCTAAATACCAATTCCCCTCATTGTTTTATTTGTTGTAGCCTGGAGGTTCTATCATCAGTACTTAACTACAATTTTGCCATTGCTTGTTTCTGGTGTGTATGCAAGAAGCAAACTTTTTTTTGTATATTATGTGTGCAGAAATCGCTTATTTCTGGTCTATTTGAGGGCATTTTTTTATGTTTGGAATTAAAAATTTAGACTCACAAATGTTTGTGATCCTATGGGAGTTAGATCTGCACAAATCGTGGATCATCTTGTTAGGATGATCTCAGGGCTTTGGCCCAACGGCCAAAGCCCACCCCTTGACCGCGCCCTGATCGGGGGCGCCCAGCCCGTTTGGCTGGTGGGCCCCTGTCGCCAGCGCTATAAATACAGAGGTGGGGGCCGGGCGGCACGCATCACGAAGTTGACCGTGCCGCCGCCACCCCACCGACAAAACCCTAAGACCGATCTAAGAAGGGGGCGCTGAAGCGACGGGAAGTACCATCGCCGTTCAACGCCGCCGCCAAGGAGGTCGCCGCCGCCCGGGACACGCCGCCGCCGAGGAGCCCTGCACCTCTTCCCCGACCGTCGCTGCCCGTGCGCAGACTTCACCGAGCGTCCGGCGAGATGGCCACCTCCTCCTCCTCTACATCCGAAGGTCGGTACCCCTCTCTCCCTCTCGGTTTTACTTCAAGAACACGAACCCTAAAGATGAACACCTCTAGATCTAACCTAGGAGATCCTAAAAGCAACCTAACAATGGTATCAGAGCACCCTAGTTTTAGATCTAGACGGAGAAAAGAAAAGAGATCCCCCCTAGCCCTAGAACACCGACCGCAGTCGGTTGACCGACGTGCGGAAAAGAAAAGAAAGAAAGAACGGAGAAGGGGAACGGGGCAAAACCCTAACCCTAGATCTGAAAAGAGGCTTACCTGGCCGTCGTCGCCGGGCCGTCGTCGTCGCTGGCGTGCGGGAGATCGGCTGAGCCTTGGGCTCGCCGGCGCTCCGCGTACGGGCCGCCGTCGACGCGCGGGACAGGGCGCCAACACGGAGCCGCTCGACGGCGGCGCGCTCCCTCTCAGGGGAGCGCGCACGCCGGCGAGAGGGCCCGCGGTGGCGCCGTCTTTTTCCATCTCCGGCGGCGTGGATGAAATCGCCGCCGCCGCCGCTTCCGCTCGCTCGGGTGCGGAGAGAGAGAGAGGAGAGAACAGAATGGGTTAGGGTTAGGGTTTTCCGCCGCGCCGCGGCGGTTTTGTTCCGCCGAGATCGCCGCTGCGCCGTTGGATGGCGTGGACGGCTTGCGATCGCGCCGATGGCGTCGGGCTTCTTTTGGCCCAGGCGGGGAGGCGCTTTCGCGGCCCAGGCCCAGGTTGCGGCCTGGGCGCGGGGAGCACAGCGCGCGTGAGCGCGTTCGGCCGAGTGAGGCGCGGGCGAGCGCGGGCCGTGGCGCGCGCGTGGGAGCCAGCCGAGCGCGGTGCCGAGTAGGCCGGCTGGGCTGAGACCGCTGCGGCGCGAGAGAGGCCGCTGAGGCCGCGGGCGGGCAGGCCGAGCGGGCCGCCGCGGGCGCGCGTGCGCGCGCGTGAGGCGCTGGGCTGAACGGCCGCCGTGGGCCGCTGCTGAGCAGGCCGTGGCCGAAAGAAATGGGCTAAAATTGGCCTTTTGCACAAAAATTTTGATTTAATTGATTTCCAGAAGCATTTGTGAATGAATTTAATTGAAATTTGATCCAAAATCTCTGTAAATTTTTGCACCAACGTGTTAATTTTTCAGAGATTAATTTTTTTACAGTATAATGCTTCTGAATGATTGAATTATTTTGAATAATTACAGTTTCCGCTGCAAAAGTTAATGTTAAATTGATTTTCATTATTAAATTCGAAAAAAACGGGAGAATTTAATTTTGAAAAAATAGATTGAAATTCCAGAGATTTATGATACTGTTATTTACTGACCAACGTTGTTAATATCAGTATTATAAATTTTTCAATGTTGATTTCATGCATTATTTCTATTTCTGCCCAACGGTGATGTAGATTTAATGTATGATAAAATTGATTTAAATTGTATGTCGTATTTTTGACCAACGTTGGAAATAAGGCATATAATTTTGATGTTACGTTCTCACTGTATTTGAAATATTTTTCAGGAGGATACAACTTAATGAGTTGTATTAGAGAAATCCCCACTCTCAAAGGTGATAATTATGGAGAGTGGAAGAAAAAGTTAGATTTAGCTTTTATCTTGGCTGAGGTGGACTGGGTCCTCACTACAGCACGTCCCACTGAGCCTTTGGCGCCAGTGAGGGAACAGAATGAGGATGACACTGCATGGCAGAAAAGACAGAGGGATCATGCTCCCTTACAGATGTCTTATGATCTTGATCATAAGAAATGGACCACAGCCAATAAGAAATGTATGGCTGTGATAAAGAACACAATTGAGCCTGCTATTCTGGGCTCAATTGCAGAGTGTGACACTGTCACTGAATACCTTGACAAAATAAAGAGTCAGTTCACTGGCTCTTCAAAGACTTATGCTACACAGCTGATTAAGCAGCTGGTAACAGAGAGGTATTCTGGCGGTGGCAATGGCATAAGAGAGCACATTATTAGAATGAGCAACTTGGCATCTAAACTTAAACCGATGGATTTGGCTCTCAAGGATGAGTTCCTTATTCATTTGGTTTTTGCTTCTTTGCCAAAAGAGTTTGACACTTTTGTTGTCAACTATAATATGCAGCCCGAAAAATGGGACATGGAAAAGTGCATAGCCATGTGCGTGCAAGAGGAGGAAAGAATCAAATCCTCACATGGTGGTGCTATAAACTTTGTGAGGGAAAACAAGAAAAAGAATTATAACAGTAACCCCTTCTCAAAGAACAAGGGCAAAGCCTCTGTACATCAGCCTCAACAGAACAAATTTGCTGTAGACAAAGACCAGTGCCTTCACTGCAAGAAGACGGGACACTACAAGAAGGATTGTCCTGACTATTTAAAGATGATAATGGCTAAGAAAGGTGAGAACATTATTACCTTTATTAATGAATGCCTGTATGTGAAATATTCGAAATCCACTTGGTGGATTGACTCAGGAGCAACTGTTCATGTTGCTAATTCTTTACAGGGATTCCGTTCGACGAGGACTACGCAAAGAAAAGAAAGATGCGTTAAAGTCGCAAATGGAGTCGAAGCTGAAGTTGAAGCCGTTGGCGATCTTTCATTAGAATTAGCTAATGGCTCCACTCTTCTACTTAGAGATGTCCTTTTTGTACCCTCTTTACAGAGGAATTTGATTAGTGTATCAAATTTGGACAAAGATGGTTATGATTGCAATTTTGGAAATGGCAAGTGCGAAATAATGTTTAATAAAGAATGTGTTGGTATTGCCATATTACAGAATGAGCTTTATTTGTTATCATTATGTGATGATGTGAATGTCGTATGCGATAATGAGAACGTTGCATGCGAGAAAGTGAATGAATCCTCGTCTACGAATGTAAACAGAAAACGAAAGAGAACTCTAGATGAGTCGTCGAAATTATGGCACTGTCGTTTAGGCCATATTTCGAGGGGGAGAATAGAAAGACTAGTAAAGAATGATATTCTTCCTCCATTAGAGTTCTCAGACTTAGAACAATGCAGAGAATGCATTAAAGGAAAATATGTAAAGAAAATAAAGAAAGACGCTAAAAGAAGCACAGGAGTTCTACAAATTATTCACACAGATATTTGTGGTCCTTTTCCTGTGAAAAGTGTGGATGGATATGACTCGTTCATAACATTCACAGATGATTACTCCCGTTATGGATATATTTATCCAATCAAAGAAAGAAATGAAGCCTTGGATAAATTCAAGATATTTAAGGCTGAAATTGAAAACCAACACGATTTAAAGATTAAGATAGTCCGATCTGATCGTGGTGGGGAGTACTACGGTCGACATACCCCTTATGGACAAGTTCCTGGACCTTTTGCGAGGTTTTTACAGGAAAATGGAATAGTAGCCCAGTATTCTATGCCGGGCGAACCTCAGCAAAATGGAGTAGCTGAAAGACGCAACCGTACCCTGATGGATATGGTGCGAAGTATGATGAGCTACTCCACACTCCCATTGAGTTTATGGATGGAGGCGTTGAAAACCGCCATTCATATTCTCAACAGAGTGCCTAGTAAGTCGGTGCCCAAAACACCGTACGAGTTGTAGACAGGAAGAGTTCCCTCACTAAAGCACTTACGTGTGTGGGGGAGTCCTGCTGAGGCTAAAGTATTTAACCCAAACCTTGGGAAACTTGATCCCAAAACAGTAAGTTGCCATTTCATTGGCTACCCTGAAAAGTCAAAAGGTTATCGTTTCTACTGTCCAGACAGATACACAAAGTTTGTAGAAACGAGACATGCTGTCTTCTTAGAGGATGAAATGATGAGGGGGAGCATGGTAGCTCGAGAGATTGACCTTGAAGAGAAGCGGGTGTTTGCGCCCACTCCGATGATTCAAGAGCCATTCTTCACACTACCTGCTGTCGCTGCACCGACGGTGCAAGACACTGTGGTGCCAGCACCTGTTATTGTTCCTTCCGTGGCACCAATGAATGAGAATGAAGAACCTGTTCTTCAGGATCATATAGAACCTATTGCCACAGATGAGGGGGAGCAACAGCAGCCTCAAATAGTAGATGTACCAAATGAGGAGGCCCCGAGGAGGTCTCAAAGAGTAAGAAGATCAGCTATTTCTGATGATTATCAGATTTATCATACAGAGGAATTTCAAATGGAGGATGATCCCACCTCATTTGAAGAAGCCATGAGAAGCGAAAATTCCTCAAAATGGCTTGAGGCCATGGAAGAGGAGATGAGGTCCATGAAGACTAATAAAGTCTGGGACTTGGAAATTATTCCTAAAGGAGCCAAAACAGTAGGCTGTAAATGGGTCTACAAGACAAAGCTTGACTCCCAAGGGAATATAGAAAGATATAAAGCGCGACTTGTGGCAAAAGGCTTTACGCAAAGAGAAGGGATTGATTACAATGAGACATTTTCTCCAGTCTCATGTAAAGATTCCTTCAGAATCATAATGGCTTTAGTGGCGCATTATGATTTAGAGTTACATCAGATGGATGTAAAGACGGCATTTCTTAATGGAGATTTGGAGGAAAATGTTTACATGGCACAACCGAAAGGTTTTGTCGTGGAAGGAAATGAAAGAATGGGATGCCGCCTAAAGAAATCAATTTATGGGTTAAAGCAAGCTTCAAGACAATGGTACTTGAAGTTTGACAGTACAATAAGAAAATTTGGGTTTAAAGAGAATGTAGAGGACAACTGTGTTTATGCAAAGTTTAAAGATGGGAAGTTTATCTTCCTAATCCTGTATGTGGATGATATCCTACTAGCTAGTAGTGATGTTAGCCTACTACTGGAAACAAAGAAGTTTTTGTCCTCAAACTTCGATATGAAAGATCTTGGTGAAGCTTCATTCGTTCTAGGGATCGAAATTCACCGAGATAGAAACAAAGGGGTATTGGGACTGTCACAAAAGGCATACATAGAGAAAGTCTTAAAGAAATTTGGTATGCATAAAAGTAGTCCATCACCTGCACCTATAGTCAAGGGCGACAGATATGGGGATTTTCAATGCCCCAGGAACCAGTATGAGATCGATCAAATGAAAGCGGTTCCATATGCTTCAGCTGTCGGAAGCTTACAGTATGCTCAAGTATGCACACGCCCTGACTTAGCATTTGTTACCGGGTTACTTGGCAGATTCCAGAGCAATCCTGGAATAGAACATTGGAAATTGATAAAGAAAGTCTTGCGTTATTTGCAAGGAACAAAAGGCCTCATGATGACATACAGAAGATCAGATTCACTCCATATAGTGGGGTATACGGATTCTGATTTTGCGGGAGATGATAGAAAGTCTACATCCGGATATGTGTTCACTCTCGCTAAAGGAGCTATATCGTGGAAAAGCTCAAAACAAACCGTCACTACATCGTCCACAATGTATGCCGAGTTTGTAGCATGTTATGAGGCTACGGGGCAGGTGAACTGGCTAAAGAAGTTCATACCCGGTTTAAAAGTGGTTGACGACATCAATAGACCACTTAAGTTGTACTGCGATAATGAACCCGCAGTAACGTATGCCCACAACAATAAGTCAAGTGGTGCTGCCAAACACATTGACATAAAGTACTATGTTGTGAAAGATAAAGTTCGGGATCAAATTATAAGTCTAGAGCATATAAGTACCGCAAAGATGTTAGCGGATCCGCTTACAAAAGGCTTACCACCCAACGTGTTCAGAGAACATGTAGCCGGCATGGGTTTAAGGGAAAGCCTATGATTCCTGGACCAAAAAGATGGCCCAAAGATTAAAGTAACTGTTTCAGAACAGAGAGGTGTATTGTAACTGTTGAATCTATCGGCGATTGACCGTGACGATGAGACATGTTCTATGCACCAATCTGTGATGGAATGTGTAAAGTCAAAAGTAATTAAAGATAAAGTATAGATTGAGATCAAGGGGGAGAATGTTAGGATGATCTCAGGGCTTTGGCCCAACGGCCAAAGCCCACCCCTTGACCGCGCCCTGATCGGGGGCGCCCAGCCCGTTTGGCTGGTGGGCCCCTGTCGCCAGCGCTATAAATACAGAGGTGGGGGCCGGGCGGCACGCATCACGAAGTTGACCGTGCCGCCGCCACCCCACCGACAAAACCCTAAGACCGATCTAAGAAGGGGGCGCTGAAGCGACGGGAAGTACCATCACCGTTCAACGCCGCCGCCAAGGAGGTCGCCGCCGCCCGGGACACGCCGCCGCCGAGGAGCCCTGCACCTCTTCCCCGACCGTCGCTGCCCGTGCGCAGACTTCACCGAGCGTCCGGCGAGATGGCCACCTCCTCCTCCTCTACATCCGAAGGTCGGTACCCCTCTCTCCCTCTCGGTTTTACTTCAAGAACACGAACCCTAAAGATGAACACCTCTAGATCTAACCTAGGAGATCCTAAAAGCAACCTAACACATCTTGCTTTCAACGGCACCAGAATTGGAAAAGGTCAATAATTTTACCAAGGTCCATATGCTATGTTGCATTGAGCTTCATGGTGAGTGATACTCAGCCTTTGATAGTAATTGCCAAGCTATTTTATGTTATATTTAAGCCTGTATAAACTTTATGTAGAACACTAACATTGTTTTGTTTCAGATGATCAAGTATATCCATATATATGTAAGAATGTCATCAGTGAATGTGTTTTGATGCCATGATACTCAGTTTACCTATAGAGTCAAGAGCCGGTGTTATAATTAATGGTTTTGCTTTCAACTTTATTTCTTATATGTTCATATGTGATGCTTCAACCAAAATTAGCTGACTAACAGAGTTATTTGTTGTGTTATCTATTTGCATGCTTAATGTTTGATCTTTTTCCTTTGAGTGTTTTACTGGACAAATTAATTTGATGATTAGTGAACATATATTTGAAGTTCATATTCATTGTGTGCTAAAATTATTGTACATTGCAAATTTGTTTTCTGCAATGTGGATTTCAGGTGCTCATAAAAGTGAGCATATCCCCCGTTTTTAAATTTGAGCTATTAACATTATGTGTATGTATATTGACATATCTTTTATGCATAAATTCATGTGATGATGGCTACTGAAATATATATAGCAAATGTGCATTTCAGTTCTTAATACCTACTAGAGTTGGGGTGATTGATAATGACATTAGGTAGATTTCTCCCTGTTTATAGCCAAATGTAAGTGATTTCTTCCAATATGTTGTTAGTTGTGATAACTCAACTCTCTTTGGTTTAATAAAACTTGGTGATATGTTATAATTCTGTGGTTGAGTTGATAAATGTCCTCCTGGTGTGAGATGCTGAAATCTTCAATGGAGTTGTCAATGCCAAGATGCTAATAAGGCGATATGGTTTAACTTGCATGTTGTTTATTTTTTATATTCTGGTTGGTATATCTAATACCTGTAGATTTTATCCCTAAGCTTACTAGAAAATAGAATAATTCAAATTTACCGCATTCATTATGTGCTTATAAGCAGTCGATACTATCGCTCATTTTTGATTTAATGATTTTCTGTTTGTAGTGGGATCTGGACAACTGCTAGCCTGCTATCCAAAGTACAGAGAAAAAATAAAACAAAGTGCGAAAAAGGATCAAAAGAAGGATCATAAGCACAATGTTACTCTCTGGCTTATTTTAGGGAGAATTGAATCCAAGAATTACCCGTTTATTATGCAAGTGTTCCTTAGTTCACTCATAACCTATGAGTGCAATGAAATACTATATGCTCACAGTTTTCTTGGTGCTCATTATTTTCAGAGAGTTGTGCCGAACTTTTGAAACATTTTGGTCTTGTACATATATTTTGACACTGTAGCTAGCTCTATATCTTCTCCTCTTCTACAGCTAGCTCTGCAAAGAAAGGTTTGCAGCCGAAGAAAATAGGACATCATGCTGCTGTGTACCATAACAAACTCCATTTGTTTTTCCATCGGAAATTGGTTGATTAGTCAGGTACTCAAGTGAATGGTTCCCCTTCTCGGATTGTTGCTGTTGTGGTGGCACATGAGTTCTTCTGTACTGTCTGAGATCCTGCTACTTGCATAGTGCTTACCTATGCACTGATAGGTTTCATGCATGCATATAATATTGGCGCTCATTATTTTCAGAGAGTTGTGTCGAACTATTGAAACATTTTGGTCTTGTACATATATTTTCGGATCTTCTCAAACTGACACTATATCTAGCTTTATATCCTTACTTGCAACTGCTGTGCATCGGCGATATCATTTATGGATAAAGATATTGTACTATCATTTTTAAATGTTTGAGGGCAGTGTAGCCTTCTATATGGTGCTATGTCATAGTCCGTAAGCTAAACCGACGGGATGACCGGGTCGATCACCGATAGCATTTAATAATATGTATTATCTTTTTTAGCGACTCTCTTGTAACGCACATGTAACTTATTAGTTTCGGAGAAAAAAAGGGTCCTGCTACACAGGGTGCGGCGTTACCGTGATCCAAAATGGGGGGAAAGCAAAAACGCTAGGGAACATGGATATTTGGGCCTTGATCTGTGGTATATGATTGTACTGTCTAGCAGCCCACTCCGCTTCTGTCAGCCCAACTGACCGGCTCGGTCGCTCGGCGGAATCCACCGCCCGCTACTGGGTGTCTCGCTCGCGGCGCGTCTGTGTGTGCAGGACTCGAAAGCCCTCCAACCCACCACCACCCACTCGCGCGGAAGACGGCGGCGGGGCTGTACGAGCAGTGGCCCGCGGCCGGCGGCGCGGCACGGGGCTGCGTTTCTCACTAGGCGGCTCGGGGTTCCTGCCAGGCGACTTCGCGGCACAGGGGGACGACGGGCGGCAAGCCGGTCGGTCGGTCGGTCGGCAGCCCTCCCTGTCCCAGCGGCCGGAGTTGTGAGTGACGAGGAGGTCGGATCCATTCTATCTTTCCCTCTGATTTACGATCCACGGGCACTCTTCGTTTTTCGAAAAGATCGTGTTAGTGAAATTTCAGGTGGGAGGGATCCTCTTGCCCCGTTGATCTCTCAAGAAATCGTTATGATTGAGATCTTGCGATTTGTTAGTGTGGATTGTGCAGCTGTGAATGACTCATGTAGTTTTGAACTTAGACATTGGTCCTATGTGTGCACCCCGACCACCAAAATCCTAGATCCGCCCATGTTCAGATACGAATGTCTTTTACCTGAAAGTAGGACTACTAATAGCACCTTAATTTGTCGGCTTCAACCCAGGATAGAGATCACGAATTAGCTAGCTAATGGACTTATTAATTAGGTTATCAATACTCTTCCTTTGTTTAATTTGTGCAGCCTAGATTGGAAGGATCCAAACATGCAAAGGGACAACGGCTATGGTGATGGATCGGCGGGCACTGCCAGCCCAACCCATGGTGGCCGTGTGAGGCACCGGAAGCGCTCCAGCGAGGTAAGTCTTTTTTCACCTATGGAGGTCTCAGATTCTTGGTGGCCTCTTTTTCCTGGATGCAGGAGTGGCGGACTTATGTTTTATTCTTTATACATTATCGGTTTTCAGGTTCCTGCTGATGTGAACAAAGCCAATGGTTCTAATTTGCTCGTGAATGACCGGAACAAGTACAAGTCGATGCTTGTCCGCACGTACTCCTCGCTATGGATGATGGCTGGATTTGTGTTTTTGATATACTTGGGCCATCTTTACATATGGGCTATGGTTGTCGTCATCCAAATCTTCATGGCAAGGGAGCTCTTTAATCTGCTTAGGAAGGTCAACGAGGACAGGCAGCTTCCAGGGTTTAGGCTGTTGAACTGGTAAGTTGCCAGTTATGCCTTTATGGTTGATACAGGGGCTGTTGAAGGTTTGCATTGGTTTAAATTGTTCTTTATATTATTTTGGTATTACAGGCATTTTTTCTTTACTGCGATGCTGTTTGCGTATGGCCGTTTCCTTAGTCGGCAGCTTGTCAACACTGTCACTTCAGATAAGTTATTGTACAAGCTTGTGAGTGGGCTCATCAAGTACCAAATGTTTATTTGCTACTTTCTCTATATAGCAGGTAATTGCAACAATTTTTCATGTGCCCAAATGATATCAATGGCAACTACATAGATAAGGTTCAACATTTTTTTACTGAATGATAAGGTTCAACATCATGAGGGCTCTTACTTCATAAACCTTAATTTTTGTCAGTTAGTTGTTTAGTTTAACGAAAGCGGTAAAGGTGCTTGTTTTACTTTCTTAGTGTGTTGAGGAGCTGTTCAGTACACAAAATGCAATAATTTTCTCTATGTCATACCTTTTTAGGTTTGTTAAGCATTTAAGTTGCAATAGCTTAAATTTGGATGTGCGAACTTGTCCATTATTGATATAGAAAATGAGGCAAATGCACTAGTGATAAAATTTGAAAATCATTTGCTTGTTGCCAATGTATCAGTCGTGTGCTGACCACTCCTGTCATCTAGGTTTTGTATGGTTTATTCTGACGCTAAAGAAAAAGGCATACAAATACCAGTTCAGTCAATATGCATGGACTCACATGATCCTTCTGATGGTATTTGCACAGTCATCATTCACTGTGGCGAATATATATGAAGGAATATTCTGGTAAAATTTCTAACTTATAGCATGTTCTTATACTTTGATCCAATAAGATAATAAACTGGTGATGCTTTTCTTGAATGATGTAGACATATTTATCAGCTGGGAACCTGAAATATTCTTTACTACCATCTCTAGTTTGTGCTTGTTAGTGGTTTTGCTCATAAATTTATTTCATGCTATGAACTTCATGACACATGCAAAACATTAGCTATGTAGTTACTAGTTTGAATTTAAAGAATGTTCATGACAAGTTATAGTAAAATGATCATGATGATGTTTTAATTCTGTACTGATTCAAAACAATAGCGAAGAAAACATCCTTTTTTGGCTATTTAACTTTCAAGTCTATATATCTGTCAACTGAATGCAACATCAGAGCAACTTTTATCAGAAAGAAATTCTGGATTATGTTCACCTATTTCTGTGCTTATTGATTTGTGTTCTACTCCATTTGTATTATTTAGTTTTCGATAGCATGCAATGAATATGTGCTTGCAGAACTAGAAGACTGGTCTTTAGTCAGTTTTGAGCCTTGACACATCCAAATGATCAATTAAGGCTGCTATGACAAGGTGCTTTTGTAGGTTTCTCCTACCAGCTTCATTAATTGCTATCAATGATGTTGCTGCATATTTCTTTGGATTCTTCTTTGGGAAAACACCCTTAATTAAGCTCTCTCCAAAAAAAACTTGGGAAGGCTTTCTAGGTGCATCAGTGGCTACCATGCTTTCTGCATTTGTGGTTAGTACATGCTTAATTTGTTTCTTAAATTACCTGCATTTGTGCATTTGATATTTCTTAAACTTGAGAGATAAGTATAGACTGGGATGATAGAACTTGGGGAAGAGACTAGATTAATTCATCTTCATTGCTTCATTGCTTGATAATAATGGATATATGATGTCCCTTTTATACGGATAACTCGACTTAACCTCTAAGAAATATCTCTATCTCTAAGGAATCTTATTTCTAATAAATGTGATATATCTATAAGATGTGAAACTCATATAATAAGAAAATTAACTATTTTTATCTCTATCCTAACTAATATGACCCCACCATGTGTGTCTGCTAAAGTACCCGTGCGTCTGCTATAGTGTGCAGGTACTGTTCACGCGTATGAATAGTGCGTGCAACCAGTATTTTGGCACATGATAACTTCTCTTCCTTTCGGTGACAGCTCGTCCTCGAGCTGTGGTGGTGGCCATGGCTGTAGCCCTAGAAGACCTCAAGTTGACGAGATACTGTGACATTTACTGGTAACTTTGAAGACTATGGTCTCCATGTACAGGTGTAATAACATTGATGACATTTGCGATCATGACGGCAGACGTGGTAGCAACAATGGCAGCGTTGTAGTAGGCTTCCATGATGCGGTTGCCGAGACAGGTTTCGGCAGGGTCATAGCGGCCTTCGGCAACATCATGACACGACATGGCACGGTCACTGCGAGCGTCGGTAGTACCACAACAGGTCACGACAACGACATGGTTGCTACGGCAGGCTTCAGTAGCAACATAGCTGCCGCGGCAGGGTGTAGCACGGTTGCGACAGGCATCGGCAGAACGAGGCTAGCACAGTATGTTCTGGCGATGCCATGGTAGTTGTTGGGAATATCGCCGCTGCCGCCTCTTGTTGCGCCTTATTTTGATTCACGATTTTCTCCAAAGTGGTACGCATGTTAAGGAAGATGTTCGCCATCCTCTTGTCGATGTTGGCCATCTTGTTGGCTCTAATCTTTATCGTGGTCAATGACTCGGCAACAGGAACCATGGTAGCAGAAGTCGTGAGAAGGGATCGACCGCTCTAATACCAAATGCGATGAACCTTAGTTCATTAGGGTAAACACTGCCGAGAGGAAGGTCAAACAGCGTCAGCTTGGTGGGATGAGAGATAAGTATAGACTGGGATGATAGAACTTGGGAAAGGGACTAGATTAATTCATCTTCATTGCTTGATGATAATAGATACATGTTATTTCTTTTATACGGATAACTCGACTTAGCCTCTAAGAAATAATTTATCTCTAAGGAAACCTATCTCTAATAGATGGAATATATTTATAAGATAAGAAATCCATATAATAAAGAAATTAACTATTCTTATATCTATCATAACTAACCTGACCCCTCTCCGCGCGTCTGCTACAGTACATGGGTACTGTTCACGCGTGTGAACCGTGCATGTGAACAATATTTTGGCATGTGACATCATCTACCTTGTGGTAACCATACATTCTGTTGAAGGGATGATGTTTTAATAAAAAAAGGTTTTGGTGGGGCTGGTTGAATAGGTGCACCAGGCTGCTACATTACTTCTAATATATACATCTCGCGAAATTATTTTACATTAATTATAACCGCATTTCACGTTGGAACAAAAAATTGTCTAGGCAATATGTTATTGAAGGCAAGTCTTGATCCTCATTGATGTACATAAACAAAAAATGTTGTATATGGGTTGGGTCTGCAGATGAGCAGAGCAGATGGGTCAGAAATTTTGATGTGAGTGGGGGACAAACTTGCCCCAATCAAGAACAATGCCTAATGACTTGAATTTGTTCCACAAACCATCCTTCACCACGACATCTTATATTACAAGCATAGGGATCTGTCTATTAAACATTCGACTATTTTTTCCTTTTAAAATAGTCAGTTTTTCAACCATCGGATGAGGATCCAACGTTGTAGATTCACCCCCAAATCCTATACAAGCAGTCCATCCCCAACCCCAACCTGATGCCTACACTCCCACCCTACCCCAACCGCCACCTCCCCACCTCCCTCATGCCGCCACCCACCTCCTCGCTGGCGTCACACTGGTGCCGTGAGGCCCACCGGCGACCATCTCCCTCTTGTTTCTTCCCGCCCGCCGCGTTCTCCTCCCCTCCTGCGGCCTTCTCCTTCCCCGCCACTTGCCTCCAACGCCCCCGCCCCACCCTTCTTCCATGTCTGCGGCAGCGGTAGCCGCCTCCTAATTGACTGTCGCTCTCATTGCCCCCGCTGCCAACTCCGCCCACCGCCCTCCCCCATGCCCGCCGCAGGCAACGCCACCGCTGCCCACCACTGTACCGCCACTGCTTCCCTCTAAATCTGGGCAATGGTGAACCCAAACCCCTAACCCAAATACGACGAACCACCACAGCTGAAGACGAAGAACCCGCCGGCCGAAGTTGGAGAAGACGGTGGGTGGTGCACGAATCTTGAAGCGGATCCGAAGGTTGGAAATTCGACTGATTTTGCCCCAAAAAATGAGTGTGGTATAGCACTTCCGTAAATGTAATGGAGCAAATTTCTTTTGACACTCAAATTCCATTTAAGCTGCATGTTTGGTACTGTATCTTAGATTTGTCTGGCACCTAAGCTAGCTAATTTCAACATATTCTAGTTCAACGGATTATAGTCAATTATATTTACTGCTGATGTCTCCGCAGCTAGCTAATTTCATGGGCCATTTCCAGTGGTTAACATGCCCAAGAAAGGTAAAGTTCCTGCTTTGTCATAGAGCAGCACTATTTTCAACAATGCTGTAACAGTGTTCCTAATGACTAATGTCTTGGTTCATCACTTTATCTATAGGATCTGTCAACTGGATGGCTTCATTGTGATCCTGGCCCCATGTTTACACCAGAAAGTTACACTTTACCAGGATGGATACCGCAATGGGTGAGCAATCAGTTTGAACTAAACTCATGATTCATGAATATTCCATAATTCACATTCCATGTCTTCTAGTCCTGTTCCCATTTGCTTTTTCTTTATCCTGTTTTTCAGTTTCCTTGGCGAGATGTTGCAATTATGCCTGTTCAGTGGCATGCCTTAGGTCTTGGCTTGTTTGCTTCAATAATAGCACCATTTGGAGGCTTTTTTGCAAGTGGCTTTAAAAGGGCTTTCAAATTCAAGGTGCTTATCTGATTAGCAGTTATCATTTGGAAAAGATATTTCAATATTGAAATCTTATTCTGGATACACTTTTCAGGACTTTGGTGACAGCATACCTGGCCATGGTGGATTTACTGATAGGATGGATTGCCAAGTAAGTAATTTGAACTTTATATATTTCTAAATATGAACAGTTTTGTTGCATTGAATTTTGGATGGATGAAATATCTCGATATACCTGCCAGTGTGTTTCTAGTGTATGCTCTGTGCTTTAATTCTGTGTCATAGTTAATTGATTTCTACTTGAGTAAACAAAAATGTTTTTTTTTGTTGGTTATTCAGCTCACTTGCAGGTTCCAAACTTAAAAACAAGCTGTCTAATTATGGATATGATTTTCTCTACATTTTGTTTTTTGAAGTCAGAATTTAATATTGAGCGTAATTGAGACTTGAGACCATAATCTTCATTTTGTTATATTGCAATTCTCAAAGGATGACATGCCTTCTTTTATCCCTGGACGTTCTAACCATACACTGAGCGATGTTCATTGATATCTTGCAGATGGTTATGGCTGTCTTTGCCTACATCTATTACCAATCGTTTGTGATGGTACAGGACTTATCTGTTGAGATGATCCTGGAGCAGGTAATTTGGACTCTGAGCTTCCATTGCATTCTTCCACATCGAAATACATCCTGGCCGTTAACTCCTTGCCTGTAATGCAGATACTAAGGAATCTCACATTCGAGGAGCAGCATGCTCTATATGAGCAGCTAGGCAAGTTACTGACAAGAGGATAATGATGCTAGCGTAGGGACGTTCTGTACAAATCCACGGGATAGTGCGCAGTGTTTTTTTAGGCCTTGTGTTAGATGTTCAGCATGTACAGCCCTAATACCCTAAAATCGAAACCAAGAATGATAATGCTGACGTTTTGTCTGCTCCAAATCGCTCTGTGATATTTTGATTATACTGCGCCATGCTCGTCTTTGTTTTCCTTCAGCTGTCATGTTTGTTGCTGCCTCGAAGCAGGCGAATTGACTAATCCCAGATTCGCTGCCATTATATTTTCCTGCAGCCCTTTTTTTTGTTAGAATGATGTTGTCTTCTGTTGTTGCTTTATGGATAAATTGAGGACTAATCTTTATACGGAAATGCTAAACAGATGTTGCATGATTTTGTTCTTTGTCTTTGCGAAATCAATCAAATTTTGACAACTGGGTCTGCTTGAGGATTGTACTTTGGCCGGCGGCTTCTTCACCGGGGAGGTCGAGCGCCCGACATGCGCTGCTGCCGGCCAAGTCTGCTCGTCGCCGCCACCGCCAAACGCTCCCTTCGCCGAGTGCCTCTCCGACAAACACGTGCTCCACTGCGTGCCCTTTTCTTGTACTCATATTAAGGAGATGCGTCGAAGCGGCTGGAACCGTCGCCTCGGCGATGGCCGTGGTGTGAGGAACGATGCTGTAGACGATGATTGTGTGGGGGAAGCTTGGGGGAGGAGGAAGAGGAGCCTGTGGTGGAGCTCCAGTGGCCTCGTCGGCGCCAGTGAGGCGCTACGTGCGCGGTGGCACGAGCAGGAATCGGGGAGGTGGCCACGGATTTGTTCGATTCCGGAGGATGGAGACGAGACCAGCTTTACATCTGGATAGGCATGTACGGGCGGTTGGATCTGCATCCGACGGCCTAAAATTCAACTGAAAAATTTTGAAGATAGTAGGTGAATGATGTATAGACAGTTCCATCTTCATATCAGTAAAAAGGATGTTCTGGAATCTGAAGCATGCTCTGTGCGAATTTTGGTCCTGTGCAGCACAGTACCAGAAGTAACCCCGGATGTATGCAATGTCATTTCTGACCCCCTCCCCGAGCTTGGGACTCCGGCCGGTTGACGCGTGCGCAGTCCCATGCCCCGACACCGCAGCACCTGAGTCATGCGGTCTGGGAGTGCATGATTCCGGCAAAACCAGCAGTAGTCTTAAGGCTGTATGTGGTCAAAAGGGTTGTCGTGGTCGAATACAGCAGTGGTTGAGCAAGGCAGTGGTCAAACAGGTAGTGGTCAAACATGGGTATGGTTGAAAGCGACGGTGGTCGAACAGGTAGTGGTTGAGCATGGGTGCGGTCGAAAACGGCGGTGATCAAAAGCGGTTGCGGTTGAAAGCGAAGATGGTCAAAAGCGGTAGCAGTCGAAAGCCGAGGTGGTCGAGGGAGGCAGTGGTCGAAGGCGACTGTGATCGAACAGCCATGGTCAGAGCGCCCCGGTTGTGCGCGACCGTGGTTGTGAGCCACAAGCAAAAGGTGGCAGCGGCGCTTTGGCTCTGGCGGTTGGGGAGTTCGGCGGTGCCCGAGCTTGGCGAAGTGGTCGACGGTGATCACCCAAGTATGGTGAAGCTCGCACGGTCATTGGCGAAGCCGGAGGCGACCTCGAGCAGCAATGATTGCTCACTGAAGTGGCGCCGAGGCTTGGGAAGAGAGAAGCACGATGCGGGGGTATCATGCGCTCCTGAACCGCATGACTCATGTGCTGTAGTGATGAGGCGCGGGACTACGCATGTGTTGATCGGGTGGAGTCCCGCGCCTAGTCCCGCGCCTGAGGAGTGACTAGAAATAGCATTGCATATAACCGAGGACTACTTCTGCTATTGCTGTGCTACACAGGGCCAAAAATGACCAAACATCTGTTCTGTGCTACTACGTTGGCTATTTTGGTATATCTGCATCATGTTTACGGAAACCAAACATACAGCCTGATTTTGTTTCCATCCCGTTTGTCCACCCTAGTGGTGTTCACCAAACCAACCAAAGCACGAAAGCAAAGCCTACAAATCCATCATGCCAACGAGTCTTGCTTAATTTATCCAATGTTATAGTAATCTTGTTTCCGTATCCGAGTTCGTATACACGTACGCGTTCTTGCCGTGAATACGAACACGCATATGAGTTGTATACGAGTCCGCGCTGCATCGTTGCCGTTTCCGCGTGAGAGTAGGAGTTCGTTTTGGTGATTGAGTCGGGTGTGTAGTTTCTTTATAAAGCCATGCATGCAGGCTTGTAACGGTGAAGCAAGGCAATGTAAGAAGTTCTGGAGAGAAATAAAGAGTAGGAAGAGGGCAATGCATTGCTTGTGATACGTGCATGCATGTTCACGTGAAGATTTGAGAGAAGCAAGAGGTGCTGTTTTTAGAGTTCACGTGAGCATCTCTGGATAGCGGAAGGTAGTGACGCAGTTTTTTCCAGGTGCAGGCAATCTCCAGAAGGTGCATCACCACGTGAAGACTTTGTCACGTTCAAAAGCAAGGCGAGTCACGTCAAAGATCCGGGAATAAATCGTAACAAGTGGTATCAGAGCATGGGTGACAAGGGGAAGGCTCAGGGTGGGTTAATCTCCCTCCAGTACCCTCTCCTGACGGTCGACAACTACCCGGTGTGGGCGATGAAGATGAAGGCGAACATGCGCGTCCAGGGAGTCTAGTGCGCAGTTGATCCGAAAGGGAAGGACAAGGAGGTGGACGACAAGGTAGATCAAGTGGTTTTGGCCCTCATCTACCAGGCGGTGCCAGACGCGATGATGCATCAACTCATCGCAAGGAGACGGCACGGGAAGCGTGAGAGGCGCTTCAGACGATGCATGAAGGAGTTGATCGTGTCAAGGAGGTGCGGCTCCAAAATTTGCATTGCGAGTTCGAGAATCTGAAGATGGAAGAAAACCAGTCGGTGGACGAGTTCGCCGGCAAGCTGAGTTCGTTGTTCAATCAAATTAACTCTCTTGGCGACAAGATGGAGGAATATGTGGCGGTGAAGAAGTACCTGCGCGTGCTTCCGGAGAAGTACATATCTGTTGTCACAACACTTATGTACTCCCCCGATCTGGACAAGAAGAAGATAGAAGAGATCACCGGATCTCTCAAGGCGCATGAGGAGTTATTGAAGGGGTTTCAATCGCGCAAGGAGCAGGGATCTCACAACGAGCAGGCGTTGCTAGTAAGGGGAGATCCGAGAGATGGTCGTGGCTCTTTATACAACCGCGGGAGGTGGCACGGTTGTGGTGGCCAGGGTGGTCGAGGCGGCAAGGGTGGCCGTGGAGACAATGCTGGCAAGGAGGTGGTGAGAGATCCTATGATTTGTCACATGTCAAGTGCTATGAATGTGGCGAATACGGGCATTACGTGATAAGATGCCGCAGCAATAAAAAGTGCTTCAACTGTAACTAGCTTGGGCACTTTGCTTTGGATTGCAAGAGCAAGAAGAAGGACGGGGAAGTGAACCTTGCCAAAGACGAAGAAGAAGATGACGGAGATCTAGTACTTCTCTTCTCATTGTTGAAAAGGAGTCGGTCATGGTGGAACTGAATGAGGAGAACGTAGTTCCAAAACTACGCACGAAGGAAGGAAGTCATGATCACACGGATCAATGGTATTTGGATAATGGAGCAAGCAACCACATGACAGGAGACCGTTCCATGTTCCACAAGCTCGACGAGAAGGTTTGGGGCAAGGTCAAGTTCGACAACGGCTCAACGGTGGAGATAAAGGGTAAAGGGACGATGATGCTGCAATGCAGGAACGGAGATAGGAAGTTGTTGACAGGAATCTATTATATACCAAGTCTATGCAACAACATACTAAGTCTCGGGCAGATGACAGAGAGAGGATGCAAGGTGGTGCTGGAGGATGAGTTCTTGAGAGTGTATGACAAG
Organism: Dendrocalamus latiflorus; assembly: GCA_017311315.1. Classification (NCBI taxonomy): domain Eukaryota; kingdom Viridiplantae; phylum Streptophyta; class Magnoliopsida; order Poales; family Poaceae; genus Dendrocalamus; species Dendrocalamus latiflorus. The sequence goes on from CM029668.1 coordinate 15,349,044, forward strand.
AACAAAAATTTGTTGATGAAGGCGAAGAGATCTCCAAATCAGTTGTACAAGATTCCTTTGAACACTTGTAAATAGGTTTGGGTGGAGAGGGGCACAGATGGACGAGGTGCAGAGGCAGCAGGAGGCAAGCCTAGTGCACAAGAAGACGTAACAAGGAAGGAGACCGAGTCGGCAAAGAAGCAAGACGAGGCAGAAGGTGCAGTGGTCGTAGCGAGCGGCTCAGGAGGTGCGCACAGGCATGCAGCCAACTCCAAACGAGCGCATGCAGGTGGAGAGAAGCGGAGCGACGGTTCGAGTGGTCGACACCGACCACATGCAGCAGGTATGGTCGTGGCGAGCAGAGGCTCAGGAGGAGCTCTCACGCGGGCAGCGGAAGGAAGTCGGAGATGGGTCCCGAGGTGGCGGGAGGAAGCACAGCGTGGAGGACAATGGTCGAAAGCAATGGCACACGATAGTGAGAGGAGGTGCTCGTGGAGGAAGCAGGAGCAGGTGCTCCAGCCCAGGCAAGCATGCAAGGAAGAAGCAGAAGTAAGAGAGAAGATCGACGTGATCAAGAAGGAAAATCAAGATTAAGGAGGTGATTGTTATAGTAATCTTGTTTCCGTATTCGAGTTCGTATACACGTACGCGTTCTTGCCGTGAATACGAATACGTATATGGGTTGTATACGAGTCTGCACTGTTGAATACATAAGCACATGTAGGTTCAATTTATTCCAAAAATAAATCATGACATCAAGCACGTAAAGTAACAGAACTATCACAGGCATAAATGATCTAGACATGTAAACCAGGCAACTATACATGAACAGATCTAATAGGGAGAACAGGACTGTGACGTACCGACGGTTCTGTTCTGATCGATTTGCCGGTGTTGACACTGCAGGCACGATGTGATTGACACGAGGTCGATGACGACGCACCGAAGCCGAACAACGAGGGAGACGAGCCAGAGCTACAGCAAGCAGTCGCGCAGAGCGCTTCCCAAAAACCTTATTCGCCCTCTCCCGGTGCAGAACTTCGAAGGCGACGGTTCCGGAGACCTGCTCTCCCGAACGACGGTGCACGCCGGCGGACGGGATGGAGTAGACTACGTGGGACGGCGCAGCACAATGGAGGAGGCAAAAACCCTAGATTGATTTTTCGCAATATTTTACATGGAGGCGGCGACTCAGTATTTATAGAGAAATCAGGATGCGTGATCAAAACGCCTGCACGTTCTCCATAACTCATAACCGAACCGGATTAGTCGCGCGTAATGTAACCGATCTGGATTTACCGCCACGCAAAACATCAAAATAAAACTGCAAAAGGAAGCTGCGTCTGCGCAAGCACCTGGAGCCGATTTTGGCGGACCATTCACGCAGGTGCCGCGCGCCCGCGCCCTTCGCCCCGCCCCGCCTGGGTACATATGCTTCTGAAATAGATTTGGGAGTATCGTCCACAAGGTACACAGTGAAATCATCACCAAAGGATTTGGTTATCCTTTGTCTCTTGCTCCTTCTAGGAGCTTCACTGTCATCCTCCTCATTGACAAGTTCATGTGTATGTTCAAAAGGTTCAGGTGGTGTGATTGAACTGGGAATTATTTCAGAGGATTGACTAGTAGTGTTATGTGTATCTTTCATTGGAAAGATATTCTCAAAGAATGTTGCATCTCGAGACTCCATAATTGTACCAACGTGCATGTCAGGTACCTCAGTTTTAACTATCAAAAATCTATATGCAATGCTATGATTAGCATATCCCAGAAAGACAAAGTCCACAGTTTTAGGTCCAAGCTTGCATTTTTTAGTTATTGGCACATTTACTTTCGCCAAGCACCCCCATGTACGCAAGTAAGAAAGTGATGGTTTTCTCCCAATCCATACCTCGTATGGTGTTTTGTCCTTATTTCTGTTAGGAACTCTATTTAATACATGATTAGAGGTTAGCAGAGCCTCCCCCCACCATGCCTTAGGTAAGCCCGCAGTGTCTAACATGGCATTCACCAAGTCAGTCAACGTGCAGTTTTTCCTTTCGGCAATCCCATTTGAGAAATACTCACACAATAAGTCAAATTCGTTTGAGAAATACTCTCCACCACGATCTGACCTAAGCCTTTTTATCTTTCTGTTTAATTAGTTTTCAACTTCTGCCTTATAGATTTTAAAATAGTCTAAAGCCTCATCTTTCGTTTTCAATAAATACACATAACAAAAACTAGTTGCATCATCAATCAATGTCATGAAATATCGTTTTCCACCCTTCGTCAACACGCCATTCATCTCAGAAAGATTTGAATGCAGGAGTTCTAGTGGTGCCAAGTTTCTCTCCTCGGCGGCCTTGTGAGGCTTACGAGGTTGCTTTGATTGCACACAACTATGACATTTAGAACCTTTGTTGATGGAAACGTTTGGAATTAAATTCATACTGGAAAGCCGAGACATTAAGCCAAATTTAATATGACATAGACGTGAGTGCCAAACGTTGGCCTCATCATCCACACTGCCACAAATATGGTTCACAGACTTATTGCAGAAATCTGAAAGGGAAAAACGGAACAAGCCTCCGCACTCATAGCCTTTACCAATAAAATATCCATGTTTAGACACGACTACTTTATTAGACTCAAACACCAACTTAAACCCGTCTCTACATAAACGGGAGCCACTAAGGAGATTCTTGTCTATAGAAGGGACATGCTGCACGTTCTTCAGCTGCACGATCTTTCCCGAAGTAAACTTCAGATCTACCGTGCCAACACCATGAACAGTAGCATGTGACCCATTCCCCATTAGGACGGAGGAATCCCGGGCGACCTGATAAGAAGAAAACAACGAAATATCTGCACACACATGTACATTAGCTCCTGTATCAATCCACCAATTTGCAGATTGACTAACTGAAAGAACAGTAGGTAAATTACCATACCCAGTCCCATCTCCAGTCTTGCCAATGGTCACGTTGACAGACTTAGAAGTCTGTCCTACAGGTGCCTTCTTTCCTTTGCGTTGTGGACACTTCTTGGCTATGTGACCAAGCTCACCGCACACAAAGCAAGCTCTATCATCCTGATTGTTGTTGTTCTTCTTCTTGAAATTGGTTGTCTATTGAGGTTTGACAAATTTCCCTTTGTTCTTGCTTGAGAGCTTCTGTACCATATTTGCACTAGACTGCCCTCCATCACCCTTAGACGCGGCGTCCTTTTCCCGAGCTTTCTCCTCAATCTCAAGAGACCCAATCAGACTCTCAACAGAGTACTCTTGTCTCTTGTGTTTGAGTGCTGTTCCAAAATTCCTCCATGAAGAAGGTAATTTCGCAATAATACATCCAGCCACAAACTTGTCGGGTAAGGCACACTTCAGGAGTTCGAGTTCCTTGGCAGTGGCCTGTATCTCATGAGCCTGATCGACTACAGAACGGTTATCAACCATCTTGTAATCATGAAATTGCTCCTTGACATACATGTCATTGCTGGCATCGTTAGCACCGTATTTGGAATTCAGTGCATCCCATAACTCCTTCGCGTCTGTCATGTGCATATACACCTCGCACAGACGGTCAGCAAGAACGCTAAGAATGCATCCAACAAAGAGAGTAGTGGCATCCTCGAATTCTTTCTGCTTTTCAGCATCAAGAACACCTTCAGGCTTGCCATTACTAACCCAGAATACATTCATAGCAGTAAGCCACAGAGTGACCTTGATCTGCCATCTCTTAAAGTGCACACCGGAGAATTTATCCGGCCTCAGTGCATCGGCAAATCCAACCATAGTAAAACCATAGTGCCTACAATAAGGTTTTTGGATTGTTGAATACATAAGCACATGTAGGTTCAATTTATTCCATAAATAAATCATGACATCAAGCACGTAAAGTAACAGAACCATCACAGGCATAAATGATCTAGACATGTAAACCAGGCAACTATACATGAACAGATCTAATAGGGAGAACAGGACTGTGACGTACCGACGGTTCTGTTCTGATCGATTTGCCGGTGTTGACACTGCAGGCACGATGTGATTGACACGAGGTCGATGACGACGCGCCGAAGCCGAACAACGAGGGAGACGAGCCAGAGCTACAGCAAGCAGTCGCGCAGAGCACTTCCCAAAAACCTTATTCGCCCTCTCCCGGTGCAGAACTTCGAAGGCGACGGTTCCGGAGACCTGCTCTCCCGAACGACGGTGCACGCCGGCGGACGGGATGGAGTAGACTACGTGGGACGGTGCAGCACAATGGAGGAGGCAAAAACCCTAGATTGATTTTTCGCAATATTTTACATGGAGGCGGCGACTCAGTATTTATAGAGAAATCAGGACGCGTGATCAAAACGCCTGCACGTTCTCCGTAACTCGTAACCGAACCGGATTAGTCGCGCGTAACGTAACCGATCCAGATTTACCGCCACGCAAAACAGCAAAATAAAACTGCAAAAGGAGCGCGCGCGTGTTCCTCTAGTTCTCTCCCATACATGCCTCAAGTGGCTAGGAATGCACCCTCCCTTTTAAGGTGATCTTCCTCTCCTAGAACTAGCAATATGGTACTAAAGTTCACATGCATGCCTCCTTTGCATGAGTGGGCCTTTGAGATTTTATTTAGGAATTATTCTTCTTATATGGGCTTGGCCCACATAATTCAACACGTGCTGCATCGTTGCCGTTTCCGCGTGAGAGTAGGAGTTCGTTTTGGTGATTGAGTCGGGTGTGTAGTCTCTTTATAAAACCATGCATGCAGGCTTGTAACGGTGAAGCAAGGCAATGTAAGAAGTTCTGGAGAGAAATAAAGAGTAGGAAGAGGGCAATGCATTGCTTGTGATACGTGCATGCATGTTCACATGAAGATTTGAGAGAAGCAAGAGGTGCTGTTTTCAGAGTTCACGTGAGCATCTCTGGACAGCGGAAGGTAGCGACGCAGTTTTTTCCAGGTGCAGGCAATCTCCAGAAGGTGCATCACCACGTGAAGACTTCGTCACGTTCAGAAGCAAGGCGAGTCACGTCAAAGATCCAGGAATAAATCGTAACATCCAACGAAAAAGTTGACTTACATAAATAAATTCGGTAAACGAAGATGGCAGAAAGAAGCAACTGATTGACGAGCCACTTCTTGATTATATACGCTTCACTATATCGTGGAGAAACCAACATTATTAATTCTTGCAAATTACATTACACGAAACCAGCTAGGTGTAGTACTAGGGAAGTCTCTTCACAACCCAAACAAGCCCTTAGCCACTTTCCTCCAAAATTTCGTGGACCATGTGATTCTCACATAAAAATCGTAGGAACTTCTCCACATAGTGAGTGAATGTTTCCTTTCCTCCAAAAATTCTTACCAAAATCATGCCATCAAGATTAGCCTTGCATATATACTCGAGCACAACATAAACTTCCCTTAGTGGTTGGTTCCACCATCCTAACTAAACTATCACCTACTCCCTGTTAATTGCTATAGGCCCTTCTTTATTCACAAATTCCTGCAGAACGCTCCCTCAGTTTCTAATGCATATCAATCTAGCATCTTGCACATTAATCATTTCACGAGTGCAAAGAACCATAATTTCCATGCTTTAAGGGGGGTAATCTCACTTAACTCCCATATGCAAACGCAGTTTCCCGTACACTATAAATACGCGTCCGACAATTCCACCCCTGCAACCAGCAACTAATGATATTTGTAATATAGTTTTGGTTGGAAAAAGTAAAAAAATTCATTTCTCGATAGCATTACGAAGTGAAAAATAGTAAAATGTCACTTCAGAGTCATATAATGGCATGTATTTGATAACAACGTTTAAAAGCAGGGGCGGACACCCTCCCTTGCCCTTTGTCACCTCACGGCTGCACTCTGTGCTTTCCTTTTTATTTTACTGGTTAAGGGTTACTCCAGTTACTGTAATTTGCACCGTAACCGGTAGCCACATGACACCACATGAGTGACAGAATTTTTTTGTATGAATATTCAATTTTTTATTCAAAATTATAGAAATATACTCGCAGCAATATTTTTTTACACAAATAGGCTCCAGTCGCCCAAGGGGGGCAACTGGAGCCAATCACCCAACGGTCAGGCGACACGCGGCCAATCCGTCAGCCGTTGGGTGAATAATTGCTGTCGCCCGAGCGTTGGGTGACTGGAGGGGGGGAGTTAAAAGGGCCGAGCGCTCGGCCACTACCGCCCACACAGAGAAGAAATCAGTCGCGTTCGTCTGAGAGAAGAAGAAAAGAGAGAAGAAGAGGAGAGGAAGGAGGGGGGAGAAGAGGAGAGGAGAGGGAGGAGAGGGAGAGGAGGAGAGGAGAGGAAGGAGGAGGGAGGAAGGAGTGGGAGGAGAGAAGAGGAAGAATTAGATCTAGGTATTTTTTTATTTGTAATATTGTATTTGTAGTATATTTTTTATTTAATGTTAGTGTTAGTAAAAATTGTAGATGTAAATATAAGTAGTTCAATTTTTAGTATAGAAAATTTAGTTAACATAGTTATAAAAATTAGCAGGCATAGAAACAGAGAGGAGAGGAAGATGCAACAATAGGTGTAGATGTAGATAGAAATATTGTATATGATTGTTATTGTTAGTAGAAAATTGTAGATATAGATAGAAATAGTTAAATTTTTGGTATACAAAATTTAGTTAAAATGTAGTTTTAAAAATTAGCAGCCGTAGAAGCGTGTAGTTGTGTATAAATTAGGGAACCTCGACGGAGGAGTCGGACTGTAAGGGTGTGTTTGGTTGGTGGAATGGGGAGGAATGGGATGTGATGATTCCAGTTTTTTGGGTTGGGATGGAACGGGATGGTTCCGTCCATGTGTTTGGTTCATAGTATGGGATGGTTCTATTTTTTGTTTAGTTAGTGGGATGGAGAAGAATGGAACTGTTCCGTCTCTTGTTTGGTTGGTGGGATGGGGATGAAAAGTAGGATATGCTAACCTGCTTGGTGAGATTACCCCTTTGACATTTATTAGAAATTTTTTCCCCTTGACATAATTTTGTTTAACTAGCACGTGATAGCACATTTAGAACTGAAATAAAGTGCATATAAATAGGTCCATTTCGTAGATAACAACTCATAGAGTTTGCATCACATTAATCAATTCATACATTACAACACTTAGCAGTCCTAATTAACCCCTTAACAGTACACAAAAGGTCCTTAACAGCACAGAATACTACATAGTAGGATAATTGTTCCAGTACACAAAAGTCTTCAAGGTGAAATGCTTTCAGTACACAAAGTCTTCAAGGTGAAATGCTTCTAATCCCAACTTCAAGGAAAATGCTTGGTAACATACCTAGTAACCCAAACCAACTTTCCTGTCAAACTTTGATCCATGAATGCCTTGGCAAGCTCAACATTCTCACACAAATAAGCATAATAATGAGAGAGATGTGCCTCATCAAAACCAGGTACAGATGCAAGACTGTCCCAAAGACCAGCTGGGATAGTTGACTCAGAAGAGGTGCCCACCTTCTCTATAGCACTAGCTATCCTCTCAAGACCCAAAGTAATTGTTGGTAGTAACATATCATCATCAACAGATGCTGGGGCAGACACTCTAGCCCTTTTACGGGGTGGTTTGGTACCTGAGGACTCACCAACACTTGCATCTGCCGCCCCATTGTTCCCAATGTTAACTTCAGTTGGAGATGCCCCACTGTCAACATCAATTGGGTCATCTACAATGTCTGTAACTTCAGTGGCAAGTGGATCACTTGTGCCTTTGGCATACTTTCCTGTAGCCAAACAATTCCCAAATATTGTAGACATGGCATGATAGTGCTCAATAGGTTTGTTTAGCATGTCAGCATCACTTTTGTTTTTCTAGCAATCATAGAAAATAGAAATCAGATTGTGTGCAACATATACAATAATTGTTGAATGTAAAATAGAACATAGATTGTTGTAATGCTTACCGGATGCTGAATGTAATTGTTGTAATGCTCTTCACATAGCAAAATAGAACAAGAATCTTCATCCCAGAGAGCCCCACTAATTTTTTTCAACCTCAGAACCTTTGCCCATACTATCCTCCATTTCTTTAGGTGATTTCTAACTTGCTCGCCAGTGACATGAATCTTGAAATGCTCACTCAATGCTTTACCACAATTATTTTGGTGCACTTTTTTAAAACCAGATGATGTCCTAGTGCCACCAGCCACTAGGTTTGACAGGAAAGAAAGCATATATGTTGACATAGCACCTGTCCAAACCATTGAACCACTGCCCCCATGGTTTACCCCAATTGTTTCCCCATGCTGTTCACTGTCCATTTCCTAACATTTCAAAGCAATATGTTACAACCAAGGTACATCACAAACAATTCATAATTATTTGAAAGAGTGCATACAGGACAATTAGAAATAGTACAAACAGGACATTGTAGCCATAATTATTCATACAGGAGACAAATTGCAAGAGTTCAAACAATTCTAATACAACAAAGGGCTACATAATTAATTCTCAAGGTAAGCTTGACGATCTGCCCACATGGTGTTAGCCAAGTTTTGCCTAAATTCAACCATTTGCCTATGATCATTGGCTGCTTGTGTGGACGAGCTAGCTGTGGAGGATACCGGGTTACTACTCCACTGAACTTCTGGCACAATAAATCTATCAATCCCTTGTGATAGAACCCAATTGTGCAGGATACAACAAGCTATAACAATATCAACTTGTACAGGAAAAGGAAAAAATGATGTGGCATCATCAAGAATTTTGAAACGCCTCTTGAGTGATCCAAAAGCACGTTCTACTGTCACACGTAGAGAGGAATGTCTAAGGTTGAATAATTCATGGGCATCTTGAACAGGATTACTCCCCCACTCATTCAAGTGGTACCACACACCGCGAAATGGAGGCAAAAACCCAGGTTTAGCTCCGTATCCAGCATCCACAAGGTAGAATTTTCCTAATATGTGAGGCAGAAATTATTGCTCAGGTGAGGTGGAAATTTAAAGCTTTAACTATAGACAAATTAATCTAGAGTGGAGCTATTACCTTGTGGGACACGTAAGCCATTCTCACGCTCTAATGCATCTGCTAAAACTGTAGCATCATGTGCAGTTCCCTCCCAACCAGCCAACACATATGTGAATCGGAGATCAAAATCTACCGCTGCCATCACATTTTGTGTAGCAAATGACTTCCTACCGCGAAAAGAAGGCTCCATGGATTTACTAACGGTTGCCCTTATGTGTGTACCATCAATGGCTCCAATACAATCCTATTTTCAAAAAATAAAAATTAGTAGCTAAATAGTTGAGCTTACATCTCTAACAAACAATTGGCAATGTCATACCTTGAAATATGGATCCCATCTTGGATTCCCTGCAATTTTGGTTGGGGTCTCCGAGGAAGGTGGCCTAATAAGTTCACTTCTAAGCTCTCCTATGGCATGGAGTACAGCTCTAAAATATCGACTAACTGTTTCAGTGGACCTATCAAAATTAGTGTGGACTAACCTATTCCTTAGGTTATGCCCTACAATATTTAGGAACATTGCAACTTGCTCTTCAACACTAACATGTATGGTATCTCCAAGCAAACCGCGACCTCTCAAAACTTCACATAAATGGAAGAAAGGAGCTCTAGTAAGCCTTAACATTTTTTGGCAAGTTGAATCATCTCTATAAATTTTCTTATTTAGATAATCAATTCTTGCTCTATCTCTTTCTTCCATTGGACCATAGGTAATACGTGTTCTTCTTTTCATTAATCTAGATCTAACATACAAAGCCACCATAGCAACAGCCACGAAAGCAGCAGCACCATAAAGCACACACTTTCTCCTTTTAGCTAGTCTCCTGTCCATCTACAATATAAATAGCACAATTGATAACATCACAATGTAACATATTTCTCATATTTCACAGATTCCACAGATTCCAAACACTACACATATTTCGCATATATATTTCTCACAAAAATACTGCACATATATTCAATCTCACCGTACCTTCACTTCACTGGAGCTTCACTTCAAGCGCCCTGCCAACCTCCTGCTTCACTTCACTGGAGAGCTCCCTGCCGCCGCCCGCGCCGGCCTCAAGCGCCGCTGGCCGCGCCCGATTTCCCGCGCCGTCGCAGCCCACGCCGACCTCCCGCGCCGGCCTCCCGCGCCGCCGACCTCCCGCGCCGGCCTCCCACGCCGACCTCCCGCGACGCCGACCTCCCGCGACGCCGCCGCCGCCCGACCTCCCGCGACGCCGCCCGCCACCGACCTCCCGCGACGCCGGCCTCCGCGCCGCCGCTCACGCGGGTCCCGCCCAGATCTAGATCTGGAGCAGGGAGGGGGAGAGAGAGGGGTGAGAGCACGGGAGGGTGACAGAACGCGCGTGAGGTTTCTGTGGGATGGATTCGTTTGGTATTTTTTGTGGGATGGCATGCTACCGAAGTTTTGAGGAATATTCTCTTAGGAGGGACCATTTGCTTCCATTCCATTCTCCCCTATTCCACCAACCAAACAGCTAGATGACCTCAAAATTGGAATGGGACCATTCCATCCCTGGGTCATCCTAGCATCCAAACACACCCTAACTTGGCGATGTGGTAGCTAAGAGGTGGCCCGCAGTAGTCCTGCCCCTGCACCTACGGTCGGTTCTTGTAAACTGTCCTCGTGGGATCGAGGTCATTGTAGACGTCGTAGCGGTACACGCGGTCGTGCTCCTAGTACGGCCCCTGCTGGTCATCGCCCCTCAGGTTCCGGAGCTCGTCGTCGCGGTATGGCTTCAGCACCGCCGGCATCTGGCTCGGTAGGTACGTGTCGTTGGCGAAGAAGACGCGGTTGTAGCGGTACTTGGAGGCGGGGTAGACCCAGGAGTTGGCAACGAAGAGACGGTGCCGCGGCTGGGGACGTTGTTGAGGGTGATGGTCTTGAGGAAGAACTCGGCAGTGTGGTTGTTCTTGACGATGATGGCGCCTGGCACGCCGAGCTTCTCCACCTCCCACTTGAACGTCACGCCGAACTTGGACTCGCCCATCGTCAGCGACGGCAGGCTCGTCAGCCACTGCTCCAGGCTCACCTCCGCGCCCACCTTGCTGCGGTTCCCATTGTTGGGGTCGACGACGGTGGAGCTGATGAGCTGGCAGGTGACACCCCTGCCGAGGAACTCGGTGATGTTGGATATTGATCTAAGGCCAAAACGGCCAGAAAAGGAAGGACGTGGGGAAATCCACGTCTCCTGATTTTCAGCGCCCTGATCGGGGGTATCTTTCCAATTCATGGTTATGGTCCCCCGTTGCAACAGCGTATATAAAGGATGGGTACCGGCCTCTCCCGTACGACGGTGTTCGCGTGAGAGTCACAAACCCTAAACAAAACCCTAAGGATCCGATCTCCTACACGCTGCTAGCAACGGGAAGGCCGTCGACCGCTGCCTCTGCAGGACTTCGCCAGCGACCCTCCGGATCCCGATCTGCACCGACTCGTCCCCACGCCTGCATCACGCAGGCACGAGGTCTTTGCTCTCATGGCGTTCATGGCAGACCGTAAGTCTCCCGATCCCTCCAATCCCTAGGTGTTCTAGTGCTGGACTAGTGGATAATGTGATGTGCATGATGATAAGGACCTAACATTTGGTATCAGAGCACCCACTAGCTTCCTAGAACCCTAGCCTCTGATGTACTCGGTTATGCTTGGGATTTAGGCTTTTCTGATGCATGTTCTTGGGCTCGGGTAGAATATTAGAAGGAGGGGAATCAAATTGCATGCGAACCCTGAGGCTTTTCCCCATTTTTTCCTGATGAAATCCCCAATTTTACCCCCCCTCGGATCTGCGGCAAATCAAGAACACGAAAAGGGGGGGGGGACTTACGCTTTTAGATCCGGCTGGCCTCGGGCCGCCGCCGTCGCCGGCGCGCCACTGCTCCGCTCGGGGGTCGCCTCCGGCCGAGCGCACGGGAGCCTCCGCTCCGCCTTCTCATGGGCGCGCCGTCGCGGGAGCTGCCGCTCCGCCCGGGGCCGCCGCCGGCGTCGCTGTAGCCGCCTGGGTGCCGCCGCTCCGCCCCGGCTGGGTCCGCTACCGCTCCGCCCAAGGAGCGCGTCGCCGCCTTGCCGCTGCCGATCCGCCTCGCGGGAGCGCCCCGCCGCCCCACGCTGCCGCTCGCCCCGTGCGCTCCGCCGCCGCTCCGCGGGAGCAGGGCCGGCCGCCGCCGCCACGCCTTTCCCATGGCGTCGCCCCTCCCGTTGGCGCTGCCTTGCGCCCCGAGCACGGGCGCCGTCGCGCCGCCCATCCTCCGCGCGGGAGCGCGCGCCGCCGTCGCCCGGCGCGGGTTGCCGTCGCTTGTGCCCGTGTTTTTCGGGTGGAGGCGGATTTTTTTGGCATCTAGGGTTAGGTTTTGGGGTGTTATCCCCTCCGCTTATGAAGTTCAACCGTTGATTTTGATCGGAGGGCTCAGATTTTTTTGGTGAGGGATGATGGGCCAGTGGAGGCCATGGGCCGCGCGCATAAGGTAGGCTGCGCGGTGGCTGAGGTCGGGCGCATTTTGGGCCGCGCACGTAAGTTTTGGCCCTATGGCGGCCACGGGCAAGGCTGGTGATGCCGCAAGGCTAGCTCACAAAAAAAAGGGGGGGAGGGCTGTTGGGTTTTTGGCGCAGCAGTGCATGATGTTATTTTTTCAGCACCTATTTCATGCATATATTTAGGTATATGAAATTGTTTATGGTGTATATTTCATGCTGATGGATTTTATTTTCAGTATATATATTTCATGTATTTATGTTTTGTCTCATGATTATTTGATGTCTCTCATGAAATTATTAACGGATAATGTTGCTAAGCTGCTGAAAATTATTATGCCATTTTCCGCTGCGTAATGTTCTGCCCCTAATTGAATGGAACCAACGGGAAATTCAATTGGAGGGCTGTATTTAGTTTTACATGCTATTACTCTTTGACCAACGTTAATTGTAATTGCATATTATCAATTATGTTTATTTTATTATGTTTAATTTTGCCATGCTATTACTCTTTGACCAACGTTAATTGTAATTGCATGCCATAAATTATGTTAAATTTTTCGCTTCTGCCCAACGGTGATGCGAAAAATTCTTATGAGCATGTTGTTAATCATACCAACGTAAGATTAACTTTTCATGCAAATTAATTATGCGCTTTGCTAATGTAAATTTTATAATTTTTCAGCTGCTTCTGTTTCCGCTCATGTTAATGCAATTGAGCCACTTAATGGTAGTAACTTTCAGAAATGGAAGTTTACACTTATGACGACTTTTCAGCTCTTGGATCTGGACTACGCGTTCAGATTCGATGAGCCTGTCGCTCCTACTGAAGGGGAGGACAATTATGATGATAAAATGAAGGAATATAAAACTAATGCTGAGAAGTGGGAGCGGTCTAACCGCGTTTCACTTGCTGTGATGAAGAACTCCATCAGTGAGGCCATAAGGGGAGCAATCCCTAAAAAGGAAAGGGTGAAGGACTATTTGTCCTCCATCGAGGATCACTTTAAGGGGTCCTCTAAAGTTTATGCTACCACACTGATGCACAGGCTCATGAACACCAAGTACAATGGTACTGGAAATGTTCGTGAGCATATTATGACCATAATCAATATCGCTGCCAGACTTAAGACAATGGACATGGCGATTTCTGATGGTTTCGTTGTCCATTACATTATGATGTCTCTTCCCAAGCAATTTGAAGCTTTCAAGGTGAACTACAACACCATTAAGGACAAGTGGACCATGAGCGAGTTGATCGCTAATGTTTCACAGGAGGAAGATAGGCTCAAAGCTGAGGGGGCTACTGATTTTGTGAATCAAGTCAGCACCTCAAATAAAGCTGGCCCCTCTAGAAATAGAGGAGGCTATAAAGGAAAGGGAAAGAAGGAGCAAGCCTACTCCCCTTATCAGAAGCAACAGAAGCCACAGCACCCACAGCACCCTAAGGCGCCTAAAAACGCTTCAGGACCTGGGAGCTCAAATGAACAGAAGAAAAGTGGTGAATGTTACTTTTGTCAGTCGAAGGACCATTTCAAAGATGATTGTCCTGGATGGCTGAAATGGCTCGCCAAGAAAGGTACTTATGAAATTACTTTTGTTGATGAAGCATTTTATGCTGATTTTCCTATAAATTCTTGGTGGATTGATTCTGGTGCTTCTGTGCACGTTACGAATTCCTTGCAGGGATTCCATATGTTGAGAAGTCTCAGAGGGGAAAGAAGCCTAAGAGTGGCTAATGGGATGGAAGCCGAAATTCAAGCTATTGGATCAGTTTCTTTAGTTTTGAATAATGGCTTTGTAATGAAACTTAATGATGTTCTTTATGTTCCCTCGATGAGAAGAAACTTAATTTCCATTTCATTATTAGATAATTATGGATATTCTTGTAATTTTGGACACGGAAAGTGTCTGATTTATTTTAATAATGATAATGTTGGTTGTGCCATCTGACACGACAAGCTTTATATGTTATCCCTGCAAGATTCTCCTATATCCATGAATGTATGTGATGTGAATAAAAAGCGCAAGCGAATTGATGAGACTTCATCGAAATTGTGGCACTGTCGTTTAGGCCACATTTCGAGGGGGAGAATTGAACGTCTCATTAAAGAAGAAATTCTCCACCCTTTAGACTTTAATGATTCGGATGATCATTGTCTTGACTGTATCAAAGGCAAGTATGTAAAGCAAATAAAGAAAGGTGCTACTCGAAGCACAGGGATTTTGGAATTAATTCATACCGACATATGTGGTCCTTTCCCTGTGACATCAGTGGATGGTTATGATTCTTTTATTACGTTCACTGATGATTACTCACGTTATGGTTATATCTATCCTATTAAAGAAAGATCGGAGGCACTTGATAAATTTAAGATATTTAAGGCTGAAGTTGAAAATTAGCACAATCTAAAGATTAAAGTAGTGCGCTCGGATCGTGGGGGAGAGTATTATGGGCGACACGCAACTTATGGGCAGATTCCTGGTCCTTTTGCCAGGTTTCTACAAGAAAATGGTATAGTTGCCCAGTACTCAATGCCTGGTGATCCCCAGCAAAATGGAGTAGCGGAAAGAAGAAACCGCACACTTATGGATATGGTTCAAAGTATGTTGAGTTACTCCACTTTGCCTGTAAAGTTATGGATGGAAGCATTAAAAACCGCTGCACATATACTCAATCGGGTTCCTAGTAAATCAGTGCCTAAAACACCTTATGAATTATGGACTGGGAGAAAACCTAGTTTGAACTACTTCCATGTGTGGGGTTGTGCAGCTGAAGCTAAAGTTTTTAATCCACAAATTGGGAAATTAGATCCCAAGACTGTGAGTTGCCATTTTATTGGCTATCCTGACAGGTCTAAAGGGTACCGATTCTATTGTCCAGATCGTACCACAAAATTTGTAGAAACAAGACACGCTGTGTTTTTGGAAAATGATGACATCAGTGGTGACTTGGAGTCTAGGAAAATTGATCTTGAGGAGAAGCGGATTTATGTTGCTTCACCGCTAATCTGACAGACTGATTTTCCCATGCCCCAAATGGTTGTGCCCACAGTTGATCCTGTAGTTGCAACTCCTGTTGCATCTCCAGTTAATTCTGTGGCTACTCCTTCTGTTGAGGGCTCTGAGCATACAAGTGCAGCACGTAATGATGAGCCCTCACAGCCCTCTGTGACAATTAATGAACAGCCTAATGAGCCTGCTAATGCACCTGTTAGGAGATCAGAACGAGTGAGGAGATCTGCTATCCCAAGTGACTATGAGGTTTACTTGAATGAAGATGATCTTGGGAAGGTAGATGATCCTAGCTCTTATAAGGAAGCTATGAAGAGTAAGGATTCTTCTAAGTGGCTAGATGCCATGAAAGATGAAATTAAGTCTATGGGCGATAATGGTGTATGGGACTTAGTAGAAATTCCTAATGGAGCCAAAACAGTGGGCTGCAAATGGGTCTACAAAACAAAACGTGACTCCAAAGGGAATGTCGAAAGGTTTAAGGCGAGACTTGTAGCGAAAGGGTTTACACAAAGAGAAGGCATTGACTATAATGAACCTTTTCGCCTGTCTCAACCAAAGATTCATTTAGAATCATAATGGCGCTCACAGCACATTTTGATTTAGAGTTGCACCAAATGGATGTTAAGACTGCATTCCTGAATGGAGACTTGTATGAGGACGTTTACATGACACAACCGGAAGGTTTTGTTGTGGAAGGCGAGGAACATTTGGGATGCAAGCTAAGGAAATCCATATATGGCCTGAAGCAAGCTTCTAGGCAATGGTACCTTAAGTTTGATGAAGTCATAAGGAAATTTGGATTTAAGGAGAATGATGTTGATAATTGTACATATGTTAAGTTCAGGGGGAGTAATTACACCTTCTTAATTCTTTATGTGGACGACATATTATTGGCCAGCAGCAGTGTGGACATGCTGCGGGAAACTAAAAGATTTCTCTCGTCCAATTTTGACATGAAAGATCTCGGTGAAGCATCTTATGTTCTTGGTATTGAAATTCACCGAGATAGGTCCAAAGGAACATTAGGTTTATCACAAAAGGCATACATTGACAGAGTACTGAAGAGATACAACATGCATAAGTGCTCTGCCTCGCCTGCTCCTATTGTTAAGGGCGATAAGTTTGGGAAATTTCAATGCCCAAAGAATGACTATGAATCTGATCAGATGAAGGCTATACCTTACGCTTCTGCTGTCAGAAGTATTATGTATGCTCAAGTATGTACACGCCCTGATTTAGCTTTTGTTACCGGGATGCTTGGCAGATATCAGTCAAATCCAGGACCGGACCACTGGAAAGCCGTTAAGAAAGTCCTGCGCTATATGAAGGCACTAAAGGTCACATGCTCACATATAGAAAATGTGATAACCTTGAGGTTGTCGGTTATTCTGATGCTGATTTTGCGGGGTGTAAAGACACTAAGAAGTCCACATCAGGTTATATTTTCACCCTCGCAGGAGCAGCAATTTCATGGAAAAGTGTAAAGCAAACACTTACTGCATCGTCAACAATGCATGCTGAATTTATGGCATGTTATGAGGCTACCGGGCAGGCTGTATGGCTTAAGAATTTTATCCCGGGATTGAGAGTGGTAGACAGCATTTCTAGACCACTCATTTTGTACTGCGACAATCAACCCGCAGTTTTCTATTCGAGTAACAACAAGTCGAGTGCAGCTGCCAAGCACATTGACATAAAGTATCATGTTGTGAAAGATAGAGTCCAGGATCAAACAATTAAGGTTGAGCATATTGGAACTAAATTTATGCTTGCGGATCCGCTCACAAAAGGCTTACCACCCAATATTTTTTGTGATCATGTTGCCGGCATGGGTTTATTGGAGAGCCTGTGATCCTGGAATAAGAGGACCATATAAAGTAACCAACTCCCATGAAGTATTATGTTATCCGATTGATATAGAATGGAGCACTATAAGTACTGTTGTCCAGCGGTATTTAATTGACTGTTGTGACACATTATTTTGGTGTGAAGTTTTATTGAGAGAGGGCTTATGACGTTTAGCCTTACGATCAAGGGGGAGAATGTTGGATATTGATCTAAGGCCAAAACGGCCAGAAAAGGAAGGACGTGGGGAAATCCACGTCTCCTGATTTTCAGCGCCCTGATCGGGGGTATCTTTCCAATTCATGGTTACGGTCCCCCGTTGCAACAGCGTATATAAAGGATGGGTACCGGCCTCTCCCGTACGACGGTGTTCGCGTGAGAGTCACAAACCCTAAACAAAACCCTAAGGATCCGATCTCCTACACGCTGCTAGCAACGGGAAGGCCGTCGACCGCTGCCTCTGCAGGACTTCGCCAGCGACCCTCCGGATCCCGATCTGCACCGACTCGTCCCCACGCCTGCATCACGCAGGCACGAGGTCTTCGCTCTCATGGCGTTCATGGCAGACCGTAAGTCTCCCGATCCCTCCAATCCCTAGGTGTTCTAGTGCTGGACTAGTGGATAATGTGATGTGCATGATGATAAGGACCTAACAGGTGATGCTATCGATGACGGTGGCGTCGAAGTCGGTGAGGTCGAGCACGTTCTTGTGCATCAGCACCACCGATCCCTTGAGCCGCGCATTCTTGTTCCCCGTCAGCTCGCCGATGATACCACCCAACATCTTGCCGCTAAGTAGGTAGCAACTACTGCTCTCGTAGTGGTGGTGCTAGCGGTGCTTTTGCAGGTTTATCTAAACTAATAAACCACCAGTTAAAATTATTCTACATCCACCCAACAATTACCTGCTTCACAGTCATGACCTTAACTACGTCCACACCACAATATGCACCCAGAAATACACCATCCTAAAAACGTCCGTACCAGATTAACTCTTCTCCATTCTCTCTCCTTACTCAACCATATCCGACGGTCATCCTTCAATGGATCTGACCCTTCGCCCTCCCTCTCCAACTCCCACAATCCCCTGCCCTGCTCCCGCTCCTCCCCCCCGTCGCCGCTCTCTCCCTCTCCCGCTTCCCTCCCTTCCCCCTCCTCGCAGCCGCCTTCGCCGCAGGGTTCGCCTCCTCCCCCGCGCCTCCCCCTCCTCCTCCGCTCCCTCCGCCTCCCCCACGCCTCCCCCTCCTCCCCCGCGCCTCCCCTCCCTCCGCCTCCCCCCATCCTCCACCGCGCCTCCCCTCCCTCCGCCTCCCCCATCCTCCACCGCGCCTCCCCTCCCTCCGCCTCCTCCTCCCCCACCCCCTGCGCCGCCGCCTCCTCCTCCTCCTCCCCACCCCACCCCGTGCCGCCGTCTTCTCCTCCCCACACCACCCCGCGCCCGCTTCTTCTCCGCCTCCGGCCGACCACCGCCACTTCCGCCGCCGTCCCCTCCTCAAGCGGTCCCAGGCCGATTCCGTGCGGCAAGAGCAGCGCCTCAGCACCCCGCAGTTTCCCCCACCGTCGGCCGAAGCTCTCCGCCGCCCAAGCCTCTCCGCCACGGTCGCCTCTCCCGCACCGCCGCCTGCGCCCGTCGCCGGCTCGTCTCCGCCACCCTCCGGCCAGCTCGGCTGCTCAGGTATGTTCCTGGAGCGGTACTTGTGCTCACGCACACCTTCCCTCTTACCCTCCCTCCTCCGGTCGCCGGCGCCCCATCTCCTCCCCACCGTCGGCCGCCTAGCACCAAACAGTGATGCTGTGAACTGCCAATATTGTGCAGGTATGTACAGTTGTACATAGGCATCCTTTTTCTCTTTACATATGCATCAATATAGCCCTCAAATTTTTGTGTTTATTATGTATGCCATATTTATTTTTGTGGTGTCTTATATATGTCATGTGATCAATGTTTTTTCATCATTTGTTAGCAATTTCCTAGGTAATCAATCATTAAGTATTAACTTTTGCCCTTTACTTTTGATTATTGATGCTAGAAGTTATATTGGGACTCATTGCAGTTTTTGGCACTCAGCTAATATTCTCTTATTGTTTGCAGCCTTAGTATTAGGTAGCAGTTTGGCATTGCTGTGCTGAACTGCGATGCACTGCATAGGGCTGTGGAATGATGTTTAACTGATTGTTTGTTCAGGCTTTTACAGTTAAGATTTGAAGAAATGAATGAATGAACTTGGTAAACCCAGGATTTACATTTGCTATTTTTTGGGCAGATCACGGAGTATCTTGAGCAGAGATGCTATAAGGAACTGAGACATGAGAATTTCACATTGGCCAAAGTTGTGCCATGCATCTATAGGAAACTTCTGTGTTCATGCAAGGAGCATATGTAAGTGTAAAGGTTCTGTTCTGCCAGTGATGCATCCACAACCAATCTTAGTTACTATACTGATCGTATTGTTCTTTATTCAGACCATTGCTGGCCACAAGCACATTGAGCCTTGTTCGCACTCTTCTTGATCAGAAATCAAATGATGATTTGCGGGTCCTGGGTTGTCTAATGCTTGTCGACTTTCTCAACAGCCAGGTTATTGACGTAACATGCAACAATTTGCATTCACTGTATTTGCTATCTGTTTAATTTTTATTAGGTATTTATGTAGGTTGACAGCACACATATGTTTAATTTAGAAGGCCTCATACCAAAACTTTGCCAAATTGGTCAAGAACTAAGGGAAGATGACAAAGGGCTTCGTCTTCGATCTGCTGCACTTCAAGCTCTAGCTTATATGGTAAGACAGTTTTCTTAGTAAATTGCTCTGATGATAAGGATAAGGGAGTCTTATGTGGTGCCAGCCATTTAAGGGCTTATTTCACAATTTTGTTAGACCAGGAATAATGATTCAGAACAAATGAACAAACTACTATTTCCATCTATGACACAATTTCATGTGCTTCATAAATCTGAACTTTTTTATGTTGACTATATTGGTACAACCTTTAAGGTTTCTAACAGATAATCATATATCATTATATTGAGGCTCTATATTCATCTTTCACTTGCAAGGGAAGAATATATCATATATTATTATATTGAGGCTCTGTATTCATCTTTCACTTGCAAGGGAAGAATTTATGCATCTTTCTTGCATTGTGCTGATATGATGTCATTCTATTTTGTGCCATAATATTGAACTTTTTGAGCAAATTACAAAAGGAAAGGAAAACTTTCATGGTTGCTTCGCATTACCAATTCTTCCCTGCAAGTACTATTATTAGAACAGTATAGTGATTAAGTTGGGAAAATTTAATCTTTTACCCTAATCTGACTCTTTCACCACTTCTAATTAGGTCCAATACATGGGTGATCACTCACATATTTCAATGGAACTCGATGAAGTAAGTCCTTATTGCTTTTATATTGTGTTAGAGAAAAGGTTCAGGACTAATTTTTATTCACGATGACTGGATACTCTCTGGTGAGTATTCATTTTCTTGTCTGTATGGTATACAATTGGTGCAATCATCTTTGAATACAAATATATGGATTTCTTATGTACTAGAAATAGGATTGTTGAACAGGAGGAGATATAACCAAAGGTCAGCGAATTCTGAAATAGTAGGTCTAACCTACTTAGTAGAGAAAAAAATAGCACACTAATGAAAATTGAAAGTGGGTTAGAAACAAAAATTCATGAACAAATTGTTGGCAAAGGTGTTTTCAGTTCAAGCAGCGAAACAGTATTTTACAATGTACAAAGGAGAATCCCCTGATTTTGCTTCAGTTCAAGATATAATAAATCCACCAGCAATATTTTACTGTTACCCTAACAAATAAGTAAAAGATTGTGATATTTACCAACTAGGAGAAATCATCTTTTGAGTGTGCAAATTTTTGCTAAGCATCATAGCAGCTCCTTATAGAATTTTATTAAGTAAATGGATTATTTCCTCAGCTACATAATGCAAGAGGATGATGAGTTGAGCATTTTGCTTAGCATATTCAATACTCCAACAACACCAAGAGAGTGAAGAAAAAATATTTTTTTATGTAAATGCATGCATGGGCATCTAGCAGATGTGGGGAATAATTACCTCATCAATTCAATTCCACACCCAAAAACACAAAAAGAGAAAGAAAAGGTAAACCTATGGAATTGTTCCCGTTTGCTTTTCGGGTGCTATTTAGTCCTGTCCCTCCTCAGCCCTCAGGGCCGAACACTGCCACTTCGTTCTGCCCCCTCACTCCCTCCACACTTGCACTAACACTAAACTCACCGCCCCTTTCCTCCTCACCTCCTTTTATTCTCTTCCCATCTTTTCACTTCTTTCATCTCTATCTGACCTCCCCTCTCCTCCCCAGCCATGGCAGTTGCTGAAGAAGGCCCAGAGCCACTCAAGTATCAGGTAAGTAGTTCAGGGTTCTTCTTTAGCAGATATGCAAGACCTGCTCATTCTTTTTCTTTCTTATGGAAAGATGCTTATGGTGTTCTTTTTGGTTTTTGTTCTGCTCTTTTTCTTCTACTTTGATCAGACTTTGGCTCTGAAGGTTAGCATCCACTGTGAGGGCTGCAAGAAGAAGGTCAAGAAGGTGCTACATAGCATAGAAGGTATATACGAAGCAAAAACAAAGCAACACTTTCAAACCTTCAGGAAGTCTTTATCACTAAATCTTATTAGAACATCTTAGAAGCAAAGTGTCTAGAGGGTAAAAAAGAATTGAAGGACTTTGATCACAGCGTTTATGTTCAAAACTTAAAAAGAATTGAAGAAGTCTTTGTCAGTGTTCCCTGAATCCGGCGTTTATGTTGCTTCTATATCTCCTTCTTTTGCATATAAATGACCAAGAGGTGGAACTGAAGGACTTTGATCACAGCTCCAATTTTCTATTCACAAGATCATGTCTGCGTTTTAAAATCGGAAGTGGTATTTTTTTTGTGTGAGTGTGTTCATGAAAGTTTCCCCTGTTTTTTCTACTAAGGGAAAAGGTTTACCTTACTGAAAGGATGCAAAACCCCCCCCCTCATCAAGTTCCGCTTCTTAATGAACTAGCAATTTAGCATAGCTCCTGTTATTTCTCAAAAAAATGCTTCACTTATTAAAATTATTTGTTATATTTATTTATTTTATTCCTCGATAATATGAGTGTGATCACTATTGAACTTATGATACATGTACGAAAAGGCATTCCCCCTTGGAAGCTATTTTATTTGTGACCCTTCACTGTTTCTCTTCTTTCAATAGTTCAATGATCCAAATGAACAATTTCAAAAAGTGCAATTTTATTTACTGTATTTTGGTCTAAAATATGTGGTCAAGATTTGTTTAATTGATTGTTGCTTGTAACATTTATATCCCAATGTGTTGCAGCGTATGGATCTTTTAGCATTATGGAAGTCTTTGCAGATAAGCTTCTTTCAAGGTATGGACATTTGATGTTATCAATAATGTTTTAGAGATGTCTATGATTGAGAGTTATTTCTTCTTATTTGTAGCATGATCATGAATAGGAATGACATTGTAGTGTGGCATCCTTTGTAACCTTTTGGCGCTGCTCCTTTGTCTCGTATATGTTATATGCAATGGAATGTTTTCAAATTGTTCGTTTTATTTTTTACAAATTTTATCTTGTTTTGTATTTTACCGTAGCGTTAGCACGGGCACACTACTATACCAACTAATCTCCCAGAACAGAATAACGGAAAATTTCCACTGCACCAAATCGAACCTATTTTTTTAGAATCATGAACCTAATTTCCATTTCACCTGATTGAATTTTCTAAACAAATTTGTTTGCTAGCTGTGAGCATACCAAGTCTTGGAGCAAGGATATTTGTGAGGTCCAACAGGTAGTTCTTGGTTTTTATAAAAGGCAGACTTTAGTTTTACATCTAATATGGTAATAACCAACCATAAATTGAGTTGATTCTCAAGTCTCAACATCAAAATCCTAAAGAATTATAGTGCAGTGATACATAAGAAAGGACAACACACCTGAGTAGGATTAAGGATCAGCATGCGATCAATTAATTCCACAGCATGGCAGTCAAAGCTGGAAATGGGAGCTTTTTTTGGTCACATTACATTCAATCTTAATAGGAAAATAGTAACTATTGTCAATACACAGGCGATAAGTGATAGCAGCTGGATTACCTCTGAAATATATCTCTCAGGCGTCGTTTGGTTGGTGTCGCAGGATGGATAGTCTTGTACAATGGTAGCTTTGATATTCCTGGCCAGTTTTCCTCATTTGGAAATCCGCAGAGTTCAAATATTTTTGATAGCTGCTCTTGCGAAAACAACATACAAGTTTCTGTCAAGGTTTTTTGATAGATGGTTCAGGCGAGACATGACTTATTATTGCCTTGTTCTGCATTATAATTGGCCTAGGCTTGTAATTTCATGACCTGAACTTGCTGGTGATATACATGAGTGTTTTCCAGATTATATACATGGTGATATACAATTGCGTGATACTTAAACTATGAAAAAAATATCGTCATTTGGTTGTTTTCATGTGCATCCCTGAAATGCTGCCGTAGCGTTAGCACGGGCACTATACTAGTATTAGCAGTGGATGTGTGTAAACGTCACGACGTAAAGATAGCACCAGGCCACCAGCATCTCGGAGGCGGTTCACCAAGACCTTGTGTTCCCACGAACAGTACCACGAAGGGGTTCCTGCATCTGGATCTTGCTACACCCGGGGACCCATCCATTTACTACAATTCTACCCTATACGCTCATGCGTGTATAATATGTGGTCGCATATTATAAGGATATTATCATGCACTGTATATACATCCCAAAGCGAATAGGCTAGCGTTAAGATGAACTTATCTGTAGCGCTTATGATACAAGAACCTGAGATACTTCCATTTGGCGCTAGGAAGTCCCTTCAGTGATAGCCATCTCCAGTGCCCTTGCACAGCTTCTTGCTCGTCCCCACGGACGGCACCATCTGTTGTGGCTACGAGCCAAATAGTGAAGAAGGGGACTATCAGAGGAAGAGAGGAGCCAACACAGAAGCATATGTGGAGAGTAAGTGAGGAAGTATCAGAGGATCCCCCACCTCCTGCCCCTCTTAGGGGGTTATATATATGAGTGGGGTAGGATGGGAATCCCATCCTACCCCTTAGTACTTACAAAGGGTGATGGTACATTGGTATATTCCTCTATATTACTAGGCCTATTATATATTGGGCCAGTTGCAAAGTCCAGTCACGGGGGTTGGGCCACCCCCACAACAATGACGTGTAGAATTTAGGGTCAAATTCTTTTAAGGGTGTAGAATGTAATATTTTGAAAACATCCTTTTTTGAGGATCTATGCATAAATAATAGAAAATGGATACGTGAAAATAAGGTGCTGGGATTTTTAGATGAAAAGTCATTCTCTGGAACAAGTCCTATGGAAAGTTAAGAGATTAGATCGATCTCATACCATGATAAAAGAATCATGAGGGAGAGGACCCAAAAACCCTAGTCACATTTTCCTTTTTCCAGTACGCCGTTGTTTTTCTTTCCGTCTACTGTCGCCAACACCAGCTGAAGTCTCATAACCAGGCCATCACCATCGTCAATCCTCGCGCCGTGCTCAGCCCCGAGCAGCAGGAGACGCTACGCACCCAGCAGCCACCTGCCCACGTACACGTCGCTTTCCAACGCGTCGTTCGGCCGCCGCCCATCTATGCCGCGCTCGTGCGCGCAAGCAGCACCAAGAGCCATCGCGCAAGTCGCCATGTGCCACGCGCCGCTCCTGCACGTTGCCGCTGCCCGCACGCTGTGCGTCGCTTAGGTGCCTGTCGGCCCGCCTTCGCCAGTGCGTAGTGCCGCCTCCCCGCCCGCGTTGTTCTCCCGCGTGCTTTAGTCGATCGCGCCAACACGTCACCGAGGCAGCGCGTGAGTTGTTGCTGCCTGCATGTGTGCTGTCATTGCATGGCCGCATGCATATCTGCATGGATGGATGCATGTTTGTATTGCTTGTGTTGCTACGAGTGTGTGAACGCTACAGTGCACCAAGGGGAATGCAAAGAGCAAAAGAAGAGCAGCGGCGGGAGGAAAGTTTAGGGCGGAGAACGGAAGAAATTGCGAGGAAGGGATTGCAACTTTTTGGCATTGTTTACTAAGGTAATGATCTACATTACTTCTCTGTTTCGCTAAAGTTTTAGTAGATATTAGCGTGAGAATTAGAGAGTTGTAGTGAGTTTTCATCTGGGGTTCGATTGATAGATTAGTTCGTCTGCAGCCGTGTGTAATTATTATTTCAAAAAATGTGTGGTCATAATTTGAGAATTTCATCTACTAGAAAGTTATTGGATTTTAATATATTTCTGTAGAATTTTTATTTATGTCGATCGGATGAGTAGATTGTGATATATGAATTTTGTAATCCCACTGTCTAGTAAATTTATTACGTTTTGGAAGCACATATTAATCTTTAGACTAAAAATAGTAAATAAACTAATTTGGGAATTTGGTCTACATGAAAAATGTAGGTAATTTATTAAGGTTTATAGAAAGTCTAAGAACATAATTTTTTAGATAAGTAGAATAGGAGTTATGACTTTTGGGAGGCTGCTGTCTAAATACCAGGTTGCTGCTAGACACAGTCGTGGGACAAACATTAATTTGATTAATTTAATGGCATAATTAAATTTTAGAAATAACTAAAAAGTGATAGAAAATTTCCTGTAGTTTCTAAAAATGTCTTAGTTTAATAGGGTTGCATGTGTAGATTAAAAGATATTAAATTATTAAGTTTGTTGTCCAAAAGATGCCAGATATGTCTTCTGGATTAAAACAGGGGTTTAGATGATTTAATCTGGACATGCGATAAACTAGAAAGTTGTAGGAACCTTTTTATATGTTCCATAACTGGTATGGTTTGCTATATTTCGATGGAAATTGAAAACTATGATAATTTTAGTATTGGGATAGTAGAGTTGATTGTCCGATAAAGTGGGAAAGTAGTGTGTTTGGGGATCGTGTATGAGCATTGCCATTTATTTGTTGCCTTGTGATGCTATGGCTTGTATTACGAATAATTAATTTCTGTAGGAGTAGTGTTAGTTTTGTTGTCATCTTCTAACCAAACCAGTCATCGCAACTAGAGAGGCAAGTGCTTAGTAGAATGATAGATGATGATTAATAACTACTCACTATTATTAAATTATTCCTATTAAGCAATATTTTTTGTTATCCTTTTGATTAGTATGATATTAATTTGATTATAATTGTGATATGTGGTAAAATGATGGAAAATGGTATTCATGACATGATATATGCATTACAAGCCAGGGCTGTGAGAAAGTCAATAAGTAAAGCTATTTGACTATTTTGATGTACTCTTGATTAAGAACTACAGAAGTAGGCACTTCCATGGGATGGAGGTAAAGGGTGATATTGACGGGTGTGACCTCCGCTATACCGGTGTGAGCTACAGAAGGAGAATGGGACTCAATAATGAGCATTGCATTGCGTTAAGAGAAATTAAGATGAGATATTGAGATATGTTGATGGGAATTAATGAGAATGAGATGTGAAATTTGAGTTAATGGTAAATGGATTTAAATTGTTAAATGATGTGAATTCATCTATTGTTTGCTTTGTATTTGATGAGTCTTAGACTCATCTTTGCTTATTGGTTGTTTTAGGTGATTGTTGAAGGCGACATGCATTGAGTGGAAGTAGAACATGGAAAATTGCACATTGTAGCTCTTCATTCCACCTAGCAACTTATCACTTACGGACATAAATAATTTAGTAGTTTTCATAGGATTGATTAGATAATTTATGATTTCCCTTAGTCTTTATAGTTTATAATATTGTCGTTTGATACTTTATTCAATTTAGACTTGGTTATGCTTTATCTTGGTATTTATTGGTTCATGTCAAGGTCAGTTTATGGTTTACAGTATTACTAAAATTTATGTTTACTATCATGTTAAATGTTTATTCTTGAAATCTAGTTGTTAGTAATACTTGCTTGTTAGTTAAAATTGGTAGCGATAATAGCTATTGGTGACATCAGGCTTTTGCCAAGCCGGGGTATTACAAGTACTATCGTGGATTGTTGTTGAGTTTGGGTGTTTACTATAGGAGAAGTAGCGTCGGGGTTGGTGTCATCTTCGAATTAACCCATTCCTGGCAACTAGAAAAGACAAGTGAATGGTAGAATGGTACACGAGTGGTTTGATCTGATTGTTTATGTTAAATAAATACTTGCCATAAGGATCTACATGTTTATACTTGCTTCTTATAATGCTCACATGATTATGATTAAATGATGAGATGATTATGGTTAAATGATGATGATGCTAAATGGTTAATGTTGGTTAGTGCTTAATGAATAAAAGAATTATTGCATTATACGTTGAGCATTCATGCCACAAAGAGGTGACCTATGTGGCCCTCTAGAGCCTCGTTTGTGCGGATGACCTATGGGAGTAGGTAGAAAAAGACCTACTTTGATAAGTACTCCACGGAAATGGAGAAAAACTTACTTCGATAAGTACTCCATGAGAGTGGAGTTGGGATCCTATGTGAAAAAGGACAGGGCAAGAGTAGTTCATCAACAGGTGAACACTCCACTATACCGATTAAGCAAAGTGGTGCGGGGGATGGTCCGATCTTCACGGCGTAGGATCGATGGGGATAATTTGGATCTGTGCAACCTAACGAATCGATGGCGCCAACCACTGTTAGAACAGCAACCTGCGACAAAAGAATTCGCCCAACCACACGCTCGTGATCCCATCTACCTGACTACCAAGTAGACGCGTCGTCGCTCTGGCCAATCACAAGGAAACACAAGAACGACGGGGAAGAATGTCTGATCATCATGAGTGTAAACATGGTAGTATGAAAAGGTTTTCCTTATGCACTTCTTTTTATTAAACTGAGACTTTCATGCATATGCATCATGTTGGCTTATTGAAGTCTTGGTCTTGTAATGACCAAGCAATTGTTGAGGTCCTCGTCATGTTGATGATGAGCTAAAGGTCCCCATGCTTGAAGAGCATGGGCTTAGGTCCCCATACTTGCGGAGTATAGGCAATTGGTCCCTGTACCAGATGGTACAGGCATGGGTGTGCATCGACGGATGCACACTTTGCATTACCGGTAAAATGCAAAAGAGATGTTCTTATGGAACGGTGTACTGCATAGCATGTTTTTATAAGTAACTATGGATGTTCTTATGGAACGGTGTACATGTATGCTATGGTACTATTTATTATATTTGCTGAGTCGTTGGACTCACCCTTGTTGTTGTTGTGTTTTAGGTACCCTTATGAGGTCGGCATGAATGAAGGAAAAGAAGGATTAGTCTTGTTGCACTTTGCACGATCTACCCATAATGGGAAGAAAGGAAGAAATTAAATAGTAGATGAATGAATTACTTTAAGTACCTTTATGATCATTGCTTGCTGGAATTAAACTGTAATAAATATCTAGATTTTTTTATGATGCTCCTGTTCTTCATCTAGATACTAGACCTATGGATGTCCTAGAACATATAGTAGATGAATCTCGGTATTGTGGTCTGCCCAGGACAGATTGTGTTAGACGGTCGTTTTGGGGTAGTTTCATAGGGATTCTGTTCTGGACGTCTCCTAGAGTAATGTAGAGGATGTCGCCATCTTTCCATGAAGTACTAGAACATATCGTTGGACCTTTGTAGCAAAAAATATGATTTTATTAGTGGGACTGTTCTGCAGATTAGTGGGTTTTCTGTCAGGTTTTGGTAAATGGTGTTAGGCGATTAGAAGAAGGGAGAATTAGAGAATCTCAGTACAATGAAAGTTGTAGATCATTGTCTCAGCTTTCCAGAAAGCTTAAGAACTCATGATTGGACACTCGTACTGAAAGTTATGATATTTTTAGTATTCTGTCCAGAGAACCCGACGTGAAATTGATGTTTTAGAAAACGGGCTTGTGCGGGTATAATTTGGCCGATTCAGGGAGGTTCACCAACTAGGTTTAGATGGAGAATTTAATTATCTTTCCAGAAAGTCTAAGAACACCTTATTCGGACTCCTAAACCAATAGATATGGATTTTTGAAGTTGCCTGTTCACAGAGGGGACATATAGACCTTTAGGATTTGGGGTTGAAGTCGAGTTGGACGTTTTTGCGAGTTCGTGATTGTTTTTTATATAGTTTTGGTCCTCTACTATTATCTTAGCATGTGTTATAATTATTATTCAGGTGGTGGACAGATCCCGTGGGCAGCACCTTCTGCACATCCCTCGTCCTCTCGCGGTTAAGGCAAGTATAATGAAGGGTATAATAGTTGTTATGGAATGTCAATGTTTGAGTTATATTGTGAGCAATTGTGTGTTCATGTTTGTGATGAAGATGTTTTTGGTAATGTTCATGGTTGTTTGAAAGTTATGAAGTTCATGAGTGTAAACATGGTAGTATGAAAAGGTTTTCCTTATGCACTTTTTTTTTTATTAAACTGAGACTTTCATACAGATGCATCATGTTGGCTTATTGAAGTCTTGGTCTTGTAATGACCAAGCAATTGTTGAGGTCCCCGTCATGTTGATGATGGGCTAAAGGTCCCCATGCTTGAAGAGCATGGGCTTAGGTCCCCGTACTTGCGGAGTATAGGCAATTGGTCCCTGTACCAGATGGTACAGGCATGGGTGTGCATCGACGGATGCACACTTTGCATTACCGGTAAAATGCAAAAGAGATGTTCTTATGGAACGGTGTACTACATAGCATGTGTTTGCAAGTAACTATGGATGTTCTTATGGAACGGTGTACATGTATGCTATGGTACCATTTATTATATTTGCTGAGTCGTTGGACTCACCCTTGTTGTTGTTGTGTTTTAGGTACCCTTATGAGGTCGGCATGCATGGGGGAAAAGAAGGATTAGTCTTGTTGCACTTTGCACGATCTACCCATAATGGGAAGAAAGGAAGAAATTAAATAGTAGATGAATGAATTACTTTAAGTACCTTTATGATCATTGCTTGCTGGAATTAAACTGTAATAAATATCTAGATTTTTTTATGATGCTCCTGTTCTTCATCTAGATGCTAGACCTATGGATGTCCTAGAACATATAGTCAATTTTGATTAGTAATGATCGTAATACATGTTGGTTGTCTATTTTTATTGATTCTGCTTGTTAAAACCACTGACATAGACAACCATACAAGGGAGGTTCTGCCGAAGTTTTGTGAGACGTATTTCGTTTATCCTTGTTACATTACTAGTTTGGTAGCATTCCAAGTCATGGTTTGGCTGGGGTGTTACATTAAGTTCATCTAGCATATCATCTAACCTAGGAATAGGATGACGATATCTAACAGTGATATTAATGGCACGACAATTAACACACATTCTCCATGTACCATCTTTCTTAGGAGCAAGAATTACAGGGACAGCGCAAGGACTAAGACTTTCACGTGCGTACCCTTTCTCAAGTAGCTCTTACACTTGGCGCTGAATTTCTTTGGTTTCCTCCGGATTGGTACAGTATGGTAGACAGTTTGGAAGTGACATGTCAGGAGCTAGATCAATTTGATGCTTTATTCCATGCAATGGTGGAAGTCCCACTGGTATCTCTTTTGGAAACACATCCCCGAATGCCTGCAAGAGAGAGGAAACACCATTAGGAAGAGAGGTTAAGTCATTAGTTGAAAGTAAAACAATTGCATCTTTGTACACAAGCACAAAGTGCACCTTTGATGGGTCATTGCTCACATCTCTCAAATCTAATTTTGTGGCTAACATAACCATCCCTCCCTTACTTTTACTTTTTCCTCTCATATTTGGCTTATGGCCTTCACTCACCGATGTGTGGAAGTCTCTCTTTTCTTTCCTTTTATCCTCATTTTCAGCAAGCTTCCTTTGCTGAAATTCAGCTTGTATTTGACTAGGAGTCATTGGATTAAGCTCTTTTGTCTTTCCCTTCCACTTAAATGCAAATCTATTGGAACGGCCATCATGTTGCACACTTCTATCATATTGCCATGACCTTCCGAACAGCAAGTGTCACACTGTCATAGGCACCATATTGCACTCAACGGTGTCCTCATAATCACCAATCTTGAAAGTAACATGCACAACAAATTGAACATTCACATCCCCACATTCACTAAACCACTGCACATGATATGGACGTGGATGTTTCAGTATCTTTAAACCAAATTTTTGACATAATTCAACACTAGCCAAGTTATGACAACTACCACCATAAATAATAAGTTTGATTACCTTGTTGTTTACCTTGGCTTGTGTTTGAAACAAGTTAAACCGCTGCGGATGTGCATCTCTTTCTTGTGCAACATGCTCAAATTTTTGGTGATAACTAATGCCTCTCCCGTTTCATAATTCAACACATAAAGCTTTTCATTGTCATCCGATGCAGCCTCATATTTCTCCTTTTCATGATTAAGCTAACCTCATCTTCACTTGCAGATTCATACTCTCCATCTTCCGTCACAAGCATAACTCGGTTGTTGGGACACTCTCTAGGAATATGTCCATGCCCCAAACACTTGAAGTATTAAATTTCTCTACTCTTTGTTGTAGCCCCAATTGAGGATGTAGGGGATGGAGTAGCCTTCTTCTCACTTGGTGTAGGTGCTATTTTTGTAATTGAGGAAGAACGAACATTAGTATTTGAATTAGTACTAGCTGAAAATGTACCTCGTCCCCAATTGAAATGTGCTTTGGTGGCATAAGTTGATGATGATGATGATGGAGCTTTCAAATTGAAAGATGTTGTTCTTGGTGCTGGTTTTAAATCTTCTAATAACTGTTTCTCCGCCTTGGTCACTTGATGCACCATATCAACAACAGTATTGTAGTGCTGATATTGCATAATGCATTTAATGTTTTTGTTTAAACCAAACAGAAAATGTGCAAGTGTTTGATCTTCATCTTCGTGCACATGTGCCCTAATCATAGCTTGCTCCATATCCTTATAGTATTCCTCCACCAAGCGACCTCTCTGTCTCAAATTCTGCAGTTTATCAAAAACATCACATTTATAAGTGTTAGGAACAAAGCGTGCTCTCAACTCTTGCTTCATTTCAGCCCACGATGCAATTGGAGGTTCTCCATTCTCTTCTCTTTGGTTCAACAATTTCTCCCACCAAATCAATGCATACCCATCAAACTCAAGTGATGCCATGTATAGCTTCTTCTCCTCCGAATAATTGTGCATCCGGAAGATTTTATCTACCTTGAACTCCCATGTGAGGTAGGCATCTGGATCGGAAGCACCTTCAAATTTGAGAATAGTGAATTTGAGTTTCCCAAATTTCTCCTCCATGCGCGGGTCATCATGATGATGGCCATGGCGTTGATAGTTGTCATTGCGGTGTAGCCAAAAGTCGTTGTCGAAGTCCTCATTGTGGACGGCACTACCGCGCCCACAGCCACAGCCTCTCCATTGGCCATGGTCAGCACTCAAAACACCTCCCCCACACCCGGGAAAGGGTGGTCGAACCGCGTTGGCAGTGGCTCGATCTACTTGAGCTTCTCTAGCGAACTGTGAAGCCCTCTCCTCATCGGTCTCGTCAAGCTCAACTCCTCTTTCATGGACACCAACTAGGCCCCGTTCTTTGCGAAGCTCCTCTAGTATCTCCTTTCTCAAGATGCTCATGTTGTCATTTAACTGAGTGTTGAAATCATTCGTGAGCTTCTCAAGGTCTGCCTGAGTCACATATGCTTGTTCTCCTTCTTTTCCTGCCATGGTTAGCGCAAACAACAAGAAAAGCTATGTATGTGGATATGGAAAGTTTTATTTGTGGAATTCACTCAACCTCACCTTCTCTTACCAACCGAAGTTCTTATGCGTCCTTGATGGAACTGAAGAGCTGCATGCACTTTGGTGACGGTAGACAACACAAGGTGATAGATTAAGGGAATTCAATTGCACAAGCATTGTTATAACAATGGCTTATATGTGGAGTTTGGAGGGAAAATAACAACTTATGCAATCTGAATTTCTTGATGTTAAGTAATAGTCTAAACTAGAATACTTTGCCTAAATGCCGATCCAAAAAGTTTAAGTGAAGTGTATGAACGCACATGCAAAGATCAATGTGACTTAATGCAAATAAAGGAATGAGCTAAATAGGGCAATCTGAAATTGAGGATTAAATAGCTCGTTTTGCACCAAGTACAAGGAGAGACGCTAGCCAATTGCAATAATATGAATGTAAGGGTACAAGATTGCTCAAAGAAATTAAATACACAAGCTGAAATTATATATTATAATTAGCTAACCCCAATTTGGCCAACGCTCACTTTTTTTGTTGAGGCTCTTCTTTTTTTTTTGTCGGATGCCTTCTTTCTTTTTTTTTAATCTTGCAGTTGGCACTAAGGTTTAGCTTTCCTTCGTACAAAAATAAAATTTTAGCAGGTGTAAATTAATACCAAGAATTATCAAAGACTAGTCTTACAGATGAAAGAAAATAATATAAGTGATGCTCACAATCTCAACAATGTGCTCAACTGTTTTTTTCGAGATGCAAACGTGCTGGACTTGATGGAACTGATCACAATTTTAGGTGTTAACCGGTTCACAACAGAGCACTATGATCCTAATCATTGTTTGGAGTTCAGATGACACAGAATTTTCTTGCTGCTAGTTTCTCGTGATGACCACAGAACAACACACGTCAATATTGCAGTCTTTCACGTCGAGCTCACTAGATCATAGAGCGGACCAAAAAAAACCTATTCGATTATATCACAGCTAGCTATTTTCTCTTGCGTGTGGAATTGACGGAACTTCTAGTATGCCGATTTGGCAAGCAGGTGATACACGAATTCCTGATGGAACTCGCTACCGAAATACGGCTGGGCGACTGGACAGTAGAGAGTGATTTTTTTTGGTTTATATATGCAATGATTAGGTTACGCGAAGGAAACACAATGATCAACACCTAAACAAAATTCTATTGGACGAAAACTTAACAAAACTCATGAAAAATAACGGATGCAAAAACTAGGGTTTAGATTTTTTTGGCTTTTTGTGTATAGGAAAAAAATAAATCTAACTACGGGTAAATTGATCCTACCGTGTCAACCGCGCTCTACAGGGGGATTGCCCAATCTTCACGGCGTAGGATCGATGGAGATAATTTGGATCTGTGCAACTTGACGAATCGATGGCGCCAACCACTGTTAGAAAAACAACCTATGACAAAAAAAATTCACCCAACTACACACTCGTGATCCTGTCTACCCAACCACCAAGTAGACGCGATCGCTCTGGCCAATCACAAGGAAACACAAGAATGACGGGGAAGAACGTCCGATTCCCCTCTAGGTTGCAATTGTATGCCAAACCCTAGGAGGAACAAACTTATAGCTCTCTGAAAAATAATAGATTGATTTCTGTGGTCTCGCTCATGCATGCATATATTTTGGGTTTTTTTTCTTTGTCTCGATTCACCTGTACATGCATGACTTTCTTGCTCAGCTGATTTTTTCTAGCTTCGGCATCCCAACATCTCCTCATGCAAAAACCTGAGACCAATTAAAATACTAGCATTAGGTAGTAGCCAATTCTCATGTAATTTAAAGCCAAATTTAATTAGGAGTGAGTTTACCTATTGATTAATCTTTTTAGCTTGTGCTTGCGTAATCGGACCAATCGAAATGTCCTCGTCACAAAGAGAAGTGGAGACATGCATATTGCATTCATAAAAAAGATAAATGAGATAGTGAGATGTGTGTATGGTACAAAAAAGAAGATATGTGAAATTCAGATATTTGTGTAGTGGACATGAATATTTGGAATCATGTTTTATATTGTTTATTATTCTATTATGTATTTGCTGAGTCATGGACTCACCCTTAGTTTTGTTGTTGTTTTTAGGTGATCATTGATAACAACATGCATGGGCGGGAAGTAGTACATGATTGATCTTGCATTGTTATTGTTTTTTCATTCATTTAGTGTCCAATTATTCATTGTTCGAAATAAAATTATACTATTCATGCAACTCTTAGATAAATAATGATTCCCTTTAAAACTTGTTGATATTACATTGTTGCTTCTTGTCAAGGTTTCTGTAACATCCTGGAAATTTTAAAATTTTAAACTATGGAGTTTCTGATTATTTTGCAATGTAATTCCATTTGTAATTGGAGTTATAATGTTTTCCCTAAAAATTTGGTGAAAGGATTTAGGAGTTAAAAGGATCAAAGAGAAATATATAAGTTTGAATAGTGGAGATTTGAAAATTTAAATAAGAATCTGAAAAGATGGTCCATAAAATATCAAGGGAGAAATGTAAATAAGCATGAGATCTCATCCCTAAAAATAATGGCAAGCAAATTAAAAGAGGCCATCATTTATATATATATATATATATATATATATATATATATATATATATATATATATATATATATATATATATATATATATATATATATATATATGCAAACACATATGAATAACTATATATATAAATATGCACAAAAATACATCCCTGCAAAATAGAAGAAAGCATATGTTGGAATAAACCAGTAAAGGGGGGGGGGATGACATATATTTGTGCCATAATAAAGATAGCATAGGGTTGAACAAAAAAAATAATAAATAAATAAAAATGAATTGGAGGGGGGGGGGATCAGACCAGGCCGCCTCGGCCCAGCTCAACCCCGCCCCTCTCCCACAGGCGCGTGCGGCCGCCTTCTCCTCCGCCCGAGCGGTGCGCCCTCGCCCTGTTTCTCTTCCTCCCCCGTTTCTTCCTTCTCCCTCTCTCTGGGCCGAAGACTTCTCGCGCGAGCACTGTAGCCCAGCCCGCCTCCTCCTCGTACCTTCCGACCAGCGGACGCTGCCTTCGGACCATCGGTCGCCGCCGCCTCCTCCCCGGTCCGCTGCGCCCTTATCCTCTGCCGCCGCCTCTTTTTCTCCCCCTCCCTGCTCTGACTCGTCACGTGCGCGCGGCGCCCTTCCCTCTCTGCCATTCCTCGAGCACCACAGGTACTCATGACCCCTGCCCGCCACCTGCCACCGCCTGCCGCGCCGCTCACGAAATGACCAATCGGGCGGTCTCGCGGTGGTAGCCATGCCCGCACCCCTACAAGACCCCGTGCCCCCGCCAGACTGCTCCTCACACCATCTGCTCTCTCCCACAGCGCCCAATTAGGCCCTCATGCCCCGTAGCTCGCCAGCGCCCTCACCTTCCCCAATTCCGGCCATCGGCCTCCCCGCCGACTCCCGCCATAAGAGCTCGATTCCGGTTACCCGCACCATCCCTGGAACGTTGTGAACTCACCTCCGGCCTTTCCCGAACTCCCCGTGGGTTGTACTTCGCCGGCACCGAGGCTCCTCCCCTCTCGCCGCCGGACTGCTCCGGAGCCCCCAGGCTCCCACCGACGCTTCCACCAGCATCCAAGGCCCGCGAGCAATGTGTTTTTGTTGTCGCTTCCTCACTCCGGCCACCCCCTCGCCGGCGACGCCTCCGGCCAGGCCGCGCTCAAGCTCCCCTGCTTCGGCTCCCACCTCGGCTCAATTAGTCCCTCCGCCCCGCCTCAGTCAGGTAGGACCCGAGGGCCTGATGGCTAGCGCTGCCCATTTCCATCCAGCGCGCCCGAGTTCGACTCCTCCTCTGTGATGGATTAGGTTTTAGTGATAATTTTTGCCGGTAGCAACAGTAAAAAGAAATTCAATAGAGAACTTAATAGCTTAATTGATGAGTAACACAAGATTAGTTACTGGTAAATGAGTTTATTTAATGCTCAATCATGGATGATTATCAGGTACTAGAGGTCAACCCTTAAAGGTATGATATGAATAATTCTTTTAGCTTTTGACAAATGAGAGGGGTTAGTAATAGGAGTTTAGACTAAGTCCTTAAGCATGAACAACTAATTTTTGTGCCATGAAATGTTGTGTACAAACATATATATATATATATATATATATATACACACACACACACACACACCTATATATGGAGATAAATAAATACATATACACCCACACACATACCTGTATACATATGGGAAGCACGAGACATTCATTTATCTCTTTGCCAAGTGAGAGGGTTTAGTAATCATATGATTAGGGTAAATGCTCACATGAAATAATGACCCATTAAACAAAGGGTGTAGAAATCAACCACTAGCAAGATAAGCTATAAGGCATTATTAGCAAACTAGGATATACCACTCAAATGTAATTAAAGAATAAATATACAAAAATGACTATGGTTAAACTTTAATTAATCCAAGGGGGATTACCTTAGCACACAAAGCAAATGAAAACACATCTTTAAGTTTATTTAAAATCCATGTCTACCCAGTAAAACTAAAACTTGATATTGGGGTTATTTGGATTTCCTGGTGAATGCTTATTTGGTTTGCTGATTGCCTTTTTCCTTTTTATCCAAAATATTCGCGCGCGTTAACGATAGCTTACGAGGCTCAAGAAGAGGAAGCCGAGGCCGCCACCCTAGAAGCTTCAGAAAATCAAGACCTCGACCCCTGTGACCAAGGCGAGTCAATACTTTGATCATGTTGAACCTACGTTTTTCTGCAAATTACTTTGTGTTAAATTATCAAATTGCATGCTGCTATTTTCTATGCAAATACATGTTTAATTTAAGATTCTAGTTATATGCCCATTGCTTACCTTGAATATTATTATACCTCCTTTGGAATAATTGAATGTGTAAACCTTGTCGCCCTAGCAAAATGATAATAGTAACCTTGTGAAAATAAGTCCCTAATTATACGCCATGCTTAGTACTGCATAGATACTCGGGGCACTGAAATGCCCCAAACATCATTGTCATTTTTAAACATGAGAAACTGGTTTGGACAGTCATGGTGGGAATGACTGGTATATATTTGGATATGATTATTTTATGTTCTCAAAAACCCCAACTTGCTTAAATATCTGGGCGGATGGTTCGAGTGTGTGTGTGTGTGTATGTGGTGCGGTGGGAGCACAAAGTGAGTAGTGGTAAATCCGCCCGGATAACCCTAAGGACCGAATCTTGTCATGACCTCCTGTGTAAAACAAGTACGACCACAAGTCTGTAAAGTACAACTTGGCTTAGTAAATTTACTGGACCCTGAAAGTCATCATCATGGCAGTAGTGCAAGTGGCGGCCTGGGTGGCAGGCTTGAATGGGACACCCTCAAGTGGCGGCCTGGGTGGCAGGCTTGAGGGTGAAGTTCTTCTGCGGCGTGCTAGTAGCGTGGGTAACCGGCTGCTAGACGCTTAGTAGGGGAACATCCCGCACAACGAATGGGACCCACCGCAAGTGGGAGCAACCCATAGGGTGAGATGATGGGAGGGGCGAGGTACTTTGAACGGTTACTGTGATGGTTTGCTCAACCGCACGGCTAAGGAATCGTGTGGGGCAACGAGTAAACTGTCTCTTGTGGGTAAAGTGTGCAAACTCTGCAGAGTCAAAACTATTCGAATAGCCGTGCCCACGGTCAAGGGCGGACATGGGAACTTAACCAGATATAGTTCTATTTCAAAATGCTTTATGAATGGGGATGGAAAAGTGGAGGGCAACGGACCGCCCTGATTTGATTTGTCCTGGGTGTCGTCCCAGTGGAGAATTAGGCGGCTATAACGCTGAAAGAAACTGTGTGGTACAGCAGCCATGTAACGGTGGATGGCTTCTGTGCTAAAATAATTATTATCATATGTCCTAAGTAACGGTCTTGATTTGTAAAACTGCTAGGTCATAGGGATTGTTAATTAATTGTATTCAAAAGCACTCCTTGCAAAGCAAAATAACCCTGAGCCTTCCCTGTTAAGCTTAGCATGTATTATGTTGCATTCTGTGTGTTGGCTCGCGGGCACGGTGGTTTGTGCTCACACTCGCATTACACAACACAGAGACAGGATCGCATGATCATTATGCCTACGAGGATGCTCCTGCTGAGGAGGAGAAGGACAACGAAGAGGATTAGGGCGTAGGCTTCGCTTTGTTAGCCATAGACAAGTAGATCCATGGCTTTGTGTGCACGTATATTCCGGAGCTCCGGTAATATATATTGCACACATTACCCTTCCAGTCGCTTGCCTGTGATTTTGGGCTTACTTTTGCTACTGTTTCCGCTGTATGAATGTAATGAAGACATTTGGCCAAAGTGGCCCTTTGTAAACTATCACCCGATGTGGTGTATTTCAAATTCTGTAATATTGTTATGCGATGTATGATATGATTCAGCAATGTATCTGTGTGCACTAACTACTGATCCAGGGATTAGTGCAGTAAACACAGTAGATTCGGATTGAAAAATCCGGGTCTGACAGTTTCTTTTTATTAAATTTATAATTGGTTCATATTAATATCATTTATTGATTCTTTTGTTGTTGTCATATCTATATTCGTGATTATGTTGTGAATTGTTATTGAAGTCTAGTTGATGGTAATTCTTATTTGTTGGTTAAAATTGATAGCAATTGTAGATGTGGGTAACATTTTGGACTTTTGTTAACTTAGGGTGTTACAAGTGTGGCATCGTTTTCTTAGTGAATAGATAAGGCTTTTTGTTGTAGTCCTTCTTGTCATGATTATCTCTTTCCCTGTTCACAAGCTTAGGACAACTAACAGAAACATGATCCATCTCACCATACTCAAAGCAAATGATTGGACCATCTCTCTTATGCTCTCTTGATTTGTGGTAGGCATGGGTGAATCTAATAGTGATGAGTGCTAAATTATCTATGGGAAGGCTCCCAAGTTGCTCATCACTCGTGGCTTGAAAAGTGGACAAGAAAAAAACCAGAAGAAGCATTCTCACAAGAACCACACTTAGCTAAATTAGCCACAAGAGCCATTGTCTACGAAGCCTTGGACTTCTTGGCTACAACACCTATCTCATGAGTCTTAAGCCGTGAATATAGTTTATCAACAGTCATAGTTGCCAAGTCTACTTTGTCACTGATGAATGTGACTTTTATTTCCTAAATACTTGTGCCAAGAGCACTAAGTGCATAATCAGCTGCATTATTGACATCTGAATAAGTGACTCCCATAGACCTCAGATCACTCAAGATCTTATGGAATCTACCAAAGAAGGAATCGATGTATTCTGTAGGTTCCATCTTCAGCTTTTGGTAGTCTTTTTTGAAATGAGTGCACTTTCTTGATTTTTGACATGCCCCATGGTAATTTGAGAGGGTCGTTCAAATTTTATGTGTGGATACAAGATGAGCCACCCTATTGAACTCATTTCTTCATAGGCCTTATATCAAGAAGTTGCATGCATTTATATTTGCCTCAATCTCAGCTATCATGGCAACATCGAGGAACATATTATCAGTAGGCACAACAAAGGGACTTCTCACTTTGTTCCAAACAACTTGGCCTTGAGTTTGGATGTACATCGCCATCCTTGTCTTCTGATAGAGATAGTCAACCCCATCAAAGACAGGAGGCTTTTTCTAATACCTCTCCGATACTATTGCTCAAAAGACCAGTCAGGATCTATAAAGAAGAGCTAATCAGGCTCTGATACCACTTGTGATTTGGTATGGTGAGTTAGAGGGGGTGAGTTACTTCATAGAATCTTCCCCTAGGTATAAGCAACACAGTA
Source organism: Dendrocalamus latiflorus (assembly GCA_017311315.1). Lineage (NCBI taxonomy): Eukaryota > Viridiplantae > Streptophyta > Magnoliopsida > Poales > Poaceae > Dendrocalamus > Dendrocalamus latiflorus. Next base: position 15,389,895 of record CM029668.1, read on the forward strand.
CAGTAGAAAACATAAACTCATAAGCTTCACCAAAGCTAAGAGTCAAATATCACAAAGCACTTGAGAAAACATTCTCACTGTTATGTCCACTGGCCAGGGGTGGTTGGACCGCTTAGCCGATCTGATCGCACGTGCCATTGGTCTGGGCAATCTGATCGCTCAGGTCATAATGGTTTGACTACTCATTGAACAGAAGTAGAAATCAGCATGACACAAGTCTAAGGAAATGGCAACTCTTAAACCATTATTTCAAATAGAATGAAACCTGGTACAAATCCTTCCTAGGATGTCAGGAATCTATTCCAATCATAGATCATGAAGATCATTGCCAAAGTTTAGACCTTTATCCAAAACATCAAAGGTTACACCAAAACTAAGCAAAAGAGAGAAATATCGATCTGCTCTGGCTTGTGAGTCCTTGATGACTTTGGATAGGTTCTCATGTATCATAGCAAGCTAGGTCATAGCATGAATCAAGCCAAAACACTCTGAAGGTTAAAACCCTAAAATCATCTCTTTCTTAAGCAAAACCGGGCAATTCAAAGAACTTTTCATAGAAAGTACCTAGATGGACAGGATCTGATCTTCAAGAGATATTTTGACCTCTTACACATCCTTGGCACCAAGAGAGATCAAGAGGACATAAAATCCAAACAAGAATACCAAGTAAATCAAAATCACAAGGAGAAATCCATGGCATAACTCACTTGAATGAAATTAACATGTTCATTCATGTAACATCCTGAAAAATATAAATAATATATTATGGAGTTTTTGGATTATTTTATTTGCTTTTTATTTGAATTTGGAATTTATGGGCTTTTTGTAAATGTAAAGGAGTTTCAAAATAAAAAGAGGGGAGAAATTACACATAAAATGATACAACACGAATATCAGATAAAGAATCTGAAAAGATGATCCACAAAATGCTAAAAGAGAATTGTAAATAAGCATGAAATAGCATCCCTAAGAATTAGGGCAAGCAAGTTAAGGAAGGATAATATTTGTGCATATATGCAAACTCATATGAATAACCATATATATATACATACATATGTATAATATGTGAAAATATAAATAAATAAATATATGGGTATACACACCAAAAAGCAGAGAGAAATGAAAATATATATATATACATATATACCTATTTACACACATCTAAATACCCAAAAAGGAAATGCAAAAAGAATTAGGAAAATAAAAAGAAAAATTTTGGCCAGGCCGGCCATCACCCCGGCCCAGCTTTTCCCCGCGCGCGGACGCACGCACGGCCCAGCCGGGCGCGCTCCCGCAGCCCATCTCCCGCACGCACCTGCGCCTCGCTGCCGCCTGGGCCCGTCCCCTAGCGCGCGCGACGTCTCTGGCTGGTGGCCCGCCTCCACCGCGTCTCACTCGCTGCACCGCGGGCCCGAGCTGTCAGCGCCGTCTCCTTCCTCCCTTTCTTCTCCACGCGGCCGCGCCCCTCGCGCCCGCCTTCCTCTCGCGCATCCGCAGCCAATCCTCCGCCCTCTCTCACCTCATGGGCAGAAGTTTAAAAATCCGGCTACAGGAGGGGGGAAGCACCTCCCCGCTACCTCTCTCCTACGAGATCTTGGCGAAGATCTCGTTCATCCCCCATCCCTCGCGTGAACAGCGGAGGCCGCCGCTGTCTCGCCGCGTGCCCCTCACTCCCGGCTATAAAAGCCCATCCTGGAGGTCGCAATCGCGTCGCCATACTTCACTATCCCCTTCCCCGCGAGCAATTGAGCTCTAACGCCCTCAATCCCCGTAGCCAACGTCTTCTTCCCCACGGCCGGCGACCGAGCTGCCGCTGATTCCGACCACCGCCAGCCAATTCCTCCCTCCCACACCCTCTTCAGGACCTAGCGAAGCAGACACAACCCTCCACCGAGCTCCCCGATCACTCTACATCACCGGCGTCGATCGACCTCTTCGGACCGCCGCCACCTCTCGCCGCCAGCCTTCTCCGGTGAACGTCGTCCTCCGCCGACTACACCAACGTCACCACCGTCGCACGAGGATTGTATATCACGAACAACCCGAGCCTCTCCGGCATCCCTCGCCGCCGGCCGCTGTCGCCTTCTTCTTCCTCTGCCGGCCGCCTCCGGGAGATACCTTAAAAGGGTAAGCCACCCTTATGGGGTAGGCAAAGCCTCCCCGCCCACTTGGTTACCAGCGCTACTCCTTCCCTCCCCTCGCTCCCGCGGCGCGCGTTCGAGCCCCGCTCCGCGCCTGCGGTCGAGCATTTCTTTTAGAAATTCCTGCTGACAGGTGGGCCCCACCCGTCAGCCAGTGTGGCCAGAGCAGCCGACTGACCGCTGGGCCCCACATGTCAGTGGCACATCTGCACCCAGCCCATGCTGACAAGTGGACCCCATGAACAGTAATCGGACCCACCTGTCATACACATGTAATAAGAAATGAAATAAAAAGATTAAAAGATTAAAATAACCTGTGGGACCCACTGTCAGATATTTTGTATTTTCTGGAATTAATTAAACCTGAGAACTTCAAATAATCATAACTTTCTCATTTTAACTCCAAATTGAATGAGACAAATTTCTAAATTTTTGTAAAAACAAGATCTATCCAATAAAACTGAAATCATAATTTTTGGAGTTCATTTGAATTTCTGTTGAAATTTTATTGATTGGATGTTTTCTTTTTATCCAAATTTTCGCGCACGATTACAATAGCCTACGAAGCACAAGAAGAAGAGTTCGAGGCCGCAGCACTAGAAGCCCCGGACAATCAAGCACCCGACCACTGTGACCAAGGCGAGTCAATACTTTGATCATATTGAACCTACATTTCATACAAATTACTTTGTTTTAACTTAACAAATTGCATGCTGTTAATTATATGCAAAGACATGCTAAATTTAATATTCTAGTTATATGCCACTGTTACCTTGAATAATATTACACCCTCCGTTGAAATGTTTGAATGAATGAACCTTGTCGCCCTAGTAAAATTATAACAGTAACATTTCGAAAATAAGTCCCTAATGATATGCTTAGTACTGCATAGATATGCATGGGGCGCTGAAAATGCCCCAAAAACGTCAACATGTTTAATCATGAGAACTGTTTGGGCAGTCATAGTGGGAATGACTGGCATATTTCGATATGACTATTTTATGCTCCCAAAAATCCCAACATGCTTAAATATCTGGGCGGACTAGTTCTAGTATGTGAATATGTGGTGCAGTGGAAGCACAAAGTGAGTTATTGAGTGTGAATATGTGGTGCAGTGGAAGCACAGAGTGAGTTATTGATAGACCGCCCAGATAACCCTAAGGACCGAATCTTGTCATGTCACCCGTGTAAAACAGTACAACCACAAGTCTGTAAAATACAACTTGGCTAAGTAGATTTATCGAAAACCCCGGACTCATCTCACTTATAGGGGAAAGAAGTGACTATGCGAGGGGCAAGCGAAGGCCTAAAGGGACACCGAGTGGAGGGTGAAGTTTCCCAGTCGTGCTAGCGCAGAGGGGAGTGGAGCCCGTACGCTAGTAGCTGTGGGAAACATCCCGTGCAACATATGGGACCCACCGCAAGTGGGCAGTCTCCCATGGGGTGAGATGACAAAAAGGGTCTAGATACTTTGAAAAGTCACTGTGATAGTCTGCTCAACCATACGTCTAAGGCATCGTGTGGGGCAACGAGTTGATTGTCTCTTGTGGTGAAAGTGTACAAACTCTGCAGAGTCAAAACTATTCGAATAGCCGTGCCCACGGTCAAGGGCGGACATGGGAACTTAACTAGATATAGTTCTGTTTACAAAATATTGAAAACTGGGAATGGAAAAAGTGAAAGGGCGAAGGACTGTCCTGATTTGGAATTTTCCTGGGTGTCGTCCCAGTGGTAAGTTAAGCGGCTATAACGCTGAAGAATTGCTATATGGTGCAGATGCCATGTAATGGTGGATGGAATCTGAATCACTATTATGATTGCATTCATATAAGTGTGTTCAAAATGCTAGGTCTTAGGAAATTTTTATATAATTGTATTCAAAAGCACTCTTCGCAAAAATAAAACAAACCTAAGCCATCCTTTGATTAGCCATACATGTTATACACTGCATTCTGTGTATTGGTTCGCTGAGCACGGGGTCAGAGTGCTCATACTCGCTTTTGCGACAAAAATCCAGAAACCGGAACTCAAGAGCACTACGCCTACGAGGAAGCTCCCGCTACGGAGGAGAAGATTGACGAA